>OZ005612.1:9611200-10211200 GCA_963930655.1 Myrica gale | reverse complement strand
TTTTAACATAGCCAGTGCTCATGGTAACTGGAGTTGGTGATTAGCAGTTACAGAAACCACAAAATACAACAATAGGGAACAAATATCCCAATTATTAATCTTTCTCTAAAACGTCAGCTCAATTCTCTACATAATCACAGTTAAATGAGGTAAGAAAAGGATGGTACATTGAACAACAAAAGTATTCCAAATGCGCTTCCGCATCACTCACTTTCGCTGCATTTGCTCTCTTAAGTTAGCAAGAGGGCCATAACCCTTCTCTTTCATTTTCGGTTTCTGACAGTTACAACTACTGGTGTTTAAATTTGCACCACAGCTCAGACACATACCTTTGCACCTCGGATCACATATTGCATTAATTGTAATTTCCACATGCACAATGTCTCTCATGTGCTTTGAAATGTCAATTTCTTTTTCTTCAGGAGGAAAATACAGTCGATCATCCAAATCAATTGAAGCTTCATCATCTTCATCTTTGTCCCCGCTAACCCCAGACGCAGTTCCGCATTTCTCATCACCAAAGAGCACACCCATACTAATAATCTCTGGTTCTTCTATAGGTTCTTCGGTGAGTAAAAGTGAAAAGTTGGAGAATACGCTCTCAGCAGCAGGCTCACCACACCTTGAGCATGAGATTAACAACTAATCAATCTATATACAAAGAAAAGAAAAATTCAATGGCAACATCATTGCTGGGGTGGAATGAGTCAGAAAAAGGTAAAGGACGGACCCTTATGCATGCAGATTTTCATCCTGCAGGTGACCCAGAAAGGAGTTTCAACAACATACATGAAAGAAATTATCTCATTAATTCTCAATGCATTTGTTCATGCCACTTTTGGAACTCTACTTTATGTACCAATTTCTTCCTTCTGCAAATAATAGTCATGTTCACGACTGCATGTTATGACAAATTATTAAATTATCATCAGTTCCACAATCGCAAAATCTATTTCGCACAGGCAAACACAATATCCATCGCTTTTCTTCTTGTCTCCCCCCTGTAACTCCTCTTTTTTCATTTGCTAAGACCAAGTATGACAGATCATGTGATGATACCATTGCTAAAGTCATCTAGTATGGTCTGCGAGGACTGGCTTACTCGAGTGCACCAATGTTTATCAAGAGATGTCCATATCTTAGACGCGACTCCACTCGTATGGCCACAGGAATGGAGTCGGGATCCTTGTGATCGCCAACCCTTGCACACAAGGCGTAATTGTGTGTTCGCCACTTAAAGCTTGAAAGAAAATTGATTTTAATTATGCGTGCACAACATTTTTAAACTAGTGTTGAACTGAAAATAGTTCTACAAATTCATTTACTGTATAATGTATTTTCTTACCGAGTATTCAACTCATTTTTATGTTATATTTTAAATATCCAGACTTAGAGGAAGACGAGTTCTACAGGCCATGGGAATTAGATCACAGAATAAGCCTAGAGGACCTTAGAATAATTGCACTGGTGCACCAAAGTGTCATTTTGGGATGATATAACTCCTAAGTTTTATTTACAAAGTTCTTTTAAACTACCTTGATTTTGAGATTGTATAAGTTTAAATTCCGCAATATTTTCTGATTTTGAGATCCTATTATGTTATCTTGCTTATGTATTAAAAAAACACTCCTAACCCTATCCCAGAAGGGGGTGTTACATGGAACAGAAAAGAAAATTATTTTGCTGGAATTCATTCTCCGTGACTTTGACTAACTCTATATAAAATATTCAATAAGACTAAAAATGCCAACAGTGAGCAAATAGCCATCAGAAAATTTTGCTGGGAATACATCAAAAGTCTTTACTTGGCCGTTAGAGACACGACCACATAGACATATTCAGAATAGCATTGCTAAAATATCAAAAGACACAAATTGCTGGTTTTATGGGACGGCTACATACTCCAAAAAATAGAATCATAGTAGCAGAAAAAGCCAAATGACTCAAGATACATGCACTGAAAACATGTGGATTAAGGGGGGGAAAATAACCAGTAGGCTTTGGGAGTGACAAGAACGATAGTCCTAAATCATTAACATTTGAAGTTGTAGGGATCCTATATATCACTGAAAACAAGTGGATTAAAGATAGATGGGGGGGTTGAAATGGACCAGAGTATGTTATACAGTGATATGAACGTAAAAGAAATCTCAAAGTTGATTAGCACACATGCACAAACCACAACTTGGATATCCAGTTGAATCGAATTACTAGATGACAATACCTATTGCAGCCAAGAGTGATGACAGTCCTGATGATCCCATCTAACCTCAACTTTTGCTTCTTCCTAGTTACATCAATGGAAATCTGAACGGGTGTTCCAAGTGGATAATCCTTAACTGGTTTTGTGACCCGTAAACCCATCATTGAAGCGCAAGACTTGGAGACCTCAGTTGAATGCTCTCCCAAACCCAGCCTCTCTAATGTCGTGCAGTATTCCACATGTGAAACTGAGGGGTTTCGCTTGTATATAACTGCTCCTTCCCATGGTGACCCTGTGCCTTCAATCTCTTCTTGCACTTGATTTGAGCAATCCAACAATACAACATTTTCTTCAAAGGCCTGGATGCAATTTCTTGGAGTAGACAATAAATTCCTATGGGGTTTGCTTCTGGAAACTGTATCATGATCTTCAGTAATACTCCATAGAACTTTGCAATGAACAAGAGGAAAGCTTAACTTTAACGAATCTGTTCCCTTGGATTTTAAATTATAAATCTTTGATTGGTTAAAACCAGAGGACAGAAGTATGGAAGACGAGGGGCATGTACGTGACATTTAGTTACAATGTCTTACCACGGGAAATTCAATGGGATACAAAATATTCTAAGGCTTTCAGATAACTATTCAAAGGAATTGGGCGTAGCATCCAATTCCTGATATAAGACTCGTTCTGGAGCAATAGCAATGTGGCTTTGTTATTTTATTTATGGGTCAGGAAAGTCAACAAGGCAACCTGAGCAACAAAATTCTGCAAGACAAAAGAACAAGTTCCAATATTTAGCTAGCATGTCATGGCATAATTATCGATTCACTGTTTATCCAAAGAAAAGCAATGATCTATGGAGAAAAACAATTTCAAAAACAGAACAAAGAAACATTAGTGTAGAAACGAACAGATTCTTTTAGAGGAAATGAAATTTGATTTGCCCAAAAAAAGAGGAGAAATAAAAGCTCTGCTCAAACAAAGAGAGAGTGTTGAATCCTAGAAGTAATATAAGCACAAAAGTAATGTAGCCCTTATTCTTCTTTTTTTAATCAAATCTCTCTTTCCTCCTGCTCGCTAATTAAAATGGACAACGCAGTTAGTTATCCCATTCATCTCAATTACCGCAGCAACGAGAGTCCCCGCAGCACACGGATAGAATAGCAGCTTATTTAAATTGACAAAGTAAACAATCTAGTTTACGAGTGCTGTTTCCAGCAGACCATGCCACTCATGAATGATGGCTAGAAAGTGGCTTCGGAGAATGTGAACACTAAGCCGAGATTTGTTGTCATTGACATTATATTACAACATAAAACTTAATTAGCTGTCAACACATTACAGCCGAACTCATATGTGTCGACCAACAATTCAACTCTTTCAAAGGATGTGCCGCCCATATTCAAAACGAAGTGGGTAACTGACCGGTTAGCTTGCAAACATATTACGAGCGTCAGCAAGGGGATAAAATTATCGGGTCAAATTCTTCAAACGAAGATAGCATTGCCAACAGGCTAATGAAATGAACTGGAACTTCTGACGAGGCATTTCTACAAACACTTTGCTTTCCAGCTAACTCGAGAAGATAGAAACTGAGGAGGCACGACCCTATTTGTTATGGAGATGAGTGAACTTAGACGGTGCTTATAGGTTTTTTAATTTTCAAACAAATGACTTACAAAAGTGCGATGGAAAACATCAATCTTTAATCTGAAGGCAGACCAAAGCACGGAAACAGACTTAAACTGTATTCGCGAATTACCAACCTAAAACTTCTCAGAAGCCAACCAAGTCCGTAAGATGAGGCTTCTTACTTACAGTGTGAAACGATTATATTCTCAGTGGAAACACTGCAAAAGATAGACGTGAGAGAGAGAGACAGAGGTCGTGGGAGCGACCGCAGAGGTGCGAAAAGCTCTTCAGATAAATGCACCTGTGGGGGATGGCAATGGGCCTCCGCTGAGAAATTTATTAGGGCCCATCTTGGATAGGATTGACTCTTAGGCCCATCCTCCAATTCATCTATTTGTTAAGATCTGAATATTACACGACAAAAAAAAAAGAATTTAATCCATAATTTGGGTTGTGAGAAGGAGATATCTTTAGCCTAAAAGAAGTTAAAATAATTATAGAATTGTAAGTTAAATGATAATGAGACCAATTTAAATTGTCTAAATCGGTTTTGGTGACAAAAAAAGTTATACTCAATACATCCCCTTTTATTATCAGGAAAAACAATAGCAAAAGGTTTTCATAGATTTTCATACTACTAGTAGTAATGGAAAGTGTGTGAACATAATTAAGCCTTTTTTATTATTATATTTCAAATTACACTAATTAGTTTCAATTACAGTAGTTATCTCTCTTTAATTTAGATCGGGGTGAAAAGCTAGTCGAGAATATCAAAATTCTGCAAAATTTACAAGAACTACTTAATAACAATCAAACTCTAAAAATACAATAAAATTGAAGATTAATCTCGTTTTAGAGTGGATTCTAGAGGAGCTCTGCAAGGGGATAAAAGAGGCAGGGGCACCCTATGAGCCTCTTAGGCTTGTTTGGTTGCGGGTTCTGGTTTTGGTTTTAAAGGTTTCAACCCAAATTTACATCGCGTGTTTGGCATGGTTTACCAGTACAGTGAAACGGTCACGTGTGACCATCTAATTGGTCATGTGTTGTCAAAAGTTACTCAATGTATACCTGCATTGCAAATATAACCCGTACACTTATGTCTAATCTCTGTCATAGTACAGCACGAAGCTTAAAATATCATGTCGTCTACGTTATTCTTCAGCTGGAAGCCTGCACCCTTTTATCTCTCTCTCCCCCTTCCATGCTCACTGTAGTGTACCACTTCCACCCTAAATGCAAATTTATTTCAGCTCCTGGTTCTCCAACTGTTGATTCAATACCTAGTGTCATATCCTTGACACATTCTTCCCTTATAACTTTTCAACTACCATTTTGATCCAGCCCCATACCAGATTCCCCAGTTAATCTCAATCTTTCTCTGTCAGCCCTTTATTCTCAGCCTTACAAAGCTCTGTGCTCACGATCCATTATGCAGCCCTTTCTCAAATAATCAAATATTAGATTGCAAGACCCCCCCTTAATTGGATCTTGCCACGCACGTATTTGGGAAAAGATATCATTGTCACCTCAAAATTTATCTCCAAGATTGATTAATCGTATCTCTTTGATGTCCGTAAGCTTCAAAGTTTTATTTTAAAGCACCTTCTCCCAAATCACCCAATATATATGTGCAAGCACCTGAGTACCGGTTGTGAACGTTTCAGAAGCACCCTTTCATCAGCAATCGCAGGTGGCTATCCTTCTCCCAATTTGACTCGATGGTCAGGATTCACTCCCCCTGCAACGGCCACTATTGACTTCCCACATTTACCCCGACTTCCACAACGAGTTTCAGGTCAAAGGTTTGGTTCGATTCATTTATGATATCGAGTTGCGTCTATTTCATCTCCCATCAAATGCTCTTTTCATTCGGTGTTCATTATGTGTTACTTTGAGACGATATATACCTTTTTCACGCTGTCAATTATTTATTGACTTTATTTGCATTTTTCTGTTCGACCTTATGCCTCTATCAACTTCTGCCCAAAAGTTCTGCGGCTACCATCGCTTGTTAGAATTGCATATAGGGTTTTTTTCCTGCCACTACTTTCCCCTTTGGTATACCCCACTATTGATGATGACTGGTTAGGTTATGTACATTGTGTGTACAAGACCCTCACTTGCAGCTGGAATGTACGCTATCTGCACACTCTTGAGTCTGTATTTACACTCGTCCCTATGCTTTTTTCGACACTTCATTTACCCCTGTGACATTCTTCGTTGTTGCATTTTTCAGTTCTCCTTTTAACCCTACCTCTGAAACGCTCACACAATGCGTGCTTCAGACTGCCTGCTCTTTGTCTAATATTGGCGTTTGAAAATGTTGTACTACGAATTTGTTGATTCATTATTTTAGGCAACTATGACATCCATTTATGTAGCTTTGGTTTTGTGCTTCATCTATGTTGATTCACTATTCTATGTTGCATTCATTATCTTTGTTGATTCACTATTCTCATCTATGTTGATTCATTATTTATGCGATTCCTATAGCAAAACAACATGCGACCTCCTTCCACAGTACCCCTCATCGACAGAAACATTCACAAGCCCCCCAGACAGCTATTATCTACTTCTTTTATTTCTAGCCAACCATGTCCTGCAGCAGCTGCAGGTTTGTGTGATTGTTGGAACTTCGCCACAAAGCCACATTGCATTTTGGTCTCGATTATATTATGTAACCATAGCCTTGTATATATACCTCAATCTTTAAATTCTCCTTGTCACAATGAGGTAATCTGTATGTATAATATGGGGTAGCAAAATGGGTATATGCAATGCCTAGAAGAACCCCTCATGAATTTAGGCAATTCATTCTAATTTTTGAGTAACTTGATGTACCTTCCATACTAATGCATTCCCTACTTTTGTAGATGGGGAAGGGTTCCGACTGGACTACCAACAAACCTGGTCATCCTCAAAGATGCATTATGCTCCACACGCATCCATGTGGCCAAGGATAGCTGCACAATTTAACTTTGCCACTAGACTGTCCAAGACGACCATCCAGGTGCAAGAGAAGCTCAAAAGAATGAAGAAACGATGGCGACAGTTCTATCAACTTCTCCACCATGAGACCAGCTTTGGATGGGATGTCGCAACCAACACCATTTATGGAACTACCACCCAGTAAAAGATTATGTAGCGGTAATATATCCCTCACTTGTCATTGACATCTCACAATACTTACCATGTACTATTACTGAGTTCTTCCTTCATTCAATGCAGACGCATAAATATACATCCACCTTCAGTAAAAAGGGTCTACCCAACTACAAACTCATGTGCAAACTCCTTTTACACTCATCTACCACAGGGAACCTCAATCACACTTCTACAATCAACTCGCCCGAAACAGACCAGAAACGCGAGATTGAAGATGACCTTATTAGGTTGGGGATCCATGACAACCATGATCTTAGCACATGTGCTCTCTCTAGTACACAACCCCCTTTGACACCACGCATCAATTCGAGTAAAAGGGTCATTGACTCGACGTCAAGTGTACACCACTGCAGCAAGCGTTCAAAGGAGAAGTCGGTTACCGACATAAATAGTATGGCACTTCTCAAGTTTGTTGGTGCTTAGGATTGCCGCAACGATATTCTGGAACAATAGATTAAGATGAAGAGTAAATCCCTTGGCATAACAGGACCCAACCATAATGTAGCCGATGGCGTAAATAACCCTTACTCAAAGTGTCTCCTCCTTATATAGTCAATGCTGGGAGAAGATGTGAATGTGGTGTTCTTGAAGAGGTGCAAGGAGTTTGAAAATGGGTTCGCTCAGAAGGCATTCCTGGTCATGTCTGACGCACAACTCAATGCTTGGTTATATTCTCTTTAAATCGAGCTTAAAGATTGTCCTCTCCATTTAGGGGTCATTTGAAGTGTTAGTTTCTAATCATGTTACTCTCTAATCGTGACTATTTGTGATTGCATGTGCTTCTACCTGCGTTTGATTCGTGATTTTGAACATGTGAACTTACCACGATGCAAAAGTCATTTCATGCTTAATCATATACCACACAGGTAAAACATTGACTATACATAATTAAACTGTCTAGCATAAGCGTTAAGCATCAACGAGATACATATCAACCTCTTAAGCATATGGATGCTACTAATCCAGGCAAAGTATCCTTACCCAAGGCATCACCCATTACTGGGGTGCGGGTTGGAGTTGGGTGCATTGAGTCTAGTTTAGGTTGAAAGAGTAAGGACGTAGTCTAACTCGGTAAGCGTGTTAATCAGATATGTCGCTCTAGTGTTTCTTGAGATTCCACAGTTGACTAACTCCAAAGGCGAGTTTGGGGGTCAGCATGGCGCGCTTTGTGGTGTCCTGACGGATAGGCCGTATGAGATTACAAGGAAACAAGGAAGCAACTTGAGTTTTCTGCTGCTTCTTGTACAGTGGTTACTAGCACCCTTGCATGAGTTGGAATTGGGTTGAACATATTAGTCATGCCTTCTTTGTTAAGTGTTGATCTCCCTTCCGGTTCTATGTTGTGAACTCTGGGATCGTGGTTGGCCATTCCGGGTTGTATGGAATTTAAGGGGTGAGATGGGGTGTGAGAGAGGCAGTAAGACTCACTCCACTCCAGATGGTAGGATTATGGTAACTATGACAAAAGAGGTTGGAAATATAACCGGTGTCACTACTTAATGGACAGTTCATCACTTTCTCTTCATTTCAGTCTGTGTATCACTGTTTGTAAATTAGAGAAAGAAACAACAACTTTAACTTGATACGACTGCTTAGAAAAGTTCAGCTATCTATAGTGCCTCATTATTAACCATGGGAGTAGCTATATCAGTGGGGTCAGACGATTACTTATTAGGCCCAACAGTTAACGTAGTTATGCCTCTCCCACACTTCTACACGTCGCTTAATTCTAGTTCATACCTAAATTTTCGCTAAGCGGTGGTAGGATAACTTCAATGTTCAGATGACGTTCCATCCTCTAAAGGTGACACGTCGACAATTGTTATCTCAAGCACCCAGAGTTTTGAGAGCCCCGTCAGAGTTCTTTGTCACGCGTCTACTAGATGGCCCAGTCTAGATTTTAACTCCAATCCAACCCGTGACATGATTTTACTGAGCAAATCTCCCCCTTCAACATCCACGCATCGCTTGCCCGTCCATCCATATATCGCTCACCATTCCACCCATACCTCGCCCACCATCCTCCAAAGCGGCTAGTCTCCCACCCATCACCAGATGCATAAAGTGCGAATTAGATGGCCCGCCTTCAATGAAGCAGCCATCATAGAGGAGGGTCAATGACCCAGCGAGGCGGCTCGTGCTCGACACAGGGACGATGCCATGTTTGTAAGCATTTGGAGACCCCTGCCCACACTAGGTATTATTTCGAGTATATGTGCTTGCTCGTTGTGTATCATGATATGGGCTTAAGTAATTGTATTTACTTCATTTGTTGACATGTAATTTTATTGTCGTTTGAATGACCTAAACCCTACTACTGGTATTGTAAGACCATGTAATGGCAACGACCATGAGAACCAATGACGTTGTATTGTTTAACTACTTTGTGATGTTTCTGCTCCTCCACTGCTTTGATAGATATCAGTTATAAGTAGCCATTTTGATTGCGTTATGGAGTTGTCTTGATCTGAATGTGTGTGTTCACATCCTTTCTTTAACTCTTTGTCATTATTGGATTCAATGAATCTTGGAAGGCTTCTCATTCATTATTGATTTCTCAGGCTAGTATATGCCACTATGTTTCAACGATTCATTGAAGCCCTTGTTAATAAAACCGAAACATGAAAAACTCATTTACGTTCATGATTGTGCCCACTTGCATATGTGAACTATGGCGAATGATTGTTGACATTTGACTATGACATGTGGAATCTATGGCGATTATTTTTCAGTTTCCAAAATTCATCAGTACGCATTCTGCGAAGCACAACCAAAGGACTGAGGGAAATATATCTTCTTTGCATTTGGGGATGCAATTTTTTGCATGTAACTTATATTTGCCTATGTAAAAGGAATTTGATGTATGTGTGGCCAAAACAAGCAAAAAATAAAGTTGATGGATAATTTTTCAACCAACAAGAGCGAATAGCCACCCTAGACTTTCGTCTATACCCGCACTACCATGCGTAGCAGCAGATTATATTTTGTCCAACAAACTAGACTTCTGTATATACCATTTTTAATGTATTCAAACTGGTAAATAAAACTATTGCCTAGTTTGAATGCAACCCAAACGAGTGTGACCATGACAGATCGAGCTATTTCTTTTCCCATAGTCCAGATACCATCATCCTATCAATATTCATCGGAAAAAGCAATGGATGCTCATGTCTATATTCATTTACAAAAAGCAATCGTTGTTTGTCAACACTCTCTAGAACGACAACTATTTTTCTAGAACCCACTGACTCAATGTGAAAGGATCACACTAAGTAGATACGAGCAAGATAGGTCATAATGGGAACCACAATTGACTGTCCTGACATTATCATCTTCGTTGGCCCATCACCATAATGTTCTTCACATCCTTGTGTCTATTGTCTATTACGTGGTGTTCACGAACGATGATGGCCCATCGCATACCCACAATACCATGACGCTCTTGTATGATGTACATTTTTTACAGTGGACCTGTGCCGCATAATATGAATCCTTACGCACAGTTAAAATGTGTATTGCCAGTGTCCTAGTGTGTTTATTAGCTTACCAATCCATTCCTTATCCCCTCAAGTTGTTTCCATATACAGATGTCTCAACCACAGGAGCCATGACAACACCGGAGTTGGAGGACGGAGAACAAATCATTGCTGCTGGAGGTGTTGGTGATTATTTATCGAGATGCCGATCAAATAATACACATAGCCCAGGAACTCCAATGCACAAATGGATGTGATTTTCAAAGCTGTGAGGTTCACCACCAATGGCTAAGACTCATTTTTTGCCATAGGTTATTCTGCAACATGTTATTGAATGAAATGTTCACATACAATGAATCAAACAATTATCAAAGCAACGGACGATGCACGGGTGAAAGTATACAAGCCCACTTATGGGTTCTGTCATAATAATCACTTGTTTTTTAAAATTTGACATATGGATAGCACTACCTCTGCTCTAACGTTGTTTGTTCGTGGTTCGCTCTGCGTGATAGAGCGATGAGGATTTTCTCTATTATGCTAGAGTGTTCTAGAGGAAGGACTTCACCTACTATGGCCCGATGTCAAGGCTCCTCAGTGTGCTACTAGAAGCCGGTGGTGGTCAAAATTCCAAAGGTGGTGGGTTAGTTCTACCATCGGTTTGACTTCATATTGTATGAACCACCCAGATGTAGTTAGTTCCTAGTTTATCACCCTTTATGTTGTTTCCATAAGGTTGTCGGATTCTATAGTTTTATCTCAATTTTAGTACTTCAGCTCACAACACTATTACTTCCTTCTAGCTTAGTTTAGATTTTGTAGACCAAACCATAGTCGTTTGCATATGCATACAAGTAAACAGTATAAATCAACAACGATTGAGTAATTAGTTGCTCTTACTTCTCAAGCACAAAATGGGGAATCCAGAAGTACGTGGTCATACCATTTATCATGTTAAGCAGAATACATAATTACACATAGCTCTAGTGACGTTTGATTTAAACAATATAAAAATACAAAAAAAAAAAATTGGTGTGAACACAGCCGCAGCGGTCACGCACTTTGTCTCAACACCTAGACATGGTTCATTACCCATGAGCCAATTATTTTTATCTCACTGTCTCGAAAAACCAACCTAATACCGCTATCCAAATTAGTACGAAATATATTCATCTTAACCGGTGATTCTTTCATAAGTTGGTGTTATATTCATCTTAATCGATAATTCTTTCGTGGTTGGTGATGATCTCTCACTTACCAAGTTCCATAACAATAAAACAAAACACATTCACAGTTTCGATCGTCTAACAATACATCCGACGACCACAGCGATAGAATGAGACTTGTTTGGACCATCAATGTACGGAAAATGTAAGACAATACAACCAATAAAAAAAACACAAAAACAATGCAGAAAATGAAAGGTCGTGCTAGTTAGGATAGCATACCAAAGCCCTTTTCCATGTATCGCTCCTGTATAGATGTGAATAAATAATTTCTCGATTAGAGATTAAGAATAAGGTAGTAACATTAGTGGTTAAGAATAAGTCAGTATCTCTAATCTCAACATTAGGTTGTGTCTGTTTCGTTGTAGAATGCAAAATATTTGCAGCTAAAAATATATACAAGTAGAAATAAACAAGTATCTTTTGTCTGCTAACTATTCAAAATATATACAAGTTGAAATAAACAAATTCAGTGGAAATTCAATAATAGTTACAATTTCTCCTGCTCCTGAATAGGAATGTTAAGAGTGATAGTAAAATATCCATCACATTACGTGTGCTTTGTGTCGGTCGTGGGATCGAGACTCTGGATTACAATTTTTTGCTTGCATTTGGTTCCGTTGTTAATGAATCTAAGGTTCCACTTGTTTGTCTTAGATTCATATGAAAATTCAAATGGGGAACATTTTTCATATAGAATGGGGTACGTACGTCACCATTAGTTTTAACAAAAATAACTACTTAAGCCATTTACACGTAGATAATTATAAATCATTAAAAAAATAAAGGTGGTGGGTTACAAATAATTATAATTTTGACGTTAAAATATAAATAAATAAAATTCGAATACATGCGATTCTGCCCCCAAGACGATGGTGGAGGTGATTGACTACTTTTAGTTAGACAAGATATATGGATGGGGTGGACTGACAAAGAGCTAAACATGGGACACAATGACTTACCATTACAAAATGGGAAAGGGTGGAAATTATCTGTTGAATAACTTCAAACTTGCCATTAACCACTATTTCCAGTCACATGAAAACACAAGCGATGAGTGAACTATTTTTCACGCAGGACATTTTGCAAGTGACAGAAACGGAGCCAAAGGACTAGTCTTGGATGAAATGGTGGAATTGTCAGTTAGGATGCAAATTACAATGACTGGTGCAGTACGACAATTTTTTCGCTATCATCTAAAACCCAATAAGCAGGAATAGTATTGGATGAAATAGGTTCACCCAATATAACACATTTTGTCATATTCTCAAAAACAAACAGAGAACAAAATACTTTCAGATACAAAATTTATCCATGTGTTTGATAATTGATAGGAGTCTCGAACAAGACACTTTCAGCTACAAAACTTGTCAACGTGTTTGATAGGAGTCTCGGTTGGGACTTACATACATATTTTTGAAGAAAACAACCAAACTAAATAGTACTTTCTAGTTTTTTTACAATTAGGGTTTTAATGTAACCGTAATGTTGATAAAGTGAATCTTTAGTCACTCTCTAAATGAAAGACACAAACTTCTATATTTGGTAGTTAAAAAAAAAGAGATGGAGAAATTGATAGTGATAATTTAATAATAAAAAAGCCATTGTTAATAGGATGTTCTAATCATTTTTTCCTATAGTAAGAGAGAGATGTTTGATACATACAAAGTGACATATGGTGTGAGACCCCGATTTTCTCCTACGTAATTGCTTATGTATTATTTTATTTTCCGATGTAATAGTTTTTATTTCTTAATGGGGCTATGTTTTGGCCAATGTATGGCCTAATTTTTATGTTATGGTATTTCGATTAAAATGAGATTTTATTTCATAAAATCTCCTTAAATAATTAATATGCCATTTTATGCAAGTATAAATTATATTATACTAAGAGCCGAAAATTTCAAGTAAGTTCCTCTTTTACAAATTAATATTTTTACCTAATATGATTCATGGACCATATAATTTGAATTATGCTTAAATAATTTCCTTGTATAAGCCGAAATTATTAATAGATTAAATAATGAAATTCTTTTGAATACATGGATTAAATATTGTATGTGACATGTAATATTATGATGTATTCTATATTATTAGAATTTCCATATGAATATTCAATGATAAGCTATGTAGTTATGTGATAAGTTTAGAAATGATTTAATTGATAAGCACACTTGCTTATCATAGTGATAAGCAAGCATGATAAGCTAGGAAACCTTTAGAGTGATAAGGCCATTATCACATGATAAGGTATCATACATGTAAGGTGATAAGCTATTGGAATGGATAGATAAGTAAGAGAGCTTATAAAGTGATAAGTTAGGTGATAAGTGAAAACCAAGTTGAAAGTTAGTTGCATATTAATGTGGAAGTAACTAGGTTGGTTGAAAAGCAACCAAACTAAGCAAAGGAGGGCTTCTACGTGAAAGGCAAGGAGAGGAAATTTGAAAGCTAAAATGAGGTGCCATGTGATGTGTAAGAGATGTGTAAGAAGGTGTAAGTGTGTAAGAATTGATGAGACAACTCATGGAAGTGAAAAGAGAAGAGAAAAAGTGAGAAAAGGGAGTGAATGTCGATGGAAATGAATGGGAAGAGAGAGAGAAGGATTTCAAAATGCAAGACAAGCTTTTGGAGACAATTGATGTGAGAGAAAAAGGTGAAAAGAAATAAGAAAGAGAGAGAAGACAAAGGGCCTTAGCTTGGTCGGCCAACACCCCATCCATCCCCTCTTCCTCTTTCTTTTGCTCTCTTGTCATTTCACTCTCAAGCTTTATGTCAAATGCTTTGGGAGACTCAATCTCACACATTTTCTCTTGACCTAAACACTCAAGCATTTTCACTCTCAAACCTCTCCTCTCTTGGCCGAATCTTACAAGCTTACACAACTCTCTCCCTTTTGCTTCCCTTAGCCGAATCTCTCATGCAATGTTCAAGGTTTGCTCTATTTCATCTTGCCTCTAAACCACTTCCATCTAGCTTGCCAAAACCCATTCCAAAAGCCAAGTAAATCTCTCTTGTTGTAGACAAAAGTCCTACCTTGAAAACCCTAGTCATTTGACACCATTATTCTTCAAACTTACCATGTCCTCTTCACCACCATAGAGCTTCTTTTAAACCAAGCTTGGTCATTTCTAAGGAGGGTGGACCGAATCTTTGAAGGAGGAGAAGGATAGGAAGAGTTGGTATAGAGTGAAGGTAAGATTTGTTCATTGATGTTCTTGCCTTAAACATCATAAGTACTAACCATAGATGTTTTATTTTCTAGGTGCTCAAGCTTGGACAAACAACAAGGTAAGGCTAAAATGATTTTGTTGGGTTAGCATGAGTGGCCGAATGGCCTATGTATAAGATCTTGAAGTTTTATTTTGATAGATGCCTTGATATTGTTAGATCTTGGATGCTTAGGAACCCTAAGTTGTTTACATGCTAGATCTAACCATGGAAGCCCTAGATCTAAGGTTGTATGTGAAGAAAAATGCAAATGGAGAACAATGCAAGTTAAAGGAAGTTAGATCTAAGTTTTTGATATGTTGGGTGATGAAAAATGATATCTTGTTTAGATCTATGGATATTAGTGTGAATAAAGAGTAGATCTATTGTTGATGGAATTATTTGATAAAAAGATTAAGTGTATGCATGCTAGTTAGGTCACAAATGCAAAGGATATGCATGATATGATTTTTAGCATGAAAAAGGGTACATTTTGGGTATGGCCGAAAATGAGCTATGTGGATTTTTATGTATAGTTTTGAATATGTGTAGATCTGGACATTGGACTTAACATGTGCAAGATTTATGACCTTAAATGCATAGTAGATGATTATGTTAAGTATTGGAAGCATGCATATTGAAGGAAATAAAAGAAAACTAATCATTGGGTAAAAACATGAGTTGGTCGAATGCCATGAGTATGGTGTATGGTATTCGTGTTTTGATTTATAGATATTAGGTTGTGAAAATTGTTGATTGGAGGATGGGATCACCCTTGGAGAAAAGTTGTGATTAATTGGTGCATAAATGGTAGTGGCCGAAAGTTGCAAGAAGTTAACCCTAAGTGCAATTTATAATTTAGGTATTTTCATTGTTGTGTTGGATAAGAAATTAGGGTTAGGCTAGTTGGAATAATGTTGTAGAGCTATGATCTTTTATTAAATATTATTGGAACCCTAGTTAAGTTTTACTCGGGTTTTATTTGAGGTTTAAAGTCTAAGTTAAGATTTAATCATGAATAATTTATTAATAGTTAGATATAAGGTTTAATGTAGTACGTGTAATAAAAAGAGACTTAGGTTTAAATCTAAACCTATGAGTATTATTTAACCCTAATCGAGACATGTACACGGATAAATATATTTTTATTTCAATAAAAATATTAATGATTTAATAAGCTAAGTTTTGAATATTTAAGGAAAAGAATAAAATAATTATTTTGTAATTAAATAAATTTCAGTGATATGTATATATAGATATATATATATATATATATCTTCGATTGATGACTGATTTCAAAAGAAATGATTTCATAATTCTTAAAGTCTAAAAGAATATTTGAATCGCTTGTAGGCGATCCACGTGTCTGTATATACGAACAAGAAGACCAAGAGTAAGTGGAATAGTAAGTGGATACTGTAAGTGTACAGTAAGTATTTCTTTTCAAAACTGGAATGACACACTGCATCGTTTCATGAATAAGCATGAATTTTAAGAAAGCATGACATGATATGAATTTCATGAACAAGCATGAATTTTAAGCAAGCATGACATGACATGTGCATTGCATGAATTTTTCAAGAAGAAAATTATGCAATGATTTTTATGGAAAGAATACGAGAAGTTTTATGAAACGATAAGTTAATATAAGGGGCACCGGTCGGTACCGTACCATCAAGTTGGACTCCCATACCGAAGGACATTTATGAGAAGGATGGGTGAATCCAAGAGGCTGTGCAAGCCACACTGAAGGACAGTGAGAAGGTGTGGTGCCTCCAAGGGTCGTGTCTAGCCATCAGGCCCGGGGCCACTTCAAGGGCTAGCTCGACCAGATGTAAAGTCTCTAAGGGAATTCGGGGACGGTTCCGAAGGAAACGCACAACCCTGACTTCAGGGGTCAAAGGGCCAAGGGCCAGTTTTACAAGCAAGTATGAAAGAAAGTGGTTTTCAAAGGCCTGGGGCCGAAAACACTAAGCAAGAGCATATGCATAATTCATGATCACGCATATGCATCAGTTATTAAGCAGGGTTGTGCGTTCCCTTCGGAACCGTCCCCGAATTCCCTTAGAGACTTTACATCTGGTCGAGCTAGCCCTTGAAGTGGCCCCGGGCCTGATGGCTAGACACGACCCTTGGAGGCACCACACCTTCTCACTGTCCTTCAGTGTGGCTTGCACAGCCTCTTGGATTCACCCATCCTTCTCATAAATGTCCTTCGGTATGGGAGTCCAACTTGATGGTACGGTACCGACCGGTGCCCCTTATATTAACTTATCGTTTCATAAAACTTCTCGTATTCTTTCCATAAAAATCATTGCATAATTTTCTTCTTGAAAAATTCATGCAATGCACATGTCATGTCATGCTTGCTTAAAATTCATGCTTGTTCATGAAATTCATATCATGTCATGCTTTCTTAAAATTCATGCTTATTCATGAAACGATGCAGTGTGTCATTCCAGTTTTGAAAAGAAATACTTACTGTACACTTACAGTATCCACTTACTATTCCACTTACTCTTGGTCTTCTTGTTCGTATATACAGACACGTGGATCGCCTACAAGCGATTCAAATATTCTTTTAGACTTTAAGAATTATGAAATCATTTCTTTTGAAATCAGTCATCAATCGAAGATATATATATATATATATATCTATATATACATATCACTGAAATTTATTTAATTAAAAAAAATAATTATTTTATACTTTTCCTTAAATATTCAAAACTTAGCTTATTAAATCATTAATATTTTTATTGAAATAAAAATATATTTATCCGTGTACATGTCTCGATTAGGGTTAAATAATACTCATAGGTTTAGATTTAAACCTAAGTCTCTTTTTATTACACGTACTACATTAAACCTTATATCTAACTATTAATAAATTATTCATGATTAAATCTTAACTTAGACTTTAAACCTCAAATAAAACCCGAGTAAAACTTAACTAGGGTTCCAATAATATTTAATAAAAGATCATAGCTCTACAACATTATTCCAACTAGCCTAACCCTAATTTCTTATCCAACACAACAATGAAAATACCTAAATTATAAATTACACTTAGGGTTAACTTCTTGCAACTTTCGGCCACTACCATTTATGCACCAATTAATCACAACTTTTCTCCAAGGGTGATCTCATCCTCCAATCAACAATTTTCACAACCTAATATCTATAAATCAAAACACCAATACCATACACCACACTCATGGCATTCGGCCAACTCATGTTTTTACCCAATGATTAGTTTTCTTTTATTTCCTTCAATATGCATGCTTCCAATACTTAACATAATCATCTACTATGCATTTAAGGTCATAAATCTTGCACATGTTAAGGCCAATGTCCAAATCTACACATATTCAAAACTATACATGAAAATCCACATAGCTTATTTTCGGCCTTACCCCAAAATGTACCCTTTTCATGCTAAAAATCATATCATGCATATCCTTTGCATTTGTGACCTAACTAGCATGCATACACTTAATCCTTTTTATCAAATAATTCCATCAACAATAGGTCTACTCTTTATTCACACTAATATCCATAGATCTAAACAAAGATATCATTTTTTCATCAACCCAACATATCAAAACTTAGATCTAACTTCCTTTAGCATACATTGTTCTTCATTTGCCTTTTTCTTCACATACAACCTTAGATCTAGGGCTTCCATGGTTAGATCTAGCATGTAAACAACCTAGGGTTCCTAAGCATCCAAGATCTAACAACATCAAGGCATCTATCAAAATAAAACTTCAAGATCTTATACATAGGCCATTCGGCCACTCATGCTAACCCAACAAAATCATTTTAGCCTTACCTTGTTGTTTTTCCAAGCTTGAGCACCTAGAAAATAAAACATCTATGGTTAGTACTTATGATGTTTAAGGCAAGAACATCAATGACTAATCTTACCTTTACTCTTTACCAACTCTTCCTATCCTTCTCCTCCTTCAAAGATTCGGTCCACCCTCCTTAGAAATGACCAAGGTTGGTTTAAAAGAAGCTCTATGGTGGTTGAGAGAATATGGTAAGTTTGAAGAGAAATGGTGTCAAATGACTAGGGTTTTCAAGGTAGGACTTTTGTCTACAACAAGAGAGATTTACTTGGCTTTTGGAATGAGTTTTGGCAAGCTAGATGGAAGTGGTTTAGAGGCAAGATGAAATAGAGCAAACCTTGAACATTGCATGAGAGATTCGGCTAAGGGAAGCAAAAGGGAGAGAGTTGTGTAAGCTTGTAAGATTCGGCCAAGAGAGGAGAGGTTTGAGAGTGAATTGCTTGAGTGTTTCGGTCAAGAGAGAAATGCAAGAGGGTTGTGTGAGATTGAGTCTCCCAATGCAATTGACACAAAGTGTGAGAGAGTGAATTGACAAGAGGGAGATTTCAAATGAAAAGTGAGGAATGGGGGGTGTGTTTGCCGACCAAGCTTGCTTCCCCCTTTCTCTCTCTTCTTTTATTTCTTTTCACCTCTTTCTCACATCACTTCCTTGTCTCCTTAGCAAAGCTTGTACATTCTCTTTCTTCCCATGCATTCCATCGACATTCACTCTTTCTCCCTCACTTTTTCTCTTCTCTTTTGCTTCAATGCATTGTCTTATCACTCTTACACTTCTTACACCTTCTTACACCTCCTTACACTTCATATGGCCTTACTTTATGGCTTTTCAAATTCACCCTAAAGCCTTTCATGTAAATGCCTTGTATTTTACTTAGTTTGGTTGATTTTCAACCAACCTAGTTACTCCCACATTAAATGGCAACTAACTTTCAACTTAGTTTTCACTTATCACCTAACTTATCACTTTATAAGCTCTCTTACTTATCTATCCATTCCAATAGCTTATCACCTTACAAGTATGATACCTTATCATGTGATAATGGCCTTAGCCTATCTCTACCATAATCACAAGGCCTTATCACTCTAAAGGTTTCCTAGCTTATCATGCTTGCTTATCACTATGATAAGCAAGTGTGCTCATCAATTAAATCATTTCTAAACTTATCACATAACTACATAGCTTATCATTTGAATATTCATATGGAAATAATATAGAACACATCATGATATTACATGTCACATAAAATATTTAATCCATGTATTCAAAAGAACTTCATTATTCAATCTATTAATAATTTCGGCTTATACAAGGAAATTATTTAAGCATAATTCAATTTATGTGGTCCATGAATCATATTAGGTAAAAATATTAATTTGTAAAAGAGAAACTTACTTGAAATTTTCGGCTCTTAGTATAATATAATTTATACTTGCATAAAATGGCATATTAATTATTTAAAGAGATTTTTATGAAATAAAATCTCATTTTAATCGAAATACCATAACATAAAAAATTAGGCCATACATTGGCCAAAGCATAGCCCCATTAAGAAATAAAAACTATTACATCGGAAAATAAAATAATACATAAGCAATTATGTAGGAGAAAATCGGGGTCTCACAAAAATAAAACGACTTCAAGATGAAAACAAAATTGTACAAGGGGAAAAATGTTATTGGTCTATAATGTAGGTGCGGTGGGTAGAATTGGGACCACTAGACAAGTCTTGAACATTGTGACTCCTCAAGAGGGGACATGGTTCTGTGCTGCAGATGCTCTGGCAAAAGAGTGTGCAGATGCGCTTGTGTAGTGACACAGGGATGTTGAGTTGGTAAGCTGATACTTTCTTTGAGACTCCCCCTCAAGATGAGCATATATATTCAAAATTCTCATCTTGGACAATAAGAAGCCAAAGGAGGTATAGGGTAAGGCCTTGGTAAACATATCTGCCAGTTGAAATTTGGATGCAACATGAACTGGTTGAATAAGACCAGCAAGTATCTTTTCCCGGACAAAGTGGCAGTCAAGCTCTATGTGTTTTGTTCTCTCATGAAAAACGGGATTCTTAGTAAGGTGAAGAGCTGACTGATTGTCACAGTAGAGGAGGGCAGCAAGGAGAAAAGCCAGATAATTTCGCAGCTGGTTGAAGTGAGAGCCTTGTATTCTGCCTCTGCAGATGACCTAGAAACAGTGGCTTGCTTTTAAGACTTCCAATTTATCAAAAAGTCCCCAAGAAAGACATAAAAACCTATCACAGACCTCCTGGTATCTGGACAAGCTGCCTAATCCGAATCACTATAGGCCTTGAGTTGCATGGAAGAAGCAGAGGAGAGGAAAATCCCTTGCCCGACAATACCCGTGATGTATTTGAGGACTCAGTATGCTGCTATGAGTTGAAGGTGTTGGCTTTTGTGCACAATCGAGATTTTGATGATTTCAATAAATGGATGAGTTTACAAAATGGACATCTTCAAAGACAAAGACAACTTGAAGAAAAGAGTCAAACCTTGAAGAAAGAAGAACAAGAAGATGCAAGGAGCTTAAAGTGAAGATTCAAGACCTTAGGGTATAATCCTTGTAACTCTTTATTTCACATTTGACAAGGATTTGAATCACTCACTTGCATATCTTTCAAAACGTGCATAAACCGTTTTAAGTTTTGTTTGAAAGATTAAAATGTTTTTATAGGTTTAAAAACACCCAAATCAAACCTCCAAACCTTCATGTACTTATGGGAAGTATGTCTTCCAAATTGGGTGTTTAAAAGTGGTCAAAAACCTTATTTTTAAAAGAACCGGATCATGCTTAAGTTGAGGAGGTCGACCGGTTGTTCAAGCGTCGACCGGTACTTCAACCGCCTCATGTAGCGGTCGACCGGTTGGTTTTGACAAAAGAGTCGTTGAGCTTCTGACAATATGACCGTTGGAGTAACGGTAACTTGAAGCGGTCGACCGGTTAATGTAGTGGTCAACCGGCTCGTTTTAGCAAAAACTCCCAACGGCTATAAACGGCTAGTTTTCATATGTGGCCTATAAAATACACCTTCATTTCTTCTAAAATGATAACCCAACGACCACATATCATTTGTATAGCTTGAGAAATATTCTAAACCTTCCTATTTCATATTTCTCATATCATTCACACAAATTACACTTTCACATCCTTGTCTTTGTGTGAATCAAGAGATAGAGTCTTCCACTTTTATATCTACTCTTTGAGAGAGTCTTGTTTTTCAATCTACCTATCAAAAGAGGTGTTTCCTTTAGTGAGATTGTTCACTAAAGAAGAAGCTTTGAGAGTGTATATCTCAATCTTGGTGACGTTGTGAGTGGTGAGCCAAAAAACCACTTGGGTGGGTTTGAGTGTTGAGCCCGGGAGAAAACACTTGTACGGTTCACTAGCACCCGGAAGCTAGTGTGTAAGCTATTGGTTGAATATAGTGGAAAACCTCAAGGCTCGGTGAATGAGCTTGAGGGGTGGATGTAGGCGGGTTTGCCAAACCATCTAAAAATACTGTGTTTGCTTCTCTTATCCCTACTCCTTACTTTAGCACTTATTTACAGTTCCGCATATTATATACTTATGCTAAAGTAGTATTTACTTGCAAACACAACTTTGAGGGTTTTAACCGAAAAAGTTTAGAAAACCAATTCACCCCCCCTCTTGGGTTGCCTTAATCCTGAAACTAGGACTCACAGAAGGTTTATCCATAAACTAACTTAGGATATTGACGGAATAGGTGATGTCGAGTCTGGTTAGAGTGAGATAAATAAGTTTTCCAATTAGTTGCCTATAAGTTGTTGGATCAAGAAGAAACTTATTTGTAGAGTGAGAAAGCTTATGGTTGAGCTCCATGGGAGTGGAAGCAATCTTGGAACCAAGGAGGCCAGAGAGATCTAGTATCTCTAAAGCATATTTCTGTTGACAGTGATTGATCTAGCTATTTCAAGGCCCAAGAAATATTTCGTTGAACTGTGTGTTTAAGTAAGACTTCAAATCTGAGATAGCATTCAGATCAGCACTTCCTCATCTACAGAGACCAAGAGTGCTATTAAACCTTTCTTAGTGGGTTTGGTGAAGAGGGAGTAATCTGATTTGGATTGTTGAAAACCAATGGCAGTGAGTGAAAAGGTAAATTTGAAATTTCATTGTCTTGAAGCCTGCTTTAGACCATACAGTGGTGACATGTGCAATCTGCAAACCACCTTATCCCCCTTAAGTTGAGATCCAGGTGGCAACTCCATGTAGAGTTCCTCATCCAAATCACCATTCAAGAATGCATTGTGAACATCAAGCTGGGATAAATGTCAATGGTGAGTGGCTGCCAATGCAAAGAAAGTTCTGACAGTGGTCATTTTCGCTACATGACTTAAAGTCTATTGGTAATCAAACCCTTCCCTTTGGGTGTAACCCTTAGCAACAAGTCTGGCCTTGTACCATGTAATGTTGCCATCATAACTCAATTTGATTTTGTAAACAAATATGCACCCTATAGCAATCTTCTTGGGTGGAAGGGTAGTGACTGTCCATGTCCTGTTCTGCTCTAATGCATTAAGTTTAACCTTCATAGCATCTCTCCAGTGCTAAGAGGCAACAACTTGATGATAATTTCAGGTTCTTTGGTAAGTGAAAGTGAGATAGTGTAGGCTTTGTGTGAGGATGATAAATGAGCATATGAGAGGTGTTGTGACAAAGAGTGGTGTGTGGAAGGTGTGCTGGATAATAGGAGATGCAACATGAGATGTAGGTGGGCTGGAGAGAGTAATTAAGTCAGTAGAAGTGGGATGAATATCAGTATCATGTGAATCTGTGAAGGATTTGAGGAAGGAAAAGAAGGAACACTGCTGCTGTCAGGAAGAGGTGAAGGCATAGATATTGCAAGAGAGGGTTGGAAATGACAGTCAACGGACAAGGGAGTTTGTTGGAAAGGGAATATGGACTCATGGAAAAGAACATTCTGGGAAATGAAAACAGAATGTGTGTCCAAGTTATACAGCTTATATCCCTTGACTCCAAAGGGGTACCCGATAAAAAGACATTTGGTAACTTTAGGATGAAACTTACTTCTGCCATGTTTGAGAGTAGAGGCATAACACAAGCAGCCAAAAACGCGAAGATGACCATAAGATGGAGGAGAAGAAAAGAAAACTTCATAGGGTGACCTATTTTTGAGGATGGGTGTAGGTGTCCTATTAATTAAATAGGTTGATGTTAAAATGGTATCACCCCAGAATTTGAGAGGCATGGATACTTGGAAAAGTAGTGCTCGGGCAATATTAAGGAGATGCTGATGTTTTCTCTTAGCCACCCCCATTTTGTTGGGGTGTGGACACACATGATTTTTGATGCAATGTTCCATTATTTTGAAATAAATTCGGGCATATGGAATTCAATCCCATTGTCGGTTCTGATGCTCTTAATGATAGTTTTGAATTGAGTTTGAATCATGTGAAAAAATGATTGCAAAAGAGTTCTGGCCTTATACTTAAACTTCATAAGAAAAATCCAAGTAACCCGAGAATGGTCATCCACAAGAATAAGAAAATAACGAAACCCTTGAATGGTGGGTTGGGAGTATGGACCACATATATCACAATGCACTAAATCAAAAAGAGCTAAGAAAATGAGGCAAGTGTTCAATTTTAGGGTGAGCTTACTTACAGAAATGAGGTTAAAAGTGAAAAAGGGAACACAAAGCACATCAGGTGGTCTCATAGTCAGATGAGAAAGGGGAACCAGAGATAGCACAACTGCCTTTCACTTGGGCACAAGTTCAGCATCTCCTTGCTCTCGTCAATGCTCAGAGGCTTTAGCTTGATGGTTCTCCAAAATCTTCCTCACCTACCAACCAGAGTTCTCCCAAGCCTCACCCATCTAGCTCTAATATGGCAGGTACTGGTCTTTGTTTTTCCCTTCAACATCAGCTTTTGGTTAGGAATGTGACCATGAAGTAAGATGAACATTCAGGATCATGTACCAAGCAGTAGCCAGCTTCCTGTTGAGCGGGACAGCTTCAAGTTGCATCAACTTTTTAGGACTTTGTCATGGAAGAATGTTCGAGGAGCACTTATGCGATTGACTATGTATGTAAAATTAGATTAGGCGTAAGAAACTATCCACCCAAGCCTAAATCTGAGATAGAATTGCGCCCAATAAATAATAGCATGTTAAGCTTCAAACATGTCTTCGAAGAATCACGTATGGGGCTTGAAGAGAGACATAGTAGTGTGTGTGCCTTAGTCATGATATTTTGTATGATGTCGAACGACAAAGATCCTCTCATTTTTGGTCTATATTAGGAGCTAAAAAAGGTGAGTGGTGCATTACATAGGTTCCATGTAGGAGGATGATTTCATGAGTTGAACGCAATGCACAATTGTAAGGTGTTAACAGAAGAAAGACCCCAATTAATACGGTGGGTCAATACTTATATACAGCTAGGAGGCAACGGGGTAATATTTGACGAGAAACACTTTGTTTAAAGTATTATGTGGGGTCAACAAACAAAAAATGGGTATGGAAGGTAAGGCATGTAATACTGTTTTTGTAACGATGCGTGGATGTAGTCAAGAAGACGTGTTTCTTTCACTTTCATGCGACTTGTCCAAAAAGGTCGGCCAAATTCATTGCCTATGCTAATCGCAGCACAATAGCAAGGCTCCTAGCCGAAGGCCCAACCCAGCTATACGCAAGGGTGGGATGGTTCCGACATGGGTGGAAATGCTAGACGACATGTTTAGGTTGTGTTTTTTTTAGTGTCAGCTCAATTAATGCATCTGCATGTAGGGTTTGTTTTTGTGTTAGTGTCAGCTCAATTAATGCACCTAGGGTCTCACTTATTCTGAGCCTGGATCCAACTTATAGAACCAAAACCAAAACCCGCAACCAAATAAGCCCTAGTCTCAACGAGGTTGTAGGGGACCCACCGACTTTTGCTTTTTTTCAGATAGCTTTTAATGCTTTTTGTTTTTGTTTTTCAGCCTCGGATTTAAAAGGCGCAAGTACTGTACGAAGGTGTGTCATATCTTTTCACTCATCCATCGACTCCTACTTGTCGACCTGCAACAAGTGAGAAGAAAAAACGGAATCGATGAATAGAGGAATAGAGGGACAAAAGGGTTACTTCAACTTCACCGTCATTACTGCGAATTCAAAGAGATCGAAACAGAGAAAGCGTCATTAAAGCTACAGACTGAGTCTAACCTAATCCGCTATCAAGTATCAACTCAGTCAAGCAACCACAGCATCTGAGAACTAAGGGAAATGGAAATTGAATACGAACAAATCCACAAATCAGCAGAAACAAACAGGAAAATCCGCCAGACAAAATTCATGTTCCCCTTCAAAAATCAGTCTTCTGGCTGATCAAACTCGGCTTCAGCAGTCTCAAGATGCGCTTGCTCGGCTTCCTGCACCTCCTTCTCAGTCTTCCGACCCTTCTTGCATTTGTAGTACACACTCATGAAGGTTCCCACAGCTCCATACTTTTTCCTGCACTGCTCATACAGCTCAGCATCAAACATCCTCCAGAAGTTTTTCTCGTTCAGCTCTGACACCGCATACTGTGGCTGGAAGCCATGATTTTCAATCAACCAGCTCTCCATCCGACGCACTGCCTCCGAACCATCAAAAACCTCACCCCTCAAGACAGGGCCTGGTGAATAGTAGACTCCAACATCAGTGTACATCTGAGCATACTGGGTGTCCCCCTGCCTGCGCTGAAGCTCAAATCCTGGTTCTGGATACACCATAGTTTTGACAGGGAGCTTGTACAGTCTGTGTGGACAGAGCCAAATGGGGTATACCTAGAGCAATTAATGAATAACAAACATACTCAGCAAAATGAAATACAAAAGACCAAGAGTCATGCATCAACCTACCAGTTACCGATTAGTCAAAATCAACTTTAATATCTCTATTTGCATACCCTTAAATATACCGCTGTAAACAACTGCAATTCCTTCCCCCACCCCACCCCACCCCACCCCTTTCATTCCTTAATTTATCCTCATGTTTCTAAGTCAACTGGTCCCTCCTTCCTTTCCTTAATTTACCCCTAAGACAGCTGTTTTGTATTACTCCACATCCCAAGTTAAATTAGCCAGCACTCAAGCATATAAAAAATCCTTGGGAAAAAACGAAGTACCTCCATCTCTTGGTGGACCCACTCTAGAGCATCCCCAACCTTGTAAAGAGGAACAAGCATGTCCTGAATTACATGCATCTCATGGTAATAGTTCCTGATTGCTTCACCTTGAGTAGCTTTGAGAAGAGAAACCTTAGGTGGCATCAACCAACCGAAGAGAAACCTAAACCAAAGTTGATCTGCAAATGGAAGGATAAGCTTTCCTTCCCAATACAGGCACCTAGTGTGCCTATGGTAATACTCCCTTGTTGGGATATACTCCACAAACTCCCCTCTCTTTAGAGCTGTCTGTGCATGCTGGTAAAACCAGGGTTTGAACCACCACCCAACACAGTTGATTTTTCCCTTATTCTTGGCCTCTTCTTTTGAGGCATACTTACCTGTCATGCATACAGCTTCAGATGAATTATAAATCATGGTCTCCACAAAATCTGGAACCTTCTCAGTATTATCTTGGTCTCCATCTCTGGGAGCAAAGGAATCTATATATGCCTGTGCAAGTTCCTTTATATTGCCTTTAACAGGCTTATATGTCAGCCTCATGTACTCCTTAACGTGTATAAGCTTGATCTCAGCAGAGACAAGAAGTCCCAGTGTTCCCTGAGACCATGGAATGGAATAGAAAAGATCAGAGAACTCATTATCCTTGGTAGCCCTGACAACACGGCCATCAGCTAGAACAATCTCATAAGCCACAACAGTATCAGAGAACAAGCCAAAGAGGTGAGAGCTTCCTTCGATCCCATAGCCATTAATGAGGCCACCAACAGTAAGGTCATCGAGTTCAGCAACAACAGCAAGGGACAGATTCTTTGGGACCGTGACCCTGCTGA
Organism: Myrica gale; assembly: GCA_963930655.1. Taxonomy (NCBI): domain Eukaryota; kingdom Viridiplantae; phylum Streptophyta; class Magnoliopsida; order Fagales; family Myricaceae; genus Myrica; species Myrica gale. The sequence continues at coordinate 10,183,451 of OZ005612.1, read as the reverse complement.
TTTGTCCCATGTTGACCAGGGGCTCAACCCTTGCAACCATTTTCTCTGTGTCAATTTCGAGGATATTCCGAAAAGCAGATAAATCAATCTCAAAATGCCTAGCCCGCTTATAATCGACATTGCGCATTCCAACAGCAATCCATGGTTTACGTGCTGTGCAGACAAGACCATCCTTCGAGGGGTTCCTCTGTTTGAGTCGGTTTACAACTTTCTTGACATTTTCATCATGCTCCTTCTGACGTTGCTTGAAGGACTTCCTCTCAGATTTAACATCGCCAAGATATGTGAGGAAGTAAAGGGTGAAGGAGATAGGGAGGACTACAAAAATAACAATAATCCATCTGAATTGAACAAAATAGTCCACCCAGATCTTCTTTCTCTTCGGACGCAGGGGAGCCTGAAGATCCGACATTGGTAAAGGCAACTTTTTGCTGTAATGTAGACAACAAAAGACCATGATCAATAAAAAATAAAGATCCACAAGTTACACATCAATTTTCAGTTCCAGGATGCATAAAATATTAACTTGTATAAAGAACAGATTTGTTTAATGATGATAAGTCACAACAAAAGGAAATGACCAATAACAATCAAAGTTCAGTACGCTGCACATGGAATTTTAGAGTTTTCAGTATGCATAAAATATTGACTTGTTTACAGAACGGATGGTTTGAAAGATGAGACAGAGAGCATTTAATCAGTTTCGTAATAATGCATCTCCCTTACAAACACCTAAACGAATAGAAGATAAAAGTTGAACGGTGCAAATAAGCTTTACAACAACTTCCCAGTACCTAGGCATGGGTTTCCAGTGTAACCTAGGATAGAAATTAGCTGAGTCCGGTAGCCACAGCTTGGAAGTTACAACTAACAATGACAGTCATTACACGATGCAAACTTGTAAGGAAGCATAAAGTTTCTCCATCCAACTAAGCACTATGAAACAAAATTATGATACGCCCCTAAGGAAACTTAATAAATTGCGCAGCTCTGATCAGACAATCAACTATTCAAACACACTTAATACACTGTACTGACTGTAGTCCTGACCAAATTCAACAAGACAGTCTGAAGAAAATAGACACATTGACTTTGGCAGACACCATGATACCACAGAGTCAGTCCATAAAACATATGAAGGAAACAGCAAAACAAAATTTGTAATTGCAATATGAATCCCCCAACTGAATAAAGATCACCAATTTCTCTATTTTCTGCAGCAGAGAATGAACTATTTTAAAATTTACACTAATAAAGGACACTAGATAGAGAAGTAACCAGTTTGACTTTTATAGGAAAAATGAAATCAACATAAACTTTTGGGGAATAACACATGGCATCATCAAGTACAAATGAAAACAGTGCCCACAAAATCATGCCTGAAGGAAACAACAAAAACTCAGGAATAGAGATCGGCTTCACAATGCAACAAAATTAATACTGTGATATACAATGCATAAAATGCAGCCGAAAGTGTTGAGAATCCACAAATTAATGAAGCAAGCTGTCATAGTAAACAGAGACTACAAATTTTGCTAGAACAACTAGTAACAATCAACCTCTCTAATAGTTCAGTTAACCATAATTCTACAATCACTAGTCACAAACAACATAAAAAAAACACTTCAACTACAGGTGAAAGTCACACTAAAAGGATTATCATCTAATCACAGAATGAAAACTGTAGTAGATCATCTTACAGAGGGAAGCCTAGTTTGTTTTTATTTTCTTTTATTTTCCCTAAATGGTAAACAAATACACACTCCACAAAACTTGAACCATGACCCACATACTACTCTGTTCCTATGAATGTAGGCCCATCGACTAAGATAAGGTGCAGACCATCACCGCACTCCCCATTGGATCAAAAAGCTCATCTTCTAATCCAGAAGATATATTTGAGTTCAATTAAAAACTAGAAGTCCGCATTCGTAGCGGGCATTCTCTTTACCAACTCAATGTTGTAGAAGAAAAAGGGAAAGAAAAAGAAGATATTATGGTGTCCACCCGATCAATAAGAATGGTTGTAACTGCATGACTTTTAGCGTGCATAGGAATGAATTGCTAATAAAATTAAAAGAAGAGCAGTATACCGAAATGATTGTCAACAGAACAGTACGGTAGAGTGGAATCTGTGGAAAGGCAGAAATCCAAGACAAACACTTTAAAGAATACAATAACCCATAGACAAAGAGATCTGTGTAAACATCCACGTATAACAATCCACATGGTAATATACTTCATCAAGAACTATGAAATGTGACTGCAAATGTTGCTTCTTAAAGAGATCTATTACTAAGGAAAGCCGAAAACAACATCAATCACCAAATGCTTAGCTATTCTTGGATAAGCAGTATCACAAATAAAAGCAAAGGAAAGAAGATTGTAATGTACTTAAGATAATGTGAAAGCTAGCTGGGACACATTACAAAGATCGCATAGAACCTTTCTTTTTAAGAGCCAAATTTATCCGCTAACAGATCAAGCGACAATTATGAAAAAGAGGAAAAAGCCTCACATTCAAAAAACGAAAGAATGAAAGAAAAGAAAGACGTCTCCGCAATCCAGATCCAAGATCTACCACGTCAGGAAGCAAACTATGGTCTATTTGGATTGCGAGAAAATGTAGTATGGTAACTTAAATAAAAACAGAACAAGAACAAGAACAATATCAACCATTAATTTCTACAACATAAACCACCAAATGCTTAGCAAGTTTTCGGTAAGCATTATCAAAATTAAGATATGGAAGGAAAACCTTATAAAAAAAAGAAATGGAAGGAAAAGGAAAGACCAGAAAGTCTCACAGATTTCGATATTATACAGCAAAACTTCTCCAATAACGGATCAAGCAGCCGTTAACAAAAGGAGAACAAAAATGCGATACGCAAAAACAAACAAATATCGAGAATCCAGATCCAAGATCTACTGCTTCAAGAAGTATACTATGGTCCGGATTCCAAGAAAATGTAGTACCGTGGTTTGAAAAATGAACTAGGGTCAGTACGGATTCAGAGAAAATGCATTACCGTGGTTCAAAAGGAGCACTAGGCTCTTATATGCATTAAGATGAAATATACTAGTAGAATATCCGAACACAATAATTTAGTGAAGAACTGCAGTCCGTTTGGTGTTCAAAAAGAAGGCGTAGAAAAGGAGTGAATCTAGACCTAGTCGCCCTACTCGAGAGTCGAGACTCTCTTCACCCTTTCAGTAACTAAAAGTAAGCAGGATCGTATCATCATTAACCTCGGAACTTCACCTTTTTACTTCCCCGCTATTCTCAGCAACAAAACACGAACTGCGAGAGGAAAGCTCGACGCACTCAAGTACACCAACAGAAGTCGCATATCTCATGCATATAAATAGAGAGGAAGAAGATGAGAAACGGTGACCATGCGAAGAAAGACATGGGCTCAAGTACGCTCCTTCCTCTTAATATTTCCCCATTTTCCCAAAAACAGAACAGTAAAGGAGTGAGAGAAAAGATCAGCCCAAGAACCCAGAGAGAGAGAGAGATACCTGAAGAAAGACGATTTGTGTAGTGCGGGAAAGGTGAAGGAATCCAAAGATATAAGTAGTGAAGGCCTCGAAGGAAAAGCGAGGGCCTAAAACAGTAAAATTAATGTAAAAGGCAAACAACCTGTGTTTTTAGTGAGCGAGAGATCAGGAACTGGATTTTTAGTGAGCGAGACTGAGAGTATCTTTTTTTTTTCACTGAGCGAGAGAGATGGAACTGGATTTTTCCCCGCCCCCTTTTTCTGTGAACAAGAGAAAGAGCGGGTCTTCATGTTAAAAAAACAAAATTAAGGAAAAAAATTAATTCAAAATTATAGCTCTGATTTTAAAATGAATATTATAAATACGTTAGTTAGTAAAAAATTTATATATTAATAAAATTAATATCTAAAATTTTAAAAAAATATGTACAAATACTTTTTACATAAATTTCAACAAATTTTCACAAAAATTCTAATATCTTTTTAACCGAATTCGAAATCTGCCAAAAAGATTTATGGACCAGGCTCCCCTGCAATTCCCTGCCCGAATTGCAGGGGGCAATTCGGTGAGAGGGAGAGACACAGGTGTGGGTCCCACCCGGGACCCACACCTGCCCGAACAGTAGGGCACTGTTCGGGCAGGTGTGGATCCCGGGTGGGACCCACACCTCTCTTCCTGCCTCTCACCGAATTGCCCCCTGCAATTCGGGCAGGGAATTGCAGGGGATCCTCATCCAAGATTTATTAGATGACTTGTCCAAATCAACCGATTTTTCAGATTACTAAAAAAGTTTTAAAATAATTGGCATTAAATAACGATTAGAATTTTAGAAGTCCCACCATAAAATAAAAAGCCGTCGGGACAAGGGACAACAAAACTTATGTAAAACGTGGCTTAGAAATTCCAGCTTAAATTTTTTTAAGAACTGTGGACGGAAAGACCATGGGTATGTTTGTTTATTGAAATTTTGGAGAATATTCTTAAAATTTTGAGAATTTTTTGAGTGTCGAAATTTATTGAATTTTGTGAAAAATTTGAAGTGTATGTGTAAAAATTAGAAATTTTGAAGTATCTTTATTGTGTTAGAAATTTTGAGCTCAAAATTTTGGACAAACAAACACGTCCATAGTAAAAATCGGATCCTATTTAAATTATGTAGAGATCCAGCTCAAACACGAACAAAGAAGACGGAGAAATCGAAGCGAGATCGAGAGGACCCAGGCCAGGCTATGAGATTTGCTGCAGCTCACGTTTGGACTCACTCACCCTCCAACAACGTGACAGCCTGACATTTTCCTTTTAGAAAGGTGCATTTAAAGTAGCTAGAATGCCATTAGCAGTATCATATACACTAGCACTGGAAGGTGGTAATTCACGAACAAAGGTTTGTGGTCCACATTGGCGGAACGAGAGGCATCGACCGGTCCATTCCCCTGCCCAACAGAAAAATTTACATGTAATTTGTTTTTTTTTTTTGTTTTTTTTCATTAGCTGGCCTGGACCCGATACTCATCAGCCCAGGTCAACTAGAGTTTTACTCTTGGGGACAGATGCGGTGGCCTTTGCTTGTTTCCATCCGTTTGTCTGTGTTTTACATGAGCTTGGCTTTTATAGGCGTCTATATGTTGGCTTGTGCGTAAGATTGTGGCTGTTGTATAAGAGAATCCAATCAAAACCAAACTGGCAAAAAAACCCAACCAAATTTGTTTTGGTTGCTGCTTTGGATCCAAGCCCAGGCTTCTCAAATAGTTTGACGACCCAAAAGATATCTCGACAGGAAAATAAATTCACTTTCACTGTAGCATGAGGCTCGTAGAATATCAGGTTGGTTGGTTACCTCTCCCATCTGAGGCATGTCACATTTACAGTGCAAACACAGGCTTAGTCACAGCCAGAACAGGGTCATCCCAACCAAGAATCAAGATCCAGTAGAGATTAACTATGAGTCTTTTTCTTTGAGGGTTGCAGACAAGACACCAATTTGCTAATGTCTTTTTGACGGCCTGTAAATGTCACTCAAAATCCAAACCATAAAATCAACAACGGTCATTCATTACCCAAAAAACTAGAAATGTCCATTACTGGTACACTGGAAGTCCACATTTGTAGATAATGCAATACTGTCAAAATGTGGACAACGGCAGTTTCATGCTTTCACTTTTGTCGTTTCATAATTTGTTGGTAGAATGGTGTTAAAGAACAACCGCTATTTGCAAAATCGTAGAATACAATTGTCACCTTTCAGTTGCAGTACATAAGTTGTGTTTGCATGAAAAATTGTACAAAATTTTTCACCCTCTCACAATAAAATATTACAATATAATCTCTTTTTCTCCCATCAAATCATAACTTTTCACTATAAAAAATTACATCTCTTCACTTTTTCATTAAACTCAATACCAAAAATTTTAACAACTCAAAAATTTTACAACACAAACTCACCCTAATACAGTACATGTATTCTAATATTTATAATGTTTTTAGTCCTTAATTTTCAACATTTTTACATTAGGCAATTTTTACATTACAAAAAAAAATTCGACACCCATATATTGAAATCTGGACGACAGTTGACAGGGGATTAGAAAATTGTGAAGGTTTTACGAAGAACAAAGAAGCCCGAAAGTGCCTCTGCGGGTAGCTTGGATGGTGAAGGGCCTGGTACACGGACTTCCCGCTCATAGGTTCAACACCTACCGTGATCAAACTCGCATTTACTTAGTGCTGAGGGGGTTGGGGGTTCCCCAATCCCCATACGCTCGAGGTTTGTAGTTCAAGGATGCGTCTGAAGAGCCCTGTCTTGGGGGATTTCCTTGTCACCAACAAAACCCAATCCCCATACGCTCGAGGTTTGTAGTTCAAGGATGCGTCTGAAGAGCCGTCTTGGGGGATTTCCTTGTCACCAACAAAAAAAAAATTCCCGAAACCTACTGGATGGACAGGAGCCGATTGCTCCCAACATCTCCTTCCAAGACAACTCTGAAAACAAAACTGAGAGGCTCACGTGGTAGCAGTGCCATTTTCCGGGGAAGGATGTTGACCGCGCCTCAATCACACTTTTCTTTGGACGCTTGTCTTGGGAGCATCAAGAGTTCCTCCCATATTGAATAGTATAGTCTGCCAATGTAAAACGCAAACTGGAGGTTCTACTAAAATCGAGAAATAGTATAGTCTGCCAAGGTAAAACATCATGCACCGTATATGTGCCCCAATGTCCTTCATCTTTAAGGCGACCGATTTGGGTAAGTGGAAAATGTATTAAAAAAGGTAAAATATACATAGATGTTGCTAGAAGCAAGTCCTACCAACAGAGTTCACAAGACCCAGCAAAACACAAAGTAAGCTCTAAGCCCCAGGTATATATGGGACCAAAAGACAAGGCTTAAATAGAGTTAACTAGAGATGCTAACACTAACTTAATTCTCACTCAAAAAGTTGCCGTGAATACCCCAAAACTCTAACTTCGTAGGAATAGTCTTCCTTCTATCCAGTGTCTCCAAGGAACTTAACCTCAACTTCACAGAATACACGATATCATTAAATACATCAACAAAGTGCCAATTTCATTACCCGGTTCAGCACATGGGTGCCCTCACATGGGTGCCCTTGAAAGTGTGAGAAGCCCAAATAATGAAACCCTCATAAGGCTACTGATTTTCAAAGTGCGGATAATGAGATTTGATTCTAATGGTGCCAGAGTCGGCTGAAAGGGTACGCAGAGGCTATAGCCTAAGGCCTCTATTATAAAGGTTATATATTATAGTAAAATAAAAAAAATTTAAATTAGGAATGCTCTATATTATAGCAAAATTAAAAATAATTGAAAGAAAAAATAGTCTAAATTTTTTCAAATAAAACTTAATTAAAATCATATAAAATAGGAATATTTAAAAATTAGAAATAAATAACACATCCTATAAACTAGCACTATCTACGTCACTTTTCAAAATAATAGCATCATTCAAAATAAAATTATTTGCTTCTAAAACCTAGAATCCCAACTACCACGACCACTTTATTGCTAATTAGAATTTCCAAACAATTTTAAAAAAAACTAGGTGTATGTTTAGTGAGAAAAACAATTTCAACTTGCTAATTAAAATTGTTCAACTTTATAAGAAAAATTTACAACTTTCAAAGAACAAATTGTTCAATAGGGTTAGAGGTATTTTCACCTGAAGTTGTGTTGTCAAATTTCACACTGTTGTTAGCATGGGATGAGAGCGAAGAGAGGAGGGAATTGAGATTGACACATTAGATGTTATTCTCGGAGAATTGTGTTAGCACAGACGTAATGGAGGTAACTGATCATGACAGCAGGTGTCTGGGTCAGGAAGCTAAGCGTGGAAAATAACAGGATGGAAAGAAAGAAGTGATCGAAGGAAGGCATATTTTTTATGAATCGATCTATGTCCATTAAAGTATGCGGGATTTTCATAACTGAATTTAGATTAGAGTTTTCATAATCGAAGACTAGCTCTGAACGCATTCTAAAGTCAATAAACTGAATAGAAAGTCCGCATAAGTGCATCGAACCGAAAGCCCGCAGAATGGCAGCAAAACTGAAAAGAGAGACAACACCCGCGGATGGAAAATTCGTAACGTACTGTCTGAAACCAAAATAGGTAAAAATTAAATTCTACAATAGTTGGTGATCATTAAGGTTCAGACTTGCTAGGAAAAATTGTTCAACTTTGTAAGAAAAATTGTTCAACGAGGTCAGAGGTGTTTTCACCTGAAGTTGTGTTGTAGAATTTTATACTGCTATTGACATGGGACGAGAGCAAAGAGAGGAGGGAATTGAGATTACCACTATAGATGTTATTCCCAGAGAATTGGGCTAGCACAAACTTGAAGAAAGACATTTCTGATTAATCGATCTATTTCCCTTCAAGTATGCGGAATTTTCATAACAAAATTTACATTAGAGTTTTTAGAATCAAAGACTAGCTCTGAGTGCATTCCAAAGTAAATATATAGAACATAAAGTCCTCAAAAGGGCACAGAACAAAAAGCCCACATAAGGGCACAAAACTTGAAAAGAGAGATAACGCCCGCAGATCAAAATTTCACAATATACTATCTGCAAACCAAAATAGGTAAAATTGAAGTCAACAATAGTTGGTGATCACTTAGCTTCTGACTTGCTAAGAAAAATTATTCAAGTTTCTAAGATAATTTACAAATTCCTATAAAAATTTACAACTTTCTAAGAAAAATTTTCAACTTTCTATGAAAAATTTACAACTTGCAAAGAAAAATTGTTCAACGGCGTCAGAGGTGTTTTCACCTAAAGTTGTGTTGTAGAATTCCATAATGTTGTTGTCATGGCACGAGAGCGAAGAGATGATGGAATTGAGATTGACACTGTAGATGTTATTCCCGGAGAATTGTGTTATCATAGACGTTATGCAGGTATCTCTGATCATGACAACAGGGGTCTAGGTCAGAAAGCTAAGCGTGAAAAATAACAAGACGGGAAGAAATAAGTGATCGAATGAATACATATTTTCTGATGAATCGATGTATGTCCCTTAAAGTATGCGGGATTTTCATAACTGAAATTAGATTAGAGTTTTCATAATCGGAGATTAGCTATGAACGCATTCTAAAGTCACTATATTGAACAGAAAGTCCGCATAAGTGCATCGAACAGAAAATTCCGCATAGGACGAGAGCGAAGAGAGGAGGGAATTTAGATTGGCATTGTAGTTGTTATTCCCGGAGAATTGTGTTGGTACAAACGTGATGGAGGTAACTGATCATGATAGCATGGGTCTGGGTCAGGAAGCTTAGTGTAGAAAATAACAGGGCAGGAAGAAAAAAGTGATCGAAGAAAGACATATTTCTGATGAATCGATCTATGTCCCTTCAAGTATGCATATTAGAGTTTTCAGAATCAAAGACTAGCACTAAGTGCATTCCAAAGTCAATATACGATCATGATAGCATGGGTCGGAGAAAAAGTATTCAACTTTTTAAGAAAAATCGTTCAACTTGCTATGAAAATATTTTTAACTTGCTATGAAAAATTTACTACTTTTTAAGAAATTTTTTTAATTTTATAAGAGAATTTTTTTCAACTTTATAAGAAAAATGTTCAAATTTCTTAGAAAATTTTACAACTTTCTAAGGCAAATTGTTCAACAGGGTTAGAGGTGTTTTCACCTGAAGTTGCGTTGTAGAATTTCATACTGTTGTTGGCATGGGACGAGAGCGAAGAGAGGAGGGAATTGTGATTGGCACTGTAGATGTTATTCTCGGATACTTGTGTTAGCAAAGACGTGATGAAGGTAACAGATCATGACAACAGGGTCTGGGTCAGGAAGCTAGTGTGGAAAATAACAAGACGAGAATAAAATAGTGATCGAAGTAAGGTTTATTTTTATGAATCGATCTATGTCCCTTACAGTTTGCAGGATTTTTAGAACTGGATTTAGATTAGAGTTTTCAGAGAATAACATCTAGCACTGAGTGCATTCCGAAGTCAATATACTGAACAAAAAGTCTGCAGAAGGTCACCGAAACTAAAAAGAGAGACAACGTCTGCGGATGGAAATTTCGCAACATACTATCTACAAACCAAAATAGGTAAAAATTGAAGTCTGAAATAGCTAGTGATCAGTCAGCTTCAGACTTGCTAAGAAAAATTGTTCAACCTTCTAATAAAAATTGTTAAACTTTCTGAGAAAAATTTTCAACTTATTAAGAAAAATTTTTCAACTTGCGAAGAAATTTTTTCTTGTACAAAATATCAAAATTTTTATATAAATACCAACACCTTTTCACACGAACTTCAGAAAGATTATAAAAAATTATTTACGAACAATTATGTCTCAAGATAGATTAAGCGGTTTAGCAATTTTTTATACATCTCTTTTGTGTTTGAATGGTCACTCTATTTCAAGCTTCTTAGTAAATCTCCAGTTATTTCGTCGATGTTAAACCCCAACCTCAGTAGTCTAGAAGCACACCTGAACAGTAAGTGCAAAGTTCCAAACAGTAAGTCTCAGGCGAGGCATGAGCGGATGGCTGTGAGAGGGTGTATCCTTTTAGGTTTGTTAAGTCACAAGGTTGAAGCTTAAATATGTCTATTGTAGGTTTATTAATTTGATTAATTTAGTTTGATTCTTGTATCCAACAGTTCAATATGAATAGGATGTTTAGCTCCACTTCTTCCACGAGTTCTAGGTCTTCAAGTTTCATGCAATCCATTACAGGGATAGTTAATGAAGAAGAATTTGAAGTAAATGAAGTCAATTCTAACCTTCAGGATTGGAATATCCCTAAGGTACCCAGTAGTAAAATCTACTCTAAGTCAAGTTCCTCTTCTCTATCCTTCCATTGTCATTATCATGTCAAAACTGTAGAGCAGGTTTACGCTCTTAGTAAAACCCATGAGAAATGTCAACTTTTGTTTCCCGATGTCCTGAAAAAACATAGGGAAAAAGGTTTCAAGTACATTCACATAGGTTTAGTTCAAGTTGCAGTCAAGCCCTTAACCAGTAAAAGGATTGATGCATCTGTGTTGTTGTATCTTCGTGATGCTAGGTTCACATACTACAACACAATTATTTTAGGTATAATCGAGTCAAGCCTTCACAATGGTCCAATCCATGTTGATTGTTTTCCTGATTTCACCTTAAGTTTAAGTGATCGACATCTCCTCAAAGCCTAAACCTTGAACATTAAAACTTCAGGTTATAAGATGTTAGAAGGAATTCAGCCTTTAGCCTTGATCTAGAGGATTTGTTATAAGTGCATCCGAACCATTTTAAATGTCCATGTCTTAGTAAAAAGTCTCAAAGATCAAACTCTTTTGATTCAGAGTCATACTAGTGACGCTAACATTAGGGTTCCTTAGTCAATTGTTTGGAAAGATGTCACCCTGCCTAGTGAATGGAACTTAGAAAATGAGAATCCAACCAATCTTGTGCATAGTGATATCACCAAGTTAGATATGATCCAACAATATCTGGATGAATCAATTAGAATTAGTTTTGATGAACCACGTAGGTTCACTCCTCTTAGGATTCAAGAACCAGGAAGTCAGTCTGAACGAAGATCTACTTCTAGCCTCAATGAATCCCTTAGTAGAGACATCAATCTGAAACTCAAAGGAGTACAAGTCAATTCTCAGGTTAGTACTCCCCTATACTCGACCAAGTCAGAACCTGTAGTCTTGAGGATGTATAAGATGAGGACCAAGAGTCTCCTACCCAAACAGACTTCGAATCTATCAATCCGCAATTAATGACTATTAGTAAACCTTTCAGCCTAGACATGAAAACTCTAGAAGATGAGTTTATTTCTGAAGCCAACTTAGTTAAAAGAACTCGGTATCGTGAAAGTCACATGAAAGTCGAAAAGAAAGTCATTTATGATTCAAATTGGTACGAACATAAATTTCTTTGAATACGTAGAGTAATATCATCCGCCAAATTTGAAGGTTCGAGTTCTCACTAAAGTAAAATGGACTACATTTGACAAGAAGTCAGTTAGTTCTAGTCATCCTCCCCAAAGACTATCATCGTATCCCATAAAGGATCCAAATTCATAGCCTCACCATTTAAGATTCTTGACTCAGATAGTAAGAAGCAGCTGGTTGAACAAAACAATTACACTAACCAGTACCTCCAAACCAATTAGTTAGACAAGATTGAACTTAAGTTAGATGGTCAGTCTTTGAGAAACCCTTGCTCCAGTTGTCTAGTAAACCTATAGGTTTGAAAACCTCTTCATCTGATGTCACAACTCTTAGTAAAGTTACCCAGATGTTAAAATATTTAGCAACAACGAAATCTAAAACACCTGAAAAATCATCATCTAGTAAAATCTTTTCCTCTCTCCAGATAGGTGCTCTCAACCAAGTTGCATCTGACTTAGAATCAGATTCTCATCACCAAATTAGTGAAATAGAAGACCAATTCAAGCAATTAGAAGTCAATCGTATTAGGTTATCCCGTCCTAATCCCATGTCCCTTACCAAAAATTGGTATAGTAAACCAACTCTTTCTGATCTTCAATTCGAAGAAAAGAATTTTCATAGTCAATTATCAGTCTCTCCAGACAAGTTGTATGAATGGAATATTGATGGATTATCTGAGCAAAAAATCCTCAATAAACTCTAGTATATGACCATGGTAGCAAATAGCTACTTAGTAAACCAATCCGGTAGTCATTCTGAAATCATACGAGTTACTTGCTTCTGGTTTCACTGACTATTTACGCCAATGGTGGGAAAAGTACCTCACTGAAAATGCTCGTGATCTTATTCGTTATGCAATCCAGCATGATGATGAAGGATTACCCATCTTCGATGAAACCATAGGTAAAGGTGATGATGGTATTAATACTCTTATTTATACCATTATTAAACATTTTATTGTACTCCAGGTAACATTTATGCTCGTGTCCATGACCAGCTTAGTAACCTTAAGTGATTTTAGGTGGTACAAGGACGTCTTCATCACGTAGGAAACACCAAAAGGAAATATCTTCCTTCAAAAAGTCAAACAAATACTATAAACGGTCCTTTAGGAAGTACACTTCTCCTGAAGATAGCAAACCTAAATTTTACAATAAATCTTTTAAGAGAAAATCAAAATCCAAAATTCCTAAAGATAAAAGTAAAATTAGGTGTTACAAATGTAAAAAAAATTAGGTAATTATAGTTCAGAATGTCGAGTCAAAGAAAACATCAATTCCTTAGAAATCCTTGATAGTGAAAAAGTCAAATTATTTTCTATTTTGGAATTAAGAATCTATAGTGGTAGTGATTTAGAGATTGATGATTTTCAGTCCTCTAGCTCCAACCCTAGTACCGATAGTGAATCTGACACTCCAAACCAAAAATTAGGATGTATAGATAGTTGTTGCAATCCAGGAAGAAGTCTTAATGTCCTAAGTCAACAAGAAGAACTTTTGATCAATTTAATCGACAAAGTTGAGGATCCAGAGCGTAAGGCTCAGTATCTTTATAAATTAAAGAATATTTTAAGTAAAAACGAATCTAAGTTAAAAATCTCTGAAACACAAGTCAGTCTTAATAAGATCTTAGACAAGTTTAAGAAAACCCATAAACATGTCACCCTTGAAGCCTTACAGATTGAAGTAAAACAAGTAAAAAAGGAGATTCAAGAGTTAAAAAGCTAGTAATAACACTCTTGAACAAGTTCTCCAGCTTAGTACCGATAGTGAATCTGACACTCCAAACCAAAAATTAGGATGTATAGATAGTTGTTGCAATCCAGGAAGAAGTCTTAATGTCCTAAGTCAACAAGAAGAACTTTTGATCGATTTAATCGACAAAGTTGAGGATCCAGAGCGTAAGGCTCAGTATCTTTATAAATTAAAAAATATTTTAAGTAAAAACGACTCTAAGTTAAAAATCTCTGAAACACAAGTCAGTCTTAATAAGATCTTAGACAAGTTTAAGAAAACCCATAAACATGTCACCCTTGAAGCCTTACAGATTGAAGTAAAACAAGTAAAAAAGGAGATTCAAGAGTTAAAAAGCTAGTAATAAAACTCTTGAACAAGTTCTCCAGCTTAGTACCGATAGTGAATCTGACACTCCAAACCAAAAATTAGGATGTCTAAATAGTTGTTGCAATCCAGGAAGAAGTCTTAATGTCCTAAGTCAACAAGAAGAACTTTTGATCGATTTAATCGACAAAGTTGAGGATCCAGAGCGTAAGGCTCAGTATCTTTATAAATTAAAAAATATTTTAAGTAAAAACGACTCTAAGTTAAAAATCTCTGAAACACAAGTCAGTCTTAATAAGATCTTAGACAAGTTTAAGAAAACCCATAAACATGTCACCCTTGAAGCCTTACAGATTGAAGTAAAACAAGTAAAAAAGGAGATTCAAGACTTAAAAAGCTAGTAATAAAACTCTTGAACAAGTTCTCCGGCTTAAGATTAATAAAAAACTTAAGCATCAAATTCAATCCTCATCCTCTGAGTCATTTGCCGACTCTGATCCTGAATATGTTCCCTCTCTCACTCCACCTATTATCCAAGATGATCCCAAGAGTAGAAACAAATTCCTTAGCATAGTTAACATCATGGATTTCTAGAAATGGCATTCCCAATTCACCATCATAATTAACTCTGAATATTCTTTTGAGGTTGTTGTCCTTATAGATTCATGTGCCGATCTTAATTGTATTCAGGAAGGATTAATCCCCACCAAATATTGTGACGAACGGTTCCAAGGAACGGCTTCTCTCAGCCAATGGTTGTCAAATGAGTATTAATTACAAATTATCCAAAGCACATATCTGCAAAAATAATGTGTGCTTCAAGTCACCCTTTGTTTTAGTTAAAAATATGTCTGATCAGAAAATAATTCTAGGCACTCCGTTCATCTGTCTGTTGTATCCTTTCACCACTAGTAGTGGACTTACAACCAACATCTTTGGTCAAAATGTTACCTTTGAATTCGTTAGTCCTCCTAGACCTTCGCGAACTTACCATGTTACAAGAATCATCCATTAGTAAAACTCTTAATTTCACTATTAGTAAAACTCATCTTGACTTTCTTAAGGAAGAAATCAAGTTCAAATGAGTTGAAAAGCAACTCACTAGTCAAACCCTTCAAGTCCAAATCAAGTCATTCCAGGATAAATTAGAACAAGTTTGTTCTGATCTTCCCAATGCTTTCTGGCGTCGAAAGCATCACATAGTCAAATTACCATATGTTCCTTAGTTTAGTGATAAAAATATTTCCACATTCTGCAAAAAAAAAAAAGAAATCTACGATCTCTTGGTCTTCTTTAAATCCATAGAACAACATTGGAAACATCTCAATAAGTTTCTCCATATTGTGAAGTCAAAATGGCTTAGTGGTCTCAGCCCCTAAGATCAAGTTATTCCAAATCAAAGAAAGATTTTTAGGTTTTAATATTTACCAAAGTCAAATTCAGTCAATTGATAGAGCTATCTAATTCGCTGACAAGTTCCTTGATGTCATCCTCGATAAAACTGTTTCAACGATTCTTAGGACCCTTGAATTATATCGCTGAATTTTATCAAAATCTCTGACATCAATGTAAACCTTTGTTTGATCATCTTCAAAAGAATCCTCCACCCTGGACCAAAGAACACACTTCTATTGTACAACTCATCAAGTTGCATGTTAAGACACTCCTTTGTCTTGGCATTCCTTTCGCGTATTCTCTTAAAATTGTTGAAAATGATGCCTCCAAACTTGGTTATGGTGGCATTCTCAAACAGAATTGTCCGTTTTTACTCCGGCAATTGGAATTCAACTCAACAGAATTACAATACTATCAAAACAGAAATTTTGTCTATAGTACTATGCATTAGTAAATTTCAATCTGATTTATTAAATCAGAAATTTTTGGTTCGTGTTGATTGCAAAAGTACAAAATTTGTTTTGGAAAAAGATGTTCAAAATATTGCATCAAAACAGATTTTTGCCCGTTGGCAAGCCATTTTAAGCATTTTTTATTTTAATATTGAATACATCAAATGAAGTCAAAACAGTATACCTGACTTGCTTACCCGTGAATTCTTGCAGGACTCTCCTTCCCATAGCACCTAAACCCCACGTCAAAAAACCTGCTAAGTCAACCAAGTCAACACCACCCAAATTATCTACTGGCCAAATTGTCCTCATTCAAATATATATATATATATCCCTTACCAAGTCAACCGTCCAACAATA
This sequence comes from Myrica gale, assembly GCA_963930655.1. Taxonomy (NCBI): domain Eukaryota; kingdom Viridiplantae; phylum Streptophyta; class Magnoliopsida; order Fagales; family Myricaceae; genus Myrica; species Myrica gale. The sequence goes on along the minus strand of OZ005612.1, from coordinate 10,167,255 downwards.
TTAACCGGTTTCAGGTTTTAGGTGACATTCCTAAACCGACCAATACGACCAGAGTCTGACCATCCTCTGTCCGACCCTCGCGTGATTCTACAGTCCCCCTTCTGTCTATAAAAACAGAAGTCAAATTCATTTATAATCATAATTCCATTTCGGATTTCTGAACTCTCTCTCCCTCCAGTCTTTCTATCCCAAGTCTAGTAATCATATCTCCTAGCTTGATAGTTCTTGTTAGTCAATCTTGTAAGTCACCATAAGCAAACTTTTTCTGAAGTAAAATGTAATTTTCAGTCATATATCTGTCTTTAACTTCTATCTGTCTTTGACTTCTTATTATCTGCAAACATGTATACGACCAGATTGGACGGTTTTAAATTTCAGTTACATACATTCATGCATACCGCCAGATTGAACGTTTTAAATTTTTGCTCTCATGCATTCCCGCCACCATGACTGGTTTATTCATTAATTTGTAAGTAAATTATTTTCTTATATATATATATTCGAATGTGAAAGCTAGTATCTAATCGACGTGCCGCATTAGCTGGTGCGGTGGATCAGTTGACCGTCCCAACTTGCACCCATTCCAATGATTCCATAACATTATTTTTAATGACATTTTTCTGTCTCAAGCCAATAAAATATTGTACCGGACCAATTATTTGGCCTATTTTTCAGTTATTTATTTATGTATTTCCTCAAATACTATATAAATATGGATCGCTTGCCGTGAGTAATTGGACACCTATTCCTCGAACAATGTTGCCAAATTTGCGGATACCTGGTCCAATCCATCATCTGGAATCCAAAAGAAATTGAAAGAGAGACTGAAAGGAAATGTCAAACTGAACAACAGAAGCCGAGGTGTCTGATTTTTGAAATTCAAATGGAAACTTTCATATAGGAACAGCCCGGGCCGGACCCCAAAAATAACTCTCTTAAAAATAAATTTCTAAATCTACAACTATTTTTTATTTTTTTATTTTTTTGTAGATAAGATATCGAGCTTGAGTTCTTCAAAAATCAAGAGCAAGAAAAGTGGTAGAAATGAGTACCCAAGCTCTCCTCTTTTCTTTCGTTTTCTATTTCTTTTGTCTCCTCTTGAGGGCATCCATACCCCCTATTTGTTAGGACTTGGAAGGGCGGATAGCCTTTCCCATGAATAATGAAATCAGAGGTACAAAGGGTTGTATACACTCTTGTTGAGTGTCTTGACAAAGAGGCCAAAACTTTCATGCCGCCAACAGAGCATTCCTCTATCAGCCACTCGAATTCACACAAATGAAATAGAAGCCGCTCTCTGGTGAATCCACTGCAAATGTGAAACCTCAAACATTATAAACTGAAGAAATAAGGATAGGTTTATACAATAAACAATGAAACCAAGTAAGGTCTTCATAAGAAATGACACTTATGAACAGGAATGACACTTATTGATTTAACAAATATTTTTAATTTAAATTCAAACAGAGTGCAATTTGATCACACCCATTAACGACAAATTCTCTCTTTCAGTGGGAATGATAACCTTACAGTACCAAATGCATCGACTGAATCCGTATCCGTGATTAGGCCGATGAATCAGTCCCTTGGCTGGTTGATGACACCTTGGGTTCAATAACTGCAACTCCTATACAAAATATGTTGATATCATCTCGTCGCCTTACAGGTCCACGGGACATACCTAAGTCTATAAAACAACCACAGCAGCTAGGTATCACAATGGTTGGATTTTGTACAGGGCACCTGTTCCCTGTTCAAAGTCATCCAAAAAGAGACGCAGACTCTACCTAGTTCCTGCTTCAGGTTAGCAAGAGCCCTCGTCCCATTTCATTGACATGTAAGAAAACCCTACCTAGTCCCAGTCCATTTACATATAGGAAAACCAGTACCCGCACCATCCTGCCCTGCGTGCTCTACTTCCCAACAATAGATTGTACTTCTCTGCCACCACAAGGCCTTTGACAACATCATAGTAAATCAGACCTAATAGTGAGAGTTAATAGAAGAAAGGAGGAGCTCGTTGATCCAAACGAATCATTCTTCTGGTCTCTCGAAGGAAATGATCTTTATATGGAAATGAAAGAATCTGAAGTAATTTGTAATGGCCCATGAGAGCACTAGCCATATAAGCACTTTAACTTCAAAAAGACTAGTCAAGGTTGCTTTAAAGTCCCTTGAAATCAGTCTATGTCCCCATAGTACCTAATAAGAAACCAATGCGGTACTTGACCTTTATATTATTATTTTCTCATTACTTCTCCTCTCCCACTCCATGTGGGACTCGAAATGTCACATAATTAATTAACAAAATCTTGCAGAATTAGTATATGGTCAAATGAATGAACTGCCTGGAGCTCGTATCTCTCCCCCTTTTTAGCCCAACACCAACCCCATTTTTTTAAATCTTGAATAGGTCAAAGCCAAAAATATGTTAAGTAGAGGGAATGGGGATCAGAAAGATAGGCGGACGAATGTATAGATGCCTCTTGCTTAATCTAAGTATCCCCCTTCTACTAAGATGCCCTAGCCGCATATGCCAACACTTAATATCACTTAGTATCCTCTAAATCCGAACGTATAGGCCATAAAGAAACTACCAGTGCCTATCACCATAGTATTCTGTAGCTGATAAAGGTTTCAAATCTCATACCCTTCATCACAATCATGACAACAATCGCAACCTTTGAGACTCCACCTTAAGCAGAATATCTCTGTAAGAGTACGGAAATGAGATTCACCTTTGTGCACGAAACATCTCAGACATTGATCAAAATCTCATAAGAGTAGAGTACAGAAATAAGATTCATCTTTCTATGCGGAACATCTCAAACCTTGATCGAAGTCTAAACAGTAACAACATACATCCTGGTTTTGATGTGAGCATCCCCCCATCAAAACTGAGTCCTCGCACATTAAATTTCCAGTGACTGCTGATGGGACAGTTCAACATCATCTGGATGTCCCTCCACCCATAGTACCTAGTTTATTCTATTATCTTTTTCTTTTAACCTTTTTCTTAGGGTTCCCCAATTTGTTCCATAACGCGATTCAAATGTTCCTCCTCAATGCAGACTTGATCACGATTGAGCTTACAGATGAAACCTTTCTTTTTCTCTCCCTAGAGCTACCAAATCATCAGTTTGAACATTCGCACAAACCCTAGATACTCTCTTTCTCAACACTTGAGAGTATGGAGCGGACCTAACGTTCTCCAATGAAATGGAATCCCTTCCATAGAAGCGCGGCAACAAAATGCTCATAATATAACTATAGAGAACAAAAAGAATTCGAACTTAGTCTTCATCTAGAATATAAACAACAATACTTGTCAGATCAATAAAGAGCAGACTTGACATTCTCCAACAACACGGTCCCTTCCATAAAGCAATGTGAAACAGAGCAAGCATATCCAAATGTCAGCCATTGAAGTCCTTCCCATCAAATTAATGAAAACCAACAGACATAGACGGAGCACAACCTTGCCTTGGTATCAGTTTGTTATGAAAAATTAAGACTCTGGATGGAAACACAATTAAAAAGGAAAGAAAAAACACAAAACCGATCACGGGCGGGAGATCCAGTATTTGTGTTTCAACACAAAGGCATAGGTTCATGCGGGGAGCCAATTGGAAGACTATGAACCAGAGATGGAGGAGTACAAAGGTCACATGAGAAACACTCAACCTAGGCACAATACACCCAGAACCCTACTCTCACACAAGGATAAGATACTCTTTTTTTATTCTTTCATTTTGTAGCGTATAGAACATGCATGTGTAAAAACCCAAGGTTCATAAGAACAAAACCATGTAAAGAAGAAATACGTAGCAAATAAAGGCACTAGTGAGCCACAGAGATAACAAGAGGCCACCATCCAATGCCATCCACTCCATTTCTCCATCAACCTAGGTCATGTGTGACGGATTATCCACTCCTGGTATAGGATTGGCCGAAGGGCGAGAGAGAGTATGAAGACAAAGGGTGTGTAAACTTAGGATTTCTTTCTAGTCCAAGATCATACCTGTGAAGTTAACAACTAGAAATAACAGAGACAAAGCAGAGCAGGGCCACAAAAACTGATCACCCGCCCTGGACCTCTCTCTGGTTTTAATAAAGAAAGCCCATCCCAGCACAGGGTGAGAAAACAGAAAACGTACCCCGTTCAGTGCATAGAAGGACAGGCATAATTTCCCTCATTAGCACTAACCATCCGTAGACTGAAAGATACCACAACTCATTTTTGGAAAAATTTAGAACAGAAAATTTAGCTTATTGGAAGAGAGAAAGTCAGGTCACTGCTAAAGTGCAATCAGTTGAATTATATGTAATACAGTATATTTACACACATTAGGAGCAGGGAATGCAATTACTTTTTAAGGGGCAAACAAGACCATGCAACCATAAGGTAATTCAAGGCAGAATTATGAAGTTACGAAGAGAGGTCTCTAGAAGTACTTATCAAAGTACTGCAACCTGCTTTGCTAGCTCTTTCGCATATCAAGGGTTGAAGAAACTTGAACCACCAATATTAATGGAAATTAATACTGAGGTAAGTGTAATCACAGCGAGCCAAAATAAAGCTGATCCTGCGATGGATGTGGTTTTGACAATTATCAGGAACATGGCATAAACCAATCATAAAATGTTAAGTATAAAATTAAAACACCCTGCAATGAGGGTTAGCATACTCACAATACCTCTTGAACCTTCAGAGGTGTCAATGGAATTTGAGGGGACTGATTGAGCATTAAGACCACGTGATCTTGGTATAGTCGGCCCTATAGTGGAGACATCATCTGAAACTTTGGTATTTCCTGTTTCAGATGCCACTATCCCTTGAAATTCTTCACTCACAATCAATGCGGCTAGAACATCCATGAATGAATCTTTCTCTGTTTCATTTGAAGAATCTCTTTCACCCCTCTCATAAGTAAGATATGACTGATCAGAATCAGATAATTCATCATCCGAACCATCAACATCAATGGAATCTGCCTCAGTTCTGTCATCTTCTTCATCTTCCACATAAGCTTTATATGTCAGTCGAACTAGTATTTCTCCAGAAGAACCCCTTCTAAACAGTCCCCAACCCCTTTGCAAGACCACAATCCTGTCTGTTGGTACAGTATCCTGGAGAGATCCAAGATCAACCTGGAAATAATATTCTGCTGAGAATATATGTGAATAGTAAAGCTCAACAAATCACAAGAAAATATTATCTGATCACAGAATGTAGCCAAGATTGTACATAAACTTTTACTATAGATGGGTACCTATTAATTACAATTGCACCCCAAATGCAAGGTCAATTCCAACAATATCATTCACTTTTTACTGGATAACTAAGTTGCTGAAAGAAATTGGAATAGGATTGTACAAGCATATTAGTTATATGTATATTGTACATTTCAGACAAACATACCTTTTTGTATTATTGACCCTAATTGTTTGTGGCCCTGCTCTATCAAGCATGAGGCACTCAAAAACAAGCATAAGATGGAAAGCAGAGCTAAATAGAACATAGGACTTTAACTTACTGATAAAAAAAAAATCAAACATAGAACTTCATGTTGTTTTTGTCATGTTGGCATATGGGTTTCTGTACCCCTTACCCAAGAAACTACGGCAAAACAGTGGAAAAACCTCATAATAACAAAATGACAACTAAATAAGTTAAGAAGCCATGCCATAACTTGCTGAACAGAAGAATAATTTACCTCCCCTGCGCCAATAGTCAAATCTGTGAATCCTAGAGAATCCTTTACTTGAATGCAAAGTTTTTGTTTTCTAGGGTTCGCAACGAGCATATGAAAATCCTGCCAAAAAATCACATATACATGACTGCTGTAGTTCTCCAACTTCGGTAGAATAAATTCAATGGTGTAACAAATAGCTTCTTTCTAGTACCCGAAACACCTTAAATGGAGCAAAATCACACATTTTTTGTTTTCTTGGACAAATAAACAATGAATAAGAAGCTTCACCTGATTCCATATTGGCTCACCAGGTGGACCAATAACCGTGGTTTGACTATTCTTTTTACTGCGTATAATTTGATCTCCCAAGCTCAGAATAACGTATGGATCTGTTTTGCCTGACAAAATAGAGGTGATAGGACAAATAAAGGGCGCAAAGATCACGTATATATGTTTCAGCAAAACGACGCTCATGGGAAATACAATCTTTGCAATAGAGAAAAAGAAAAAGAGACAAAATAGCAGCTTAAAAATTTCCCATCTAATAAATAGCGAAAAAGAAAAAGGGACAGAATAGCAGCTTAAAACTCCATTCTGATACGACTTTACCAAAGAAGGAAAAAGTCCAGTGCGTGCAAATCAAATAGTTGATATTTAAGCAAATCAGACTTCATATACGTAACAAGAATCCTCTTTGGAAAAAAGTATAAGGAGATAGGATTGTTACCATAAAAAACATAAGAAAGATTCCGAGCATCTATTAGAGTCACTGACAGTTCCCCAGTAAAATCCTTATTTCCTTCTTGCATTTCTCCTGATTTAAAGTAATTAGCAACAGGACCAACTGCTTTTCCCTTTTGGAAATCAAGAACAATCTTCTTCGGACGTACAAATAGCCGAGGCAAATCCTCAGTAAGAAGTTTCGTCAAAAACCTGGAATAATATACTCAAGAATTTAAAGTGTGCAAAATACAGATTAACAGGGATATAAAAAGCAAAATGAAGGAGGATGAACCTCACAGTATATATGAAGATGTCAGAACATATTTATGAGATTGTGACATGAAAATTTACTGGGAACATCTTCTCATATACATCTGGGAAACAATAATATTGAAATTATTTAAGAGAAGGAAAGACAGAGAGACTGTGATTCAGAGATTTGTTAAGACCCACAATCAAGTAGATGATTTAGAAAAATTCACTAATGTGATCACTTGCATAAAAACTAGTAAGAAAACGTTGGATTTAAATAAGACTGCAATCTTCTAGTGAGATACAGATCCACATTTAGAGAAAATAAAATGAAACAAAGCCATTGGCCATCTTTGGTGCACTCATTACAAGGCATAATAAGAGTTTTGTGGTTGATAGGCACAGAAGTTTCTGCAGACAGTATTTTCTGCATATCATGCTGCATGATTTTACCAATTACATTTATATCACCAAAAAACACGCACATGTATATCTATTTCAGGAAATAATTTAAGATTCTGAAGCAAATAAATTATCGAAAAGCATCCAAAACTTGCATAAGACTGAGAATTAAAGAATCATAATGATATAATCTGCGAGCTTCCAGAATACAATGGGATATCTGTAAAGTTGATCATTATGAGTGGTACGACGAATTAGATTGGAAAGTCCAATGGCAAAAAGAAAGTGATTCATTTGCTCATTATTTAGTCCACTACGCAGAATCCAAGAAATCAGCTTATCTCTCATGCCAGCTTGAAGTCCCCTACATGTTGGGGTCCATTCAAGGAATACAATCATAAAATATAATCTTGAAACCTTATGGATAAGAGTTGTATCTCAAAGCAGATACAAATGGACATGTCAAGACAATAAGAGGATACTAAGAGAGACAAAGGCCACTTACATCGAGAGAACAGGAATTGCTGATTTCGTCCAATGCACACACAAAAGAAGAAAGGAGGGAAACATGCGTCAGTTTCTTCGATATTGGGAAACAAAGCATGTAGATATACAGAAGGAATCTTGAAAGACTAACATGATAGATGGACTTCTTTTTGTGTCAAAATTTGCCAAGTACAAGGAAAAGCAGAGGCAGTCTACAAGGTATAGAGCACTTGGCAAATGTTGCAGCTTTTTTGTTTCCTTCAATTATGTTCATTACAGACTGATGGAGTGGATTAAATTACTTGAAAAAGATATCTCTTAATCACATACTACTACAGCAGACCCGATGTCTCCCTTTTCAAATATGACTGTTGTCCCTTATCTCATTTTCCTCCCCATTTTATCATCTAACAACAATCATTTCAGAAATGCAGAGTGAATCACACTTTTACTGTGCAAGGAGCCAACCTCAAATGTTTCGTAATGCATTTTATAAAGGTTGGACAAGAAGTGCTAGACTTGGACATCCACACCAGATCAAACTATGAAACTGAGAGGATAAACAGAAGAATAATTCTCAAAATCCTACTTATCCAAAAAAAAAAAGACTCCTCTTCAGAGTGGGTGAGTGAGTGAAGCAGACAGAGAGAGATTGAGAAGAGAGAACTTAGATCTTCGCATGAATGATTGAATGATAGGCATTCCTGAGTCTCTAATTAGTGGTTATGAGTTTATAAAGTTAACAACTGGCGCTCTGTATACTAACCTTCAGAGTACCAAAAAAAAAATCAGTCTTCAAAATCTGCACCTAATTTACAAGCAGAAAGTTTTTTTTTTATGAGTAAAAAGTTAAATCTTCTTTTCCACATATTCAATCTCCGGATAAGTATCTGCTTGAGAGACTTCCTCCAGGAAAGAAAAAGATTCAAATAGAGAGAAAAGGCGAACCCCTTTTTGCTCTTATTTCTGTATGTCGATTGCTCCTCTAGAAGAAAGGACCTTCTCTGTCCATCCCAGGTCCACCAAGTCTGAAGCTTTAACTCTTAAAACTAATTCCAAGTCAGGGCTAACTCAAATGTTGAAGGGGATGCAGGGACTCAGGTCAGGGCCCAGCATAACGAAGAGTGTCATTCCATTTAGGCCGTGACAAACTGCTCTGGCCAGAGAGGGAGACAGAGACAGCATGCTTTCTACTTCCAAGTAATCCTGGTTTTTTCTGCCATGTTTCGCTGCCTCGGCTGAGGTTAAGCTTCATGGCCCATATTTCCTTCAAGGTTTCATTACCAGAAAAAGAGACAGAGATGAAGATGTACTTCAAGATTGTGGCAAACTATAGAATGCCTATATATAGGGTTTTTGGTCATTAAATACGAAAGCTGTTACTTATTCTAACAAAAAAGAAAAAATAAAACATGACATTAAAGGCACTGTCATAGAAGAGGATGGAAAAGAGACTGCAAAAATATCTAATCAAAGAAATTCACAAGTTTAAAAACCAACACAACAGAAATTAGAATATCATATCACCCTAAAACACAACTGGAGAGTATCTCCATACCAAATCCTGAAAGTCAATATAAGATATAGGTGCTACTAGAACATGCTGGTAATGATGTCTGATCTTCGCATCCTTAAAGCAGAATTTGTTCTGTCTTCAACTATTGGGAGATAAAAAAAAAAACACAGGAAATTTCCTCCAGTGGCTTTGGCTTATGTGGCAAAAGGGTCGATAAGGTTAGGGTAGGTCTCTGGTTCAACGATTAACAGTCAAAGGGGGAAGTGGATTTCCTCCATAGGAAAGAAGAAATTACAAAAGACAAAATCACAATTCATATATATATATCCTGAGGAGGCAACTCCTGGATAACAAAGTCTTTGTTTGCAAGAGAATGCTGCATAGCTAGTAAATTTCCCTTGGCACTAAGTTGGGGTTTCATATTAAGATCTCAGGGAGTATAGAATTATAGCATTGTTCTGAAGAATTTTGGGGATTTATCTCCCCTATACCTCTCTGTTTAAATGATGGTTGATTAGAATCGAAAACCATGTCATCTCCAATCCAGAATACTCCAAATATACTAACCTAGACATACATATAGTGTGATAAGAATCTTCCTACTTAAACAAGGGAAACTTAACAAGTTGAAGTTGCTTTTAAAACAAGCAAAAGCCACCCACTCTGACCCTTCTTAACTTCACTGATTACGAAAACCATTGTACATTTCTCTTGTAGTCAGGATAGCCAAATCTCAATTTCTCTTGAAAATATACAAGTAACCAATTATTAAACCGATGAAGGCCATAAATTATAGAAACCACTAAATTGAGCAAGCACGCATACCCATTAAATTAAACAAGCGAAATGGGGATAACTCAAATTTGATCTTTGGAAGTGAAACAAAAGCCCATTGAGCAGCTCCCACCCAAGGCTCTGTTGGTATCAACCGCAATTTGACCCAAAGTTCCCCGTCAATGTCGAAATCTCGTACACCAACTGGCACAACAATGGGGATAATACCAAATTTTAGAGAGAGCATTAACAGCATACGAGCACCACCAGTATATCGAAGGCCTATTTGGTACCTAGATTACATCAAATAATTCACCAAATCAGTTTAATGCAACATTCAAATGGTACACAATACTAAGTCCTGAAACAATAAAACTCAATACGTCACATGCAATACCGTCATTAAAAAGCCACATTTCAGGCCAGCGAAACCTAAACCTTACTCATCACAAGTCAGATAATGACAATTCAAGATTGTGGTGTTTGTGTGCTAAAGTTTTGGGGTATGAGAGTTTGTGAAGAAGTGCAAGAGAGATGATTTGAATGAATTATTTATATTTATTATAGTGGAAATGGATGATTTGATGGGGAGAGAGATAATATTTTGTAATTATTACCCAAACACCACACATGCAATACATTTTATGACAGTACGTCTGATGCCAACAAATCCTAGACATGTCAACCATACAAACTTATTCTCGTCGCACAGCTGGTAATAAATGTTTTATCATAATCCGGAACCATGGAAAATATTACTATATAATCTCCATGTAGATCCAACTACGTCTTGACTATCATGTATCACCTATAAACTGTATGCATGATGAATTCAAAGTAGCAGTAAATTCCATTGTTCACCATAACATAAATCAAATTGTCCAAAAAGTGTGTACAAGGCTTGCACACTCTATTATAATAGATATTAATAAAGAAAGAAACTCATGGACACCCCAGAGTACACAAAACTTCTCCAGATACTTAACAATTTGAAATAAACAGTCAATAAACTTCCCACCAGAATAGATGGTAGTGCCTTACGGTTTTCAGCCACTTGTAATGTGCATAAGCAAAAATTTAAGCTCAATATTACAAACCCCTTAATTTTGTGATTGTCCTCTCCTTCCAAATAATCCACACTAGACATTATGAAGCTGCATTGCAACTGGAACTATTTCTTCCCTGCCAGAGCAAACCTTTCTAACAAAAGTACCCTTCAATCTCCTTTGGTGAAAGAGGTATGATTTTCTCTCGACCACAGATACGCATCCAACAGCACTTCATTAACATGAAATGCCTTTTGGTGAGGTCATGCACCCGCAGCCAACATTAATTCAGTAACATGAAATGCCTTTTGGTGAGGTCATCCACTGTTGAAATCTTTCCCAAGGTGGCTAACTGACAAGATAAAAAAGGAAATCTTTCTAGAAACTTTGAGCTACTAAATACCTACGTAGGGGTTTCAAACAACTAAACTTTCTGAACACCTCATCAATGAGAACACAGATTCATTTTCCCCTTATAATTTAATTTCCACTAACCCCTCCGTCCTACCCTCCACTAGGAAGTTTCGATACCAAAGACCATCAAGAGACTCAACTGATACCAACTACCGTCTAAACCTTTAGATTCCATAGATTGGGTTTCTCCATCATCCGTGATGCGCAAATATGAGAACACATAAGCATCGTCAACCTAGGCTATCCTGAACAAATAATCATTGTTTTAAGCCGTAATCCCCCCGCCTCAAAATCATGACAGAAATGGACTCTCCCAGCATCCCCAGCCTTGAACAAATGAGACCTGGAAACCTCTTTCAGGACATATTAATTACACCTTCAAAGACAGCACTCATGAGATCTCCTTTTATTGTCCTACTGCTGCACAAGCCTCCTCTGCATGCCACAAAAGACTTTTAATGGCAAGATTCCTAACAAATTAGAGGTGGCTAACCAACTCCTAAGTCCAGTAATCAGGGGGTGAAACTAGAGTTGGATGGGTCAGGAGGAATGGGTGAAAGGGGGGCCGGCATCACATAATTGCATGGGATTTAATGGATGAAGTCCTTTTTAAGACGCTTTTTGTGGAGGCCAGTGCGCGCCTGGTTCCCCCTTACCTTCCCGGCTTCCACCAATCCCAACGGTCCCCATATTCCCCCTCCCTCACCCACCACCCACCCACCCCCCCCCCCCCCCCGAAATCACCTATCTTGAAATGTGATCCCCCTCCCCGCCCGAAAATTCACAGCCATTTCCCAAACAGAGCTTGGTATAAAATGTCCAACTTTCTGTTTCAATCATCCAAGTTTGGAATGGGGAACCATATTCTAGTCAAAATTTTAGTTCCTCACCTAGCCCAAATAGGGAATTCCTCTGTAATCTCTCCAGTGGATTCGTGACATGGGTGGGTACAGTGAACTCTGACTAAAGTGATCTAACCCCTTTGAATAGGCACGACTATTTGAATTATCATACCACCTTTCTCTTCTCTTAAAGACTAAGATCCCCAGTGCGCTAGGCTCAAAATACGGCCCAAACTGCATACCAAGGTAGGTAATGGATAAAGAATCTACTTTTAACAACATCACAAACGCCTAACAACTTCTCATGACAAATAACTCACCAAATGAGACCAATTCTCTTTTGTCTAGATTCACTCTCACACCGGATACTGCCTCAAGAGAAAGAATCGATCTCATATAACTGAGGTCCTCCGGTGCACACCACAAAACAGAATGGTATAGCAAGCGAACAGCGAATGAGAAATCACCAAAGCATCTTTAGAGCAACCACCAACGTGGAAACCAGAGATAACACGCCCGCTCCATTGCTCTAGAGAGCATTTTACCAAGAACCTCCATAACAAAATTTCACAGTAACTGTGAAAGCTGATCCCTTGCCCTTACCCCACAAGCTATCAAAAAAATCACAAGGACTAACTAGCAAAAAGCACGAAAGACAAACATCAGAAACTTTACGAGCAACACAAATCATAACATATGAACACAAAGATATAATAACAAAGTAATTACTCAATATGTAGGCAGAACAACTTTCTGCTTCGGAAAGGAAAAAAGCACAAGAACTTCCCTTCAAGCAGATAATTCAAAACGATCACTTACTGCAAATCATTAACGCGACGCGAAGTCCGGCGCTCGACGTTCCTCACCGATAACGGCTCATCACCCAATGAGAACTGCCTTATCTCAACCCTCTCCACGTAATCAGGCTTTTTCAAGTTATCAATAACCGGTTGAAGCAACCCAATGATCCAATTCTCGATCCCACCTCTATAAACCTTCCACAACTTCCCCAACACCATGTTCACCCACTCCACCGACTCTTTCCTCTGCAAATCCTGCTCCAGAAACAAGGAGAAGGTCGTCGGTACCTGAGGCCAAGCGCCGGAGCCGCCACGCCTACCCTCCGCACCGTCCGCCTTGTTTCTCTTCCTAGAAGTCCATACCTTATCGAAAGCAACACCCACAAAGAAAAAGAACACGAAGAGTCCAACAATATTTCGGCTAATGGGGGGCGACGGGATTGGATGTATTACTCCCAGTTGAGTTCTAAGCTTATCGACAATGGGGTCCTCTTGGAAATTTGTAAAATTGGACCCCAAGTGGATTGGTGATTCTTGGGACAAATCTTCCCCGTCCAATTCATCGGAAAGGGGCTTAACTACGAAGATCTTGGCGCCCTTCCTCGCGGAATTCGCCAATTGCATGTTGAGAGGATTGAAATTACGGTTGGGGCCTTCGGACGAAATGGAACACGAGAAAAAGCTCCATTTTCTTCGGGAATTTCTTCTCTTTCGTTTGGAAAAATGGATTATGGATTGGTTAGCGATTGGACTGAATCGGCTACACGGGCAAAAGAGCTCCCGCGACAGTGAGCAATCCAGGCTCGCTGAGGAGGCTTGCGAAATCATTTATCAGGTCGGTGAACCTGAATTCGGAGCCGGACTTTAAACAAAGATACCATTCGGGACGTTTCGGGGCCGAGAAATCAGCAGCAACTGCGTAGCCTGGAGAGCTTGGGACGCTTTAGAGGCGGCGGACTGAATTGGGAAGAGGTGGATAAGTCCATAAAAGAAGCAAAAGCGAGACGAATGGAATTGAGCGAAAGTGCGTGGTGGAGGGCGGAACTGCACTAGTAGAATAGAAGTTGAGAAAGGAGTTTCGCGTGAACGTTTGACTGTGTGAGAAAGCTTCGGACCATGCAGGACTTTGCTCCGCGTAGAATGCTGGATTAAAGGCCTCAAAACGAGGAAGACGTGGATAATAGAGAACTTTTCCTTCGCCAACCTAAAGGACACGTGGGTCGGAGCCGACGCAATTTATAGGAGTCAGTTGGCAGATCGTATTAGCTTACGCGTGGCTTTTGTGGTCCATGTTTTTTTTTTCTACGCCTTTGTGGTCCATGTTTGGTCATGTAACATTTTACCTGAGGTTTGGATTTCATGTCAAGATTACACCAATCTCAGGTCTCTATTCCGATTTGGAGATGTGATTGGTAATCAAGAGAAAGGAATGAAACAAACAAAATCCGAAACTATGCGCAAACATGATTTTTTTTTTTATATAACGATGAAAATTTAAGTATTTATTTTGTGTATCAAATTTGAAAGGAATTAAATTAGTATTCATACGAGTTGGGATCAATATCACGATAAATTTCAAAAAGACTAACCAACTCACTTACTATCTATATGCAATCACGATTTTATTTACGATAATTTAAAGCAATGCAAATTATGATATATCTTACCTTGGGATTTATAAGCATCTCGTTTGAAAAAGTAAATAGAAAATAAAATCCGAAGAAAATAAGTGCACCAATATATGGTTACAATCTTTTTTTGTTTTTTCCTTTTGAATAATATATGCTTTAGGTCCGCTAAATAGTTATACACATAGTTCAAATGGAATACGAGCTATTGGCATCGAGTGGTTCCCCTCACTCGTTTTCATGTGAATCCCTATATCTATTTCTTGTTGTTAATTTTTGCCAAGTTTTACCTTAAAAAACGCACTTTTTGAAGGAATCCTAAATTTTTGAAACATGAAACCATGCCATCAAATAATTGTGCAACAATTTAAGGGTTCACACGATCAAGGGAAGAGAGAAATAGCATGAGGGTGGTTTAAAGATGGAAGGCGTAACTTCATAGTTATGCCTTGGAGTTGGGAATTAGGCATTATCTAGGATGAACTGTTACTGTATAACATAATGGTATCCTCTTCTTCGCGTCTTAATAAATGTAGCAATTTATCAATCATAATGTGTTGATCCTGGATGGTTGGTATGACAATGTGACAGCCTAAATCACAAGTGGACTGGGAGAGAGAAAGTAATGAAAAATGATCTCTTTAAGAGTCAAGTTAGTGGATAAAATTAGGCCTTATAAGGATCCTAAGGAGTTTCAGAAGCAACCTTAACTAGTCTTTTTGCAAGTGACCTTCATGAGCCCTGATGAGTGTCAGGGGTTTAAGTGAGAACACTTTTGGTACTCTAATGTAATATCATGGAGTGAGAGAGTGGAATGAATGAGAAATGATCTCTTTAAGAGCTAAGTCTCACATTGAGACCATAATGGATATAACTTGACCTCATTACGATTTCTAAGAGTTTCAAAAGTAAAATTCACCAATTATTTTGGAGTTTAAGTACAAATGTGGCCTAACACTTATTTGGGGAGTTTAAGTACAAACGTGTCGTTCCATATGCCGACACCCACTGAGTCTTAGTTGGGAAGGATGCCCTAACATGAGTTATTTATTATAACTACCTGCATCATGGAGATCCTTACTTATGTCACAATCTATAATGACAATTCCATCTCCTATCATTGTGAGCACCAATGGGTGTTTGGCGAGTTTTATAATCACACTAACCGTGCAAACCATTCTGGTTTCGGAGCCATTGTAGCACCATCTAGTGCACTACCACCCCTAGATACCATCGATGAAGCTCCAACTACCATCACCCACACTACAAATACGAACAACGTCCCACTCCTTTGAAAACTGTGGATGTGAAAGAGTAGTATCATGTGATATAATGTGAATATATATAGCATGGTGTGCGAGCAATATGTATTATAGTGAATAAGCTGGTATACATTTTATTGTTAAAAGTAGAGATGTAAACTAATTCCTAAGTTTGTAGCACTCTTTTGTATCCATACTTGAATTTTAATGTAAATGTTGATGTATATTAGTTACATCTATTTTTAAATATGGCTGCATGTGTGGTTTAGTTAAGAAAGGATCTTAGTGTGGTAATACCTGTTTCCGCATGTGGACTCTAAGCTTGTACAATCATTAATTTATACACGACCAGTGGCAGAGCCAGGAATAAATCTGAAGGGGGGCAACTCCTAAGGAAAAATCAACACCTATGTAATGCAAAAAAATGTCTTAGAGTTAAAATATTAAAAATTAAGAGCTAAAATTGCTTATAGAATTTTGATTTAAACCATCAACAAAATCGTGAAACTAGCAAACTTCTAGTTTCAAATAACAACACTGCATAAACATATAATCCTGAAACTAGCAAACTTCCAGTTTCAAATATATCAATCAAAGTTTTAAAAGAAAAATACTTCAATAGTTTTAAAAACTTCTATATACAAAGACATTGTTTTTAAACTACAAAGATATATCAAGGAGTTTTAGAACTATCTTTACACAAAAATCATGTTGTTCAGAAACTTAAACAGCAACATAGAACATATTGTTTTAAACATACACCACAAAACATATTGTTCAAGACATAAACCATTGAACATATTGTTCAGTACAAAAACCAAAAGATAACTTCGAAAAAAAATCAAAATAGAAATTCATCCAGTCAACTCCAACAACAACCAAAATCTATCCGAAGACAACAGCCAACCCCCAACCACCAACCCAAAACTACTCCCCCTTTTCGTCAAGAAGTCGACAAACCAGGGTCTACATGTCTTCATCCCCATTGGAAGTGGCAGAGGCAGCAACTTCTTCACCATCACCTTCTTCCTCTTCTTCATCGGTAGTAGCAAAATAATCTCCATCCTTAGCAGCCTCAGTTGGTTGTTCTTAAGCCCCAACTATACTAGAGTCTTCAACATATTCAATAATATTCAAATGCTTTCTTATGAAAGTCACATCAGCTACCAATTTCATCACATGCAATTTGAGAAATTCAATGGTAGCAAGAATTGAGGTTTGAACAGAAGTAGAACTAGTAGATCTCTTTGTGAGAAGCTTTAAGGCATTAACCTTGTATGATAAATCAGAACTCAAAGGTCCATGGAGAGGATCTATGGAGGGAGTGATTTTCTTTTGGCCTTTATGAGATTTGCTTTGAGTGAGTGGATTTCCCAAAACCAATAGGAAGTTTATTTCTAGGTTCTTCCTTAGGTATGAAAATGTGGTTTGTAGCAAGGAATTTCATAATCAAACAGGAATATGAAAGTCTATTTGTAGTAGACTTAGAATGAAAGACCTTGACCATGTGAGCACATATATGAAAGGGAAGATCAATACGATCACCGACCAAAAAAGCATATAGAAAAGACATTCTTTCAAAAGATAAAACTAACATATGCTTATTTGGAAAGATAGTAGTAGAAATGATCCTACTAATAATCAAGTGATTAAAAGGATTCTAGAAGAATCTTTTCAAAATATTGCTCTCTCAAAAAGAATTTTGAAAGTATTACAAAAGAGAATGATACTTTGAAGAGTCAAGTTGTATCTCTTAGAGAAGATCTTGCAAGGATTACAAAAGAAAATGAGAAATCTTTGCAAAATGAGTCAAGTGTTTTAATTGCTGAAAACAACACTTTGAAAATGAAAGTTGACTCTTTAACAAATGATCTTGCAAGATTTACTCAAGAGAAAAGAAACCTTGACATTCTTCTTGGTTCTCAAAGTTGTTACTTCAACAAAAGTCGCATTGTATATGATTCTTTTAATGATCAAAAATATTATTCCTATATGTTCACAAAATCATCTTCATCATTTACTTTGTGCAACTTTTGTGGTAAATATGGACATATTTCACACAACATTCCAACTAGAAGGAAATCTTCTAGTGGCTTTAAAATTTTTTGGATTCTTACAGACACGGTGAAAGAAATCGTTTCTAACAACAAATGACCTAAAAAGATTTGGACACCAGAAATCAAGAAGTGATTCTTTTTTGTAGGAGTGCTTGAAGACAATCGAATTCAAGGATCATTGGGTTCTTGATAGTGGATGC
Source organism: Myrica gale (assembly GCA_963930655.1). Classification (NCBI taxonomy): domain Eukaryota; kingdom Viridiplantae; phylum Streptophyta; class Magnoliopsida; order Fagales; family Myricaceae; genus Myrica; species Myrica gale. The sequence continues at coordinate 10,149,157 of OZ005612.1, read as the reverse complement.
TCCACGCACATGACTGGGGATAAGAATTTGTTCAAATCTCTTAGTCCAAAAGAAAAAGGATCGGTTACATTTCGTGGAACGGTAAAGGAAGAATGCTTGGTATTGAAAATGTCAGTATGACTCCTAATCCCACTATCGAACATGTTCTATTTGTTGATGGTTTGAAGCATAACTTATTGAACATTAATCAATTATGTGATAAAGGAAACCGAGTCATATTTGAATCATCAATATGTATTGTTGAAATATAGAAAGCAAGAAAGTCATGTTTGTAGGACATTGTCGGGAAAATATGTATATTGTCCACTTAGAGAATATTTCTTCCAAAAATGTAAAATGTTTTTATGCTTTAAGTGACAAAGATAGTTGGTTGTGGTATAGAAGACTTACTCATACAAGTATGAACTTGATTTCAAAACTAGCCAAAAAGGAACTTGTTACGAGTTTGCCTAACATTATTTTTGAAAATGATGAAATTTGTGCAGCATGTCAAAAAGGCAAACAAACTAGAATATCTTTTAAGCCCAAAAATATTGTGTCCACTTCTAGGCCACTTCAACTTCTACACATGGACTTGTTTGGTCCAATTCGAATGTCAAGTTTGGGTAGCAAACGATATGACTTTGTTGTGGTTGATGATTACAGTAGATTCACATGGGTTCTATTTCTAAATCATAAGTATGAGACCTTTAATACATTTGAAAAATTGAGCAAGAGGATTCAAAAAGAAAAAGTTTTTGCTATTACTAGCATAATGAGTGACCATGGAAAAGAATTTGAAAATTTCTCTTTTGCAAAATTTTATGGTGATTTTGGTATTGACCATAACTTTTCGGCTCCTAGAACTCGTCAACAAAATGGTGTCATTAAGAGGAAGAATAAAACTCTTGAAGAAATAGAGAGGACCATGCTTTGTGAAAATAACTTGCTAGATTATTTTTGGGTTGAAGCCATTAACACAAGTTGTTATGTTATGAACTGATGTATGCTAAAGCCTATTCTCAAGAATACTCCATGTGAGCTATTGAAAAATAGGAAACCCAACATTGAGTACTTTCATATGTTTGGATGTAAATGTTTTATTCTCAATAACAACAAGGACAACTTGGGTAAGTTTGACGCGAAAGCTGATGAATGTATATTTCTTGGTTATTCACTTTATAGCAAAGCTTATCGTGTGTTTAATAAGAGAACCTTAGTTGTTGAAGAATCTATACATGTTGTTTTTGATGAATCTAACACTGATGTTAGAAGAAATGACGATAACATTATCTTGATAAAGAAATTGAGAAACCAACAACAATCGAAGAAAATGAAGTTTCTCACACTAAAGAGCAAGGTGTACAAGAAATTAAAGTAGAAGCACCTTAAAGCAACGAGTGTAGAATCTATTGATCAAGTCATTGTTAATGTAGAGAAAGGTGTATGTACTCGCTCTTCTATAAACCAAGCTAACAATTTTACTTTGCTTTCTCAAATTTAAGAATATTTATGATGCAAAACATGCTATAAGTTGGATCCATGCTAGGGAGGATGAACTAATACAATTTGAGAAAAACTAAGTATGACATCTAGTTTGTAGACCTGAGGATCATCTAGTTATTGGTACAAAATAGATGTTTCGAAACAAAATAGATGAATATGGGATTTTTCGAAACAAAATAGATGAATATGAGATTTTTCGAAACAAAATGGATGTATTGGTAACCTAAGGTTATAATCAAGAAGAGTGAATTGATTTTGATGAAACTTTTGCACATGTTGCTAGATTAGAATCTATTCACATCTTACTTGCATTTGAATGTTTTAAAGACTTTAAATTGTTTCAAATGGATGTGAAATGTATTTTTCTTAATAGTTTTCTTTTTGAGAAAGTTTATGTAGAACAACCTCCTAGATTCGAATATGAGAAACTACCTCACCATGTGTTCAAGCTAACAAAAGTACTTCATGGCTTGAAACATGCACCGCGAGCATAGTATGAACGATTAAGTTCATTATTTATTCAAAACATATTTGCACGAGGTATGATATTTACTAAGGAATCTCACCTCCTTGAGGTTAAGAGAATATTTTGTTATCTTGTTGGAACACAAAATATTGATTTGTTTTACCCTATGAATGGTGAATTTAATTTGTAAGGATACTCGGATGCTGATTATGCCAGTTGCAAAATCGATAGAAAAAGTACTAGTGGTGCGTGTCAGTTTCTTGGCTCATCTCTCTCTGTCATGGTTTTGTAAGAAACAAAATTTTGTAGCTTTATCAACCACAGAGGCCGAGTATATTGCTGTTGGTAACTGTTGTGCATAAATATTGTGGGTGAAACAATAAGTGAAAGATTTTAATCTTCAATATTCTCTAATTCCAATTAAGTGTGAAAACATGAATGCCATAAACCTTTCAAAAAATCTCATTCAACATTCTAGAACTAAACATATCGAGATTAAACATAATTTTATTCGTGATCATGCTCAGAAAGGTGATATTGTACTTGAGTTTGTAAGCACATCTCCAACTTGCTGATATATTCATGAAGCCTCTCAATGAGGATCGTTTTTGCTCCATTCGTCAAGAGATCAGTATGTGTTTGGAACATTTTTTATGTTATAATATGCACTCATGCAAGGTTTTATTGTATCATACATTTTCTCCATGAAACATGTTGCATTACACATTTGCATGTCATGTCTCAGCACTTTTGTTCACATATGTCGACACTTTTGGACTTGCTGTACTTTTTTCTCTGGAATATGTATGTGTCGACACTATTCAAGCTTGTGTCAACATATTGGTTGTTCTTCGAGAAGTTTGTCTAGCAAGTGTTGACACATGTTTCATTATGTGTCGACACATAGTCATGTGCATATACAATGTGTCGACACATGTTTCACTATGTGTCGACACATAGTCCTGTGCATATGCAATATGTCCACATATGCTTCACTATGCGTCGACACATGTTTCAACTGGACAGTTTTCTACACGATGTTCACTTGCTCAAATTAAAATCTTTTCATGGCTAATGACTCGACACCTCATACACTTAATCTTCCGAAGCCCCAAAACAATTTCCCTCATCTCAGAAACACAAGTCGTGACCTTTCTCCCTCATCGTACCCTCTATCTCAAATTTGCACCTCCCCCTCCCGAAATTCCCCTCTCCCTCACCGAATCACTCACTTTCCCTTCCTTCTCCACCACACAAAGCCCTAAACCCATTTTCTAAGATGTCTAAAGGCAAAAGCAAGAGAGTTACAAGGTTGGGTGAGTCTTCTAGGCTTCGGAAGAAAGTCCGCATGTAACAACACCCGTCTCTTTTTTCACCTGTTTGACACATATATGATATATATATATATATATTTCTAAGTGGAGTTTTCTTGTTTAATTTAGGACCTCCTTGAGCTTACATTATTTGTTCATTATATACTTGCTTTGCACATTTTTAATTCTCTTAACTTTTAATTATGTGGTTGCAATTTTTTTTTTATTATCGAGCTTGATACTTAGTATTATTTTCATTATTAAAATACATTAGGGGCTTGTATTTTATTAATAGTATTTCATAATTATATTTAGCTTTAATGTTGTCTCTTGTTTTATAGGCTTTGATTAAAATTCCCATTGCTTATGGCCGACTATTGTATACTCAAATAACTTGCTTTTAAAGTTCACAATTATCTTGGTAATTAATGCTCTTCCCTTTTATATCTTAGTAACTAGTGTATGCATCTTTACATTAATTTTTTTGAAGCTCTATGCATGGCCGAACAAGGTATAAGCCAACTACCCTCTTATTCACTTTTTCCCTCATTCTCTTTGCTCTTAGCCGACTGCATGTTGATTAGTCAACCATCGCTATAGGTGGCCTAGGGTGTAAGTACTGTCACGGGGCATGACACCGCATCTATGGGGAGCCCTTTGAAGCCCATGGGATTTGTTGTTTTCGCATTGGGATTCATCAACAACGGTTCAATCGGGATTTTCGTAATTGCAAGGTAATCTCTGGATGTTGGGTGTTGTTTCCTTGGTTTACGGAGAACGAGTTTGATTTTCAGGAGATGTTTGACTACCAATGGTCGTCAAACTTTGTTGGTTTGAGGTCTGATTCATTTCCCTATTTGGTAAAGCAAACCTTTGCCAACTTTGCCTTTACTATCAACGAGGTTGCCTCAAGTCTTGTAAAGGGTAAAGATTTGGACTTATCTGTCACTTCTCTTAAATGATGTGGAAGTGGAGGGATAAATTCAAAGAATGGATGGATGAATCAACCAAGTCTGCAGATGGCTTGGGTACCATCATTCGTAAGACAATGGAGGATATCAATCAGACTTGTGACATCTTCATCAACAAGGACAAATATCTGCATTCCAACGTGGTCAATTGGGTTCATTGGTTCAAAAGACACTTCTTGGACGGAGTTCATTCGCCGCTATCGCATTGACCCTGGGCCTTGTCCTCGTGAATGACCTTACCCTTCCCTTACCTACCCTCCCTCTCTTTTTGATAATGCCATGTAAAGAAACATTCCATATTTTGCATGTACTTGATTAGACTTGTTGGATATATTTGAGTACTATGTGATTTTGGTGATCTTATCTGTTTTTTTAATTTCCTATTCTTATTCTTTTTTCTCAATGAAAATTGCTTATAATTTAATATTCTATCAACTCCAATTTGCAAAGCTTCGACATCGACAATAAGGTTGTATTCCTAACTCTAAATTCCTGATTATTGAAGAATATTAAAGTGTTTGTGATATGAAATTACATTATGGGTTTGAGAAGTTTGGAGGATGGTATAGAAGTGTTTTCCTCCAGGTTTAAATTTTGTTGAAATGTTATATAATACAAAGGAAACACTTGCAAAATGTTTCTAAAAATCCAAAAGCTCTTTGCATTAAATTGTTTTAAAAAAAACTCCCTTTTGTTCTCAATGGGAGCTTTTTGTTTTCTTTGCAATGATCTTTTAAAAGGGTTTGTCATCACTCCTGCATACAATTAAACATATTCGTTATGTAACATAATTAAACTAACTAACTGTCAACTTAATTTAAATATCGTCAACGGGTATCAACTTAATTAAAATATACTCAATCTCATTAAAATATAGTACCCCGTCCGCAATTAATGCAAGCAACTCATAAACATTATAACATAACCTAACTGACATTGACCCTAATAAATACAGTTACCCATTGAACAATACATACAAAAACTAACCTTGTACTTCACACAACCCCAAAAACGTCTGCTAAATTTTCATTTGTAAAGGAAAAAGTGGACATTGCTCTCAGATTGCAAAAACATGTTTGACCCTCTGTAGAATTTCCACTTTGTTCACTTTCAGAGCTACCAATATTGTGTGATTTAGACATTTCATAAGCTGAAAAAATATTACACTTTGTAAGAAATAAGGAAAAAAAACAATGGCAACTGGGTCTTCCATAAATAGCATCGGCAACAGAAAAAACGGAAACTCCAGCTTATTCAGGTGACCAGATCTGGGCGACAGGAGCAAGGCAAGCGAACTCCTATGATGACAAGATGGAAAGAAGAAGTTGATTTGCTATAGAGGAGGAGAAGACAATATCGGGTGAAATATGAAATAAAGAATAAGGGGCATTTAGGTCATTTGATATGGGCAACCAAAACGTGGGGGTAATTTATGTCTGTTTAAACGGTAGATTTAACCGAGAGACGAGGATGGAAGAGTTTTGAAACTTACGGGTCTCAAATTGCCTTTTTTCAAAATAACGGGTACTGGTTTGATTTATGATATACTCCACTGATTTTGATCTGATAGTGCCACAAGAGCTAGAATGGTGTCGAGGCGAGCGATTGGAGCAAACATTTTGTTATAATCAATTCCAAGTAGCTGAGAGTACCCTTTAGCAACTAGCCTTGCTTTGTGTTTTTGAATGGAGCCATTGGGGTTTAGCTTGGTTTTGTACTCATTTAACTCCAATGATCTCCTCTTCATTTGGTTTCTCTACTAGCTCCCAAGTGTTATTTTTCTCTATCATTCTTATCTCCTTCTCCATTGCTTTAATCCATACATCTTTCTTTGCTGCTTCTTCAAAGCTTTCTGGTTCTAGAGTTGCAAAGTTGCAAGTCTCATATATTTCTCGAAGAGATTTCACTTTCCATGGAGTTGATTCTGGAGAAGATTCTTGTAGATTTGATAGAGGTGGAGAAGATGTACCTGATGATATTGATGATTTGATGGAAGTGTTACCTGCTGAATTGTTGATTGTACAACATCACTTCCTTTCCCCTGGTCTTCAATGGTTTCCTGAATTTGAGTAGTTGGTTGTTGATTATTAATTTCTTTAATTTTAGGCTACAAATTTTGTAGCCTTTTGATTGATCAATGTAGTCGAGAAATATTCCTTTTTCTTGTCTTGTCGTCTGGCTTCTTTCTCTTCTCCACCAGAACATGCACATAGCAAATGCAACCAAAAACTCTTAGATGCTTTGCTGAAGGTTTTCTTCCACTTCAGGCTTCGATTGGCTTTTTGTTCAGAACAGCTTTGGTTGGACATTTGTTCAGAAAATAAACTACAGTATAGATTGATTTTGCCTAGAAATTTGTAGGAAAACCTTTCTCTTTCAGCATAGATCTTGTCATTTACATCATTGTTCAGCTTTTTTCTTTCTGCAACTCCATTTTTTGGAGTATATCCAACCGTTAGTTGATGATGAACACCTTCATCTTCACAAAGCTTGTCAAACTCCTTTGAGTTATACTCTTTGCCTCGGTCACTCCGGATAGTTTTGATAAAATAGCCACTTTGTTTTTCAAAAAAGTTCTTGAATTTCTTGAAAACTTCTGATCGTTCTCGCATGAAGTTCACCCATGTCATTCTTGTATAGTCATCAATAAAAAGGATGAATTGCCTGTTTTGTTCATTCAAGGGGGGAGTTATAGGACCGCAAACATCTGTGTGTATTAGTTCTAGAACTTTGTGTAAGAAGTATGCATTAAAAATCATTATTCTAGATAATTGTTATTTAGATGCCACATGTTTATATTTATTTTATTAGGTAATATGTTATGACATAAGATGTTACACGGTTATTGTATAGTGACATTTTAGAAAAGTAATGCCAATGATTAATGAATCAAAGGCGGGGGGAGTATGACTTTTCAGTTCCTTGTACACTTGATGTTTTGTTCTAGACCAATATACATATTTATGTACAATAGGTCTATGCCCGTTGTGCCTCTATTAAATAGGATGATGTGCTCAGTCATCGAGGTGGTGACCTTAAGCAAATGAGTGTGTAATGTAAGAGTACATGCACTAAACTTGATCAAACATTGATACCTTTTGGAATTTATCATTGATGTTGAAAAGGTATTCAACACAATTTGTTTATGTTATCCTTAGACCAGAGAGGTTTGTGCAGATTTGTTTATTGTGTACTTGTACTCTGACCGAGTCATTTGGTGATGAATTTTCTAGGTCAAATATTCCAGACAACGACGGGTCTTGTCCACGATGATTGAGTTTGTATAAATTCTCAATAAAGAATTCATCAGTCTCTTCGAGAGATGGTATATTCAAGTATATCTGTATAAGATTGGACTCGAGAAAAGAAATCTCTGGCCAGAGGAATTTTGTGACATTTTTTTTCAAAATTAATATATTATATTTTTTTGTGAAATTATTTTGAAAACAATTTGAGAGTCCAACAAGTTACAGATTATAAAATTAAGAGTTATAAGAGCTAGAGATTTTGTCAATGATATTATTCCGGTCCTATTAGCTCATATGGAATATAGTGTGGTGGAAGGATAAATAAACGATTATAATTGTTAGCAAAAGAGATTTCATAAATCAATCTCAAATTCTCAAGGGTGAATTGTAAAATGTTGATGGACATGATTACAATTAGTAAAATCTTGAAATTCAGAATTAAAGAATATAAGAGAGTTAATGAGAAAAGAGTTTTTCCATGTGATCCTACGACCGAGATATGAGACCTTTAACGATCCCATGCACTATCACATCTAGGGTTTCATATATAAGGATATCTATGAGATAGTCTATCCTAATGAACTAATCGTTAGTTTGAGAGTTGGCCATTAGAGCTCAAAAAATCCTACGACAATTGTGAGCGTGGAGAGGAAGGAGGCAGAACAATTGGGCTACTATTGTGAAATTCTCAAGATTATGAGATCGACAAGAACCTGAAGATTATTGAAGCATTCTTGGAGAACAAAGAGAATTGGTAAGTTAATTTTTCGCAGTTGTAACTTTCACTTTGGTAGCTCTCGATGCTTTGCTTGAAGGAAATGATTGTCTGTGTTGCTTGCCTAGTAGACAACCTTCACAAATATCATGGATCTCATTTATGGATGAAAAATCTCTCATCATCTTATTTTGGTGAAGAATTTTCAGGGCTTGGAAATTAAAAGTGCGATGTACGCTCCACTTGTCATTCCTTAATTATGATAACAGTCTTTCTCTAGGTGATTTCCTCTATAATTTTTCTTGAATTTTCTTTCAAAAAAATTTTGAGATTTCTGAGACCGTATATTCAATTTAGAATAAAAGGTGCTTTCAATTAAATTTCCGTTACGTCTATTCAGCCTTTTCTCATGTGCTTCAAGAGAACCTATTAGTTCAGCAACTCTCAAAGTTTCTAAATTTTTTGATTCTTCAGCAGCTACTATAGGATCATACTTTTTAGTAAGACTGATCAAGATTTTTTCTATCACTCGTTGATCAGTGATATTTTCTCCATAGCTTCTCAAATCTAGCATAATAATCTTGTATGGCCTCATAATCTCTGATTTTAATATTCTCTAAATCTCACTGTAAAGTTTGGAGGCGAATAACACATACCTTCTTGCTGCCACGAAACTCCTCCCGCAGAGTATCCCATGCTCGCTTAATACTAGTACATCCGACAATTCTTGGAAAAATGTTCTCTGTTAAAGCAAGTTGCAGTAGGTATAAAGCCTTTGCATCCTTTTGCTTTATCTCCTTAGTGGCTTTACTGGAGGAATCCGCAAGAGTAACAATTTCGTTTTCCACGATATCCCATAAGTCTTGAGACATAAATTACATAACTGCTAAAGCTAACTCCAAACAGCCATCCGTACAAACATATCCATGAGCACTCCGAAATAACATGTTGGTACAAATAGAAATACACAAACTATATAACTAGTAAACACTACAAGAAAAAAGGCTTTGGGTGACAAAAAAATTTGTCACCCAAAGTGCTAATTTCGTCACCTAATGTTTTGGGTGACAAAACCGAGTTGTCATCCGGTTTGTCACCTAAATTCCGTCAGCCAAAGTTTTGGGTGACGATTTTGGCGTTCTGTAGCTTGAAACCGTTCGTCATGCCCAGTACAGTCCATCCATTCGCATGAGCTGTGCGAATGTACTCTCTACACGTTCGGACCGCTTATGCGAACGGTTTGTCCAAGGTGACGAATTGAATTTCGTCATGTACAATCCGTGAGCACGAATATATAACATAGTCCAAACGGTCTTACATAGAGTCTGAACGTTGTCGTGAAGACATCTGCACCGTTGTTTCATTTATGACAAAATACCTATTTGTCATCCTCAGAACCCGTTCGAACGACTACATATACGGTGCGGACGCTTGTTGAAACGAACACGTTCGAACGTATTCTTGTATCGTGCACACGCTTTCTTAATAAAAGACCATGGGCACGTGAGTTATCGATCCCGAATATTCGTTCGGACAACCTTTGTTACCATTCGAACGGTTTGCTATGTATTTAAATTAATTTAATTAAAATTTTTAAAATAATTTAGAAGTAATATAAATAGAAAGATATTTGATGCTCATAATATAATTAAATATCTACAAAATGCATTCTTTATTAAAAGTAAATAAAATACATAATCGATAAGTACTGACAATGTAGTAAAAATACATAAATCTACCCAAATTTTTGTTTTGGTGTCGAACGAGATTGCAGCTGTCTGATCTGCTCCATCATCTGCTCACGCATCTGCTCTGTTATTAGTTGCATCCTTCGTTCTTTGTTTTCCACTAGGGTCCTTTGTTGCTCCTGCATCATCTTCTAGTGCTCTTCGTCTTTTTTTCGTTGCTGCTCCGCCATCATCTGCATCAGCTCTTCGTCTTTCTTCCGTTGCTGCTCCTCCATCATCTGCAGATGCTCTATCATCGTCTGCTCCATATCTGACCGCTTGACCAGAAGAGCTTCATATCCCATTTGCCTTTAAAGCTCTCTCAAACAAAAATCAAACACAACATAAACGATGGATAGTGGATACTCCTACGGGCACTGCCGCCGAAAGTAGAAACATAAGCCTACTCCAGGTAAAGCATGTAATGTCGACGTGCTTCCATGAGGAGACTTAGGAAACTGCCTAAATGTGACAGTTTTAATAATATGATCCATCGCCCTCCCAAAGGCTTCTTGACCAACCAAAGACTTAATAGCCAAGAGCGCATCAATGCATTCATCCACGAGATCCCTTCGGGAATGGCTAGAGCTTGCAATCCTCTCCGCCCTAGCATGCAAGAAGTTTTGATATGCCTCTTCGAAGGGGTCTATCTGAGTCTCCCCCTCCCCAGACTTCATCTTATGTGGACATCTACCTGAAGGAGTTGGAGAAGGGCCCTTCCGCCTCCCACTGGATGTCCCTTTTGAAGCCTCGTGGGTGTCGATGGGAGGATCATCCAGCTCAAGGTTGATTCATACAGGTCAAGAGCGGGCTACATTAGAGAGAAGTCTCTCTTCCTCACTCATAGTGAGACCTTGAGCGGGTGTAAACCGCATAAGTCCTTTGGCAGTGGTGTTGCCAAATATATATGCCAACTCGTCGTGGTGGTCTAACCTTCGACCTATGAATCTCGCATATTAGGGATTTTCCTGCATATGGAAAATGTAGCACACCCTTTATAGGAGGCATAAATAACCATTACATGGATGAGATAAGTGCTAGTGATGAAACTCATAGCAATCAGGGTGGCCCACTGTTTGGTATATGTAGACACGGTTTTGGTTTCGGGGTCCCAGCCAAATCTGGTCCTTGTTTTTAGAGCATTGAAGTTCCTAAACTCAATGTGCATAGTGTCCACCTTGGTTTTGATTTTTTGAGCATCCAAAGAGGGCACATCAACCCCCATGATGGCAGCTATGTATTCGTAGTTGGTTGCTCCCATTTTTCCATCCTTAACATGTCCCATGTTGTACTTAGCCACGACTAGTTCAAAGAGCCTTGCCACGTGTTCCTCATCAAACCAAAGAAATTTAGATGATGCCATGGAAGCCTAATTGAAAAAGAGGCACCGGAAAGTGTGAGTGATTTAACTAGCTAGCCCTACATACATCGACAAATAATCCAAATGACAGTTTCTCTCACTACCTTGAAAATTCAATGTCCCTAAATTTTCACACCATGTCAAAAAGAAATAAAAAATCATGCTCCTTTATATGATATTCCTTTGTGATAATGTGAGAACAAAATTAGGAAGGGTCCCCAAGCCCAATAATTACGAATCTGACACTGATTAACATAAAAAAACGCAAATGCAAGTACCAGTTAACTTCGAACTATAAAAGAAAAGGGGTAATGTCATTTTGCGCCCATTAAGTATGGAGCAATTGCAATTGAGCCCCCTTAAGTATCAAAACTGCGATTTACGCCCCATAAATTTCTGCAATTTTCAATGTTCGCCCCCCGTCCACTTTTCCGTCAAAACTCACGGAATTCGACATCACGTGCATCGCATATGCGCCAATCCCACCTTTCTTTGTGATCTTTTTTTCCCGGGTAATGGCGTTCTAGTTTTCCTAGTTGCTCTCCACACTGAATGAGATATGGGTGTTGGCAGAAGGAGAGAGGGTTCTCAGCTCTTCCTGCTCTTCTTCTGTCTATATTTCTCGTCGTCTCTCTTGGAATATATCCCGAAGTTTCGGGCCTAAAATTTACAAGTTATAGGGAAGTGAGTACCTTAAGACTCGAACGGATAAATCGGCATTTGGAAAAGATTAACAAGCTTGCTGTTATGACGATAGTAGTATGCATTTCTTCTTTTTAGAACGCGTATGTTTCTTCTCTGCTCACATACTGCCACTATATATGATGCGGTTTCCCTTTTGTTTGGCGTTATCTTTTGACTTTCCCATAGTCTAGATGGAGATATCATTGATTGCGTGCATAAAAGAAAACAACCAGCTTTAGATCATCCGCTTTTAAAGAATCACAAGATCCAGGTACAAAAGCTCAAAAGACACAAATCTCTCTATGACTTTTTATCTTCCTTTTCCGGGTTGGGACGTGGGGGTTGGTCCTTGACATCTGTTAGCTTTTCTATCATGTAAAGTTCTTGAATGTGGTCAGGAAATGGGTTTTTTTTCATAAATTAAGCATCGTGTTAATGACGATTATATATATATATGGTTCCATTATTGAAGAAGATGGGGGAGAGATAACAGAAGTGGTAATGAAGCAGTCAGTGGTGCATGGCAGATGTGGCATCGAAACGGGACACGATGTAGTCAGTCGCAATGGTCATGAGGTATGCAATCTCAAGATATTCTTCGTTCTATATATAATCTATCATCTTCAGTACTGTATTTTCTCGAGAAAGAAGAGGATCCAGAAGCTAAAAACTCGTGAACCAGTGATTCAAATGAGACATTGACTTCTACGAGCTCTTTCCTCCTCCCAAGAACACCCTATGTGCTGCATATTGTGAAGTCACAAAAAAATCATGGCCTCCTAAGTTTCAAAGAACTTTTACGCAGCATTCAGTTATTGCGTCCATCATGTGCACATTACAATAGCATGCGATAGCGTACACGGGAGCATCGCAAGGGATGTACGGGGCAAGAGCGACGATGAACGTGTGGGACCCATCGATCCAAGTTGTCAACGAGTTCAGCCTCTCCCAGATTTGGTCTCACTTACTAAGGGTATTTCGGTAAATACAGGTGGGATTGGCGCATGTGCGACGCACGTGATGTCTAATTCCGTGAGTTTTGACGAAAAAATGGACGGAGGGCGAACATTGAAAATTGCTGAAATTTATAGAGCGTAAATCGCAGTTTTGATACTTAAGGGGGCTCGATTGCAATTGCTCCATACTTAAGGGGCGCAAAATGACATTACCCCAAAAGAAAACCACGAATGTAATGCACAGAGGAAGAAGCACCGAGTAATTTTCTCAAACACTGTTTAAGATGATGTTTTGTCTAATAAAAAGGACCCAATTGTATTGTTTAGAATCATAAATTATTCCCATTAAAAATAATCACGATCTTGTTTATGCAAAACATTTGAATCCCCTCAAACATTGAAATGGAAAGTATACATATAATCAGCCACATCATCATTTTTAAAAAACATAGAACCGCACAAGAAAGAATCCACAAAATTACGCATGAGAAAATCATCACCCAATCTCAATACATGCCAAGAATAACGTGTTTAACAAACAATATTGGGTACGGTGAAAATAAGGGCGTGTTGAGCTTGTACTCACCGTACGTCGGGACGCAATGGAGGACGAGGGTTTGGTGTCAATGATCATTTCCTTCCCCGACCTAAGGAAGTGGCGCTACACATAGGTTTGATGACAATTAGTCAAGTCAATTATAGATATTGAATGAAAATTAAGGCGCTGCACATACGTTTCACTTTTAGTTGATGATCCTAGTAATGTCTAGGACACCAACAACTTGTTATTTCGATTTGCATACACTTAAGCAATGGATTGGTTCAATCCCCATGCAAAGCCTCGGTTTCCTCATTTAATATGTGATAGGGAAGGTGTATTTGCTGACATTTAAAAAAAAATTGAGAGATATGTCACAAATGTAGAAGACATAACAATGGCAGATTGAGATGGGAGCAAATTTTAACAATGAAATCTTGCAGGGTTTGGAAATTGGTTAACTAATTGTGATGCTTAGTGCGCTGCTTCATTCAGAAAAGCTTTTGCAAATTGTTTGAATGAGTTTCTATTCTTTAGTATGTAACCAACTGTAGGCTATGCCTCTTATCTTTGGACAAAGGTCGTTAAACGTGATTCATCATTGTGGAATATACACGTAATATCATATCTGATTTGTTTTGGCTGGGAGAGTTCAAAATTATTGATATGATCTTTCTACATATCCATTGTATACTAGGTTGTAAGAAACCATATCTATCATTAGTACTTAGTATGTATCATATACCATTTTGTGAGCAACCATATCTATCATCCCTACTAAAATTCCTTATCTGAACTTGTCATCTTCCCAACTCTTCTTAATAGTGTGCTTGTGCTGCAGAGCAGACGTTGGAAGAAAACTCCAGCTATAATTTTGTCAGTTGTAAAGGGTGATAAACTCGAAATGTTTTGGGTGTTTAGTCAGGCACGATAGCATGTTTTGCATTTATTTCAATATACAGATAATGCAACAAACTGCTATTGTGCATTATTTGATTAATGATATCGTGTCTGACTAGACATGATAAAATTCTTTAAGTCTCTTTCCTATTTCCTAGAACAAAAAAAAGTTCACCCTATTGAAGATATTCAACTATGGAATATAATTTGCAACTTTAAGGCTCTGACTCATTGAAAAGAGGGTGCAACTGAGGCTATCTTTCATTTTTCAGAAAGTCTGGAGTATCTTGGTTTATAGGGAGCACTCATACAGATCAATTCTGTGTGATGCTTAGGCCATGATATTCAACCCAAAGTGATTCAATTCTCTCTACTCCCCCTCCATTCCTCTTTCTCTCTCTTCCCTGCCTTCATGCGCTTCAAACACGTTTCAACCTAAGTGATCTACTTTCTCCCTCATTTATAAGCATCTGAAACCGAATCACACACAGGGAGTGGGAGCCAACAAATCACACACAGGTAGCCAAAAAACCACAAACCACTACCAACAATCATCAAAAAGAGGCAAAAATCCATCTTTGATAAACCGTTTTAGAACAAACAGAGAGAAAAGTGCGAGGGAGAGTTGCAGACTTGGGATCTGTAAATCATTCTCCAATCGAGCCTTCAATACAATCGGTGAAATAAAGTTGTTCAAGCTAAAATCAACTCACCTAGCTGCGAAGACAGTGGCGGGTAATCGGCGCTGTGACTGACGAGTTGATCCCGCCGAAACTTGAACTATTTTGGCTCTCTGTGGTCAACTGTTCCGAGTATGTGGTTGTTTCTCCTTGTAGGTACCAGAGCTTAATTTTACACTTCCTTCACACACCAACAACGCTTCAGGCGAACGTGATAGGGTCGTCGGCCCAGACCCCTAACCAATGCCCAAACCCCTCACAAGTGCAACCTTATGAGTACACGTGGCAAGCACACGCCTCAAAGATAATGCTCGATTGACCATTCCATTAAGGCACTCTTCATATACTCGAGCTCTTTTTGGTGTTTTGGATAAAATAAAGAGAATTAAAAGAAAGGATGGATGGTTGAGAAGGTGGAGGAATAGAACTGCACGCCTTGGCTAGGTTGGGCTGACATTCGAAACTAGCTAGACAATGAGGCTTTATAAGCCTTAGACTTGTAGAGCCTAACTCTAGATACAAGCCCAATACTCACAGATAAGCAAGCCTAAGCCACCAAAGATGACCTAGAACCCGATAGGCAGAACAAAGATAAGATAAGACCAAAGCTCTGCAGACCCACGACCAAGCTAAATATCCTTACACTTACCAATGAACTCAGATCGTTGTCAAGAAGTTGGTTAAGTAACGAGAGACCCATGCTCACCACAAGTAACATTCCGCTCTTCAAAGGCCTTCGGCTACCTTGCCATGGAATTGGCTCAAGGAACGAAAGAACCACGTCTGCACCGAAAATCCTTTCCCAAGACAATGTATGTCACGCCCCAAACCTTCAAGGCTAGAAGGTGACTTACTAACAATAAACAAATAGACTTTTGATTTAAAACATATCTAATAATAAATGTGGAATAAAATTTATTTAAAAACTTCAATAAATCTCTCTTAATAAAACTTTAAAAAACTCTTTTAGCACACAAAGACAAATCTAAACATGATTAGACTCATACTAGAGTCAAACATTTATTCTGATAATCACTTAGCTACCCTCCAACGTGCCATCTAATCCTGACTATTGACACGCTCCTGATCAACATCTGAAAATAAGGAAAACAATAAGGGGTGAGTTCGACAACTCAGTAAGCAAAATCATTATGCTAGTGTATATCCCATGAGCCACACTGTAACAGTAAGAGATAGAGTATTTAAAATCTTTCTAAACCGTTGAAAGCTATTTTTGAAAATTTCAATAAAATATCTTTATCAATAAAACAGTTTTATCTATATAACATAATACTATAGAAAATCAGTTTTATCTATATAAGAAAATCTCTTTAGCAATAATTGTGGGTCACGTTTACCCCCGTGACAGGGTTGTGTAGTTGCTACCCAGTTTTGAGATCAAGCAAACTAAACCAATACTATGGGTAGAATTCTTCCTTACTAGGTTTGGCCATGTCCAAGTGTGCACTCGGTTAGAATCTACAAAAGAAGTCACTCTATTTCCAGAATGGGTGCACTCAATGGTTGCAATTTGTACTTATGCTCTGTCTCTGTAACTCTGGGCCTCAGGGTTTGAAAATACATATCATAAAATAAACATCATTTTGAACTTTGCATCTTTCTCTTCTTTTAATGAAATATCATGCACAATTCTTGAATAACAATAAATATCAAAAAGTTTTGATTTCAATCAACGAAAACATCATGTAAAATCATTGGACATAAAATTAGGCTCATGTTTACACATTTCATGTTATAATCTTTAACAATTTTATCAAAACGTAATGCACATAAAACACCGAGGGTTTTCAATAAATCATGCAATTTCTCAAATATCACCTCGGTCTTTTAGAAAAATCTAGCATAATAACCCCACTTACCTGGATCTTCAAGCAAATAAGCCTCTGACTTAGCACCTATCAATACAAAATTTAACGTATTATAATACGCTCAAATGGAAACACAAATGACACTCTAAATCTGTCCGACAAGATTAAATCCGAAATTCACTGGTCAGATTCTAAAATATATCTTACCTATCTCGGGTTTCCCTAAAATCCTAAAATTAACATATGTTCTTCCCTAAGATGTTACCTATACACATGTAAAATTTCATATATTAATCCTTGTACAACGCAGTAAATAAAATCGACATTCACATTTGTTCATGGAGTCAAACTATACCCTGAATAATTCGGTACTCATCACTTCCAAAATTTATAAAGATCTATTCGAATATCCAAAAATCCAGAACTTTATAAAAAATATTCTTATATGTGTTATAAAGATACCCATAAAATCTCATGCCGAAATTCGAAGCATAGCTATGTCATCCAGTTCAAAACTACAATTTGTATCAACGAATATTTCTCAGCAATTCCGATTTCTCTAAGCCTAAATTCCGGATTTTCAAAACCATGTCAATACATCTCCACAAATTACGAAACTTTAACTCAATTCTCATGAAGATGTCTAGTACGAAATGTCTAAAAGTCATAATTTTTAGACATCTAAGGTCGGCTATAAAAAAAATAATTAGATCTACTACTCAGATCTAGAACCTGAATTTTCCTAAACAAATCTTGAACCCAAATTTCAATTACTCCAAGAAACCCGTTAAAACTATTTCGAAAATCTTGAAATAATTAGGGCTAGATCTAGACACCCTATGGTTTGATCTTTCATAAAAAGAATACAAGAAAGTATTAAGAAATTCGAAATACCTTAATTTGCTTCAAGAAAATTCGTCTAGATTGTAGAAAGCAAGAAAACCCTTCTTTTTCCTCTTGTTGGTGTAAAATCGATGTGTGTAAAAATTAAAACCAATGTGTAAATATATATATAGACTCACTAAAGAAATAGACTCCCTTTTGAACTCTAAAACTTTTAAATTTTAAATAATCATAAATCTTTCAAATTTTTAAAACGGTTTGACTTGGTCAAAGATAAAAATTCAACTATTTTAAATGAATTAAACTCAAATTTCACATATCATAGAAGACATTTCAAATATCAAATAAAAAATTTAAATAATTTTGAATAGAAATCTCGGGTGTTACAATGTACCTCAAGGGGAGAGACCACCACTTGCCCCCTAGTTTCCCTCACAAAGCAGAACCACGACCAAGTGAGAGTCTAGCATGAAAGAACCACGTTCATGCTAGCCCATGGTTGGTGACAGGGCATTAAGGCCAAAATATCCTACGGAGACTATTCTTTGAATATATTTGATTAGATACCTTACAATGGTGCCATGGAAGGGGTATATATAGTACCTCCATGGGTTTGGGAGGCAAGGCCTTTCCTTGTAAAGGGAAGTCTTGCTTGCCACACAAAATCATATATCCTGAGATCTCCTAGGATCAAGCAAAGGCCAGAAGGAAAGATCTTGTAAGGATCTTCCTTGGTGGCCAAAACTTGCCTAATTAGGAGCTAATCAATCAAATATTGATATGCCCTTACTAGACTCTAATGTGGTCAAACATATGCTTCCATATTGGGAGCAAAATGTCAAATGTCACCTAAGCACAAATCTCTTAATATCAATCAAGGATCAGTCTTCCCAAAATAGGATCAAGATTGTTTCCTTAATTGACTCAAGCCAACATGGCAATATTTTGACTCAAAAGAAAATAAATATAACATCCATTAAATGGAGGATTCGACCATGAAGGGATGGGAGACCCTATATGACATTTGATTGTCGTCGCCGCCACTCCACCACCTTTGTAGGGTGGTGACACCAAAATGTTCCTTGTGACGTGCAGATTCTTTTGAGCTAGCTCCTCCATGTGCTCCGCCATGTGTCGCCGCTTCCAGTAGTTGGGTGGTGGTGCTACTGATCTCCTCCATTCGATCACGGGAACCTCTTAAGACAATTTCCCCATGCACTTTTTCTGGCACCACCATGGCTAGAGGCCATATGGTAGTGCTAAAAAAGTGAACCTTGACTCCTCCTGAGTCAGCCTACATCATCTCCTCATTAGTCTTTCCTAGACCATGCCGAGGCATGTTGCTTAGTTGGCCATTCTCTGGCACTGCCAATGCGATGCATGGCTGGGGCCATGGCATGTCATGGGTGTGCAAAAGGCGTGCGTTAACCTCGGTTGAGTTAGGTCTTTATTGGGGGTCTTGTTAGAACGTCTTCTCATCCTACCGTTGGAGTACGGTTGCCAGAGATTATGTCGATCTTGTTTCACGTCAACATTCGAGGGAAATCGAAAAACAGACGCTGGTCAGCTTTGGTCGAATGAAATGACCATATTCGCCCTCAACAACTGGTAAACGCTAAAAAATTCAGTAGGGGCTATTTCATCCATTTCACATGTCCGAGTATTTGATTCATTGAGCATGTGGGGCCATATATTTTATAAAATCCCATTTTACCCTTTGTTATTTATGTCCTCAACGATTCTTTGGTAATTTTTTAACCTCGTGGACAGGGCAAAATTGAAAAATAATTAACAGTAGCTAAATATAAAACATGTTCGGTTTGATTTGGTTAGAAGTTGAATGCACGTTTTGGTTGAATGTGGCATACAAACATCCCATAAAAAACATAAGATAATTAGTAGCATAAATTATAATAACCCCCACGAATTGTCACCATTTTCTCAATTACCCCCTAAAGTATGAGTGGTTGCAACTCAACTTTGTCCTTGTCAAGGTTCCATCCCCCAATCAATTTGAGATGTCATTTTGAAGGAAATCTATCTCACGAGAATTACGCGTGACCCTAAACCAAAATTAAAAGACCATTGTGCCCCCATAAAGCTTGAAAAAGAAAATCCTTGATTGTCCAAATGTTTTTTTGATTGGGTTGTATCACCCGAATTTTCTTATATTATTGTTAGTAAAATATCCTTTTTAAAAGTGTATAAAGTTTGAAATGTTGATTTTATATGATAAGCTTATTCTTTTTTAAAGTGTTTGAATTTTAAAGAAGAGATATTTTATCTTTATCACTTTAGATTTATGATAATCTTATAAAAGTTTTGAATTTCAATACTTATAGAATATGTTTGAATTTTTATAAATGGATAGCGACCCAATCTTTGATAAGTATTTTCAAATATAAAGTCATTCCTTAAATTGGGATGCAATCTAGTCTTTCATAAATAATTTATTAGTATGTTGTACACGTATTGAGTAAGAGTGATGCAGGACCATAATTTGCATTTCATAGAGTGACTGAAAATTAAATTCTGATTTAATATACAAATAATTACAAGGATTACGATAATCATTGAAAAACTCTACATCTCTAGTTACAAACACACTTGGCCTCGTGTCATTTGAAGATTCATGGAGAAAGTTATGACGTTTTTACTACAGGTCGTCGAGACTGACATCAAATAATTTATCTTTTGTGTTGGGAATTGTCTAGACTTTATTTATCTTATTTTTTCTAGCTTGACCAGGATGTAATGAACTCTATATATGAATGGAAATTCAAAATAAAGAGGCAAAAGTTTTTATTCAAGAATAATTCTTGCAAGTGCTCTTGCTTTAGAGTTGAATGGCATCCTCCTACCAAATCATGTGTGTGGTTTGGTCGCGCTGAGTGGCATTCACGATTAGTTGCATTGAGTGGCATCCGATACCTCTAGTTGAGTGGCACCCAAGGACTATCCTTCTCCCTTGGCTAAATCCTTTTCGGACTTTGCCAAGTCTTGTGTATCCCGGTCTGTATCATAGAGAAGGAGAAATCAAACGTTGTTATTTTCAAACGTATTTGTTTAAGTTTCTTGAGGTCTTGGAGGTTAAATTTATAAATGGTTCAAGTGCTCTATTGGTGCCAAATTCTATTGTTTTAAACCTTAGAATTTAGTTTCTGGCCAATGAAATTGTTTTATTGGTAATGAATCAAAAATGGAATACTTTGATCATGTTTAGTATCCTGCGTCCAGTACAAACACTTAACTCTTGCGAGGTATAAATGGCACGGATCTTAAGACTACTATTTATTGGGTCAGATATTCAACCGGTTCACTACCGCTGGTGTCCTTAGGCATGGATCAGCCCAAGGCCTAGCAACAAGTGTGGAGGAGCATAAGCTGGACGGTGCGCTAGTGAATTGCAGGGTACACATCGATTTGGGTCCATCTATTGACGCCCCGCCAATCAGTTCCACTCCTACCGTTCTTCTCAGCAACCCTGTGCAATCAGGTAAGCGTCCTAGTGTTTATGGATCGTGCAGAGTCGTCGGAGTAAGAAAGAGAAGTTAGATGCCAAATTCAGAGACCGCATTCGTGCAATCACCAATCGTTGCACCCTCCAAGCTGATAGCAAGAATCAATCTGTAGACCCTGGCTCTGGGAGCAACCATGTTGCTCATAAGCAACATGCTATTAGTGAATGTATCTGATGGATTACTAAGTTAAATCCACCCGTATTGGACGACACCTTCCCTAATATGGTTAATAAACTCCATAGAGGAGGTCGAAGTGGCTAGAACATGTGTTGTGCATTTTTCATTTTCTATGAACGCGTGTAGTGCTTCTTGTTTTTCAATTTTTGTGAAGTGTAGTTGATGCAGACTAGACTTGTAAGCCGGGATCCACAAGGCTTGGTAAAATTCGAAAAGGATTTAACAAATGGAAGAGGATAGTCCTGGGATGCCACTCAACCAAGGGTAGGAAAGCCACTCAACACTACTAATCGTGGATGCCACTCAACACTACTAACCAACCAAGAATTTGTCCCCCTTAACTTGAGTCCTGTGGTTCCGCCACTATTGGTGTGTTTCTAGCAGTAGACTTTTCATTTACCTAACCTCTATAGTACACACCTTATTATAGGATACAACTTATCTTTATGTTTTGTAATTTTTAATGAAAAAAATTCCAATTTTTTAAGAATTTTTTTTCAAAAAAATTCAAATTTTTATGACTAAACATTAAAATATCAAAATTTTCATGCAAATTTCAATACCTTTTCACATCAACTTCAATCATTTTTCAAAAAAAAAATCTATCAAATCTTATCTTTCTTTACTTTTGAAAAATTGACATTTTGGTCATTGTAGTACGACAAAATAGTCACTAAACTTTCTTTAATTTTTTTATCACTGAGAACATATGTGTTAAACCAGTCCACGTCACAACCTATTAAAAGATAACACCTATCAATCTCATTGACTAGTTCTCACACTGTAGTACGACCAAGCCACTAGCTTGATTGGTAGGAGTATGTCACGTAACTCCAAAGCAAGAGACACTTACAAGAATTATCTTTTTAAATCAAAAGTTCTACCTCTTATTTTGGATATTCATTCATATATAGAGTTCATTACATCATGGTCAAGATAGAAAAAAATGAGATAATGAAGTCTAGACAATTCCGATACAAAAGAAATCAAATGCACTTTGAAATTCGTTGTCTGTTGCCAATCCCAATGTCTTGTAGTTAAAATCTTCAAATGGCATGAGGTCAAGTACGTTTGAAACTAGAGACATAGAGCTTTCCAACGATATATTGCACGCCTGGTAAATATTCTTAAATCGTTTCATAATTTAAAATTAAATTACCCAAGGTGCATACCCCGAGGTGGAAGTGATGCTTCGTTACCCCGAGATGCAATTGATGCTCCTGCATCATTCTCCCCTTCTTGAAAATAACTCACCTTCAAGTATGAGTTCAGATCTTCCCACATCAATTGATTCAACTTCTTAAGCTCTTCACTTGAAATCCATGCATCTTCGGACCCATATATTGAACTTAGGACTTATTAAAAATCTAGCAGGTAACTCAATGCGATTAGCATTTGGACCCAACATCTTTAGAACTCGACAAGGGCCAAAATTCCTCTGTTTTAGCTTGTTATAAGTACCCACAGGAAATCTCTCATTCCTTAGATAGACCATAACCATATCTCCTTCCTTGAACTCTAGTTTCCTCCGATGAACATCAGCCTTTGACTTATACATTTGAGTAGAATGTTGCAATTGACATCGAACTTGTTCATGAATTTCTTTTGTGTTCAGCAAATTCTTCAGCTTCCATACTTACTATTGCTTGATTTGGCAATGGCAGGAGATAAAGAACATGACTTGGATTATTGTCATAGACATAGACAACTTCAAATGGAGACTTCTTGGATATACCAAGAAAGATGTACGATCAGAGAAGAAAAACAATTGACTATGATCTTTCTCATGGGGTTAAATGAGACCTATCTTCCTATTTGTGGACATATTCTGTTAATGAAACCTTTCCTACCTTGAATGAGATTTACTCTTTGATTATTCAAGAAGAACGACAAAGAAGCTTCATTCGTGGTCCTTCATTTACTCATGAGAACATTGCTATGATGACTTATTCTGATGCTATTGCTGTTGCAGTTCCTTGAAGGAATTTTAGTCCCAAAGAACGCCCGATTTGCACTTATTGTAATGGAAAGGGACACACTCGTGAGAGGTGTTTTGAGTTGCATGGATACCCTTCAGGTTGGGTACCTAAGAAGAAATCATTTGTTGATTATCATCCCATGCCATCTCATCACGCAGCACACCAAGTTTCTGCTCCTCAGGAAGTTTCTTTGTCTACTTCCAGTTCTGCAATTTCACAAGATCAATTGCAGTAGCTTCTTACTCTTCTTCACTCTCAAGTCAAGCCCGAAACTCCATTATGCCTTCTACCATCCTCTGAAAATCTGTCTTCAACCTTTGCTAACATGGCAGGTAGTTTTTTTCCCTCTCTTAATTCCACACATACCTGGATTGTTGACAGTGGAGCAACCGACCATATGGTCTGCTCTTTTTCCCTCTTTTCCATAATTACAAAGCCTTTACGTGCTCAAGTCAGCTTACCTAATGGTCATTCAGCTGAGGTTACACACACTGAATCTGTTACTCTTTCTCCAGATTTAACATTACATTATGCTCTTTGTGTACTTTCATTTACCTTCAATTTGATTTATGTCAACAGGCTTACTTTAGCCTCGCATTTAGCTAGGCTTTTCTTGTCTAACAAGTGTCTTTTACAGTAACTGCTTGCTTCGAAAATGATTGGAGTGGCTAATCAAAGGATGGCTTATACTTGCTTCAATCCGGTTCTGTTTTACCTTCTCTTTATTCTTCAAATTCTGTCCATAATGTTGCTTCTGCAATATGGCACAATATATTAGGTCACGTCTTTTTCCCGAATGGCTCTCTTAAAAGATATCATTCCCAATGTACATAATCTCAATAATGATCACTGTGAATGCCCTTTAGCAAAACAACATCGTTCTTCATTTCCATTAAGTTCCATTGTCGTTCAGTTATCAGAAAAATAATTTCTGAAAAACTGGTTAACACTACTAAAATAAAGATCCTATTTCCTTTTCTTCTCAAACCTTTGGCACAGGTCTAAAGTTAAAGATCCTTCTCAGACCCAATTCAAAGAAAAAAAAGGTAAAAAAAATTTTTGTTTTCGAACAGTTTGGGGAATGAAAGCTGAACTGCCCTTTGGTTCAAAAACGAAAAGTTGACATTTTTAGAAGTGTATTACACTTCCAAAATGACAAGTTTTCTAGGAAGCTATAGGCAGGAGGCAGGTAAATCAAGACTGACGCTTATTATAGTCGCAATGCACAATCCTATGTCATATTTACAAATTTCGTGCACAAAACTAGTTCACTGTAGCATGACACTACGAACGCATCAAATATTAACCTGCTCTATGCTCTCTCTCTAACGATAGTTCAGAGTCTGTCTGCTCCTTTCACGTTCCTGCTTGAGCTTACCTGAAATATTCTCACCTATGAAAAAGTACAAAAGACCAGCCTGCTGGGTTGGTTTGGCTATTCCTTTCTATTAAAAGGAGTCACCCTATGCTCCTATTGACCTTCTTCTAGGCTACATTGGCCGACACGGCATTCTGGTTCAAATATAGGCAGCCTGTTACTAGTCGGCTTCATGGCCAATCTAAATGACGCAAACTACCATCACTGACATTCCAAGCTCCTTCAGCAATCTCATCAAACAGCTGGTCCCAAGTCCAGCTGGAGTAGCCCATGAAAAACCAAAAGTCAGCAACGGATCGGTTGTCTGACTTGAGCACTTCAAATTCACGAATGGTGGCTATTTGATCAACAAAGTAAACACCTGGTAGGACTTCAGGATACTGGTATTCAGTAGCTCTTCGAGTTAAGGCTGCAAGAGGCAGTCCATGGTTTATAACTGGTCCCCCGAAGGACAGAGGAGCCTCTTTCAGCATTTCCAACCCTTCTTCCAGATCCTGTAGAGAGTCCCACCTGATATGCTTGTTGATAATTAGACCTTGAAATCCAGTAATTTCGTCCGCTTTCACAATGAGAACTGTAGATTTATCAAATGGTTGTGTGCTGAGAAGTTTTTCAGTAGCAAGTAGGACAGAACCAGCTACAACGTGAGGGACAGTTCCATGCAAGTTGTCTGCAATGTGAGATTTGATTTGCGTGTATTTGACGGATCTCTTTGGTGTCCTGTCTTTTAATAAGAATTCATGGAACTTGTCTTCTGCAAGTGGCATCTTTTCATGAATTTCAGTTGGAAATGCATCCTCAAATAACTTCTGAATCTTGCCACCTTTTTCAGCAACAGTCCATAGAATTCCTACCAAAACCAGCATACAATGCTTATAGAGGAAGTGGGAGAAGTCATAGGACCAGAATAAACAACCAGTAAGTGTAAGGAATAGAGACTTTAAACGAAAAATAATTTTGTAGAAGGAAGAAAAGATGAAACAGCAGAGTTTCAAAATGGATTTCCACAACCACAAACTCAGCAAGCTTTCCCTCCCATGTCTTGCAAAATTTAGAAACTTATCAGTCAGGAATCCGCTAATTCATTTGAAACTTTGGTCAAATACTTTGTCTGTATGGTCGTTTGAAGGAATATGACAAGTTTGTTGTATTACATGTAGATACTTCCGATCCAGAGGATGAACAGTTGACTTTAGTTTAGTTCACAATCATTTTTTTTATGATTACAACAAATGGATTAAACAGTTGAATTAAAATCATAAATGTCAAAGACTCAAGCTCTCAAGGATCATCAAGAGGAAAGGGGCACAAGTTTGAAAACCTTAAGAGTAAGAATTTGTAACTCCTATCACATGCTCCAGCAAAGGCTTGAACTGGTTCCCCAAAAGTTAAGCAAATTAAACACAATCTTCTCCAGAGTTAGTCTAGAGAGAGAGAGACTCCTCCCTCTCTCTAGACTTTTCTAAACCCTCGCTTGAAAGTTCTCTTCCCTTGCCCTTCCATGGGTGGCCGGGGGATCTTCATCTCCCCCTACCCACCCGCACCTCCCTAACTCGTTGCCGGCCGATTAGGGGGAGTAGCTACCAGTTTATTTGGTGTTTAGTTTGCCTTTCCCATTGGACTTCTCTCTTGCCGATCTACCAACTTCCAATCGCCCCCGCCGATACTCACCAGAGCGCCGCCACATGCGTCGCCACGTGTGCGGATCTCACGCACCTGTGATTGCTCTCATTCCTTTTGTCTCTTGTCGTCGTTCCGCCGCCCCCTGGCCCCTAATGTTGCCTCCCATCATCCTCCTACACCTGCTGCTGCCTCCTGCCTCCGCCGCTGTTCGCCTACTACCAGGCTGTTTTGCTCTTTCGATGACTCTGTCAGCTTGTTACAGTTGGTTTTTGCATTTAATGTTGTTCAAGGGAGTTGGATCAACGCTAAGTCCGTCTCCCCTCTTCAATGGCAGCCGCCACCACCTTGTGCAGTGTTTGTTAATATTCATAGGCTTTCGAGCCTAGTTTTTGAGGGTTTGTCCGCTTCGGCTAGCTTGCTCACTTTCTATGGGTCTTTGTGCTCACCCCTGAGGACAATTTCTACTGTAAGTTCTCAACTATAACTTTTATTGTTTTCAATAAAATGTGTCATGATTTTTTTTTAAAAAAAAAAAACAAAGGCTTGAACTTCCGCACACAATTTCAAAAAAGCTTTGCAAAACAAATTTTATTCTTGACATATGATTTACTCTTATTCAAAACAACCCTTCAAAAAATTCCTAAGTTTTATATTCATATTTTGGGAGTTAGTTTCAAGGTCGGGTTTTCAACAATGTCAAGCAAAAGGATTTTTGGCTAAACCGGGCGGAGGTTTTGAGGAACCAGAGGCACAAGTAGTGAGCATCATATATTTAATGATCTCTGTCCATATCGAATAGAGGTTCAAAAGAATCGGACGAACCGATATCAAAGCCGGATGGACAACCTGACAAAAGAAAGATCCAACTGAATAATCTGGTTGTGAAGGCTACTTACAAGCCCGCTCTCTGGTTGTACCGGACGATCCGGAATGCAGTACCAATTGATCGAGTTGTGAAGAGATTGATCTAGTACACGTAGCGAACAATCCAGTACCTAACATAAATATTTAAAAATTTTGAGCAGCGACTATTTTTCTATTGGGCCTTTAAAAGGAAACCTCTAGGAGTGTTTTTATGCTTATTAAACCTTTGAATATCTGTCAAAAACTCCTACAAAGCCTAGATTTGGAATGATATTATTGAGAGGACAGAGAGGACGTTAGCGAGGTGGAAACGATGCTCTTTCTCTAAGGGTGGTAGAATCACGTTGATGAAGTCCACTCTGTCTTTTCTCCCCCTTATTTTTTGTCACTCTTTCCTATTCATATTGCGGTGACTAATAGGTTGGAGAAGATTCATAAGGATTTTTTTTATGTGGAAGTGATGATAGCGTGCAGAAATTTCATCTTGTGAAGTGAGAGAAAGTGTGTTCTCCTATTAGTTGAGGTGGGTTGGGTTTGAAAAGGCTTGCTTTGTTTAATAGGGCCCTTCTTGGGAAATGGCTGTGGCGGTTTGGGGTTGAGCGAGATAGCTTGTGGAGAGTTGTTATCATGGAGAAATACGGTTGTGCTTTGGGGGGGTGAAACACTCTTGTGTATGCAATGGCTCTTATGGTGTTGGTCTTTGGAAGAATATTAGCAAAGGATGGGATTTCTTTGCTGAGAACATCCATTTTGAGGTGGGAAGTGGCATGAGAGTCTATTTTTGGAAGGATCGTTGGTGCGGTGAGAGATCCTTAGAGGCTATGTTTCCTTTTTTGTTTTCTCTAGCATGCAATAAGAATGCTATGGTTGCGGACTAATTGGAGAGGGGTTCCGGGAGTACTTCGTGGAATATTCAATTTGTTAGGAGGGTCAATGATTGGGAGTTTGAGGAGTTTTCGACGCTTTTCTCTTTACTTTACTGTAAAGTGTTGAGGAGTCATGTTGAAGACAAGATGAGATGGGTGAAATTGGTGCTTTCTCGGTGAAATCTTGGTATTCGTTTTTGTGTAATTTTATCTCTGAATTTTTTCAACCCCCCCCCCCCCCCCCCCCCGCGCTCCTTCCTTCTTGGGTTGCCTTCATCTTGGGATTTCACCAACATGTAGGCCAATCAGCACTAGTTTAACATATGCGGATAACAATGAATTCTAATCCCACCAGGATGGAATTGGGGCAACAAGTATTCAAATCATCTACTCATTGTGAAAACAACACATTTTGTACATTCATGCTGCATGTTGCAAGGTGTGATATACAGCAATCGGCATCAACATCCAGTATGGATTTAGTCTTCTCTCTATACACATGGCTCTAGTATATTATTTCCATGGAGGAAAAAACCTAACTAAGAACAGCATGATTTTAAGAAAGTGAAAAAATTGGAAAAACATAATGACAGATTTACGTGGGAAGATGCAGAGATAGCTTTTGATTATACAGTTGACGTGAGGAGGAGGTGGTTGGGGTAGTGATGAGTCTTAACGGGGACAAGGCGCGGGGCCCGGATGGCTTTACCCTTGCGTTCTTCCAATCTTGTTGGGAGGTGATCAAGGGTGATGTACTCTCTACATTTAATGAGTTTGCGCAACATGGGAAGTTTGTAAGAAGCCTCAATGCAACCTTCATTGGCATGATTCCCAAGAAAGCGGGCGCGATCGAATTGAAGGACTTTCGCCCAATTAGCCTTGTGGGTGGGGTTTACAAAATTCTGGCTAAGGTGTTGGCGAATAGGCTGAAGGTGGTCTTGGGTGGTATCATCTCGCCCTCTCAGAATGCGTTTGTGAAAGGGAGACAGATTTTGGATTCCGTTCTCATAGCTAATGAGTGCATTGACTCCAGGATGCGTTCCCACATCCCGGGCATGTTATGCAAGTTGGATGTTTACAAGGCCTATGACCACGTGAATTGGAGGTTCCTTTTATACCTCTTGGGGAGGTGTGGTTTTGGGGCTAGGTGGTGTAAATGGATCGAGTTCTGCATTTCCACAGTAAAATATTTGGTGGTTGTGAACGGTTCTCCTCATGGTTTTTTCGGTGGGTCTCGTGGGTTGCGTCAGAGTGATCCCCTTTCACCTTTGTTGTTCGTTATTGTCATGAAAGCTTTCAGTAGGATGATGCAGATGTTGGTCGAACATGGTTCCATTCAAGGGTTCGATGTGGGGATTGGTGGTAGAGGTGGGGTGAGCATATCTCATTTATTATTTGCAGATGACACTCATTCTTTGTGGGGCTGATGAGGGTCAATTTCGACATCTGCGCTGTCTTCTTCTTTGTTTTGAGGCAGTGTCTGGTTTGAAGATTAATCTCTTCAAGTCCGAAGCCATATAGGTACCGTTGTTAATGTGCATGCTTTGGCTTCTATTTTGGGCTGTCGGGTTTCCCCTTTGCCTATCACTTATTTGGGTCTTCCCTTAGGCGCACCTTTCAAATGTTCTCGCATTTGGAGTGATATTATCAAAAGGACGGAGCAAAGGTTGGCGAGGTGGAAACGGTGTTATCTCTCAAAGGGTGGTAGAATCACGTTGATCAAGTCTACTCTATCTTGTCTCCCCACTTATTTTTTGTCGCTCTTT
Source organism: Myrica gale (assembly GCA_963930655.1). Taxonomy (NCBI): domain Eukaryota; kingdom Viridiplantae; phylum Streptophyta; class Magnoliopsida; order Fagales; family Myricaceae; genus Myrica; species Myrica gale. The sequence continues at coordinate 10,119,268 of OZ005612.1, read as the reverse complement.
CCTATTCCTGTTGAGGTGGCTAATAGGTTGGAGAAGATTCAGAGGGATTTTTTACGGGGAAGTGATGATAGCGTGCAAAAATTTCATCTTGTGAAGTGGGAGAAAGTGTGTTCTCCTATTAGTAGCGGTGGGTTGGGTTTGAGAAGGCTTGTTTTGTTCAATAGGGCCCTTCTTGGAAAATGGCTTTGGCGGTTTGGGGCCGAACGAGATAGTTTGTGGAGAATTGTTATCATGGAAAAATATTGTTGTGTCTTGGGTGGGTGGCACACTCTTGTTTGTAATGGCTCTTATGGTGTTGGTCTCTGGAAGAACATTAGTAAAGGATGAGAGTCCTTTGCTGAGAACATCCAGTTTAAGGTGGGAAATGGAACGAGAGTTCGTTTCTGGATGGATCGTTGGTGCGGTGAGCGACCCTTAAAGGATATGTATCCTCTATTGTTTTCTTTAGCATGCAATAAGAATGCTTTGGTTGCGGACTGCTTGGAGAAGGTTTCCGGGCGTGCTTCGTGGAATATTCAGTTTGTTAGAGAGGCAAATGATTGGGAGTTAGAGGAGTTTTCTGCGCTCTTCTCTTTACTTTATTCTAAAGCTTTGAGGACTCAGGCTGAAGACAAGATGAGATGGGTGAGTTGGGGATCCCGATGGGAGCTTCCCTTGGAGACAGATTTAGAGGTCCTTAGCCCCGCCTAGGGCATCCTTCTTTGTTTGGGAAGCCACCCACACGCCCCGAACGCAATCCCGCAGGGACAGTGACAGCCGCGAGCAATCCCGAGGGAAAGCCCCAGCGAGCTAAACATACATACAGCGGAAAAGAATCGAGAGAGAGACGGGTCATGCTTAGCCGACCCCCGCGTTCCCAGCAGTCGGCCACTCCTCAGAGAAGGATGACGGCACGTGAGTACAGCAGTTTGTTCAGGGTCAACCCTAGATCTCAAGGTTCGGCAAGACCGTCGAGTAGCCATGTTGCTCCGACTCATGCACCCAGTGAGTCCGATAGAGAAGGCATGATAAGGACATACCGACCTCATTTACCCTATTGGCAAGAAGGTATGGTGGGGACATACCAGCCCCCGCCACCTCCAGCAGAAGACCAGCCAGGACCCTCCCGGTGGAGGCAACCCTTAGCTTCTGATTACCCCATGTACCAGAATAACCCCTATTGGCCAGAATTGCCAATAGATGCTATTCCTTTAAGAGCCGTTAGGGCGGAAGATTTAGAGGAGGATCTAGAAGAGGACCCTGAGGAAAATTTAGAAGTGCCCAGGGGAGGATCCGGTAGGAGCTCCAATAGAGGACCCCATGGAAGAAGACCTGTTACCTAACACAAAAAGGGAACAGGAAGAGCCTAGGCGAAACAGCCCAATACATGAGTGTACCCTTAGGCAATGTTCTAGGAGGAGACATCGTAGGAGAGTTAGAGCTCAAGATGCCACGTCTGACACACAACTTCCTTCACAGGAAGTAGACTCGAGACCTAGACATCGTGGACCACCCGAGAACGTAATCCATGATCCCAGTTTAGAGGAGCAAACCCACGGGACCATGTCACACTCTTGGACGAGGAGCAATTCCCCAGATCACATTTACCAGGAAGAGATTAGTAGTGGGGCAAGCACGAATGTTCGCCCCTATCCATATGGTCCTGCACACTCACAGTCAGGACATAACTTTTGGTGGTAGTGAAATTCTGGGGACAGAATTTTAATAAGGAGGGGAGGATGTGAGACCCCGAACTTCGCTTTTGCTATCCTTCTATGTATTCATTTTGATTAAACTCAAGGGGCCATATTTTTGGCCAATGTATGACTTAACTTTAATACTTATGGTATTTAGTTTTATTATCATTGTGAAATTTTATTGGTGCAATGCTATTATTTTCCTAAGAGCCGAATTTTTCAAGGTAGATTTCTTTTATGAACTAATTTTTCCATTTTCTTATAATTATGCTACCATGATTTATGAAATTAAATATATGAAGAGAATTTTATTTCTTATTGCCGAAATTCTCTAAGTAGAAATCATTGCATGATAATCTATAGTTATGAAATTTATGTTGAGCATATAGATTATTTTGTGTCCTTGATTAGGTAGTCTTAATCACCATTAGGTAGTCTTAAGCATCATTAGAAGAATTAAGTGATAAGTTGGTAGGTTTATAGGATAGCTTGATAAAGAATTAAAAGATAAGTTAGTGTGCTTGTACTAAGATAAGTTAATGTGTTTATATAGAAAATAAGTTATAGTGTTTATCATAGAGATAAGTTGATATGCTTGTAATGGTGATAGGCTAGAGTGCATATAGTGGTGATAGGTTAATGTGCCTATGTGATAAGAGATAGATAAAGTAGAGGGCATGAGAGGTTTACGTGAAAGGCAAAGAGCAAATTTGAATTGGCTTTGAGTGATTCACGTGAATGGCTGAAGAAGGAGACAAGAATTGAATGCAAATAAAGGAGATGAGACAAACACAATGTCAACCGACCATTCCACCCAATGAGAGAAGGCGTTACATACAAAGTGTTTTCTCCCTTCACGTGATAGCCTTACCTCATTTCATTTCAAACCTCATTCTTTTCACTTCTCTCCATCCATTTCACACAACCTCTCTCTCTCCCTTTCAGCTCATCCTCTCTTGGCCGAGAACCCCACCTCTTCACTTCTCCATTTCTCCAAAACTCCCTTTGCTTTTCTTCAAGCCATTCCAGCAGCTGCCTCATCTCTTTTCCCTCACCACAAGCTTCACCACAGCCCCTTGTTGCTACCATCTCAGCACTTTGTAGCCACACAAGAGAGTGGAACCGAGAGTTAGAGAAACAGAAGGTCCTGGTGTTAGCCGAGAGTCATAGTGGGGGATAAAGGTAAAGTTTGGTCTTTGCATGTCTATCTCTTTGTTCTTTCCTCCATAGGTTCTGACCTTGAGCATTTTGTGCTAGGTACCAGCTTTGTGTTCAGCACTACAAAGTAAGTTAGAGTTTGATCTCTCAAGTTATGGATTTGCTGTTTTGGCCGAGTGCCTTGTGTCCTTTTGTTTTGTAAATGCATGTATGCTAGATTTGATTAGGTTGGGTTTGTTGGAAGAAATGTTGTGGTTGTTGATGGAGGAAGGGATTAATTGGAGGTTGAATACATTTTGGCTTGAGGAATTATCATACATGCTTGTATATTGTGTGGGTTTGGTCATATTCATCTGGATTTGCATGCTTAAGTTGTGAACTTGGTTGCTAGAGGAGGAGATTTTATATGGGTTGTGAAGAAGATTTCATGCATGTGAGTGTTGTTGGCCGAAAGGCTTAGAAAGGGAAATCTAGTTAATGATAGAATGGTTTGGAGTTAGAAACCCTAAGTAGCAAGATAAGCAAATGAGATTGTGCATGTTTATATATATATTGCTTATGGCCGAATAGGTGTAGTTGTTAAAAGAAAATTTGGTTGTGAAATGTAAACCTAAGCATCTTATGTTAAGAGAGGTGTCACGGGTTGGATGGAATATGGAGATTGTTTAGGCATGTAATAAAGTGTGTGGAATTGTTTATGGTCAGAAGAAGCAAGCTAGGGATCATGTTAGGTTGTTGGAATAGGAAGATTTTAGCACCTTGTTTTTAGGTAACATTGCGCTCGACCAGCGTGAGACAGGCGCTTGAGCGGTCTTAAGAAAATATGATGGACAGTGTCCACCTTGTATTTGGTGGACTTTATGGCGAGAGAGAAATGGGAGATGTTTTGAGGGTGTGGCTTTGTCCATGGAGAGTTTGAGGGGCAATTTTTTGCAGTCTTTGTACTTGTGGGTGAATGCCATGTTGGGTTCCCCCTTTTCGGAGTTTTTAGATTTCATTAGTTTTCTCGTGTGTTTGGCATAGAAATCTCAGTATAGTCCTTTGTACTGTTACTTCTATACGTTTTCTTTCAATAAAATTGCCTTACTTATCAAAAAAATATCCACTATGTTGGGTTGTGTGTTTTGAAAATATTTCTAGTATTGATTAAGAAATTTTTTTGAGATGTGTTTTTGGAGTATTTGTGAGTGGTGGGGCTCATATAAAAGATGTTTAGAAAGAAAAAGTTTTTTAAAATTTATTCTCTTAGTGAATGTGAAAGTATTTAAGCATGTTTGGAAGGAAAATTTTTGTGAGCGGAGTTGTTTATGGATTTTTTGTACAAGTTGTTTTGGTTTTTGTGTTGCTTTCAAAGAAATTGAAGCAAATGGTTAGGTTGAAAATTTTATGGAAGATTGAGAATGTAAAATCATGTCTAAATGAAAAACTGTTTTGAAATGAAAATACATTTTCAAAACTGTTAACCATACATAGCCAAAGGTCCTGGATAATTGCTATGAACTTTCTTATGATAGGATAAAAGCAACCTTTGCAATATATGTGAACAAAAACAAACCAACCAATCAACAAAAGCATGACACAAGGGAAGATTAAGTTGTCATGTTTGAGGCGACTAAGAAACTACCCAGGGGACAGCTAGTGAAATTCTACAAAAAAAAAAAACAGAACTTACAAACCTAAATGCGCTACCAGGGAAGGAACATAAACATGAGAAACACGCCAAAGCAGGCAACGTCTAAGTCACCAAAGTTAATCAGTTTCCTTCATACAAAATGTACATCTCAATAGCTTGTCGTAAAACCATATGGCATCAAGAAACATTACCCTTACTTCTGATAAGATGACGAGAATTGCTTCCATGATCAGATATGAACTTGATAATATCAGCTACTGCCATATCACCATGATATGGGACAGCATTCTTCCTTTCTGCTGGAAATAACATCAGAGTAGGATAAACTTCCCTCTGCACAATCAAAGGAAATTGAAGGACACAAACAAAATGATATGTTAATCTTCAATGGAAGAATGACCCTGATTGCTGACCTGTCAACATTTAGCCAGGACAGCATTTACTGGGAAAGCAGGTCAAGAACTCCTAAACATATATTTTTACAATGCTGTGTTGGGTTATCATTTCTCTGATTTTTCTGATTTCACTAGTTTTGTAGCTTGCTTGGCTTAGGTTTTCAGTATAGCTCTTTGTACTGTTACCTCTTTGGTTTCTTTAATAAAGCTTTCCTTATAAAAAATAACAAATCATTTTACAGATGTAAAAAAAGTTACACCGCAGAAAAAACAAGAGCCCCGGACTAGTTGATGTAAATTACTAAACAAGGTAATGGAGTAAGGACATGAAATTCTAAAGAAAATTTTGGTAATGTAACTGCTAAGTCAAATATGAAAGGCTCTAGCTTAAACAGTATTACTTTATCTACTTCAGAAGCTATAGTAACATCCATTAAATTCCTAATACTCCATCAATATTGGTGGGAACCTCAAAACTACATCAACACTTCCAATAGATTTGAGCAACGCTTTGGACCATATGGAATCAACCAATTGGTTAAACCAGAGGACTGGCGAACTGGACTGATCATTGGACTGGCATCATTTAGATGAATGCAACAGAAAATTGAAAAAACACAAACAAAAAGTTGGGAAGTGGGAGGGGCTCATTGACAAAGTGTTCCAACCAGAGGACTGGTGAGGAACTGGACTGATTTTTTACCTTACTGGTTCATTTTCAGGAGCGTGACAAAGAAATAAGAGAGTTGGGAAGTGGGAGAACTTGAACAATAGTCGTATGACTAGTTGTTCAAAGTCTTCACCACTAAGATGGCTAAGTTCCTAATCTGGGTTTCACCTTCAATTATGTCGACTCAAAATATTAACCTTTTAATATATTACATCTCGGAACCTGGAGATTCTTTTTCCTTTTTTACCAATTAAATATACATCCAATGAGCATCCACAAAATCAACCTTTTACACCATTCTCATGAGGACAGAACAGCAATGATAGAAGGAGATCCATTGGCTCACATTCTCACTTTCTAGCTTGTTGAAAAGTCGATTTTTGAAACAGGGGGTTTGAAAACATGAAAAGCTGGGTATTAAGGTTTACATATGTTTCAGATTGTAATCTTTTAGGAGATTCTCACTGGTATATAGCTACGTGTACTAGAGTTCCTTCCCATTTAAGAAGACAGTTGTTACTTGCAAACACACCCTGCCTCCGTGCAGGGAAGTGGACAAACAACCTATAAATCAGAAATGAAAAGATCATAATTAGGTTCCATGACCTCTTGAGCTATTTGTAAGAAGAGAGATAAGAACATATAGCTTATACACTAAGAGATGCATCTCAAGTTAGCGAGATCCACAGCTCAGTAAAATATGCATCCCTCAAGCATTCTGAGAAGGAAACTCAAATTCAGATATTGCTAGAATATGGCCCCTTTCACAGCCTGAGAAAATATCTCTGAATTCAGGGGGGAAAGAACTTTTAGCACACACTTGCACCTTCAGAAGCACAACATAGTTTCCACATAATAACAATGTGAAGAACTCGGTCACATAAACCAAAATGATATGCATGTAGATGTGAAAATAAAAGAAGAAAAGACAAGAAATATCGAAAACAAAAGTCCCTTAGCCAAAGGAGACTGAATGTTTTTCCCAATTCAATGAATTTCCATTCATACAAAATGCAGTTAAGTGTCAAATGCTGAAGAAAATCATCACCTTAAAACCATAAATTGGGGAAAATACTGAAGGTACAAGAAAATACAGAAATTAGATGGAGATCCCAGACCTGATCCATTGATTGGAATAACAAACTGCAATCATTCAATGTGCAATCCATTAAATAGATCAAGGGAAGCTTCGTCAAAGCATTGTTCAAATTGTCTGCCACATGAATAGTCATTTGTCAAAAGATAAGATTCACAAGACCTAAGCTGGCACATTCTTTCCATCATTCACAGTCTAAGGAGAAATGCTAAGAATCCATATGCATAGATATCATATATACACTAAGAGTAAGCAGCATTTCATAAGTCACGACAAATGGGTAAGTAATTTCCTTGGTCTAACAGATAAAGACATCAAGCTTGGTCTGACAAATAAAGTCATCAAGGTTAGCGAAATCAGACAACCACTTTTTGTACAACTACAAATCGTTCTTGAATGTGAAAGCCCACGACACAATAATTGCTCCCAAAAAACGAAAAAAAAAAAGTTCTTTTATGCAGAACACCCAATATGTATACATGAAGCATGACATGGAAAATCACTCTGATGACAAAGCAAAGATTTGAAGGACTCAGAGAGTCCACGATGCACATCTCAGGCCTTGACCACAGAACTTCTTAGACAGATATCAACTCAACACGTATTTAGCATTGATTGTCAAGGGTGGGGCTACGTTCATCGAAATAAACAGAAGCATTTATTTTTTAGGAGAAAACTAGTTGATCTTACAATCAAAACATCCAGAAGAAAAAAATCCAAACTCCCAATGTAAGCAGAAGATCTGTTCAGTGCTTTCAAATATTGGAATAACCAACTACTAGAATGAGGAACAGACTTTTTATACCAAAACCTTGGAAAGCATACATTCATCTGAACTTATTCATGCGTACGCAAGTGGATGTTGGTAACCATAACGATATGGGGTCATTGTTTACTTAAAATTACAGCAGGAAATAACCCGTATTGCCCATGAAAGAGAAGTCGTGTCAATTAGCATGAAGATGGGATGGAATCATAGAAATTATTTTCTCGCTTAGGAAATAAAAAATTCCACACTGAACATCTGTTGGTAGCAAAATATGGCAGATGCGTAAATGCAGGACATGTTAAAAAGGAAGCAGAGTCAAAAAAAGATTGGAATGTGAACAGAAATAAGGAAATCAGGAGACCGGCATCCCCTCGTGAAAGCAGATTCCACGCATATCAGTTCTAGGTAGAAAATGATACAGAATATCACCCAAGAAGGACATATCAGTTGGTGATGAGAGGGCTAACGAATAAGTAGATACCGAATTAACAAAGAAACAAAGTTATCAGAATTTTTTTTTTTTGATAAGTAAGTCAATTTTATTAAAAACACGCAACAACGGAGTCATCAGTACAAGAGAATATACTGAAGAATCCTAACACAAGCAAACTAAACAACTAAGGGAACACAAAGGCCCAAAGAACACCAACAACTCCTAAGTCTTGAAGGGTAAAAAAGACCAGAGAAATAAAAGCAGATATAACAAGGTTTAGGAAAGTTCGAGGAAAAAACATTTGTCTTTTCTAGTCTATAGAAACAGAGGGAACCAGAGATTCTATCATTTCTCTGTTCATTAAAAAGCCTAATCTAAAATAGATGGACATTCCCATTCTTATGGGCATATGGCTCCTCTATGCTTAGGACACCTAAAACCTAAATATCAAATTATGAAAGATAAAAAGAGCGAAACAAGCATTAACGAGATAACTAAGTTGTTATGCCAAGAAAAAAAAGAGAGATAACTAAGTTGTCATACACGAATCAAAGAAATTCATTTTGCAAATGGTGAATTCACTTTACTATGAATTTGAAAGCATGTTTTATCAGCAAATATACTAAATACACCCTGCTGGATTGAATCCTCAACATTAACCAGCACCCTTCATTAAGGGGGGAGAACAGATGCCATTCAGGCCAAACACAATTAGCTAACTTTATAACATGTCCATCATTCAATAGCAGCCATTTCACTTTATTGTAAGAATTGGTGATCAATGTAGACGACCTCTATCCAGTTTTACCCCATTTCTTACTTGGAGTCAAAGTCCCTAAAGATATTTTAGTAACTTGGTGCAACAAAATTCTTAAGAGGGAACAAAACAAGAGACCTTGTTTGATAATGATGTGCAGCTAAATATCCCACATGAAGCAATAAAAGAAGCCTTTACTTTTTGAAAGCAGGAAAACGAATTAATATGCCGATAATAATTAACAAATTATTTACCGCTTACCTCTACTAAACACTTTTTCACCATTGCTTGATCCACCCATTAAGACATTCATGTAGCCCTTCAGAGCTCGATATACTTCACGAACAACCAGTTCCATTCTCTGGCAAAACCCACACCAATTATTGCTGAAAAGGACCAACACATCCTGATTCCACATATGGACTGAATTTTTGGAGTCAGATTGATTAAAACCACGAACCAACTCAAAAAATGAATCTGCCGTAGCTCGAGGGATTGAATCCACTTCATGAAAATCCACATTAACAAAAGGAGGACGAGTGGCCTCCCTTGGGCTTTTAATATTGCATTCAGACCGTTGATATGGAACAAGTCTTCCATTGAAAAACCCACCAAGAAAATCAGCAAGTGAAGAGTAGCTGAAATCTGATTCTTGGGGTAACACATAATGTTGCTGCACAACTGGGTCAATTATTACCAAGGACGGAATCCTTGAGTCACCAGTCAGAGCTCTAAGTAACCGGTAGTTGCCATCAGAAAAGAAAAAAGAGCCCTCAAAACCTTTGAAGTGAAGCTGTTTTTCCCCCAACACATCTACATTTGGAAAACTCCTTTGTTCAGAAGCTGCATTTTCCAATATTTTCTCTTCATCAGCTGTATTTTCAGAAAAAAATTCTTCCACCATAAAATCTTCAGCAAGGGAAATTTCTCCAAGGGTTGTAACAGATTGGTGAGCTTCCCCAGATATTAAAGCCGTCTTCGCTTCATTTTCTTGAGAAGAAGGCTCGCCATCAGTGAGTTCAGAATTTCCCTCATGAACCTGAGCAGATGAACTAGCAATTTGTGGTATTTGGTCTTTGTCCAGATCAATGCCATCTGAAACAAGCCCTTCCCTAAATACAGCTGGTGAAACTTGACTAGATTGAACTGTCTGCGATGGCAGCATATTGAATGGCTTGATGTCAAGATCATCAGATAAAAGTTGGAAACCCAACTCTTTTGCAAGGGAGCTTAATTTTCCTTCCCTATTTTGTCGAAGAAGGTTTGCCAAGACCTTATGCAAGGAACTGCCTTCTAGATTTGAAGCTACTCTATCCAAAGTGACATGTTTATCATCATTTATTATCATGACAGTAGATAGCTTCTCCTTTAGTTTAATCTTCTGAGCTGTCAGAGATAGTTTCAATCTAGGATGTTTTGCTTTACCACCCCGTGCTTGATAATGTTGGACTGAGGATTTCTCAGGCTTCTCCTCCTTTAGCTCATCAACCTGATTAGAAATGTGATAGTCCAGTGCCAGTTCTCTAAAAGCATCGAGAGCTTCCTTACCGTTTCCTCTAGTTTCTGATAGGTTAGATAATCTATCCACAAATAGGATTATTGATGGCTTATTTGCGGGTAAAGTAGGGGCAATGTCATGTGTATCACCTTCCAACTACAGGATCAAAAGAGGGATATAAACAAATGAAAAATGCTAAAACGAAAATTACAAGGAAAAAACTAAAAAAATAAAAGTGTGAGAGAGAAATGGAGACAGGAAGAAATATGAAGAAAGACAGATAATACCATTACGTGTTGTTTTTTTTTATAAGTAAGCCAATATTATTAAGAAGAAGAAAAACATGAAACACACAACAACGGAGTCAACAGTACAAGAGAAAATACTGAATAATCCAAACACAAACAAAAAAGAAAACCAGCCAACAAAGCACCCACAACCCACTAGCCAACAAAGCACCCTCAACCCATTCCCACCCACCCGCAACCCTATAGCCACCTAAACGAGAGCCCTAGCATTCAGCCCAAAGCTCACAGTCTTCCTAGCTATCGAAGAAGACCCTTCATAGTTCACCGAAGACTTCAAGCCCTTCAACTCCCTGAGCATCAACCCCCTGATTTTCTAGACGTTTTCGAACGAGGCTGCACCCGATCGCGTTCCAACGCTGCAAAGAGATCCCTCAGCTTTTCCTCTTAACCACCACACGACACCCCAACCATCTGACCCACAGAGGAAACCATGTCCAAGATCCACGCCGGAGATTCTCACCCAAAAGCTTTATGAGGGAAACTAACCGCCAAGGGTTCGGTCGAAGGTTCATCCACAAACTCATACGCCAACTCCCTCTCATCATTGTCCAGAAACTCACCATCCTCCAATTCTTGAGAATTTGACGCCAAATCTGGTCCAATTGAGCTCTCAACACAAACCAACCGCGAACACTCCCCCACCTCCGGGCCACCCTAACAAGCCTCGGGAGAAAGGTCCACCCCTGCCCGAGCCCTCTCTAGAGCAGCATCTACCACTACAACAAACGCCCCCCATTCTGCCCTATTGACACTCGGCAGGCCCTCTTCATTTTCAAAATCTGCCTTATGGTGAGAGTCCCCATCAAGCTCTGTAGGAGTAGAACACCCACGGCTGCCATTCAACAAAGCCCGACTCTCCCTCGAGAGAGAAGCCACTGCTGGGAGCCCACCAGGAACAAAAGAAGGCTCCACAACCCTTCCACATGAATCGTCGGCTAGTTCTGTTGCCACCCAGACCAAACCTGGCAGCTCCCGCGACTCTGGGAGCTTAACAGACCCATTTGGGCCCAAGAGCATGGCTGCCGGAGAGGATACCGGCGTCGGCACAACAACGAGGCCCTCACCTCCAACCTCAGACGACGCCGACAAGACACCTGCCGCTGACAAACGGGGGTGTGTGACTCCCACCGTGCCGTCGAGCCTACCGCCAAGAGAAGGCTTCGGGTGGGTCGGCACCTCCAACGTGCCCGGGCCTTCTACCACAGAAGATTCCATCTGGGCCGGGACTTCAACAAGCCCAACTGCAGGCCCACTCGATGAAGGCCCCCCAGGCTCACTATGCGACATCTCCAGCCCGTCAACGCTAAACACCAGGAGATCTGCCGGAGGAGACTCCGGTGCCGAAACAGCCGCCAGGCTTTCGCCGCTAGCCACAGAAGACACCGGCAGGCCCCCTGCCACCAACGACTGGAATGGGATGTCTCCAGCCAACTCGCCGGCATGTGCGAGAAATCCAGGCGACGGATCGGGAAGCCAGAAGCTTGGCGATGGTCGACAGGAGCTCCCGGCGACGGCAGACGACATGGACCCATCTTCCCGAAACAACACAGCCCTTTCGGAAGCCTTACGCCCACAATCCTTACAGTCGAGGCCCAAACCAAGAGAGCCAACCTCACCCATCAGACTAAAGGCCTAGATTAAGGCCTCCAATTCCGCGTTTAGGCCCACCAGTTTAGTTCGAAAATGCTTCGAACAGAACGCCTCACCTAAATGCTGCAACGGCAACTCATTAATTCGCCCCCCCTTGGGACCTGAACTGTCAGCTGCCACAATGGCAGGCATCGCCCTTTTCGCCTCCTGCGCAGACGTAGCGCCAGAACCCTCTGCAGCTTTCGGCTTGGCTTCAAAGTTTGAATGAAGCATTCCGGAGACTGGCGGAGGATTCCTCTTAACGGCATCGGCAAATGAGACACCTAGCCTCCAGCCCTCGTCATTCGACGATGATCCTCCTCGCATCAAAACGCCCAGAAAATCAACAGCCTGAAAATAATCAGCCAACAAAATCCAACCTCTCCCATTGACACCTTCTGGGATCATAACCGCCCCTCTACGTCGACCTTGCCCATATTCAATGATAGCGACAAAACGGCCCGCCTTATTCCCACACCTTTGAGCCAGAAATGCTCTGGAAACTTCGTTGAACTTCAACGAAAAAGGACTATCAGCAGCAGCCGCTAGCAACTTGTCGCCCAAATTTGCCAACCAAACAGCTCCAACAGCAACAACAACGTGTTGTTGAAAGACACCCATCTCATCATCAAAGTCAAATTTGGTTTGATATCACAGTTCGTCAAAAATTAGTCATGAAAATGTTTCTAATGCATCATCGCCCAAAAACTGGCATAAGTAATGAAATATATAAAGATTTTGGTTCCAAGATGACATACAATTTACCAAGCATAGGTGTAAGATCCATCCATTTGACCTAGGACCTTTAAAGTGTGTTTTCTATTTTCTAGCTACTACTTGTAAATGATATACATTTTACAAAGAGTGTTACCATGAATAAATGCTATCTTTTATTGTGAAATATATGTTTCTTATTTATATTTTGATCCTATGATAACATTTTGATATAAAATGATAAAGTTAGACAATGACAAAGAAAGAGAAGAAGAAATATCAAGGAATTACCAAAAAATGGTAAGTAACCTAGTTATACTAATGTGAATAGCCTTGTTAGCAATAATAAAACTGCTAAAAATATAAGCACGGTGGCACAAGCTCGAAATGGCACAAACACGAGGGGTCATTTAGCATGGGGTAACCTAGATGAGCTTTGCTTGACATGGCATAGCTTGATAGGTCTTGATATGTTGAAGGATAGCATAATATAGTTCTAAACATAGCTTAAGATAGAAATGAAAATGATGAGATGAGAAATTGAGTTAGCCGAATTATGCTTAGTGATAAGAAATCCAATTGCTCTTGATTTCGGCCACAAAGGAATCATGAAATGAATTTGGCAATTTTTTTTTTGATAAGTAAGCCAATCTTATTAAAGAGAAGAAAAACAAGGAACACACAACAACGGAGTCAACAGTACAAGAGAATATACTGAAAACCCCTAACACAAACAAAATAGAAAGCTAAGAAAAATGGGAAACCAGAAAAGGGAACACAAAAGCCCAAAGACAACATCGCCCACAACCCCGAAGATATGATCCACAGACTCATTACACCTGACCTCTACCAACCGCCGCCTAATTACTGGGCAACCACCTCCTTAAGTTGTCCATTGCACCCGAAATGAGACACAGCCACAGTCTCAGTGCACCGACCTCCCCACAACCGCCCAAACAAAGCCCTAGGAGCCCAACTAGGGCATCCACCCCACCCTCAAAAGATTCCCCACCCCTACAACACTATGCGTAATCTTCAACCCCCTAACAAACCAACTCAAGATTCTAGGGAGCCTTTAAGCAAAGACAATGCCCGCCCTTTGTCCTTAGTCTTCCAAGCGATCGAAGAAGACCCTTCATAGTCGACCGAAGAGTTCAAACCCCGCAACTCCCTTAGCATCTTACCCCTTGACTTTCTAGACTTTTTTGAACTAAGTTGCACCCTATCTCTTTCCAACGCAGCAAAGAGATTCCTCAGCTCCTTCTCGTGACAGTCTCACAACACCCCAACCAAATGGCCAACAGAGGAAACCATATCTAAGACCCACTCCGGAGATTGCCCCGCCGAATGTGACTGAAAATCTCGTCCAAATGAACTCTTGACACAAACCAGGCTCTTATCCGCCATAGCCACTGGCCCGGTCACCACAGGTAGGTCTAGCTTCTCTGAATGAGGGCCCGGAGGAACCAACTCCATCTCCTCCCTCATTAGCCCTTCATTGTCATCAAGAACTACCGTCTCCGAGAAGGATTCAATCGCTCCATCTGCCACCCCAGATGAAGTCTTCCCCACCTCCATGAGCCGAAGGTCTGGTTCCGCAACGGAGTCGATGACCTGGGAGCCAACAAACACCTCCAAAGAAGAAAAAACCTTATCGGCAGACAATGCTCCGATGTCTGGCAACAGGTCTGGTGATAGAAGAGAGATCTGGCGCCGGCACCGGAGCTACCTCCTGGAGTCGCCGCTAGCCACAAGTCGTCGGTGAGGAAGCTACCGCCAAGCCTCTAGGCGAATCGGTAGGTTCAGTAAACTGGAGAGTCGCATCGTCAGAAGTATGACCTGCATGACCGGGACTCTCGAGTTCAAGACCGCAGGGGTGCCCTGTAAGCCCGGCAATCACTGTATGCCCAACTCCTTGACACTGGTCCCCCAACAAAGAGGAGACCAGTCTGCCCGGGAAAAAGACCGGTATATCTGACCAATGCAGCCTGGTCTCAGAGGAAGGATGACTGGTATGATCCGAGGCAAGCCCATAGTCAAGCCCGGTATGCCCGGTATGCCTGGGATGACCGACAGACCGGGGTGAAGCTCGACTAGTTCTTGGTCTGGAACCAACAACTTCTCCACAACAGCAGGCGCAATCAACTGGGTCGATGGGCCAGGCTCACAGAAAGGTGAGTGAGACCCACGGCCCAACTAGAGAGAACCCGAGCCAACGAGCTTAGAACAGCATACCAAGCAACACAAAGCCTTCCCATGTTCCACTACGAATTTGATAAGATTGTTCAGCTCAGCACGCAGACGCATTAAATGCTCCCATAACTCCCCTTTTGTCCCAGCCGTCACAACAGTCCCCCCAAAAGCATCATTACTATTGAAATTCACGTGACCTACACCAACCTTTGCAGAGGCCCCATAGGGAAACCAATTGCCGTCTGCCTTGTCAGGTTACCGTTGCCAATGTGATGCTTACGAAACTCCCCCACACCCTCCACCTTCATCTCCGGCGAGCCACCCTCACCAGCTGGGGAAAGGAAACTCCCTGCCTAATCTTTGACACTGCATGCCCCGAGCTTGTTCGACGCAGCTCACAAATAACAAAAATCATCTCACAAGATTGAGCGAAGGCCTGCCAGCCAACGCCCGATCGCCCCTCAAGGATCCTTACTGCCCCCCTCTGGCGTCTGTCCCCAAATTCCACCAACACAACGTATCTACCATGCTCATTCGAGCATTTCGGGGCAAGACACGGACGTGAGGATTCATTGAACTTCACCGAGATATCTTTGTCCTCATTCCCTTCCACCAATTTGCCAAAGAGGTTGGCAAGCCAAACCACCCCATATCTACCAATACAAACGGAGCACTGTGACTTCCGACTCAGCTCCGATAACGTAACGAGACCCAACTTGCTAACCGAGAAATGAAACGTATTCGCCTCAATCACTAAACTACGGAAAAAAAACCATCAGTTGATTTCAACTTCTCGTTAAACTACTTTTTTTTATAAGTAAGCCAAATTTATTAAAAACAACAACGGAGCCAACAGTACAAGAGAAAATACTGAAGAACCCTAACACACACTCCCACCCACCCTAACACAAACTCCCACCCACGAACTCCCACCCATCTTCAACCCAAGAAACACCCACCCACCCTCAACCCACTAGCCAACAGGACTCTCCCAGAACACCCAACCAACAAGACTTGCCCAAAAGATTCCTCTAACAGTCTAGCCCATAGCTCTTAGTCTTCCTAGAGAACGAAGAAGACCCTTCATAGATAACCGAAGACTGCAATCCCTTCAACTCCCTGAGCATCCCCCCACCTGATTTCCTAGAATTTTTCGAACTAAGCGGCATCCGATTTCCAACACAGCAAAGAGATCCCTCAGCTTATCCTCTTGGCCACCACACGACACCCCAACCAGCTGACCCACAGAGGAAACCATATCTAAAACCCATGTCGGAGATTACGTCTGCTCCTTCCCCTTCAAAGAATCCAACAGAGCTTTGTAAGGTGCAACCACAAACCCATCAACAAGGGACCCACACCCTTCGAGAGATGGACCCGAAGAGTCCACGCCCACATCTGCCCTGAAAGACGACAACCCAACAGTCTCATCTACCAAATAACCCAACCGATCCCTCCCAACCCCCTCCTCCGCCACAGAACATGGACTGAAACCCGAGACAGGCTACTCCCAGCCGATCCCCTCCCTCAGGACTGCCAACCCCCTCACCCGAAGACTCACGGCCAGCCCCAAACTCCCCCACGTCAAAACTCCTGCCTTTCCCCACCCCAAGAACCTCACCTAGCCTCTCTGTCATACCCGCCCCCTGAACCTCTTCAAAAACCGCTGAGGATCCGGCAACCTGATCTGTGTCATCGACTAGATCCGGTGAAGAAAACACCCCCTGGGAAGAGACAAACATATCGGGAAGCACGAAAGCGGAGATCGGCGCCAACTCCGGCGCTGAAAAGGCCTCCGAGATGCTACCACTCGCCCCCGCAGTCGTCGGCGACCCTCCTTCCTTCGCCGGAGATCGGTTAGCACCATCGGCGGTTCCTCCATGCTGACCGTTACCAACATCACGCATAAGCTTCATCCACCCTGACGCCCCCTGAAACACAGAGGCGAGTTCCAACCACCCTGACGCCCCCGTACCTTCCGGTACCATTACCACCCCTCGTCGTCGCCCTCCACCAAACTCTGCTAAGGCAAGATAATCTGCCTGCCTGCCTTGTTGCAACACCTCTGTGCCATAAAGGCCCTAGAAGCTTCATCAAATTTCACTACAAACTCCCTATTCACATCCTCCAGCAATCTAGTAACCATGTTAACCAACCAAACAGCCCCATACTTCTCGATGAAGATAGAACTCATAGCCTTCCGACTCCACTCCGAGAGTTTCACATCACCATTGCCTAAGACTGTCACCTGAAAGACCTTAGCTTCAACACAGAATCTACGGGAGAAGGACATCGAGACCTCCGAGCAAACAACTATAGTTGTAGAACACTTAATCGAAAAAGCCGAAGCAAAAAAGGGGAAAAAGGGAAGAGAGAGAACGGAGAAAACATGCTGCCCAAACAACCAGTTCAAAATAACTTCTCGTTAAACTACAGAAATGAATTTGGCAATTATTAGGGAATCAATTTGAATTGTGATTTAGTTATGCATTTAAGGTCAATTTGGAGTAAATTTCAGCCAAGGGATGAGGTGACACCATGTGGAGAATTTTGAC
The DNA here is from genome assembly GCA_963930655.1 of Myrica gale. NCBI lineage: Eukaryota > Viridiplantae > Streptophyta > Magnoliopsida > Fagales > Myricaceae > Myrica > Myrica gale. The sequence continues at coordinate 10,101,784 of OZ005612.1, read as the reverse complement.
TGCAACAATGAGCCAAACTAGGCTAGAATCTAGTTAGGGTTAAAACAACCAAGGTTGTTTATCATACCTTTATATGTTGCAATTGAAGAACCAAATTAGGACCGGATCTATGAGAATTTCGGCTGACATTAGGAGACAAAATAGATTTGCTTTGTTAAACGGCAATACATCAAAAGAAGATGTTCTTGGACTTTAGGTTAAAACAAGGTTGCCTGATGAGTTGAAACTACCTTGTTTCATATGAAATTCAGTTGCCATTATGGAGAATAGACCAGAGATGATATCAGGCTGCCTAATGAGTCAAAGGAGCAATGATTAAGGAGGATTTCAGTCATTAGCATCAAAAGGAGGAATTGGATGGATTCAGGCTAAAATCCGGATGCCTAATGAGCCAAGCTGAGTTTGTTTTGCTTGAATTTAGGTTGACATGAGAAGATCGATTTGGATTTGATCTTCGGCTGCCTAATACATCAAATAAGGTTTGTTTCGTATGAATTTCGGCCCTTAAGGTTAAAAGGAGCCAAAGCTTTGGAGTTAAGCAAAAATCAGTTGCCTAATGGACCAAAACTAGCTTGTTGTACATTGAATTTCGGCAGCCTTTTTGGATGAGAATTTGGATTCGAGATATGCTAAGGTTTTGGCAGGCAATTTGAGGACAGAGTAAGCTTAAAATTTAGGGAATTTCGTCTGTGAAAAGAGGAAGAGAAGAAATTAGATTGGTTCTCCAAAAACAGGCTGCCTTATAAGCAAAAACCCTATCTTGTTTCAGTAATGATTTCGGCTGCCTAACAAGCCAATTTGGCTTTGTTTTTCTCTAAATTTCGGCTGAACCCTTGCTTATAAATAGAAGGGTGTGGAGAAGAAAATTCGTTCATAACAAGGCAACTAGAAGGTAGTTAAAGTGAGAGTAGAGTGGGAGAGTGAAAAGAAGAATTTGAGATTTTCAGATTTCTTCAATATTTTTGAGTTCTATTTTATTCAAATGCTTAGGAACATGTCTAGGAATTGATTAAGTAATGGAGTTGGCGATTATTTTCGTTTTTGAGTCCATCAGTCTATTACTCCATTAGCTAACTTCGGACTCACTTCCAGATAACTCTAATTCCACTATAGTTCAGATTCTTCATTCTTCAAACTCTAGGCTAGTCCCCAATTAGCAACTATCCTCTGAATACTTGAAAACCTTCATTTCTTCACACGACCTTCATAATAAGAATTCTTTTTGAGCCAAGACAATTTGTTTACAATTCTCAACAATATTACAATTAATAGAACTATTTTTGACATAGAATGTGTTTGCCTTCAACTATTACATTTATACCTATCACTAAACCGGTTATCAAACATACATAGTGAATGCAATGAGCTAATTTTTGGAAGCTCCTGGATTCAACATTGTAATTTTGTCACATTAATTGTTTGCACATTAAGTTAACTCCTAGCACAAATGACTCTATAGGCTGAATGAGCACTATAAAGTGGAAGGCTTTACCAATATTAATTAAGTCAGTTCTCCTTCAAATAGAAGGTCTATTACGCGGTATTTTATCTTTTTAGGCACTAATTCAGTTGTGCCAATTAATAAGAAGCAAATAGTGGTAGCACAAACCACTGCAAAAGCATTGGACACTGGCTCACCCTTCGAGTGAGTTAACATGCTAACAAGATTCTTTTCAATAAAATTTCCCCACTTCAACTTTTATTCCACCGTATTGTGATAATCATGCAACCTTGTCACCTCCAGCCATGTTTTACTTGAAAGGAGAAAAAATATTTAAGCTGTTTGTCACTCCTATTTGGAATAAAGTCTACAGACTAACTTACAGATATGTATATACAAAGTTTTCAGTGTTCGTCACTGCTAGATATATGCTCCAGCTTGATAGGAAATATTCAGACTATTATTGTAATGGGTAATAGAGAATAGTATTGTGCAACAAATGCGCCAAGTTAAATGTAATTCCCACTGTATGTGAACAAAATATTGACAGACCCTCCAACACTAAAAGATTATTTGCATTTTCATCTTCTAATTGTTCTTGATGAGTAACTAAAATTTGTAGCCACCAATTGGAATATCCTAGGCTAGGGCAACTCCTATTCTCAATTCCCATTGAATCAGCCAAGTGACTCTGTACAACTTAGAAGCTTTAAGCCACACATAATGTTTGGCACATGATAGTTGTATGTAAAGAAATTCCATAGAGAAATGGTTAGAATTACCTCCATAACAACGGATTTATCCATCTGTAAGAAATTCTCGATGTCATCCTCCTCCTCAAGAATCTTTAAACAGCTAGGACATCCAGCAAAGTAAAGCACTGCCAACCATGAACCAGAATCTTCAAGACCAAGAGATGAAAGCATTGATCTTTCAGAGATCAAACCAAACCTATGCCTTTCAGGAGGCAAAAAGAACTCTCTTGCAACATTCATGTACTTCGTGAAGAAAGAATTGAACCGCTGAAATTCTTGTAGGGAACAGGAAGATACAACACTACAGTGTACATCCTCAATCTCCTCAAAAGGAGCAGTTTCATTTACTGAGCTAAATTCCCCAAGCCATGGAACCCCACTTAACGCGTGTTCGACACCACACTTCCATTTTTCATCCCCTGTTTCGAGAAATATGATAAGTAACTAAGTTAAAACCAACATTATTCTTTCATCTTCACTTCACTTCAAAATCAGTCTCATAGTCATGTGCAGTTAGAAACTACCAGACACCTTCTGCATATTCTTCACTTGAAGTGTTGGTGATCTATTTGTCTCTCCATCAAAGCTTGTTCCAAGAAGATCCCCTACCACAAAAAATTATGGAATAAATGAACCCAGCAAAACCCAACTGTAGCGGATAAAGACACTTCAAATCATGCCAAGAAGGCATTGTTGCTTTATGTATTAGGGTAATCTTACTTATTCAAGTTGCATTAAAGAAAACAAAACTCATATGGAACTCAAGGCACAAACCCATACAGAGCAGCTAAATTGATTTTACTAACATTAGTTTACCTGTATCAGTTCCGTGACCCAGATTTTGGTAAAATGCCTTTCTTACAAACACTTCTATTATTAGTACATATACATGAAAGCTAAAGAAATTTTGGGACATTAAAAGCTGCAACCTTTGAGACCAAGCCTTCAACATAACAAAAAAGAAAAAGAAAGAAGGTTAAAGTAGTTCATCTCATCTTTTTTTTGATAAGTCAAAGTAGTTCATCTCATCACAGCCTGAAATACACACAAGACATCAGAAAAACACACAAAGTTGTCAGATCTGTCCAGCCACTAGTCATGTTGATGAACCCAAAAATATTGTCTTTGCATAAGAATTAAAGTTCAACACTTTCTATGTGTGCCACAGGATCAGAGAAAACATGACTAGATTTATATTTATTATAAACAAAAACCTATACAAAAACATTCCTGGACATCATCTGAAATGTCCAATCAATTCTATCACTGAATACAAAATTTAATCAAGACAAGATTGATCAGATTAGTTGAAGAGCATATAAACAAATTATCCAAGGCAGCTCACAAATGCTCCACTAACCTTGTACAACAAAAACATTTTCAGTTTCATTTTTTTCCTCCTTGGCCAGCAATTTAGGGGTCCATCCACAGAATTCGAGGAGAAGTACAGCCTTATCGGTTGAGCTAAGAAACAAATTCAAATCCTCTGGACTCTTCAGGGTTTTGAGGGGAAGTTCTTCAGGCACTTGTGACATATAGGGATAGATTGAAGATAATATATTTTGTGCTTGATATCTTCCTCGATATTTGTAAGACTTGGAATGGTGGAAGTATAGAATTGTTATTTCTTCCATACTAGCATCAATGGCCTCTGCCAGCATCTTCTCCATGTTCCTATACATAAACCTCAACTTTAGCGGGCTAAACTCCTCTTGTCTATCAGAAACCACATGTCCAACTTCTTTCTTAAGGGATCGAAACTCACCAGACCCTGTGCATCAAAATGGAAGTCAAATGACAGGGTCTTAATGTAAAAACAAAATATTAAGGCTGGACTCACAATAACAAGAATACGTATCTACTAATGATCATCATCATAACGATAAGTACCACCAAAAATTAGCAGCTAGAGAGGCAGCATATCAATGACCAAGGGGAACATCTTCTGGGAGTGGAGAAAAACTATACTCCACAAATAAGAGTAACTTATTTCCCAATTTCATACTTTCAGCCAATATTTGAATGTGAATGCATGTTATGGGTCCCTATGTTTGTTCTATAAGTAATATAACATGAGCAGAGGCAGACAAAAGTCCGCACAAGAAAGCGACAGTCTGATAACTCAAAAAGGGGACAAATTTAAGACAACATTAGAATCACTTCCATCTCAAGTAGCCCCCAAATTGTCCAAGCATGCTTACGAGCACATACATGCTTCTGTGCCTTCACCAAAAATGGGAGTGTGTTTCCAGAAAAAATTTCTCAAAAAAACTTCAGTAACTTAACAATCAGCTCTGAGATGATTTTGCAATTATTGTCAGCTTGAGATTGCGCTGTTGTAAGAAAAGTAAAGACAAAATGTCCACAAACAGTTCTGGCGAGACACAGATAAAAGAAAGAGAGTATAGAACAGCTCTAACCTGTTATATCAAGATATTAGGCGTCCACATTTTCATAGATTACTACCCCCATGTGACAATTTTATGGTCAATGGCTTTAATAGTATGTCCTTTTATGTTCAGAAACCGGTCAACACTTTACAGTTCTAATATTATCGTTGGTTATCCAGTTCCAAGCCAGATAGAGGAGGAATGTCATGGTGGAGACGGTAGTTTAAAACATAATAAGTCACAAAGGAATAAGTGTAAGAAAGCTGCTAGTTTAGTTATCACTGGATATTAGAATTACGTTCCTTTATGATAGAAAGCTGCTAGTTTAGTATTATTTTATATCTTCTTCAAAATACAAGTGTAAGATGTATCTACAGAACTTACCCTATTTTCAGGACATTAGCTGCACTGAGGGCATATGACTACAATCGATGTAAAGTTGTGATTGGGTCATAATGTAAGAGTTTTGTAGTTGAAGAACTAGTTCCTGGGTTCTTTCTTGAAGTTTAGAACACAGACCATTGCTGGATGTCAAACAGGCACAAGTAGCTAGTACATTACACATCTAGGAAAAAGAAAATTGATTGGCTTACAACTTAAAATAGGATTGTCTCAAATTGAAATGGTGAAGAATCTAACCTTTGCCTCGTAACTTTATAGTATTATAGTCTTCTTTCTAAATATTTGGGTGGAGTTTGAGTCCCAAGCCAAAATTTTGGTCTAATAAAATAACTACAAAATATTCTCTCTCTTTCCATTACAATAAACATAAAAAAAATCATTCAAATTATCTCTCTCTTCACTTTTTCACCAATTCTCATAAACCAAAATTTTAGTTTGCAAACACCACTTTAAAAGTATCAGAAGCTCACCAACAAGAGCATGAAATCACTGGCTTTGGATGCAGTAGATGCATACGTAAGTTACAAACAAAAGGGAATAAATAGAAGCTAATTTCTGGAAAACCAAATATTGTAGCAGCAGAATAAAGTATACCATATCTTGCTAAGGTATTAGTGCATCATTAAAACCTCGTTTAAAAAGTGGCATTACAGTATTTTAAATAATAAGAGAGGTAGTGGCTCCATGTGTATTTTAATTCAGTGGACAGAACAATTTTTAAGAGATATCCAGGAAAGATGCTCTTTTCGGATTGTATGATGCAATACTAATCCGAGGTACAATGATAGGCATGATAACTGAACTCCAATATCTATCCTAGATCCCTAAAGTACTTGAAAGACTGCGACATCTTTCTATATTTCTAATAGAGTTTTGCCATAAAAATTCATCTTCTCAAGTGCAAATCAATCTTTCCACCTCTAGACCTAACCCCTCACATCTTCTCAAGAGAGAGATTGAAGATCCCAGGAATATTTCTACTCGAAACCAACAGAGTCCTAACATCGTAATCATTAACTAAAAGGTCCACATTCACTTCAGCACCACCAAATTAATTGTCACGCGTGTATATATGTGTGAATATCCAGAGAGAGAGAAAGGGATGAATACATGGAAAAGTGACGAAGAGGAGGATATGAGGATGGAGTCGGATCTGCGAAGAGAAATTTTGCTTGGCGAGGATCTGCCATTCCCCGACGCCGCCCGATTCACAACCAACGGCCAGGGTAAAAAATGCTAGAAGGACGACAAATGGAGCCAACACCACCATCAATCTCCACTCCATCATACTCTCGGTGCTCTGAATTCTGTGGATTCTGCGTTACTGTAACTGGCACCGCACCAAGTGAACGCCCATGAGTATTCTTCAAATTTGTTTGTATGAGATGGAGAGTGCGTTTGCGATAAAAATTTCACAAAATATTTCAACAACTCCAAATAAAATACTACAATTTAATTTCTCTCTCATAAAAAATTATAAAAAATTACTACTCTCTTCACTTTTTCACTAAACCTAATATCAACACTAAACTCAATACCAAAAATTTTACAACACAAACACAACCTAAGAGTAGAGGAAGAATTTTTTTTGAGTATTTTATAACATGATAATTGAACTGTAACTTGCAAAGTTTGTTTTCACATCGCAACGCAATTTCCTACGGAGTTTGAGTAGAATTTTTGTTTTCTCTTCGCTTCTTTTACATTACGTTAAAATCGATTTGGTTTTTTTTTTTCTTTTAAATTCAACTACATTAAAATCATCTTCCGTTTTCCTTCCCACTTTTTCTTTAAATTCTAGTACGTTAAAATCAATTTTTGTTTTTTTTCCTTTTACCTGAAAATTTTAGGGTTAAATGCAAGTCATGCCCCTGTGGTATGCGGTAATAGCAAATATGTCCATGAGGTAAACAAAGTCTTTTTCATATCCATGAGGTAAACATTCAGGAGAAAATATGTCCTTCCGTTATGTGTCGTTTGAAACACTAAAGGTAAATGCTGACGTGTCAAAATTAGACACGTCAGCACCAATCATAAATCGACACGTGGCATTTTCGAAAAAAAAAAGAGGGGGAGAACCCCTTCGAGCGGCGAAGGAAGCCTAGATCGCCGTCGCGGCTCCCCTGCTCAGGGGTGGTCGGCAAGGTGCCACCCTGGCGACGGGCTCCCCGAGTCGCGCGAGACGGCGCGCCCCGCGAGGGGTGGCCGCGAGCCACCCCCGCGGCCCCCCTGCTCAGGGGTGGCTTGCGGCCGCCTCGCGCGACGCGGGGAGCCCAGATCTAGGCCCCATGTCGCCGAGGTGGCACCCTACCAGCCACCCCTAATGTCACGGGTCGATTTATGATTGGTGCTGTTGTGTCTAATTTTGACACGTCAGCATTTACCGTTAGTGTTTCAAACGGCACATAATGAAATGGCATATTTGCTCCTGAATGTTTACCTCATGGGTATGAAAAGGATTTTGTTTACCTCAGGGGCATATTTGTTATTACCGCATACCACAGGGGCATGACATGCATTTAATCCTAAATTTTACTACGTTAACATTAATTTTCTTTTCTTTTTTCTTTAAATTTTACTACATTAAAATCAATTTCCAAATTCTTTTTTAAATCGTAACCACTGTTCACATATCCGGTAATTTTTCATACTTTAATTGTATGAGACATGAAGAAAATAAAGGACGGTCTCAATCATACGACACAATTTACCTAACATTTTTATTTCCAATGGATATTGTTCCCCTTAAATATTAATTAATATGTATACGTAAATTGAAACTGGTGTGTTGCCTGGTGGACCTTAATGGATATAATTGAAAAAATAATATGAAGACGGCTTATTAACACACCCGATATAAAATATAAAGCACATATGAGGCCTATACAAAACACAGAGACATATCCCATTAGTGCATTATAATAACAATAGAGGTCTAATATGCGCTCATAAGCATAGCATGTGACCTACATACCCTACCAATTTATGACTATGACGATGATGATAACAAATAAAAGCAACAACCACTACAAAAAAAAAATCTGATTTTAACAGCAGTCGTTTAAATGACGGTCACGAAAAACGCCGCTGAAAATCACCTATAGCAGCACTTTTTGTGACCGCCGTTAAAAAAATCATTGTTAAAAGACAAACGAAGTTTCAACAACGGTCAAAAAAGCGCCGCTATAGGTGACTTTTAGCGGCGTTTTTCGTGATCGCCGTTACAAAGATTGTTGTTAAAAGATAATGAAACTTTTAGCAACAGTCTTTTAACAGCTGTCACTAAAAACGCAGCTGAAAGTCATTTATAGCGGCACTTTTTTTTACCGCCGTTAAAAAAAATTATAGATTAGATCTTTTTTTTTTACCTATACGTCTTCGTGAGGTAAAGATGGTAATAGATTAGATTTGTTTTATCTAATATGTATTGTGTTGTTAAATTGATTGTTGATCAATTTCGTAATTGAATTTGTAAGTTACGCATTCCGTAATTTATTCAAGCTCTGTTGTAGTTAGATCATAATCATACTCTATTCTTCACAGATTTTATAGAGCATTTTTACAAATCATGATTAATTAGATTTATGTTAAAATAGACTTGATTGAGTATAGTTAGGTACATTTGGAATTGAAAGCATTTGATTATGATTGATAATATCTAGGTCAAGTTACATTGGAGTGAACATTGTTGTTTATATCTTATTTTCCTTAAAAATAGAATTGTAAATTTTTAAAGATACTTATTCACCCCCTCTAAGTATTTTGTACATTGTGTGGGTCTAAATTAGGTTGTTTACTATTTATGTACAATGGCAAAGACAGGGCGGGTAGGGGCCACTACACCCCCAATTTTTTTTTTTTTTAAAAAATCACCTTTGTAAGGCCAAAAATTCTATCCGGCCTTTTTTTTACACCTTCAAATACCATTTATCCCCCAAAATAAATGAAATCAATTTAATGTTTTAAAAATCATACTCTTTAAACTGAAAACAAACAAGAAATGAATTAAAATATCTTTTTAAAATAAAAAGCAAATGCTAATGGAATTAAAAGTTCACTATGAGATGCAATTTATTTTATGACGTAAATAACTCTTTTTGTTTCTATTTTGTTAGTTATATATCTCAATTTCACTTTTTTTAAAAGTCTCTTGATTGCGTCCCACCTTTGAAAAAGTTAACATAAAAAAACCGTGCAATACACCAAGTTTCTTCTGTCGCTTTATATATGAGAACTTTAACCTTTTTTCATTGACGTTACCTCAACTTATGTAAGTTCATTCTTTTTTTTAGCTTCCAATCTCTTTTGATCTCTAGTTTTTTTTCCCTTCTTTTAGCTGCTAATTTCAATTCAAAGTAAATATTTATATTATTTTCTTTATAATTATTTGGTAATGAACTTGCAAAACAATAATTAATACATAGAAAATAATTACAATCTTAACATATTAAGGAAGTTCATTCTTTTCTCCACGTCACATTTTAGAAATTGAATTATAGGAAGTAGGGTTTCTACTCTAGAACATAATCTAAGGTGATTTTTTACGATAAATAATTCTCAAAATTTGTAGAAATTTTGATAATGGTGTGAATATGTAGGTAGATAGTTTTTTTATTGAGGTTTTTACAAGTTGTGCAATTTTTTAAAGATATTTGATTGTATGTTGATTTTTATTAGAATTTATAAAAAATGTAAAGAAAGATGATTTGATGAAATTTTGTGATAAAAAAGTATTTAAGTTTATTGAAAAGCATAAAGAGAAATGATTGAATGATTTTTTTAAATGTATTGGTATTTGTATAAAAATGTGTTAGAATTAAGGTTGAATTTTTTGAAACTTTAAATATTTAATTGTGAATTTTTTATTTTTAAAATATATTTTTTTAAAATGTGAATATTTATTATCCTCAAACAACACCTTTGTTGCTTGTGCGAGCTTCGGGTCGGTTGACATCTACTCTTTTGTGGAGGGTCCTGATCTGAGATCAAATCCACCCCCAATTTACCAAGGGAAAAAAAAGCACCTTTGTTCCTCACTACTTTACTCCCAAAGACTTCGATCGAGATTATTTGAAGTGTTAATTTGTTGACCCGTGGTATGGTAGATCCGTAGATCCGTGCCCTGGGAATCAGGACAACCATTATTCGATAAAAAGGTTTCGGATGGAAAAATTATGAAAACTGGCGAGTAATTATTTGGAACAATACACAGGAGCTGATTTTAAAATAGGGGAAGATTTGGGCCACTCGAGATTCAATTTGCCTACTACTCCTCATAAATTGTTAAAAAAAAAAATCAATTGTGATTCCATCGAAGCAATGTGGTTGGCAGAAGTGTTTCTGCAGCATAAAATAAAATAAAAATTTCTGTTTTTAATTAGAAATACTTGTTTTTATTTATATATTATTTTTCATTCTTACGAATTTTTCAATATTAAAATTTGATTTAACCACCTAAAAATAATTGATTTTTTTTTTTAAAATTTAATATGGGTTGTTTGAGAATAAAATTTTAGGGTAAAATTTTAGAGTTTTGTGAAAAAAATGATGAGAGAAAATGAAAAAGTTGGTAAAAAGCGAAAAATTAGTGAAAATGTAAAAAAAATTAGAAAAAGTAAAGTTTTGTAATGATAATAAAAATTTAAAGTAAAATTATAATTTTAAAAAAATTTGAATAAATATTAATGCATAAAAATGATGGCCGCTGATTAGCCCGCTGAAAATTGAGGCTTTTCCCTCCCCTCCCCTCCCCTCCCCCCTCTTGCTCTATCCAAAACCAACGCCCCCTGCCTCTCGTTTCGCTCTGCCTTACAACCAGGTCCTCTCTCTGTTTGCTGTCATTTAATGTGGCCTGTTTCAGATTTTTTGAGCTAGTTCTGTTCTTTACATGGACAAGCACTTTGCTTTGGACTCTTGAACCCCACCTGACGTCTGCTTCCTCTTTCGAGTTGATTATTACGTATATATCACTATAGCTTATTTCAGCTCTTTGTTAGTGTGTGTGTGTGTTTGATCAATTTTCTTTGTCGTATTTCTTTCCATTTTCATTTAACCATGCACATTCTATTTTTACCCAGTAAAATGTCCTTAATATACACTAACGGGAACTGAAGTTGGTGGTAATCAACAGTTCAATACCTTAATGTAGAGATTAGTTTTCGGTTAATCCATGATCCATCGCGGAAAGTCAACCACAAGATTCCCCAGAAACATGGGCACATGTGAAAAATTATTGCGTTTGTTTTATTTTTTACATAACTTTCTCCATATCATTGATGCGGGTTACATATTAAGAATCCTTCATGGCCACGCTTCTGGTTTAAGTTGCCTTTCTGGAAGGGCGGTCTTTGAGTTGACAACTTTAAATAAGGGGGTTTTACAGAAGGACTCACACCAGCTCAGTCATTTCCTTTATTGCTTTAGCTGTTTGGGACCTGGGGCTACAAAAAATTGCTCGACATTAGAATATGTGATCTGAGAAGGACAGCTTAATAAACTTTTCAGCTCTCCCTTTTGGGCACTGGGGTGAAAGAAAGGAACACTGAGAGAACACTAGCAAAGTTGATTGAGCGGTTGTTTCACAATCAATCAAGTGGCATATTTGGTTACCTCAGACAATGATGATCCTCTGTTTGAAAACCTCACTTTCTTTCTCTTTAATAAGTTCGACTTATTAAAAAAAAACCTCTCTTTTTTTTTCCATCAGTTGGATGAACAAATTCTTTTGGTATGTCTAATCTTATGTGTGTACTTATATATTCTGCTATTTAAATTCTCACAAACTTGAATGATCCTAGATTTGCAGGGTATGATGAGCACTATCTCAAGCCATCATTGTAATTGGTCACCAGGATTTCAGGAGCACCTTATCAACGGAGGATGTAGTAAAACCCTGTTTTCTGGATATTCTGTTCCGTATTTCTGGATATTCTGTTCCGTATTTTCCTTCCAAAGGATTTGGGAAACTAGTGTTTTTCCGTGGCCAATGCCTTGCTCATAGATTTCATCAAGGTGTTAAGAAATACAGGCCTGTCTTGGCCAGTATGGTGTATGATGGCATGGATCGAGATGACTCCGAAGATGAAAATAATGAGAAAGAATCTGCAGAAGGAGAAAATGGAGGAGTACGTTGACATTTCTTTCCTTTTCTTTTATGTCTGTTCTGTATAATTTTGTTGCTGTAATAATGTTAGTAGGCCAAAACCACGGGTAGACTTAATTGTGGTTTTTCCCAATTGCATTCCATATATCATGGGTTAGTCACAATGTAATCATCGGGATTTATCATTATATATCTAGATAAGATTATCTCTCTCTCTCTCTCTCTCAATCACTAACTTTACAGTTAAAAACCACCACAGATGTTAACTATTATGAGCTTTTACTAATTATCTTTTACCCTGTTGGCATCTAACAGTGCTCTGATTGCTTTATCTTTCCTTGATCATGTACTGGTTGCAAGTCTTAGCATTTTAACAAACAGTAACATTGTCAATTGTTAAAATGCTATATCCAACGGAGTGGAAAGCATTTTCAGTGCACTGATTGGCACACTAGCTTCAGGTGTTGGCTGGATCCTGATTGGTACACTAGCTTCAGGTGTTGGTTGGTAATTGTGGGATCGGAAAACTACTTGTGCCCTTCTTTGTTGTAATTACTAGATGAAATGTTATTTTGTTCTTTGTCAAGTACATTTCTTTTGAGCCACTAGGGTTTTAGAAGCTGCAGAAATGGCTCAAATAAAACTCAACATCTGCAAGATTAAGTGTGACATCAATAAATTCTTTTAGATAAACAATCCCATGATAGAGTAACAGATTGTGATGATCTAATTATCAGAAGTATCATGCAATATAAAGCGTCGCATCATTTCAGAGGGGTTACCATAAGTTGCCATCACTCTGATATGATTATGGTGGGATTGATTTCAAATGACGTGGCTCTTTGTACACATCTAACTGTGAAAATTACATTTTGACTATCTATTCTACGTGGTAAAGCCTTGCTGTTCTGTAAATTTATTCACAGTTATTGGTGAACGAATCAAATTTTCTGAATCAATATTCTCTTAATTTGCACTTTTCAGGAGAACAGTGAGACACTTCGAGAGAATCTTGAAAGAATAGTTGGTACAGATGATTCCACCTTTAGCGGGATAGATCTTGCAACCCTTATTAGGAACAAGTATGGCAGATCATATGATGTTCAACTAATAAAGAAGGTATGCTGTTTTATTTGAACACGATTGTGTTATTTGCAAATTTGGATGTACTACGAGCATAACTAGAGTTTACGATCCATTTTTTCTTTTTTTGATAAGTAAGACAATTTTATTAGAATAAGCGAGAACAGTACAAGGTGCTATACCGAAAGCGCTTAATACAAACACGCAACAAAACTAAGGAAATCATCAAAGTCGACAAAAATGCCCCCTAAAACCGCATTAGCCCAGCAAAACAAGGAAAACAACATAAACCCTTGCAACTTCACAAGGGACAAAGAAACATCTTCAAAGCATCTTTTGTTCCGCTCCCGCCAAAGACACCGCCAAACACACGAGGGAATCAATCTCCAAAGGGCCTTAGCAACGGGGTTAGAAAGCCTTCTATTCCAACTCCAAAGCACATGCACCACCGTCTCCGGCATCACCCAATGAAAGTTCGTGATGCTAAGAACATGACTCCAAAGGCCACGCGCCGAGGAACAATGAAGCACATAGTTAACCGACTTTCCATCGCCACGGCAAAGAAAGCACCACTCCGCCATGTAGACCCCTTTTCTCCGAAGATTGTCAATCGTGAGAATTCTCCCGTGCATAGCCTCCCAAACAAAGAAGGAGACCCGCAAAGGGCATCGCGACCTCCACACCCCTTTCCAAGGAAGAGACACGTTATTCCTCTTAGCAATGAACTGATACATGGACTTAACCGAAAAAGCACCATTCGCTGAGCCAAGCCAAGACAACTGATCATCATCCCCTCGCCGGATCTTCACACGGTACAATAGAGAATAAAAGGCAGAAAACTCCTGAACCTCCCAATCATTCGCAAATCTCACAAAGGGAACATTCCATACCACAGTGCCCTCCCTTTCTACCATACATTCCGCCACCATAGCCTCATTGCACCGGGAATGTCAAAGACAATGGGCGGTCACCACACCACCACTCATGCCAAAAGCTTATCCTCAAGCCACTGCCCACAGAGTACTTGAGATGCGGATGAAAATTAGCCCATCCCTTGGAAATGAAACGCCACAAGCTCACGCCATAGGACCCCCGGGTTGGGCAAGTACTCCATTGGCCCGAGCACCCATATTTTGCAGCTATGACGACCCTCCAAAGTCTATCTCGCTCGTTAGCAAAGCGCCACAACCATTTGCACAAAAGAGCCTTATTGAACAACTTGAGACTACGGAGCCCCAAACTCCCATAGGAGAATGGAGAGCACACCAGCTCCCACTTCACAAGATGATATTTAGTCGCACCCCCAATACTACCCCAAAGGAAGTCCCTCTGAAGCTTCTCCAACCGGTTAACGACCGCAACCGAGATAGGAAACAAAGAGAGGAAATAGGTGGGGAGACAAGAGAGAGTAGACTTAATGAGGGTAAGCCTACCACCCTTAGAAAGATACATATGTTGTCATCCCGCCAACCGGCGCTCCATTCGCTCAAGGATCCCATCCCAAATATGAACACTCTTAAAATGAGCACCCAACGAAAGCTTAAGGTAATTCATCGGCAAGGAAGACACCCGACACTCCAAAATCCTCGCCAATTCCTGCACAAAAGCAACACCACCTATAGGAATAACCTCGGACTTTGACAAATTTATGCTCAACCCCGACACCGCCTCGAAACACAAGAGGAGACAGCGGAGACTCCGGAAATAACTCACCTCTGCCCCACACATCACCAAGGTGTCATCAGCAAAAAGCAAGTGAGAAATGCTCACACTACCATCACCGACCACAAAACCCTCTAAACGACCGTGCTCCACTGCATTCCCCATCATGCGGCTGAAGGCTTCCATAACAATCACAAATAGAAGTGGAGAAAGAGGGTCCCCTTGCCTTAACCCACGCGAGCTACTGAAAAAACCATGGGGGCAGCCATTGACCATAACGGAGAACTTCACCGTCGAGATACAAAAAGAGATCCAACTACACCATTTGTCACCGAAGACGCATCGTCGAAGAAGGTATAAGAGAAACTTCCAATTCACATGATCATAGGCCTTCTGAACATCCAACTTACAAAGCATCCCCGGCAACCCCGACCTCAACCTAGAATCGATGCACTCATTGGCAATGAGCACTGAGTCCAAAATCGGCTTCCCACGAACAAAGACATTCTGAGAGGGGGAAATAATTTTATCGACAACAAACTTCAATCTATTAGCCAAAACCTTGACTAGAATCTTATAAACACTCCCCACAAGACTAATGGGGCGGAAATCTTTGAGCTCCACAGCGCCCGACTTCTTGGGGAGAAGGACAATGAAGGAGGAGTTCAAGCTCCGAACAAACTTCCCATCTCTCGCGAACTCATTAAACATCAGCATCACATCTTCCTTAACAAAGTCCCAACAGGCTTGAAAGATGGCAAGGGAGAAGCCATCTGGGCCCGATGCCTTGTCCCCATTACGCACCACCTTAGACACCTCTTCCACATCAAAGGGTCTTTCGATCCATTCAACATCCTCTCCCGTAATAGAATCAAACACAAGACCATCCACCGAAGGACGCCGTTGGAAAGGCTCCTTGCATAGAGAGGAGTAATAATCCACAATTTCCGCAACAATCCTTTCAGGATCCTCCACCACTTCTCCCTCCACCTCCAAGCGAGATATACAATTCGCTCTCCTGTTAGAATTGACAATACGGTGAAAGAACTTAGTACACTGGTCACCCTCCTTCAGCCATAAAGCCTTGGACTTCTGCCACCAGCTAACCTCCTCTAATAAAATCAAATTTTCCGGCTCACGAGCGACCTCCACCCTCCTGACCTGCCCCTCCTCGACAAGATGACCCCTCATCCAAGGCATCCAGAGACTCAAGCTCGCTCAATAAAGCCGCTTTCCGAACACTCAAATGGCCAAAGACATCTCGATTCCACTCCATAAGTTTGTATTTCAGCGCCTTTAGTTTAGCGTGAAGCACAAAGCTTGGTGAGCCCCAAAGTCAAAACCAAGCCACACTCCTTTACTAATTCCACAAATCCATCCACCATAAGTCACATATTTTCAAAGTGGAACGACTTCTTACTACCCCCGAACATACCACTCTCTAACAAAATAGGGAAATGATCAGATAACAGCCGAGGCAACCTTCTCTGAATAAGCTCCGGGTACAATGACTCCCACGCCGGGCAAACAAGGAAAAGGTCAATCCTAGACCAAGACGAAGCAGAACGACCACTGGACCAAGTGTACACTCCACCAACCAACTCGAGGTCCACCAACCCAATATCAGACACAAACTCCGAAAAATCCAACATGGCAGTCCTGGAACCCCCGCCACCCTAACGCTCACTAGGAAAATGAGTCACATTAAAGTCCCCCAATACACCAAGGTAAACTCCACCAAGTATGCACCCCCACCAACTCATCCCATAAGATCTTCCTACTGCAAGCATCATTAGGGCCATAAACTCCCGAAAAGATCCACCGGATACCATCCTCCACATTGCGAAAGCTCAACGAAATAGAAAAAGAACCCACACCTCAATCAACTCCAACGAACGAGTATCCCAAAGACACAGAATACCACCCGAAGCACCAATAACCTCTAGACAACACCATTGAACATGAGGCCCACCCCACAACCGACACACCATGGCACGAGTCATCTCAGCTACCTTAGTTTCCTGAAGACGCACTAAATCACCTTTCCACCCTCGTAACAGATTCCCTACACTTTTGCATTTCTCTCGGTCATTCAACCCCTGCACATTCCAACAAACAATTCGAGGCTTCATAAAGAAGTGACTAGAGCTCTCCCCACCTTTCGACCCCTACGAGAGCTAGATGAACTCCCATCATAATTCACAGAACTCTCCAAAGGTTTTAATTTCCGAAGCAACTTGCCACCTGATTTGCCCATTGTCTCTCTGCCCATTCCCAGCTTCATCTCCAAGGCAGCAAAAAGATGCATGAGATCAACTTCGTAGCCATCACAGGATACCCCATTAAATGCCTGAAAGATGATACCATCTCCAAAACCCATGTAGATGGGACAACCCTCCCCCTATGTACCCTCTCAACCCTCGGGTGGACTGCCTGAAGAGGTACCGTGCAGACCTCATCTCCCTCACCGTCGATAGCCACCAACGCACCCCCAGATCCATCCTCAACCCTAGAAACAGAAAGCCCGACGATAGCATCATCAGAGCCCCCTCCGAAAGAACCCAAGCATCCGGAAGACACTCCCCCCACGGTAAGCTCCGCACGGTAATGTGATGTCCTTTCTTGTCCAGAATCGGTAACTCCCACATCATGAGTGACGACGACACCCATCTCGGTCGTCGGGAAGGGACACCCACCGCAGAGCCCCCCGCGTCGCAATCAGAGAGGATCCGACCGACGAAGCCCGGCCCAGGAGAGGAAAGCTCCACATTGTCGGCGTCACCCTCAGCGAGCTGGAGATCCAGATCAGTGGAGAGACCCGACCCGCAGCCCACCTCGAAAGAACCCATACCAAAATGCCCCAAACCAGGGCCCGAACCAAGGCATTGGGCCTTACCATCCACACCGCGTTGGGCCTCTTCCCCCAACAAATCAGCAAAGCGCTGGGCCTCCCCAGCTACACTGCAATGGGCCTCCTCACCCGACCAAACAACCTGACGTTGGGCCTCCTCCACCACACTACTTTGGGCCTTCACGGTCATTTACTGGGCCGCCATTTTAGAGCCACAGCCCCGACAAAACAGATGGGTAATAGGCGCGGACCGGGGCTTCGACAATTGCATTGCGTTATTACTTTTGACCCGCTCGAGGACCCATTCCACCTTAGCTTTGAGACGCATTAAATGCATCCACAAGTCACTGTCGGACGTAGCCCCCTTCACAGCCTTTGCAGTGTCGTGGGGAAAACCAATTTCCCTATTAAGGTCTGCGTGCTGCACCATAGGAAAGCCATGTGGCATTTGCCTAGTCTGTCTACCCTCAACGACCAGAGGCCCACCACGTTCCCCCTCCTTCTCCACCTTCTTCTCCGGCAATCCAACCTTCACCTTGTCTGCAAAAGACCAGCCTTTTCTTATCGGAACAACAACCGACCTTCGCTTGCGCCGCAGTTCACCGATAGCCAAGATAACCTCCTCGCAGGTTGTAGCAAAAGACTGCCACCCATCGCTCGCTTTTCCCTCCGGGACCATCACTGCTCCTCTTCGACGCCTCTCCCCAAACTCCGCAAGAGCTATGTATCGGCCACCCCTATTCTCACACAACTGGGCTAGGAACGCTCTCGATGATTCGTTGAACTTCTCCGAGAAAGCACTATGGACTCTGTCCTTCGCCAGCTTACCAAACACATTCGCCAACCAGACCATCCCGTTCCTCCCCAAACGTATGGCACTCTGAGACTTTCTACTATATTCAGATAACGTGACCATACCAAACGAGCTCACGGAGAAGGTGAACGTCTTCGCTTCGAGAACCAAGCTACGGAAAAACGCCATGAATCACGAAAACTTGTTCGAAATCGTGGTTACGCCAACACAAACATGCGACTGATGAAAATTCCTCTCTTTAACATATTTTACGATCCCTTTTTTCTTGTTGTAAGTTGCGTATATTGAGAAACATGTAGGAGTACTTTGGAATGTTTTTGGGAATGTTACTGGGGAGGTGGACCTTTTGATTGACATGGAGGAGATTAGCTAGAGACAGAAATCTAGAGTTTTATGGATCAAAGATGGTGATAGATGCACCAGATTCTTTCACCGGGTTGCTAACTCTAATAGGAAGGTGAACTCCATTTCTTCCTTGGTGGTCGAGGGAGAACTCGTTGAGGATCCTGTTAGTATTTTTGAGGAGATTGTGAGATTTTATAGCTCCCTATATATGGAGCCTCACTCTTGGAGACCTTTGTTGTATGGATTGGAGTTTGACTCGATCCAGGGAGATGCTGCGGAGTGGCTTGAAAGATCCTTTGATGAGGAAGAGGTGATGGGTGTGGTGCGTAGTCTTAACGGCGAGAAGACCCCAGGTCCGGATGGCTTCTCCTTGGCCTTCTTTCAATCCTGCTGGGATATTATTAAGGGGGATGTTCTTTCTACATTTAATGAGTTTGCACAGGTGGGACGATTTGTCAGATGTCTCAATGCCACCTTCATTGTCTTGATCCCCAAGAAACAAGGAACGGTTGAATTGAAGGACTTTCGTCCTATTAGCTTGGTGGGAGGGGTTTATAAAATTCTGGCCAAGGTGTTGGCCAATAGGCTGAAGGTGGTCATGGATACAATTATTTCTCCTTCGCAAATTGCCTTTGTGAGAGGAAGACAGATTTTGGATGCTGTTCTTATCGCTAGTGAGTGCATTGACTCCAGGTTGCGTTCTAATTTACCTGGTATGCTTTGCAAACTAGACGTGCACAAGGCCTATGATCATGTAAACTGGAGTTTCCTTCTTTACATGATGAGGAGATGTGGTTTTGGGGTCAAGTGGTGTAGATGGATCGAGTTTTGTATCTCTACTGTGAAATATTCTGTTGTTGTGAATGAGACTCCTGAAGGCTTTTTTGGTGGCACTAATGGTTTGCATCAAGGTGATCCCATCTCACCATTTCTTTTTGTCCTGGTTATGGAGGCCTTTAGCAGGATGCTGCAGAAGTTAGTTGAGATTGGTGCCATTCAGGGTTTCAATGTTACTAGAGGTGAGCAGGGTGGGGTGTGTATTTCGCATTTGCTTTTTGCCGATGATACACTCATCTTATGTGGGGCGGAGGAGAACCAGATTCACAATCTTCGTTGTCTCCTCCTTTGCTTTGAGGCGGTGTCTGGGCTTAAGATCAATCTTGCAAAATCTGAAATTATTCCTATTGGTGCGGTGGGACATATTCGTGACTTGGCTGGAATTATGGGCTGTAGTGTCCTCTCTCCCTATCACTTATCTCGGCCTTCATTTAGGAGCCCGATTTAAAAGCATCCACATTTGGAATGACATTATTGAACGTACGGAGAGGAGGTTGGCGGGGTGGAAACGGTGTTATCTCTCGAAGGGAGGTAGAGTTATCTTGATCAAATCCACTCTTGCTAGTCTCTTTATTTGTTGTCTCTCTTCCCTATCCCTTCTTCTATGGCTTGTATATTGGAGAAACTTCAGAGAGATTATGGGGGAGTGATGCTAATGTCCATAAGTTCCATCTTCTCAAGTGGGATAAAGTGTGGAGGGTTGGGTATTAGGCGGTTGGTCACTTTCAATAAGGCTTTGCTTGGGAAGTGGTTGTGGCGCTTTGAGTTGGAGCATAATAGTTTGTGGAAGAGTTATTTTGGATAAATATGGGAGTATGGAGGGCGGGTGGAGGACCCTCTAGAGAGGTGGTTCTTATGGAGTTAGTCTTTGGAGATACATCAGTAAAGGGTGGACCACCTTCAGCGAGAACATCTGTTTTGTGGTGGGTTGTGGCCGTAGAGTACGTTTTTGGCGTGATCTTTGGTGTGGGGAGAGAGACCTTTGAGCCTTGTGTTCCCGCTTCTTTTTGACATAGCCCACAATAAAGATGCTATGGTGGCAGACTATTGGGAAAGGAATTCTGGGGAGGGGGGGCTTGGAATATTCAGTTTGTCAGGGCAGCTAATGATTGAGAGTTGAAGATTTTCTTGTCCTTCTTCTCGTTTCTTTCTCCCCTGGCCCCTCGTAGTGGGGCTGAAGATAGGATGTGTTGGACGGGGTCCAGATCTGGAAAATTCTCTGTAAAGTCGATGTATGAGATACTTTCTTGCAACCCTAGCCCCCGTTTTTCGTGGCGGCAGATTTGGCGGTCCTCCGTCCCTATGAGAGTTTCCTTTTTTGTGTAGGAGGCTGCCCATGGGAGAGTTTTGACTATTGACAATCTTAGAAGGAGGGGTTTATGTGTTCTCGATTGGTGCTTCCTTTGCAGAAATTGTGGGGAATCGGTGGATCATATCCTCCTTCATTGTTCAGTGGCTAGGGAGCTTTGGTATCATCTGTTGAGCATCACGAACTATTGCTGGGTTATGCCATCTAGGGTGGTTGATGTTCTAATTCTTTATAGTAGTCAGCTGCCAATGTGTAGTGTGTGGGGTAGTTTCTTGATGGGTTTTAACCGGAGCTTTAGGGTCGAAGCTAAGGAGTTCCATGTGTATGTTAACGACGGTGGTGCAGTCAAGTTCACGGAATGGAGTAGAAAGACTATTAGTTCGAACTCATTGGGGAAATTTGGAGCAGTATGTGTGGCTAATATGGCCGAAAAGTTGATGGTAGCTGCTGGGGGTCGATCTTTTGTCTTGAAAGCCAACGATGTCTCTAGAGCTTTCCTAGCACAAAGGTGTGCTAATTAGGCGGGAAGGTACATAGCCATAGCTGAATTTGGAGAAGGCCGTCGTAGGGGAGTGGTTCTCGTTCCATAAGGGAACAGTGGAGAAGGGTGGAGGTTGTTGGCCTGGGTGTTCCAAGCGGTGGTCGATCATCTCCATAGTGGTAGTGGTATAAGTGGAAATAAGAGGAAACATCTTTCTGGTCGAGAGAGGATGAAGGAAGGGCTCTCTTTCTCTGAAGTAGTAAGAACAGGGAAGTCAGTGGTGGGCACAGGGGGTCAGCAGTCAACCTACTGCGTGTTATGGTGAAGATGGCAAAAAAGTCGATTTGTTGTTGCCTGCTCAGAGAAAGCATGCACAACAGACACCTGTTTTTCCAAAGGCTGAGAGATTGGGAGAGTCGTCAAGGGCTTTTAAGGGAGAACAAATTTGTATGGATTTTTTGAGGAAGAAGTTGATGGGCTTCTGGGAAGAGCTGGACCATCTCCTACGGGTTCTGGACGAGAGGGATGAGCAGGCTAATTCCATAGGACCTGTTGTTTTATTGAAGGGAAAGAATAAGGCTTTTATCTCGGGCGTCAGGGAGGAGGGGTCTTGTGGGCTTGGATCTGGCTCGGAAGAGGTGAGGGAAGTTGGGCCGGGGGGATCTGGGCCTCCCTTTGGCCCAGAACCCATGCGAGGTGGCTCACGGGTGGGGACCCCCACCTTGTGGCGCCGGTGGTGGTTCCCCTGGCGTCGACGTCTGTGGTGGCGGGGGAGGTTTCCGGCGACGTGGCGGCGCCTGACCGGGAAGCTAACTTTGGAGCTGTTTTGGACCGTTCCTCGCCTGGCTTGCAAGAGACGTCGGGAACTCTCTTTTCGGAGCCAGACAATGCCGACACACTGATCGGTAACCTACAGAGTGGGTTTTTGGAGAGAGAGGCTCTCGTTGATGTCAAAGGGGTCTCTTGTCTTCATGACTAGGCGAGACGAGAAGGTGCGGGGGATCAGGCAGGGGTCGTGGCTTTTTCTGGGGCTCCCTTTCTTGATCTGGAGGTGGGGGAAAGCTCCCTTTTCCCAGAGTTGTCTTCTATGCCAACTTGCATTTATTTTGGTGAGCTGGTGTGTGTAATAACTGGCACCCCGATTGTGGGTGCAGAACCTCTAGCGGTGTGTGCTATCCAGAGTGGGAGGAAGGATTCTTCTACCACGCTTTCATGCCTTCTTACTTATTTCATGTCTCTCTTTCCTATTCCCATGGTGGTGGCTAACGGATTGGAAAAGCTCCAAAGAGACTTTTTGTGGGGTAGTGGGGGGGGAGGGACATAAGTTTCATCTTGTCAGGTGGGATAAGGTATGCTCTCCTCTTAGTGCTGGTAAGTTGGGTCTAAGGCGTTTGCCTTTGTTCAATAAGGCCTTACTTGGGATGTGGTTGTGGCGGTTCGCTATGGACACCGATAGTTTATGGAGGAATGTCATTTTGGTTGTGGCGGTTGTGAGGTGGGGGATGGAGGACTCGGGTGGTGAATGGTTCATATGGGGTCAGCTTATGGAAGCATATTAGTAGCGGGTGTGCATTCTTCTGTGAAAGGATCTTTTTTTGTGGCGGGATGCGGGCTTAGAGTTCGTTTTTGGTATGATCTTTGGTGTGGAGAGAGCACTCTAAGGTTAGATTTCCCCCTCCTATTCTCTTTGACTCATAATCAGGATGCTTTGGTGGCAGATTATTTGGAGGATAGGTCGAGAACTGCGGTTTGAAATGTTCATTTTTCTAGAACCGCCAATGATTGGGAGTTGGATGACTTTGCGGCCTTTTACTCTTTGCTATATGGGGAGGTAGTTAGGAGAGGGGAGGTTGATAAGTTGAGTGGCGGGATTCCAAAATCGTTACCTTTTCGGTCACGTCTACGTATACACTTCTTTCGAGGGATACTGAGTTGGGTTTCCCTTGGGGTCAGTGCTGGAAGACTTTGGCTCCATATAGAGTTTCTTTTTTGGCCTGGGTGGCTTCTCATGGGAGAGTGTTGACTATCGACAACTTAAGGAGGAGGGTCTTTTACTTGACTGATTGGTGTTTCTTGTGTAAATGCGAGGGAGAGTTTGTGGATCATCTTTTCTTGCATTGCTCGGTGGCTAGAGGGTTGTGGGTGTATTTGTTTTGCATTATGAAACTTTCTTGGGTTATGCCAAGGAGGGTGCTTGATGTGTTGAGGGGCTGGAAAAAGAAGTTCGACAACCTCATTGCTTTGGCAGTGTGGAGGATGATTCCTCTTGCTGTTTGGTGGACCTTGTGGAGGGAGAAGAACAACAGATGCTTCGAAAATTTTGAGCTGTAAAAAAAAAAGTTTTCACCTTCCAGAACAAGGTTGACTGATAAAAGGAAGGAAGATGTACTAGTCATATTAGTAATGCATATGAAGAAAATATTTAAATTAAAAAGAACTAAAATATAGAAAAAATATTAAGAAAAATTATCTGATTATTTAGAAAAAGTAAATATTAGAATATTAAAAAAAATTTGGGACTACCACCCTGGTGAGGTGGCGCACTTTCGCCAATGTTTAGTGGCCCCAATGTTTTACAATTTTTGTAAATTAAGTTTATGTTTTTTAATTTATTGAATCTTAAAAAAGTATTTTTTTTTATTTTTAAAAGTTTTCTAGTTTCTTTGATATTTTACGAAAATTTTGGATACTTTTCATTTCTATAGTTTTCAGTGATTTTGTATTGTTTTTATTTTTTAATAATTTTTACTTTTTTATTATAGTAAATTTCCCGATATTTTATCTATTTAGAATATTTTGTAATAATTTTGATAATGATTATATTTTCTGAAAAATTTTAGATTTTTATTTTGATAATTTTTTAATTAAGTTGTAATTTATAGCAATTAATTAGTTTGCGAACTTATTTATATATTTTATACAATTTCCCCAATTTTGAATTTTTGTTTTAATTTATTTTTTACGAATATTTATTTATTTTCGTCCATTTATTTTTTACTTTTTCACTAATTTTGTATATTAATTTTGGTTTTATTTGTTTTTATTTTCAAATATAATAATGACTAAATAAAAATTTTATTAAATAAATGAGTTCAAACTTAACTAACCAAACATGTCCTTGTTCTCAAACATATTGTAATCTCTAAAATTTGAAATTCAAACTTTGAAACCTGAACCCAAACCTAAACCTGAATCCGTCTCCAATCAAGCCCTAAATGTTACCAAATTCATTGCACAATGCGTTTAGAGCAGTTGCTAAATTACTTGAATGGATAAGAGATGAGGATGCAACAACAAATGTGCCCAATCAAGAATAATCTTTTTGAGATTAGCATTGGGGCATGTTTGTCCACCAGAACATCCACTCATTCCTCTAGTTGGATGGCTATGAAGCTTCCAGTAGGTTTCTCGAGCAGGCGAGATCGATTGTAATGGTTATAGAATAGCTTGTCTTATCATCTGGATCATGCTCGCCTTCTCTACCTTTAGAGTCCCCCTTGCCACCATGTTGGGAGGTATGGGAACACTTTCCTCACTTTGGGAAAAGATCTTTCTCAAGAATCTGATCTTGAACTGGATCATGTTCTTGTGGAATTGCTTCCAATAACTCATGAATGTGCCTGTCATCAACACACTTATGAAAATGTTGCATCTTATGCGTGTTTACCTTTGAATTTCTAATAATGGTACAAGTCCTGGTACAGATCAGAAAATGGTTGAAACTGGCTGTGAAAGAGTAGTCACCTTGAGTAGTCACTTGAATTCGGTGGTTTTAAAAATAAATTTTTTTTACTAAGTTTGAGCTGTTGCATCACATATCTTCTTTGTAGTCTCAAGAAACAAATAACCTTGACCGATCTGTGATCCGTCTTCTATTCCTTCCCTTATCCGTCATACTGTGATCATTGTCCACTAGTTCTTCCATCTTGCCAGTTGAACCTTTCAGTAATAATCACTTCATATTGCAGTAGAGAGCATGCTGCCACGTTTTTTTTTTTGGCTGGGTGTCCTAAACTACTGGATTTCTTTTGTTTCCTAAACTACCTGCAGTTTAGTTTTTTTCTTCACTCTCCCTGAACGACCTGTTACTTAGTGAGCTACACAGTAGCACTCTTCTGGGCTAAAAGATTTACATATAGCCCATAGTAAGCACCAACACTGTGTTGATCTCTGGTGAATTGCTACCATGCATGGGCCCCCAGCTGCCGACAACTGGAAAACGCAGAAAAGAAACTCCGAAATACTCGGACAAAGCCGATCTTCCCTTCTACATAACCAAATGGAGCCAAAAAGTTTGCAGAAAAATGAAGACTAAGCATTACATTTTTTTTTATAAGTAAGCCAATCTTATTCAAAGGTAAAACAAAGATACAAAACAAACAGAGTCAACAGTACAAAAGACTATACTGGAAACCCCTAACATAAGCAAGCAAGAAAGCTAAGAAAATCCGAATAACCTGAAAAAGGAGAACCCAACATCACATTAGCCCAAAGAAAAAGCGACTGCAAAACAAGACCCCTTAAACTATCCAAAGGCCGCTCAGAATTTTCGAAGCATCTGTTGTTCCTCTCCCTCCACAAGGTTCACCAAACAACAAGAGAAATCATCCTCCACACTGCCAGAGCAATGGGGTTCTCAAACTGCATTCTCCAGCCTCTCAACACCTCAATCACCCTCCTTGGCATAACCCAGGAAAGGTTCATAATGCAAAATAAAGACGCCCACAACCCGCTAGCCACCGAACAATGCAGAAGAAGATGATCCACAGACTCCCCCTCGCCTTTACACAAGAAACACCAGTCAGTCAAGTAAAAGTCCCTCCTCCGTAAGTTGTCAATAGTCAACACTCTCCCATGAGCAGCCTCCCAAGCCAAAAACGCAACTCTAGAGGGAACCAAAGTCTTCCAACACTGACGCCAAGGGAAACCCAAATCAATACCCCGTGAAAGAGATCTATACAAAGACTTGACCGAAAAGGCACCGATTTTGGATTCCCGCCACCACATCTTATCAACCTCCCCTCTCTTAACAACTTGCCCATACAACAAAGAATAAAAGGCCACAAAGTCATCCAACTCCCAATCATTGGCAGATCGAGAAAACTGAACATTCCAAACCGTAGATCCCGAACTAAGCATTACATGGCCACCATGAAAACTCGTCGGAGGTAGCACCACTGTGCCAGAGACAATCACTGGAACACCTAAAAAATGCCAAAAACCTCTAATATAGCCACTTGCGGCCTGGATTGATGAGCAATACCAAACCCTAAAGAAAATCAATTCTAGTACATATGAGCCAAAAAAACTGGTGAGACCAGGGAAGCCAAATGCCACTCTCATGATTTCCCAAGGCTTTCTCAAGATCAGATAACAGGAGAAACAGAGCAGGGAAGGAATAGAAGACACTGTGGGGAAATATGAACCCCAAAGCTTATTCCTTTTCATCCATAGGCATTGTCATTTGTACATATGGAATCTAAACAGATGAAAAATGTAATCACAATGAAAAGTAAGTCAAATATATCAATGGTTATAACTGATTGCGGATAATGTTTCCCTTGTCGTTACTAGATATAGACCAATTGGTTGTGTCCTAATTCATATATTCAACTTTGGAGGTTTGTGGAGTAAACCACTCTATCTGTGAAAGTCATTTAGAATATATGCGTTGAAGCTGTGCACAGTATAATCTTTTGTGGATTACTGTACATACATGTTGGTCATGATGTCGAAGTATCCTCACTCAAAAGAATACTCTTGCTGTTCCATGTTCCTATTAACTGAAGAAGTTCGTTTTCAACACTTTCTTTTTTGGCACTTAAAGTGAAACTTTTACTTGCCCTCTCTAGGAGTTCATGGGAAGAAATCTTCTTGCTTTGAATGTTATGTGGAAGTACATGGAGCAGGTATGCAAATTCCTTTTCTACAAATATGTTGTTGTCTAATGGAACTGCAAAATTGTCATTATGGTTTGACATGAACAAGTTTCCAAAATGCATCTGTTTCTTTAAGAAAGACGTGTGTCATAAGAATTGATTCAAAGGTGGCATGAGAGTGCATCAATTTGTTCAGTGCTTAAGAGGCTCACTTCTTGACAATGGGGTTTAGTTTTGTGTTTTCTTTTTGTTGCATGATCGATGATGATTGCAGTAACTAATACAAAGTAGTTGTACATGAGAGCTCAAGATATCTATGTAGTTCCCTTAACATACATCCATAGACGGAGAAGCTCAAGAATAACATATTTCCCATACACTTGCATGTTAGCCTCCTCTATAGCGACATTTAACCATCTGATTAACCTCAGCAAAGAAAAGGGGTAAATCATGAAAAAGAAAATGAAGCATTTAACAACCCTTAGTCAAATACCTCTGTAATCAAATTGTCAAGGAAATGCGAGCATAGGCTACATATTTTTAAAAGATTATTATCCAGAACTCAAAAAAGAATGGTAAACGGATGCTTATCTAGTAAGTTCATTGGAGTACTTGTGTTCATATGTGTACGTTGGAGACTGCCACTTGCAAATTGTCCCTGGATTGTTTTGTTCGTTTGTTGAGAGCCAAATAAAGCTGCAAATAACTGTTCCCCATTTTATTGTTGTTCTATGCTTGATCTTTTTTTGAAAGTATATATCCAATTCAGGATATTGTACAATAAATAGTGGTGATTTACAATAATCAAATTGCTATGGTTGTTAAAAACCATTGGCTCAGAGCACAACCGCTTGAATGGAGCTTATTTATTCCCTATGGGGGCATGTTCCAATCACCTTCTTCTTTCAGAGATCTTTTCCGTTGACCGAGGAAGAGTATCTACTGAGGCTTGATGATGTGGCAAACTCGTTGAAATGTTGGGGAGCTGTCTCACATATTCGAAACAGCCTAGCAAATATGAAAGAGCGACCTCGGATAGGAAAGGTAAAGCAATGGTCCAATATTTGCATTTATTATCATTCATCTAACGGCTAAATAGGCGAGACAAAGAAGTCTCAGTCAATGTTTATGTGAGACAAATAAGTCTCAGTCAACGTTTATAAGAAACCATGAGATAAAAATGATGTTTTTTTTTCACCATATCATCACCGTAGTGTATTTCAGTTCTTTTTTTTTTCAGATTCGTGGTTTTCTTGTCACTACAATTAGAGAGCCCCTGTGTTAGGGGTTTTCAGTATAGTCTCTTGTACTGTTGACTCCGTTGCTTTGTGTTTTTCATTTTAATAAGATTGGCTTACTTATAAAAAACCAATTAGAGAGCCCCAATTGCTAAATAATTCTTAACAAGTTCACAATTTATTCACTACCACTGAACCATGTGTACCTCCAGAAAGAGGTCAAAATTTAAGGAAAATGCTAGTCGAATGCCAAATATATGTTGCGTCTTCGTGTTTTTTTCTACTTTTTATGAAGAGATCAATAACTTGTTGCTTCTAGGTCATAACTCTTAGGAAGACCTACATATGCAAATAATACAGGTTAAGACGATTTTTTAAATCTCAGAACTTGATTTGGTGAGAGCAAAAACTAGTGTACTTTTATTTTCATAGAACTGTCTTCAAATTGATGCAGGAGCATTGTTTAGTCTTAATCTTGTATTGAGTCCTACATCACACAAGTGTCATTAGTTTCATTTTATATTAAGTCTTAAAAGAGCCATGTCAGTCACTTAAGGAAGGGTTTGATTCCCTTCAATGATTTTGGCAGCACTAGATTTATGTCTCACTATACATATATTTCAAGAGAGAAAGGCGCCACTTTTATGTTGTTTCAGAGATAAAAGAAGATAGATATGTTCTTGGGTCCAAAACAAACCCCGGAGTTCGGTACTCCCTCCATTAATCTTTATGGTTGTGTTTCTCTGGCTCTCTGCTAGATTTCTTATGAATTGGCTGCAACAATCCACTGGGATTTCTCTTCAACATCTGGTCTAGTTGGTGTACTGTATCATTTTCATATTAGAGCGGATTTTTGTCCATTCCCATGGCTGCTTATGGGGAAAGGAGGACTTGGACGAAGAGAATAGGAAGCCCAAATCACAGAGATGATAGAACTGAAGCATAGTTGACAAGTTGGAAATGGGCTATTCAAGGTCTCCAGCGACAATATCTGCTGGCCCAGGGAAACTACTGGAAGGCAACCTGGCTGCTTCAGGCGCTCAGGAATGTGGCCTTGAGGATGAAGAGGAAATCAATCTTGAAGAAGTAAAATCCATCCCATGGGCTAGTGTCTCAATAGGAATCGGGACGCTATCCTGCATTAAAGCAGAGAGTAGTGCGTCTTGATTTTAGTAGGGGTGTTGTAATGGAGCTCCAGCAGTTCGCCCATATCGGCTCCACATTGCTGGCTAAAGCAAACATACCTAAAGCTTGAACCCACAGAGCCTTTAACAGCAACGACTGCTTGTTCCACAGGTCAACAAGACCGTATAGTAACCTGTAATCAAGAGTGGATGAACTAGCTCTATGTAGTAATGACGTGCAATGAAATTCCAACCATAATGGGCAACTTATAATGGTGTTGACCAAGTGGAAAGGGAAGGAAGTTGCTAGAACTTTGCCTCCAAATCGTTGGTGGCCGCAACTCTACTTTTCATTTTGCAATTGGGAATGTCATAAATCTTACTCATGGTCAGAAGGAAGAGTTCACTTAGGTGTGTAGTCAGGAGGAAGAAACGAACAATACAAGTTTTGACTGTTATGGTGATGATGAGTTCACTTGCCGATGTTGAAATATTTTCTCAAACAGTATTACCTGTGCTGGTGAGTTCAATAGTGTGATATTTTTTTTATAAGTAAAGTTCAATAGTGTGATATTAGGTGAGAGAAGCTGTCAAGATAGCATCTCCCAGGAACTACTGAAAAATTGATTTTTCATTGGTTGTGGAGAGGTAATGATGGTCCTGTTGCTACTTATTGTTTGGTATTAGAAGTTCAGTATGATTGTCTCTATGGATGCATGCCATATATTTACATTGAAGACTGTGTTTAGGTGATCATTATATTGTTTATTTAAGCAAAGACAACACGACCTGTAAGAGGGACGTAAGGCATCCTTCAAAGGCTGAGCTAGGCAGAGATTCGAAATGCAGCAATGAAGATAACTTTCTCACTGCTAGAGCATTCAAGAGGAAAGCCCACAGATGGGTGTGAAGTATATGATGGTCGGTAGTATTAAAAAGAGTGTAAACAGAGATGAAAAATCAGATCAACTTGTGGAAGTTCAAAATTTGTTTGAGGTTCAAGCTGGTTACTAAATTGTTTGCCACCTTTAAAAAGCTATAGCTTGCAAAAGAGTTTCAAGCTGACTGCATACCAATTTACTGTGCAGCGTTCTGAAATGAAAAGATAAGTTGGAGACTTATTAGAGCTAGAAAGTAAAAGCCGTGTTTTGTTCCAACATTGTTGCTATCAAACAAAAATGTGTCAAAAATGATATACTCTTCCTATAAACAAGATCAAAAGAAAGTATTAATTCCTAAGACCTAGGCTGGAAGACATGTAGGATATATTAGTCGGGTCAGCGATGTTTTCTACAGCTGGCCCAAAGTAGTGGCTATCAGCAAATTACAATGAGAAGTGGGAGAATTTGGCATTTGAGGGTGAGTCGGAGACGGCGTTCAAAGCACCAAATAGACGGTATCATGGGCTTGTGATTCCATTTGGCCTATCCGAAACCTAGGACATTCATGCCTGCGATGAGGGCGGTACTTCGTCTATTCTTGGGTTCATTGATGGTTGTGTATTGTAATGATCCTTCGATGTAGTCATTCCAAGTAAGAGCACTAAAGGCACCTATGTGAAGTTTTTGATCTTCTTCCTACAGATAAACTTCATGTAGATCTTAAAAGTGAGCACAAAAAGTTTGGCTGTACCATTTCAGTCGAAGGTTTCCCCTTTGTGTCATTCCGAATGAAGCGCCAATAGAACGACACCAACCATGAGATTATATAGCCCATTGCAGGTTGCATTTTATGCCTATATGTTTTCAGTGGAGTGTTTCCTTTGAGTTACACAAAGAAAGGCATCCAACAAATCATTTTGAGTTATTTGCATCAGTGCAAAGCACTTCACAATATATTATTTGAGTAAGATGTTTTTGTCTTAAGACTCAATTTTTCATATCAGGGCTGATTTGCACAGTCATATGCTTTTCCTCACTCAATGGTTGATTTGGACAGTTGGGATAAACAGTGATTGAAACTTCAACCGGGTCCAACTTGTTCCAATTTAAAGTTTGTGGAGCTAAGAGACATTAAGATGGTAACAATTTTTTCGAAAGAAATTTATGAATGAACAAGAGTTTTACGATAAGACCCTACTGGAATTGGGATGCATTTTTTTGGCGGGTTGAAGGAAAGGAGGTGGAGAAGAAATGAGAGATGAAGCAAATTTTTCCAGCATGATTGGTTGATTTGGGGGATTGCTATTTAAGCACCATAGCTAGTTACAGAAACTGCCTTCCCAGGTTATTCGGGAACCCAATCTTAGATTCGAGCTGGATGCTTGGATGCCTTTGAGCATGGTAGAGTAATTATTGAATCTTTTCCCTTTGAGTGCCTATATTTAAACCCTACTAACGTGAAACTTAAGACCTAGAAGATGAACACAGGTGTTTATATTCCATATTGGGCCCTCGATTTTTCGGAGAAAGAAACTCTTTTTCCAATTCCAGAATTGAAGTAAAAAAAAAAATACTAGCTGCCTTATAAGAAAAAAGAAAACTGAAATGATTCTTTCCTCTTCTCAGCATCAAATAAATGACAGTCTGGGACTGCTTTCCTTTGAGAGGCAGATCATATCCTTCAGTTTGCATTGGTTTCCAAGAACAGAGATAACGTACTGATAGCATAAAAATTTGTCGTTCTTGAGGCAAAGGAAACATACAACACACAAGAATCTGGACTGCATTACTTTTCTTTCCCTTCTTGGCAATTGTATCACCAAGAGAATTTGGGGGGGATAGAGATCACAGAAATTGAAAGAGTGTATACTGGTTATTCAATTGGTATTGGAAAGGCTGTGTCCAAAGTGTTGGTTTCCTCTTTTTTTTTCTGCCATGTTGGAAGTGCCTAGTACCAGTACGTTTCAATGCTATGTTGAAATGAACAAATATGAGGTTATACAAATTTCATATTGCCCTGTTTTGTTCTTTTGTGATTCGTACCGCTAGTTCAGCTTTTTCTAGATAAAAACTCTCTGGTGCATTGATCAAGGACATTAAATTAGTGGAATAAAGGGAACTTTTAGACAACTCAATCCAAGGTAAGTTTCTATATGGTAAACGTGACACATGCCTTCCATTAAAGTGAAATACGGAGACATTACATGATCTGCTGGAAATATTAGACCTAAAAACTATTAATTCTAGAAACGAACTTGTGTTATACACAAATGATATTCTACTGATGGATGAAACTATAGTCAGGGGTTAACTCTTAAGCGCAAACCATGGAGATTCTCTTTTGAATCTTAGGGTTTTTGTTAAGTAGGACTAAACTGAATACAGAGAATGCAAAGTTAGTAACAGTAGAGATGGAAGTATGGTATACAAATTTTCTTAGTAAGTTTTATGTGTTTGCTTCTTTTCCTTTTCCTCTCCTTGTTTTTTCCCTCTTACGATATATGTTGACAAAAGTCTCGCTATATGATGATGCAAGGCACCAAGAATTCCGGCCATTCATCAGTCCCCCCAGCTCCAATTTCTCCCCCTCTCTAACCTCCTCCCTAGAAAGAAACTATTAGCCCTAGGTATGAACCAGTAGATTCAGATGTATTATAGGCATTGCAGTCTTGGACAAGGGTAAATTTAATGGGCGGGTGACTCTGCAGCTCTCACCAGGAAGTGATGGATTATAATTCCTCTGAATACATGAAACTGGACAGAGCTTAATTGGACGGGGCAAGTCGTTTGCCTGACACAAAGTTGTCTAAGACTTTGTCGGTTATTCTTTAATCTAATTTTCTTTTTTCCATAGCTCGTTGGCTATTCTGTAACGTGCCTACGTAAGGGCTCCTAGTGGACATGGGCTGGGATATAATTATGGGTCACAAGGAAGGAACATTTCAAATCATGACGATCTTTTGGACTTAGTGATTCAGAGGCCTACTCTACCGTACAAATCCATTAGTGCAATTGTTTTCGTATTTACATTTATTAGGTTAATATCGTACTTTCAATATTACAATTTTAAGAAGCGGTTACATGTCTATATAAGAAACTAACTAGTGCAGGAGAAGATAAGAAAAGAGTTAAGAATTTGCTTGTATTTCTGTTTGGAGGATTGTCTGAGCCTCGAATGTCAGCTCCTATGTTAATTTTTTAGTAAATGTATTTCAATTTCATTGATATAGAGGTTTGTTACAATTGGTATCAAAGCAACGATCCTGCCAGGGATTTCCTCGCACAATGTCTACAGATTATGGAAACACTCAAGCAGTTGATGGATGTCCAGGAGTGCATGCGAGAAAGTATGCAATCCATCTCGGTGAACTTGGAGAAACTTGAGATGAAATTAAAGCTCTAAAGACGGAAGAAAACGAAGTAACAAAAGATCCGGAAGAACTCGACCAAGGGAAGACTCTGGAAGCCAATACTACCATTTGGGTAAGTGACAGAAAGTTCTCATATACCTTCCGCTTCTCTTCTAGCATTTCCCAAAAGTTTCATTACCACATCCGATTTCTCTTCAACCCCAGCCAAAATTTTAAGTAAGGTGCCTCCGGTGCAGAAATTTCCTAAAACCTATCTCAAGCTTTCGTCTCCCTCCAGAAATTCTGTTTACAATGGAGTTTACAAGGTCCAAGGCATCCGAAATTTCCAAAAGTGTGCAATGCAGTCTGTTTTTGGTCACCGTAAGAATCGACGGTTACAACAGATTCCCCAGTGGGTGTCGAGACGATTGAAAGAAAAGGGAGTTCGGAAGAAAAGACTCGCGTTACTCTATTTCTATATTACTAAAATAGCCTTCTATCTCTCTTTTTCTATGACTTTTCTACTATTCAAATCACCGTTTTGGGTCAGCCTCTCGCTGAAAACTTTTTTGTGGTTGTTCATTGAGCATCAGAGGCGCCAACATTAGAGATCCCCATATAGGAAGGGGCAGATGCTGACACTAGAGGAGGAAATTGAAGAAGTGCGAGAGATCTCCGTACCCACATGGGATGCAAGACAAGCGCTACTCTTCGAGGTGGGCGCGCATGTTCATATCCTCAATCTAATTAAATCTGCTCATGAGTATTGCAGCATTAAAACCCATGTCTGCATGGAAGGTGAGATTCCACCTCTTGTTTAGTGGGCTGTTGGCCCAAGTATTATTAGGGTTAGGGTTTACTCCTTAACCTATTTAACCATAATTTTCTATTGTAATGGCAACTTTTGATGAATAAACAACGATGTTTTCTCCAAACCTTTGAATTTCTTCTCTTCCCTCTCTATTTCTTTCTTTCTTCTTTCTCTTTTCTTATAGCTATTCTCTAAATCCCGATTGTGCCGCATCAACTTTGGTATCAGAGCCAGGTTGTGATTGTTTTCTTAAACAACCACCGATCCTCAACCAACAGTTTCACAATCACCAACCGAGACCCATCATTTACCACCAGCAGTCACCACATCGCCCAAACAGTAACCCACAGCCAGCAACAACCACTGACAGAGAAGAGGAAGAAACAAAAACTCGATGGGCCTTAGAAACTTCTTGGATTTAACATTCCTCTTGAATTGGGTTGATAGCAGCAGCGATTTGGTTTTGCAGAAGTGCTTGTGACCGCTTCAAATACAAAGGATTTTATTTAGAAATTTTCTTGGATTTGAATTTCTTCCCATTGGTTTGAGGCGACAAAATTCGGACACAAGACCTTTTGGGCTTTGAACCGTCGCTATCTTCTCGGCATCGTTTGTCGGCAACAGTGCAAATTCTGTTTGAAACCAGGCGCAACCTATTCACGAGAACGATTCTGGAATTTCTGTGTTTGGGCATTCCTTTTCAGTTTTAAGAGGCTTATGGAATCTTCTTTGGTTTCTTGAAGTGATCGGACCTACAGCTAGTTATTTTTCTCTGGGTTCTACACCTGTCCAGCTCAATTGAATTCAAGTGGAGGCTCACTTAGAACGTCTGGTACAGAAGTGTCGTTCAACAACAGTGGGTTTCTTTTTACAGCCCAATCAGCCAAGCTTCTAATTTGCAACACGATACACACTAGGCTCCAACAGTTTGGACAGAATTTAATTTATCAAGCCCAACCAATTCAGCCCACCAGGTTCTTAATTTGGTTAATTTAACCACGATCAAGTACGTGAGCTTACCCTCTTTGGCTTAAATTCACTTGCTATTTAAAATAGTTTCAATTAGTTCTTATGCTTGGTGTAATTTTCATAGCCTATTACCTTAAACTCATGATTATCATTTCCTTGAACCACATGCTTATTTGTGTGCCTAATATCGTTCTTTGAGAAAATTAATTGCTCTAAACACCTTGCCCAAAAAAAAAGAGCCTTTTAATAACTAGTCATTTTATTAATTGTGGAGCTTTATCTAAAAATTGTGGGGATTTGTGACATGCATTGGTTACCCTCTCTACACTTGGGGTGTCGGCATTGTTAGTTAGCAATTATATCTGTTTTGGATTATGACATAAAAAAAATCAAAATTAATCGGCTAAAGTTAGTATTGGGTTTTACTCGCAAAAAAAAATCTGTTAATTTCATTTGCATTTTTGGCATTGTAGTGGCATGCACCTGCGTAGTGGTCGCCGCCTTTTGTCTAGTACCTCTTCCCCACCTATCATGGACCCCAACCAGTTTGAGGTTTTTAGTAAGCAATTACAGGATCAATTGCAGAATATTACGAACCAGCTCACGATCCTATCAAATAGGGTCGCAGCAGTTGAAGATGTCCAGGATAGGGAAGAAAATCATGTTGAGAACCACAACCACCGTGGTCCCCCAAACCGTAGGGGTGGTGAGAACCACAACCGATTTAATGGGGACTATGATCATGACCCTGATGAGAGAGTCATGGGGCATATTAGGGTGGATGCCCCAACTTTTGATGGTCGTCTAGACCCTTGGACCTTTACCAAATGGATGCGTGATATGGACCATTTTTTTGAGTGGTACAATCTTTCTGACAATAGAAATGTCAGATTTGCCAAGATGAAACTCATTGGCAATGCCCAACTTTTCTGGGAAAGCGTTGAGGAGCTTCTGACTAGGAGGAATGAGCCACCTATTACTGATTGGGTAGAAATGAAGCTTAGGCTTCAACAGAAGTATTTACCTCAATCATATCGAGGTAATCTTTTGGATCAGTGGAACAATCTTAGGCAGGGCAACAGACCAGTCACTGATTATGTAGCACAATTTGATGAATATAAGATGAGATGTGCTGTAGTTGAAGATGAAGCCATGACCTTGAGTAGGTTTAGGAGAGGACTCAATGATGACCTGAGGAGAGAGCTAGTTTTGCGGGGTCATTACCACTCTTGATCAGGCTTATACCCTAGTCCAGGACTATGAGTTGGTCACCCAGACCCAATTTACTAGGCGACCTGACACCCGAAGTACAACCACTAAGCCTCCATTTTCAGGTAATAGCTCCTTGTTAGGTCCCCCTCCCCGAAAACCCAACTCAAATGGTCCTCCACTTATTAAGGACAAGGGAAAAGAGGTGATTAATGAGATGCCTAAGATGAATTCAAGGATTCAATGTTTCAAGTGTCAAGGATTTGGTCATGTGGCTGCCAACTGTGCTAATAAGACTCTTGTTATTGTTGGTCCAGAGTGTTCAGGTGAGGAAGGAGATCAGGATAAGCAAATTTATGAACCGAACCTTGAAGATTTTTAGGATATGGATGAAGAGTGTGAGGAAGATCCTAATTTTTTAGGGTGTATTCGAGCCATTTCAAATCTGATTGAACAATCAAATGTTGATCTTGAGGTGCCCAGGATAGGAGTAGTCAGGTGTGCTCTCGCACAACCAAGAGAATCGGATGATTGGCGAAGGACTACCATCTTCCACACCTACATCAAGTGTGGAGATAAAAGTTGCAAGATTATCATTGATAGTGGAAGTTGTATCAATGCAGTCTCGTCCAATACCATTACCCGCCTAGGACTAAAGCCTGTTCCCCATCCCAAGCCCTATAGTGTCTCTTGGGTTGACACGTCCTCAATCTCAGTGACAGAGAGGTGTCTTGTCCCTATTCAGTTTCTTGATTATAAGGATGAGATATGGTGTGATGTTATTCCAATGGATGTAGGACATGTCATATTAGGTAGGCCCTGGCTTTATGATTTGGATGTGACAATTAGTGGGCGCTCAAATGCATGCTCCTTCACATTTAATGGAAACAGGATTCAAATTAATCCTTTAGCCCCAAGGTCTAGTGAGAAGGCTAAGCAAAAGGAAATTGTGAGGGGAAAGGGGTTAAATATCATAAGTCCTAGGGAATTTGAGAAGGAGGCTACCAAAGAATCCATCATGTTTGCCATAGTTGCCAAAGAGACTTCCAAGGACTCTCAAGAAAAACCACTTGAAGAATTAGCTTCTATTCTTACAGAATTTCAGGATGTCTTCCCTGTAGACCTTCCAGATCATTTACCTCCCATGCGTGATATCCAGCATGCCATAGATCTTGTTCCAGGAGCAACTTTGCCCAACTTGCCCCATTATAGGATGAATCCCATTGAACATGCTGAATTAAAGAGGCAAGTAGATGAACTCCTCAAGAAAGGATTTGTTCGAGAGAGCTTAAGCCCTTGTGCAGTGCCAGCTCTCCTGACCCCTAAAAAGGATGGTTCTTGGAGGATGTGTGTGGACAGTAGAGCCATAAATAAGATTACTGTGAAGTACCGCTTTCCCATTCCTAGACTTGATGATATGTTGGACATGATGGCAGGTGCCACAATCTTTTCTAAGATTGATTTGAAGAGTGGCTACCATCAAATTAGGATCCGTCCTGGGGATGAGTGGAAAACTGCCTTTAAGACAAAAGATGGATTGTA
The DNA here is from genome assembly GCA_963930655.1 of Myrica gale. Lineage (NCBI taxonomy): Eukaryota > Viridiplantae > Streptophyta > Magnoliopsida > Fagales > Myricaceae > Myrica > Myrica gale. The sequence continues at coordinate 10,063,309 of OZ005612.1, read as the reverse complement.
TGAGTGGATGGTCATGCCATTTGGTCTTTCCAATGCTCCGAGCACTTTTATGAGAGTGATGACCCAAGTCCTTAGGCCTTTCATGGGTCAGTTCCTAGTTGTGTATTTTGATGACATTCTCATATATAGTAAGACTAGGGAGCAACATTTAGAACATCTCACTCAAGTTTGTTCTACCCTTAGGAAAGAAAGCTTGTTTGCGAACCTTAAGAAGTGTTCCTTTTTCACTAATAGAGTTGTTTTCTTAGGGTTCATTGTTTCCTCAGAAGGTCTAGCTGCAGACCCTCAGAAAATCCAAGCGATTGTAGAGTGGCCTGAGCCCCATAGTATTCATGACATTCGTAGTTTTCATGGGCTTGCTACTTTTTATCGCCGCTTTATCAAAGGGTTTAGCACCATTATGTCCCCCATTACAGATTGCATGAAACAAGGTGAATTTAAGTGGACAATGGCGGCATCTAAGGCCTTTAGGGAGGTTAAAAAAAGAATGACAGAAGCCCCGGTCATGAGACTCCCTGACTTTTCGAAGGTGTTTGAGGTAGAATGTGATGCATCGGGCATTGGTATCGGTGGAGTGCTTAGTCAAGAGCGTCACCCCATAGCCTATTTTAGTGAGAAGCTAAATGAGGCTAGACAGAAGTACTCGACCTATGATAAAGAATTCTATGCTGTAGTGCAAGCCTTACGCCATTGGCGTCACTATTTACTACCGCAAGAATTTGTCCTTTACTTAGACCATGAAGCCCTACGTTACCTTAGCTCATAGAAGAAACTCAATTATAGGCATGGTCGTTGGGTTGAGTTTTTACAAGCCTATTCTTTTGTACTTAAACATAAGTCTGGAGTTGAGAATAAGGCAGCTGACGCACTTAGTCGTCGGGTTACCTTACTCTCCATGATGAGTGTCAAGATTGTAGGATTTGAGAGGCTCAAGGAGGACTATGAGTCATGCCCTGACTTTGGGGAAATTTATATAGCCTTACAAAATGAACATATCACTGCTGTTGATGGCTATTTCCTTCAAGATGGGTATTTGCTTCGTACCAACAAGCTTTGTATCCCGCGGACATCTGTGCGAGATTTCTTGATTTGGGAGGTTCATGCAGGAGGCCTCTCAGGCCACTTTGGGCGGAATAAGACTATATAGGAGGTGGAACGCCAATTTTATTGGCCGAGTTTGAGAGGGATGTTGCTAAATTGGTTGGTCAGTGTCGAACCTGTCAATTGGCTAAACATAGGAAACAAAACACTGGCCTTTACACTCCTCTTCCAGTACCTGATTGTCCTTGGCAAGATGTGAGTATGGATTTTGTACTCGGGTTGCCACGAAGAAGCATGATTCCATTTTTGTGGTGGTGGATCGCTTCTCCAAGATGGCCCACTTTATTCCTTGTGCCAAAACCTCAGATGCGTCTAAAGTTGCTAAGCTTTATTTCGATGAGGTTGTGAAACTATATGGTCTTCCCAAGACCATAGTGTCTGATAGGGATGTTCGTTTTATGAGTTACTTTTGGAAAACCCTTTGGCACATGGTGGGTACCAAGCTGAAATTTTCCACTGCTTATCACCCCCAGACAGATGGCCAGACAGAAGTGGTCAATCGTAGCCTAGGAAATCTTTTGAGATGTTTGGTAGGTGACCACCATAGGAGTTGAGATTTGATCCTCCCTACTGCCCAATTTGCTTACAATAGCTCAGTCAACAGGTTCATAGGCATGAGTCCTTTTGAGGTTGTCCACGTCTCCTCATTCTAGGGTATCTGAGTCTGCCGAAGCTTATGCACGACATGTTCAAGAATTGCATCATGAAATTAATAAGCAAATTCACGCGAGTAATTCCCAATACAAACTTAAAGCTGATATTCATAAAAGACATCTCGAATTTAAAATTGGGGATTATGTCATGATTCGAATTAGACCTGAACGGTTCCCCTCCGGTTCCGTTCGGAAGTTGCAAGCTCGTAGTGCCGGCCCATTTCAAGTGTTGCAAAGGGTTGGACCCAATGCTTATGTCATTGACCTTCCACCTGAATATGGTATTAGCTCCACTTTTAATATTGAGGATCTAGTAGCTTACGAAGGTCAACCCATAATCCCAGAGGATCCTTTTGAGGCCTCTTCACCCGACCCCACCACTAACCACATACCTGATCCAACCCCATTGCCCTTATCACCAGCACAAAAAGAACAAATTGATGCTATTTTGGATGAGCAGGTTGTGTTTACCAGGGATGGTGAGATGCAGCGTTTCCTTGTTCGTTGGGTAGGTCGACCAGATTCCGACTGCACCTGGATCACCAGAGCTACTTTGCAGCAGATTGATTCTAACCTATTGGAGTACTACCAAAGCCGCCAGGAGTTCCACTCGACAGGGTCGAGTTTCTCCCACCCTGGGAGAGTTGGTGGGGACACCAGACGTAGGCCAGCGATTACACGGGTATATGGACGTAGGAGGAGGATAGCCCAACCCATGACATTATGGTTGGGAGATTGAGAGCCTATTGTTATTGGGCTTTGCTAATTGATTTTAGTATTTATTTCTATATTTATGTGTTTCGAATAATTGTACTCTTATTATGCTTTTGGGTTTATTTTCTTTAGTGGGCTGTTGGCCCAAGTATTATTAGGGTTAGGGTTTACTCCTTAACCTATTTAACCATAATTTTCTATTGTAATGGCAACTTTTGATGAATAAACAACGATGTTTTCTCCAAACCTTTGAATTTCTTCTCTTCCCTCTCTATTTCTTTCTTTCTTATTTCTCTTTTCTTATAGCTATTCTCTAAATCCCGATTGTGCCGCATCACTTTTCCTCCACAACGACACCTGCCGCTTTCAATTAAATGGAAGATTACAACATTCCACATGGAGACGTAGAACATTTTACTGGTGTGTTTTTGGGTATACTGTTATTTCAGAGGATGATTAGCTATGAGGAGGCTACAAAGACAGCATATGTTTATCAAGCTTTCATATGTTATACTTTGAAGATTTTGAAATAAATATCAGCCTTTGCTAGAAAATATTGGAGTGCAAAATGTCAATATATGGATGTTATGCTTTTCTTTAAGGGCCATGAGGAGAAAATATATTTGCGAGAAATTGAATCAGTTGTCAAACTTATGGGTAAATATTCTCAATATTTTGAAAAAAAGTTCCTATTATGTGGACAATCAATACAACATGTTTTACTTGGCTGAAGGATGTACATGCACTTGTAGAGAGAGCTCAAGCTCCTTTATTTGGGTCTCGTGAATGGTTTTGTGCTTCCATTGAGTTGAGCTTGGGTTTAGACAAATTTCTGGGTGTTTTATTTGGGTCTCGTGCATGGCTTTGTACTTCCATTGAGTTGAGATTGAGTTTGGACAAATTTATGGGTATCACTTGTAAAGTCTTTTGAATGTTACATCTGGAGTTAAGCTTCTTGAAAAATGTATAGAGTTCACCGTACACTTTGAGAAGCAGGGGAAACCCATTATGATTGGTGGTGTTGCTGCATATACCTACTAGGAGTTGAATACAACGAAACAAGTGGACGTTGTGCATTTATTATTGTTGATCCTCATTACATAGGCAATGATGACCTCAAGAAAATAGAAAATAATGGAGAAAGTACAAGTGTAACCTTCAACCTTGCAGGTAAGGTTGTTTGAAGGGGTAGGGAATGTAACGTGCCTACGTAAGGGCTCCTAATGGACATGGGCTGTGATACAATTATGGGCCGCAAGGAAGGAACATTTCAAATCATGACGATCTTTTGGACTTAGCGAGTCAGAGGCCTACTCTACCATACAAATCCATTAGTGCAATTGTTTTCGTATTTACATTTATTAGGTTAATATCGTACTTTTAATATTACAATTTTAAGAAGCTGTTACAGGTCTATATAAGAAATTAGCTAGTGCAGGAGAAGATAAGAAAAGAGTTAAGAATTTGCTTGTATTTCTGTTTGGAGGATTGGCTGAGCCTCGAATGTCATCTCGTGTGTTAATTTTTCAGTAAATGTATTTCAGTTTCATTGATATGGAGGTTTGTTACATATTCATAAATTTTGTCTATATTGTGATTTATCATTTGCTGCAGGCAGTTAGCATTTTCATTGACATGGACGAGTCTGGAGGTCGTGCAAATGAGTGGATCTACAAGTAGATCAACTTGACAGAGTCAGAATTTATCATGAGTGGGCCACTACTTGCTAGTTTATGACGAGGGAGGAACCACAGCAACCAATACTACATCTTTGGCCATCATCTGAAGGTCATCCTTTATTTTAATCGTAGTTTGATCCTAGAAGTTTTAAAATCATGGTGTTAGTGGTGATGCTTCTGATGGCGGTGGGGCACAAAGATTGGTGCCTTTGCACTTCCAACTTGTTCATTACTCCATAGGCACCATAGTGGCATATGAAGCCTCATAAGAAAATTACTGAAACTTTCTTACAATATGCTTTATGGAATAGAATTACTTGTAAATATTTGTGATAAGAAAATTTGGTTGCCCAAGATTTATCACTTGGTAACGTCCTTGATGAATACTGCCTCTTGTGAATCCCACCCGTGTTCGAAAGTTGTGTAATATTATGTGAAGTATCAAAGCCGAGTATGAATTTTTGCATAGCAAATCTGCCCCTCACATAGGCTACTCATCTTGCTTCCACTTCCTCGCATATTTCTCTGCAATGTTTTTCATCTTTTATGTGCAATTAGCTTTGAAGAGAATTCCAACTGCAGTTCTGTCAAGCAATGCGTCTTGGGCTGGATTGACTAAGATAGCCCTCTTTTTTTTTTTTTTTCTTTCTTAGCAATCGATACTTCATTAGACAAATCCACATCTACAATGTCTGAAGGAATAACAGATAAATCAATAATGATGGAACCGTTTTTAACCGGCATATCACAGCGTCCACTAGGCCAAAAGCCCGAGGGAGTTAGATTTGATGTCCAACACTTGGAATGAGTTGAAAGGTCCAAGCTTTCTTTCCTTCTTCCTGCAAGCAAAATAAAGAAAATAAGACTTAGGGTCCTTTCCGTAGGGGGATTTATCCGGTGTCATTGTTAGTCACCATTGTTTAATATCCTTTGTTTTTTGGTTTGATTATCAATGAGAGAGTCTGAGCGAGAGTTGTGCGTACTTTTTCTGCTTTCATCTTTCTCTATTTATGCTTCCTTTTTCTTTTTGGGCCGGGTCTTATTGGGCCTCGACTTTTCCTTCCTCTTTTTTCTCCTTTTCTTCTATGGCGATTTTTTCTTACCATGTACCCTCTGCGCCACATTAATTAAGTGGGGCCTATTTTCTCTCATTTCTCCCCATTGGTCCTTAGTAAGACGGTTTCTATTCGCTCGTTTAATGGCTAGATTTTATTCTTTCTAGCATCGCCTTTGTCAGAGAATCAGATGATTAACTTCCCTTAGGCCTCATCTTTTCATACCCGACATGACCCCCATTTAAAAGGGTTGCTGGTATCTCATTGTGGTTGAGAAGATTTTGTTGGTATTAGGATGGGCCTCTGCCTTTTTCCTTTGGCCCAGGGCCTATTTCCTTTCTATTTGGGCTGAATAAATCTATTCTCATCAGTAGCTCCTCATTTCTCTGGATACTATATAAGTATACAGGGAAATGATCATGGGCCCATCTGCAGTCTTAGAGGATTTTAATCTCCTGCCGAAGTATTATTTTATTTTAATGAAGTGTCTTTTCACTTCCCTTCTTATGTCATTATACCCTTGTCTACGATTTCTTTTCCATCACTAGGAACCTCTTTTTTCCTTGGAAACGTTGTTCCTCCGTTGCCCCGTTTTCTTCATTTGTCAATTGATGTCTCCTCGTCCTCTTCTCTAACCTTCGAAGGATTCCCCCTGACTCGAATCTGTTCTAAACTGACTAATGTAAATTTGGCTAAATTTCGGTACCTTAATCAATTAGAATGCATATTGTTGAGAAAAATGAATATCCGCTATCACTCAGGACCAATGAGTTCGCCTTTATCTAGACATTCTCGTGGCCGGTTTCTGATTTCCTTTCTCTGAAGAGGCGAAAAAGGTTCTAAAAGAAAAGAAATGATTCAAGAAAAGAAGAATCGGAAAAAATCAGAGAAGGTCCGAGCTGGAGTGATGACATGGCGATGTGAGCTGATGTGGAGTTAATTCCATCAAATGAGCTAACAGAATGAGGAGGAGGGACTAACTACAAACAAAGGTGGAATCATGTGGACTAAATTTATGCTTTTAATATCACGAGGAGTAAATCGATTTTCGCGTATAGCATATGGACTAATTTTGCATTTATCCCTTCCTTTTAAATTCAGTTAGTTTGAATCTGATGTGGATCTGGGACCACTAACCCGACAGACTTTTCATTCGATTAATAAAGAATGCATCCTAACTATAAAAGAGTTCTGGGACTACTTCAATCATAATGTCATGTGGGTTTAATTCCTATCAGAAATCACAACATCGTATACATCAAAACACAACATACAAGCTACATAAGTCAAACAAAACCACAACAGACAACCCCAAATTGGAAAAGGAACCTTAGTCGTGGAAAGAGGTTTTCATACGATCTGAAGCAGTGTGCAACTCGTTGAAAATCATGCAAAAGGATGAGAAGTTCGAGTTAACATATTTACTTTTCATATGTATATTTGGGTAAGAATGATAGAATATTAGAAAAATACAGATTTTCAAACTAAGAATGCGCAAAGATAAAACTGTTCTTTGCTTATTTAAAAAAATATTTTACTACAATTATGACAAATCTCTAAGTCTGTCTAATAGAACTTGAAACACTATAAGAAACAAAAGAGTTTGCCAATGGAGATTACTTAATCCATATTTCTCGTATTTAATATATATTTCTGAATCATTAACGAATTAGCAAATAGAGGTTATATCTATTTAATATATATTACTCAATCCATATTTCTCTTATTTATTCTAAAAAAATAATAAAAAAAGATAAAACTTGAAACAATTAGAAATCTGAGAATTTTAAAAAGAAAAACTTAAAAACTTAAAATCAATGGAGAATTTTAAGAAGAAAAACTTGAAAACTTAAAAAATGGAGGAGTGGGGTTTTCCCCAAGTTTTCATGGAAAATAGTCATATTAATGGAGACATAATGATTGAGAAGAATAATTTTTTTGGAAAACCAAAATCTTGGACATCACTGATATTTTTTTTTGCTTATTTATCTTTTCACCATGTTATATTCTACATGAGCCTATAAGATCAGAATAATATTATTGATTAAATCTCTAACTCATATAATTCATAGTTCACAATTTATAACTTGTTGGACTCTTAAAATGTTTCCAAAATAATTTTTCAAATAAATATATATTATATGTTAATTTTAAAAAATTCATCTGACGAGAGATTTCTTTTCGAGTCCAAGTCTATACAGATATACTGAATATACTGTCTCACAAAGATATTGGTGGATTCATTGTTGAGTATTCATACAAATCCATTTAGCATGCACAAGACACAACATTGTCTGAAATATTTGAACTCGAAAGATTATCACCAAATGACTCGATCAAAGCACAAATACACAACAAAAAAATCTGCATAAACCTCTGGTAAGCTAATTGTGTTGAATATCATTCTCACCATCAGTGATAATTTGATATTGTTTAATGCATGTACTTTTACAGTGCACTCACTCGTCTACTTAAATTCACTATCTTAATGATGGAGTTCACTATCCTATTTAATAGAGGCACAACGAGTGTAAACTAATTTATACATAAATATGTATCTCGATCTAGAACAACCGTTAGATGAATAAGGAACCAAAAAATCATACTCCTGCCTTTGATTCAGCCTTTGATTCATTAATGATTGGTAATATTTTTCAACAATATCACTTTACGATATAATTGTGTAATATTTTATGTTACAACATAATATACCCCAATAAGTAATAAATGCATATTTCCAACATGTTTCTTTGAAAATCTAGATTTGGGATGAATATTAACATTTGTTATTAATTGGGATGTATAACTGAAAAATCTTGCCAAAATTAGAATCCAAAAAAAAATACGTCCAAAAAAACCCACATACTGAAACGAAGTTTCCAGTTTTCGATTTCGGAACAAAAATTTATATTTGGGTGATTATCGAAACGGAGCTAAAATTGGACCGTTCCGGTATCCACTCCTAATTGAAATAGCACGTTCTACTCTTTTTCCTAAAAAAAAAGAAAGAAAGAGAGAATACAAGTTCTACTATGTTCTTTGAGCAAGCCACCTATCGGCTGAGAATTTTTTTTTTTTTTTTTGAATCACTGTGTTCATAAACCGCACATCACTCCGTGCTTTCCATATTCATTCAAAAGAAACGGCATTTGATCCTTTTGGCCTTGACAGACATCCAAGGGGATCGAAGTCTGATGTCTTCGGCACCATATAGGCCAGGCCACCCTTGTTCGCCTCCATAGCAGACAATACAATCTAAAGTAATCTTTGTCCTTAAAAAAACAAATAACAAAATGGAAAAGATGAAAGAGAGGTGGAGACAGAAAAGCAGCAGCGAGCTCCCCCTCAGTCTCCTTCTTTCCCATGCCTACCAAATGTAAGACAAACCTCTCATGAACCTATGCATAACGGGCTTCCACCCAACGCTTTTAATACCCTATAAGATTAATTCAAACTACCACGAACTTTTTTGCTGTTCGTGGGTGCACGCTCGGCGAAACTATGTAACTGGGCGAATTCCCAAGACCAATTCTTTTGTCATGCAAAGCAGTTCTTCAGATACGATGAAAATGATCTCCACAAAACCCTAATCTAACCAAAGTTGTTAGAATCCAAAGCGGTACGGTGTGTTCAGAATGATTGATGGTTGTGACGGCGATGCAGCAGCAGACTTCTGCAGTGGCTTCACAGCCAATCAATCCCCAATCCTCCCTTAGGTCACCCCCACCCGCAGTTGCAGCGACACCCACGCAGTCCCCAATCTCTCACGCACCGGGCCCCACTCCCCACCGCGAGCAGCCGTTGGATCATGCTTTAGTGCCGATCACGGCCGCGCTTCTCTCGGCCGAGCCCATGGCCTTGATGGCATCTCCGCTGGCGAGGGTCCGGCTCTCAGATATCGCCCCGTACGAGGGGGCACCCGGCGGGCCCTATGGGAGGGCGGTGGAGGCGCTGGCGGGGTCGTTGATGAGGCACAATGCAGCAGTGATTGAATTGGGCTGCGGTGATGAGGCGCTCATGCGGTGCGGCTTGGAAGCAGCTAGGTTGTACTTCAGAAGTAGGGCTCAGCAGAGTGTCGCTGGCAAGGGAAGCCGTGGGGTTTACATGTACAGAGGTGGAAGGTACCTTAAGTTATAATTTTTTTAACTGTTTTGAGCAGTCAACTTAAAACCCCGTTTGGGCTTTGCATCGCTCTTTGGAAGTTTTCAATCTGGATAATCGGGATGTTCTTAAGATTTTGGAAGACAATTGCATATTTATCTTGAAATAATCATATTAGTGTTGTTTTTCGTGTGTTAGTGTAGGTTCTTTGTATCTCATGCTTTGAAATGAGTTTCTATGTGTATTTAAATTTGTTCATGCATTGGGTTCAAGATTAAGTATCTTGTATATATCCTTTTGCATATAGGACTCTGGACTGTTGTTACTTACTGCAACCAAAAAAATCAAGAGTTTGGACGGTTTTTAGTATATTTAGGTTTCATTTGGTTTGTATGTTGAGGTAAAAGATTCTGGGAACCAACTAATCGGCGGTTTTCACATGCTGAAGGGCCACATTCTGATAATGCAGCAAACAAACTTATGAGGTTTTCAGGATTGTTTTTCCTACCAAAAGAAGTTGGGGATATTTCCCAATGATTAGGTTTTAATGCTGCTTCTCTTTCTAGTATTTCTGTAAACGGCTTTCTAACCATTGATGTAATTCAACATTAAATATTCTCCTGCACTATTGGCAATTGGTGTATACCTGGATATTACTGTTCCTAGCAGTTGTGAAAGACAGAGGGCCTTGGTATGTGAATCAATTAGTGGTGACTCTGTAGTCCCTAAGATTCTAGGTCCCAAAAATGTCAGTTTGAACATCAGTTATTGTTATGGCCGCCGGTGACAGCATACTTGGCATCAGTATGACAATATTGTGATAAGTGTTTTTCTCTCTCTTCAATTGTTTGCATGTTCAGAACTTCAATGAGCCCATACATGTTACTCTTGGTTGCAGGAGTTCTTCCTCAGTTAATTCTAATCCTTATTTTTGCTGTTATGATTGTTATAATCTGGTACTAGTATTGATCTTGAGATATTAATTGGTAAGGCTTGTCTTGTTGCAGGGCTGTAGAAGATTGGGACTCATCTCCCCCAGGCATGGCTGATATATTTAGGTGCATGGGAAAGGCAGCTCGTGCTGCTCTATGTGCAATAGCTAGGCATCTTCGTTTGCGAAGCGAGTGAGTATTGTGATGAATAAGATTATTGTGGTTTTTCTTATTTTCAATCTCTTCTCTATTCCTACTTACAACAGCATACATTGTTCAGTGTTTTCAATCATTTGCTTGATGATACCCCATTGCCTGCAAATGAGGTGTCCTCATCGGTGCTTGTTGTGACCTACTTGAATGGTTCTTTGCAAAATGGAAAGGGTGCTATTGGAGGTGGGAAGTCTGCAACAAGTGGTGAAGTTGAGAAGGGACTTGTGACTTTGATTTCCTCAGACAGTCCTGGTCTTCAGGTGTCTTCCTATTAGTTCATGATGGCTCCAATACTAAATAAGTGTGGTTTCTTAGATGTTGTGGGAGAAATAATCTTGTTATATTGCTGGAATGCTATCCTGTAGTTCTGTTGTTGCACTTTATTATTTGGGTTACAATTAGTACACTTGTTTTACATGTTTGTGCAGTCAGAAAAAAGTTTGTGGTTGTCCGGACTCTTCTGAACCTCAAATAATTTCTGTCATTTCTTTTCTTCCACAGGTTTGTGATCCCAATGGACGGTGGTATCTTGCAGATGGCGGGTCAGCTCCAGGGGATCTTTTACTGCTTACAGGCAAGGCACTAAGCCATGCTACTGCAGGTCTTCGTACTGCTGCATCATATCGAGCTGCTCCTGATTATTTGGCAGGGACTAATGGTAGCGGGAGGTACTACTTATGATATAGCAGTTTTTGTTTTTTTGTAAAAGAATGTGGTGAAGCAAACTTTTGTAATATTCCATCAACTTCCCAAGAAGTCTTTTTAAACTTAGGTCTGTGATTGTAGGACATCACTTTCATTTAGGCTGATGCCACAGGGAAATGCTATATTAGATTGTTCTCCAATTGCAGCAGCTGGTCACGTCATTCCCCAGAGCTATGTACCAATTTCTGTAAGCCAGTTTATGGATGACCTTTCTGCTGAAGAAGATGTATTGTGCAGTACTGATAATACTTATGTAAGTTCTATCTTCAAGAAACTCATCCTGAGACAAAAGGTAGAACATTAAAATGAGAAAATTGTAGGATAAAATGTGTGGCAGATCTCAAGGACAAATTATTAAGTTGAAAACTCTTCACAAAACGTTATAAGTTCTATACTTACATGTTTCCTGTATTTGTATTAGAATTAGGCAACAAAACCCTGCAGAGATTGGATTCTCTTATCTAGTCTTAATAACATTCTATTTACAATTACATAAGTCATTGTTTATACTTGTTGAAATAGACAAATCTTTTCAAGGTTTGTGGTAAATCAGCATGAAATGAAGTGTTAAATCCAGTGTCTATTGTTTTTTGGCTGAAACATCCTGTAATTACTTGAATCTTCTACTTATATAAAAAAATACTCGAATCTTCTCCCTCTTTGTCATCTAAATAGAAAAAATATTAAAAACTGCCTGAAGCTCGCGTCGGATTTGGGGAACAACTATTGCCATCTTGTCTTATGTTATTATTACTGTGAAAACATGGGATTATTCCTCCGCCTAGCTTGTTTGCCGGAAATGATTGTGAAATTTAAATGCAAGTGCTATTAAGAGTCCAACATTGTTAAAACTGCTGCCTCTCATCTTACTGATACTGAAATGGAGCTTTTTCTCTCTGGTTTCTCGCGTGGTCTTCGTCCCTGTCTAGTCATCGTTAGCCGTGCTTCCATTGTGGATGTTTGTTTCCTGGGTTGATTTCTTTGTCTTTTTTCCTCGATCTTTGTTAAAGGGTGATCCGATGTCTTTTGTTCGAAACTTCTGTGTTGAGTCTAAGGAGTTTCAGGTATATATCAATGCCAGGGGGGTGGTCAAGTTTTCTGAATGGAGCCTGAAGTCCATGAATTCGATTCAGATGGGGAAGTTCGACGTGGTTTGGGTGGTAAATATGTCAGATAAGCTGATGATGACAGGAGTTGGGTCTGATTTTTCAGCTAAGTTTAATGAGTCTGGACGTAGTTTCTAGCTAAACGATGTTCAAATACGGGAGGCAAGTATGTTGCGATTGTTGAATATGGTGGAGGTAGGAAGGTGGGGGCGGTGATGGTGCCGGAAGGGAGGAATGGCCATGGCTGGCAGATCTTGAATCGGGTTTTCCAGGAAGCAGTTGCTTTCTGTGGATCGCTCGCGCGCAAGTCTGTTCCGCAGCGGGGTGTTGGCATTAGGTCTGATCTTTCCTTCGCCGTGGCCGTCGTTGGTATCCTGACGAAGGCTGTTGGCGAGAGCATGCATGGTCTGGTTGTGAACCGTGTTGAGCAGCGGGAAGACATATCGTTCTCTGATACGCATGCAAAAATGGGGGCTTCCGGTGTGATTCCCAATATGAGCCAATTTAATGTGGAGGATGCTTTGTCTCGGGGCGGGATGTCGGCGGCTTCTTTGTCGCGTATTGATGCTGTGGTTAGTGAGCTCTTGCCGCGTAGAGATGCCTTGATCAATAATAACGAGCTATGGGCTGAGATCGTGGGCTTGAGGAGGCAAGTTGAGTGGTTGGGCGAGTTAGTGGCCTTTAGGGGGGCGGATGGATCAGCGATGAAAGAGTTTAAGTGTGACGTGTGTGGGTTTCTTTTGAAAGCCCATCGGCTGGGTTCTGTGTCGGGAGCAAAGGAACGGGTTGGGTTGCCTAGTGGGGAGGGTGGGTCGTCTCTTTCTCAGCCCATGATGTCTGTTGGGGGTTCGGCTGGGCCTCAGGTGCAGAAGCTTTGTAGTCTGGCGTCGGGAGTTGATGGGGCGAGTGGGCTTGGGCCGGGGTCGGGAGTTGAGGCCAGTGTGAAGGGGAAGGGTGGGCTGGTTCTCGAAGGGCCTGAGATCCCGCGAGCTTCGATGGTCTCCGTGGACTCCCAGTTCACCGATCCGGCGGCGGACTTCGTCCTTCAGCATCTGGTGGAGGGGTCGTCGCCGTCTGGGGTGGCGATGTGTACGACCGGTGGTCAGTCGGTGTCGGGAGCTCTTGTCGATGCTGGCCGAGCTTCGGCTGACTTCCAAAATTCTTTTCTGGAGCCGAGACTTGACCCTTGGCCTGTGGTGGTGGGGGCGACCTCGTCTGGGGAGGTGGGTGGCGCCGTCAGCATTTTGCCGGCGCCGACGAAGCTTGAAGATCTTCGTTTCCTTGCACCGATGATGTCGGTGAGCTCTCCCCAGGCTGAGGGGGCTGCGGTGGTGATGGTGGGGGGATCATCTGGCGTTGGGTCAGCAGGTTTGGAGGAGTTCGTACCTGTGGACAGTGACGTTTTGGTGGACTTCTCTGGGAGGTGCGACTTGGTTGTTGTGGAGGGAGACAGTGGGAGGGCATATGCTTCTTTGAATGCGGAAGAGGCTATTGTCTGTGTTGATAGTGGAGCTGAGGGGGTTGTGGCTGAACCGTTGGCAGTGTGTCCTCCTATGGAGGGGAAGGAGGTTGTGGCGGAACTGTTGTGTCCTCCTATGGAGGGGAAGGAGGTTTGTCATCTGGAGTCCTCTTCGGATTGGGTGTTGGAAATGGTTTCGTCCTTTAGAAACATGGTTGGCCTCTCTTGTGAAGGTCACTAAAGTGAACTGTTGGAACTCTTTGCGGCTTTAGAGAAGGATAGAGAGAGGACCGAGCTCGCGATTACTAGCAAATCAGGTGGCAAGTTCTTAAGGGAGCTGAAACTGAAAGGGCTGAATTCTTCAGTCAATTATGATGGGAAGAAGTATGAGGCTAGGAAGTGCAATAAGGGAGGGAGGGTCTCTATCAAACTTTTATGAAGCCTCGAATTTTGAGTTGGAATGTAAGGGGCTGAACGATAGTCAGAAGCGAAGTAGGGTGAGGAATTTGTTACGGGGATGGAAGCCTGATTTGGTTTGCTTTCAGGAGACTAAGGTGGGGTTAGTTTCCAGAGCTTTCATCAGAAGTCTGTGGGGCGGGGGGAGTCATGTGGGCTGGTGCAGTCTTGCGGCTGAAGGAGCTTCAGGTGGGATTCTGATTTTGTGGGATATGAGGATTCTTGAGATGGTGGATTTTTGTTCGGGCAGTTTTTCTCTTTCGGTATGTTTTAAGAATGTGGAGGATGGGGTCCAGTGGGCGTTTTCTGGGGTGTATGGGCCCAACTTTGATTGTAGGAGGTGTGTGCTTTGGGAAGAATTGTCAGGTATCTTTGCTTGGTGGAATCTTCCGTGGTGCATTGGGGGAGACTTTAATGTTACACGTTTTCCCAGTGAACGCTTGGGAGCTAGTGGTTTCGGGAGTGCTATGTTGGCATTTTCGGATTTTATTTCTGAAAATGCATTGGTGGACATGCCGATGACAGGTGGGCTATTTACGTTGTCTAATAATAGAGAGGCCCAATCTTGGTCTCGAATTGACCGCTTTCTCATCAGCCCTTGTTGGGAAGCCTTGTTCCCCGAAGTTACCCAGAAGCGATTACCACGTTTGTCTTCTGATCACTTCCCTATTCTTTTGGAAAGCGGCAGATTTGGAGGAGGAAAGAAGCCATTTCGGTTCGAGAACATGTGGCTTAAAGATGCGGGTTTTGTGGACAAGGTGAAGGGGTGGTGGAACTCCTATGTTTTCTCCGGATCACCTAGCTTTGTGCTCGATTCTAAGTTGAAAGCCTTAAAGAAGGATCTGAAATTGCGGAATCAAGAGTCCTTTGGTGATTTGAATTTTCGTAAAAATGAGCTGATGGACATGTTATCTTTGCTGGATCGGTTGGATGAACAGAGCCGCCTTGATGAGGTGGGGAAAGAGCGGAAAGTGGCAGTGTCTAGGGAGCTGGATCTTCTGATGGAGATGGAGGAGACCAGTTGGAGACAGAAGTCAAGGGCTCTTTGGCTTAGAGAGGGGGACAGGTGTACGAATTTCTTCCATAGGGTAGCCAACTTTAATAGAAGAAACAATACCATTTCGAGCTTGGAGGTTGAGGGGGAGTTGGTGGAGGATCCACAGAGGATTTCAGAGGAGATTGTTGGCTTCTATTGCTCTTTGTATACGGAGCCTTTTTCTTGGAGACCTCTTCTGGAGGGTTTAGAGTTTGCTTCCATATCAGGGGCTGAAGCGGAATGGTTGGAGCAACCATTTGATGAAGCGGAAGTTACGGGGGCGGTCAGGAGTTTAAAAGGGGATAAGGCGCCGAGCCCTTATGGGTTTTCCTTAGCTTTCTTCCACGTCTGTTGGGAGGTGGTTAAGGGAGACATTCTCTCCATGTTCAACGAGTTCGCTAGGGAGGGAAGATTTGTTAGAAGTATGAATGCCACTTTCATAGTTCTTATCCCGAAGAAACCGGGAGCTGTCGAGCTAAAGGACTTCCGTCCCATTAGCTTAGTGGGGAGCGTTTACAAGATTTTGGCTAAGGTGCTTGCTAACCGTTTGAAGCTTGTCTTGCATAAGATTATTTCGTCGTCCCAGAATGCCTTTATGAAAGGGAGAGAAATTTTAGATCCAGTGCTGATCGCTAACGAGTGTATTGACTTGCGGTTGTGGTCCAATGAGCCAGGTATGCTGTGCAAATTGGATATTCAAAAGGCCTATGATAATGTCTATTGGAATTTCCTTTTGTACCTACTTAAGAGATGTGGTTTTGGGGAGAAGTGTAGGTGGATCGAGTTTTGTATTTCTACAATTAAATTTTCGGTGATGGTGAACGACTCCCTGGAGGGTTTTTTTGGTGTTTCTAGGGGATTGCGTCAGGGTGACCCTATTTCACCCTTTTTGTTTGTGATTATTATGGAAGCCTTCAGTAGGATGATGAATGTCGTGGTGGCTAGGGGCTCCATTACGGGTTTTGAGGTTGGCGGTAGGGGTGGTGGTGACATGCCCATTTCCCCATCTTCTGTTTGCTGATGATACTTTAATCTTGTGCAGGGTGGAGGAGAGTCATTTTCGTCATCTCAGATGCTTATTGTTGTGCTTTGAGGCGGTGTCAGGGTTGAAAGTTAACCTTTCAAAAACAGAAGTTATTCCTATTGGGGTGGTGGACAATGTTCAGGAGCTGGCTGCTATTATGGGCTGTAGAATTTCGTCGCTGCCTACTACTATCTTGGGCTTCCGTTGGGAGCGCGTTTTAAGAGTATGTCTATTTGGGATGGTATTATTGAGAAAGCTGAAAGAAGGCTGTCAGGTTGGAAATAGTAGCTATCTTTCGAATGGTGGAAGACTCACGTTGATTTAGTCGACGCTCTCTTGTCTCCCAACCTATTTTTTGTCTTTCCTATTCTTGTGGGGGTTGCCAATAGATTGGAGAAAATCCAGCGGACGTTCCTTTGGGGGGGTGATGGAGGAGAGCATAAGTTTCATCTTGTAAAATGGGAGAGGGTTTGTCTTCCATTGAAGAGGGGAGGGTTGGGTTTAAGGAGGCTCCATGTGTTCATTAAGGCATTATTAGGGAAATGGTTGTGGCGTTTCGCCTTGGAGAGGGATAATTTGTGGAGGGAAGTTATTGCGGATAAGTATGGTAGTGTCTCGGGCGGTTGGAGAACCAATGACATCCACGGGTCTTACGGTGTGAGTTTGTGGAAGCACATTAGCAATGGGTGGCCACTCTTTTGCGGGAACATTCGCTTTGTTGTGGGTGATGGGCTTAATGTTAGGTTTTGGCATGATCTTTGGTGTGGAGATAAGCCTTTGAAGCTTGCATTCCCTCTTTTGTATGCCCTTGCTAGTTGCAAGGATGCGATGGTAGTGGATTGTTTCGAGGGGGATTCTGGTTATAGGGTGTGGTCTATTCTTTTTTCTAGAACGGCCAATGATTGGGAGATTGAAGAAATTTCAGCTTTCTACTCATTGTTGTACTCTATGGCTCTTCGGAGACGGGGGAGATGATAATATGTTTTGGCAAGGTGCCAAGAATGAGGTTTTTTCGGTTAAGACGATGTATGATCTTATTGTACAGGGTGCGGGAGATGTCTTTCCGTGGAGGCAGATTTGGAAGATTGCTGTCCCACCTAGAGTTTCGTTCTTTGTTTGGGAAGCGGCCCATGGGAAGATCTTAACCATTGACAACCTAAGGCGGAGGGGGATGTATTTGACTAACTGCTGTTTTCTGTGCAAAGATGATGGAGAATCTGTGGATCACGTCCTTATCCACTGCTCGGTGGCCAGAGAATTGTGGGTGCACGTCCTTAGCATTGTTAACTATTGTGGGTGATGCCAAAGAGGGTGGGCGAGGTGTTACAGTGCTGGAAGAGGAAGTTCAACAATCCTTTGGCGTTGGCTGTGTGGAATATGATACCTTTATGTCTTTGGTGGAGCTTGTGGAGGGAGAGGAACATGAGGTGCTTTGAGGATTTGAGGCTGCCCTTAGTTCGTTTGAAAGGCAATATGTTGCAGACTTTGTTCCTGTGGGCCAACGGGGTGTTGGGTTCTCCTTTTGTAGAGACTTCAGCGATTTTATCAGTTTTTTAGCTTGTTTATTGTAGTTGGGTTAGTACAGCCTCTTGTACTGTCCCATTCCCTTCTGTTTTCTTTTGTACTCTCTTCTATCTCAATAAAGCTTTCCTTATCAAAAAAAAAAAAGGAGTCCAACATTGACTCGCAAGAATTTGCCGCAAAGTCGCTGGAAGGTTAGATCCTTTCCCTCATTCGAGAATCTCCTCTTTTCTTCCACTCCGCCCTAAAGAGTAACAAGCACCAATTCAGTGACGTTTTCATTCATTTGGAGTCTGGTTTCTTCTGCTTCATTTTTATCTACTATTCTTCCTTCTAGTTTTTTTATATCTTTTTATTCCTTTTCATTATTCCTGAAGTCCCATAGGTTCATCATGAAACTAAGAAGTGTCATTTAGAAGAGAGGAGGAGGAAAACGAGAAAGGGGGAGAAAAAGAAGCGAACTGAAAGAAGAAAATCTGGCAGTTGTTTTCCTCTTCAATTCAATTCCTTTGAATCAGTGAGGATGTTTACTTGATGATCCTCTCTTCTTCCAGGTGAGCTGGGATCCATTTCAAAGTGCCTTCGTTGTCGCCATCTTTTTTTTCTATTGGGCCCTTTCTTTTGTTGGGCAGTTAGAAAGGACCAGGCTGTTAAATAGTTCAGTCAATTCGTTAGACACCAATAAAGGATTTTCTGAGCGATTATGATTGTAAATGCATCTTGCGTACGCTTGATTAGTATCCAAAAGATTCGTTCCCTTTCACTTCATTTGGGCTTTCTCTCAGGCAATGGACAGAAGATATACAAATAATTGCAAAGCATCACTGCCCCCCTTTCTCCAAAAAAATAAAAATAAAATAAAAGAGGGAGAATGCCCGTTTCTGGTTGATATGATCTGTTCAGTTAAGTATGATTCAACATGTCTGCTATGTAATTAGTAGTATCTTCTGGTTGAAGTGCTCATTGCTTGAATTGGTATGGTTGTTCTCATCAACAAGAGCTACAGGTCTACTTAAGAAACAAAATTAATGGTGCTTGAATAAAAAAAATCTTTTCTAATGGTTCCCGTGGGAGTGAATGCAGTTTGCTTTTCTGGGTTGACCAAATAAGAAAAGAGAAAAGACAGTTTCAATACTTGAGGATAGATATGCTTTTTCAATCAAGACTGTGGAGCTGTATGATAACTTCAGTTTTGGAATATGCATCTTGCCTACTTCACATATGGAGAGATCTAACTTTGAGTTTTGGATTGACAGGAAGCTCGAAACAATTTGAAGAAGGAACTGTCTTTAAGAAGTGTTCTCTCAGATCCCTTATCGTGAGTTTTTCCCTGCATCTTTGTTTTGTTCTGTTCTTTCACAGGCACACTTTAAACAGGTGAATCATGGTGACTATTGGTAATCATCAGTTATATAGTCGCTTATCTCCTCGTTTGTCTTCTTTCTACTGTCTTTTAGTATAAAGACAACAAAGTGTTGGTTTATATTTTAGCATTTCTGAAAGGTTAGCATGCCATGCCACAAATTTTGCATGGTGATATATCTCAATGACTAATATGTCTTAAAACAGATGCTATTACATTTCTGTCTTTAATTTTCTTTGTCCATTCTGATGTTGGAGCTCTCAAAAGGAAGTTTCTGGTGACCAATTACCATGATATGACTTTTGATGTTAGGAAACACTGTAGGTTGAATTATTTTGTCGGATTCACTTCAGTTGTCTACTATGAATTCTTGATTTCCATTCTGAATTTGCCTCTAAAATCACTGTTTGCTATTCTTTTTTGTTCGTTATTATTATTATTTTTCAAAATTTTCTATTAGAACTGCACTTTGTGATAGTAGATTGATTTTAGTTTCTTCTTATTGCTATAGTAAGGAAGATTTGCATGAAAATGGTCATATACTTTTAAAATGGCACTAAAGTTTTTTGTTCATGGTTTTGTTTTTGTTTTTTCAATTATCCATGCTTTAGTGGCGCTTTTCTTGAAGATGCGATGGTCGTTTCATGTGGGCATTCATTTGGTGGTTTGATGCTGAGAAGAGTCCTTGAATCAGTAAGTAGGACTATCTCCTTTTCCTTTAAGAAACGATAGTCAATAATTGCTTCGTTGAAGATGCCTTTAAAGGTAAATGTGTGCAATAGGGATGAGTCGGTGATTTGGGGTTTTTTCCTCCTAATGCTGAGTTCCTCAACACCCTTCCAGAAAAATTGGGCATTACCTTTGAGATTCATTGTTGAAAATCTGACTTGCTTGTTTTCTTACAGACTGTACCACTCAAAAAAGTTATCCATGTCCTTAAATTATTTTCTGAAGGCCCACTGGTCTAATTGACCATGAAAAGCAGGAGCTTTGGCCCTAATATGTCCATCACTCTCACCAGGGTTTACATAATCATGGTGGTTTTTTTGCGGAAAACCTTGATTTGGATAACACCATCATCTGCCACACCCTTGATGTTGAGGGAAATGCCTGGGAGGTGGTCTATCCTTGATTTTTGCATTATGCCATCCCATGTCAGGAGCCTCACTCTCATTGTGCTCTTCATTTATTCGATCAGAAACCTCTCTAGATACTACCCGAGCGACTAGGTCTCTTGTTGGTTCTGACTAGAGTGACACAAACCTCCTGATAGTTTCCATAAATGACTTGTTTTTGGTAAAAGATGGACATTACTGTGTGTAAATTCTGGTGCTCTATTATTTGGTTGTGGAGGACCTAATGTTGGTCCTGCATGGCTTTCAGTTCTTCTTGCATTGTTGCATAAAGGCATCAATTGGACTGGAATCCATGATGGGTGAAGACTCAGAACTAGGTATTAAACAACCATTATGCAAATGCATGCACAAGTGTAATTCAAATGAGAGCAGTACAATTCCCTGCAATCTTATTTCCAAAATAGCATTAATTTTTTTTTTAAAAAAAATTAAATACAAACAAGCAGTTTTGGAATTCGAAGTGTTGGGACCTACCAGTGGAAGTCATAAGTTTCCAATATGTTTAGGCACACTCCACAATAAATAAAAAGGCTACTCAGTCATGTCTTTTTTTTTTGGGACATTGAATGGTTATGGGCGGGTTAGCAACACATTTAAATTAAGGGAAAGATTCTTAGGAAAAAACAATGAAGGGAATGAAATGTAGGATGGTGGCATTAATAATTTATATTTGAAATTTTTTTGATAACGCACAATGCATTAATAATGGGTATTAGGAAGAATATGGGATAATGGACAATATGGAATAATGGAATTTCAAGTGATTGCTATCTAAAATTAATCTAACCATGTATAATTAGCAAAGTATTGACAGCACTTTGAGAATCGGCAACTATGTACTTCAAGAAAAAGAAGCTTACCCATCTTACCGTGGGATAATTGAAAGCTGACATATGTTGTCGTGTTTCCCTGGCTTTTTAATTCAAATAAGCTTGCTATTCTGCTTCACCCATGAACCCCCATAGCAAAGTATTGACAGCACTTTGAGAATCGGCAACTATGTACTCCAAGAAAAAAGAAGCTTGCCTATCTTACCGTGGGATAATTGAAAGCTGACACATGTTGTCGTGTTTCCCTGGCTTTTTAATTTAAATAAGCTTGCTATTCTGCTTCACCCATGAACCCCCATAGCACATAAGAAACCAACTCTCTAAATTACTCATTCACCCAATTCAGCTCAATGCAAACATGTGTAGCAAACTCAAGTCAATATCTGTGGCTTGCCAATTTCCAAACACTTCCAAATGGCAGAAAATTGGCTGAGTTAACAACTCCCAAATTGAAAAAGAGTCTGGACCTTCTTAGAGCTAGTGATTGGGTCTTTCAAATATAGAGCAAATCTTCACATTCATTGTACGCTCACTCCCAAAAGTTTGCAAGGTTCCAAAGCCGACCGTTCCTGTAGATTCAAAACCAACCTTTGCGCTTTACTTTGCTGGAATTAGATGTGAAATCAAAGGTCAATGTTGGACTTCAATTATGTTTAATTGTAGCTACATCTGTGTACTTCGAAAGGACTAGTCAAAGTTGACTTTGACGCCCATTGGAATCATTATAAGGCCCAGTTCTATCCAATAAGAATTAAATGTGAGATTCGGTTTTATACCTTTCCTTTCTTGCTCCTTTGGGGATATTATAATTTCCCTCCCGTAACACCTGATATCCTCATCAGGGCCCGTCAAGTCCATATTAGACATTATCAGGTTCACTCTCATGCTATTTGTAATGGCCCAAAGAAGCACTAGCAGCATCTGTTTTTTAAATTCAAAAGAACTTGTCAAGATTACTATTGTAGCTCTTTGGAATCACTATAAGGCCCAGTTCTACCTAGTAAGCATCCAATGTGGGACTTGGCATTAGATCATTTATTTATCATTCCTTCTCCTCTCCCTCTCTTTGTGGAACTTGGGTTATCACAATTAAGCTCACATATTAGTCACATGTCAGGACGTGCATGTATATAATGTAAGGCAAGGTGTATTCATTTGTTGGGCAAACTCATTTGATTCTACCGCTTGCTGCTAAGACAAGACAAGACCGGAGAGGAAGTAGGGACAAAGAGGTTGTGGGTAGGCATTGGATATGCTGCCTTGGGAGCTTGAACCATGTCAAAAGAAAGTATTAGAGAGGAACTTGACATAGAGAGAAAGGTATAAGAAAGAATGAGACAGAAATGTCTTGCTGATCTTAGCTATCATTAAAGGCATTGGTTTTTCTTTGACATATGTTGTGTAGAATCTGTAGGTAGGATACCATAGCTGCTGGTGCCATCTGTAGGTAGGATCCCATACTTTGTATGACTGTCTAATATGAAGTTTAAGCAATTGGTAGGCTTGCCAAATAACTGGATTTTGTGCAAAGATGTCTATAGAGGAGAGAAATGTAAGTAAATTATAAAACATTCCAACCTTTGCCTTTTGATGTAAATCTTGGCAGCAGCAAGAGGAAGAAGTTATGCAAGACATCCTCTCAATCGCTTAACCAACTCAGGACTGACTGTCACCAGCAAACACCGTAAAAGCAGGCGCTGTGGTCATGTATATTACTGGGGTCTCCAAAATTGCAAGAGAACAGGGTCAGCAAAGAGAGGAGAGATGTCGGGTATCTACAAACATAGAATTAAGAAGTGAGAATGTAGGAAAGTGGCCAGCGTACTGAAGAACTGGCAGGGTGCTATTGCAGAACTCAATAACAGAGGGAGGCCGGGTAGAAAGTGGGATTTTTAGAGAAAATATTCTTGGTGTTATAGCAACCGCAAAAGTGTCTGGTTGCCAGTAATCAGTATCACAAACGAGATTCAATTGGTCATCAAATTATTCACTCCAAAAGAATGTGTCTTGGTTTTGAAGATGAGTTCTCTCGTGTAAAAGTGGGATGCTGCCATAATATGCAAAGGGCCCTCCCTTTAGTTGTGAAAGCTCATTACTAGTGAGGAGTTTCTGCTCATCCCAGGTAGTTCGTCATTCAAAAGCTAAGGCAACATGCCATCGTCGTGCAGTGCCACTATTTGCATCACTAGCGATTCTTGCCCGTGTATTTGGGATTGTTATTAGCAGCTCAGATTATCCTGTTTCTGCTGATATTTGTGTCTCTGAGCAGCTGTTCATCAGTTAAGGGTTGATTACAGCAACGACCTTGGGCTCAGTGGTAAAATTGTGGTAGGAAAAGGAGTAATCTTGTTGTTGTGTCTTATTACAATTAGTTTCAATTCTAGCGACCCATTAACACAAACATTCACATGAATGTTCTGGCCACCTTTCAGGATCTATTTTTCTTGACTTTTTCCTACTTTCCATTTGTTTTGTTCTTTCTCTTGTTTCTGGACTTTCGGTTCTCCCCTTTCCTGATTTTATTGATATCTTTCTCCCGTATATCCACTATTACATGGTAATATTGTGTGTATTTGTGTGGAGTGTATTTCAGTCTGTGAATTCAAGGAGAGCTGTTCCAAAGATATGCTTCATGGTGTATCAATGAGATATTGAATTCTACTCATGCTTTCTTCGTTACGTTTGTCTGATGGATTTATTTTTTCTAGATGTAAAGAAGAAAAGAATTGTAACTACAATTATTGTTTCATCACAGTCAAGATGTTCCCTTTGCAGTGCAGAAATTGAGACCCGGTCTTTAATCCCTAATCTTGGTATATTCCACTTCACCTTTCTTTTTAAAATAAACTAATATTGTCTTTGATCTCTTTCTTTCAACTCCATTGTTTCGGACAAATCCACAATTGTAGCGATGTTAATTTACCTTTGTGAGAAATTTTGTCTTTCTGGAAACTCTATTACGTATTCATTTCCTCCCAGCTCTTAGAGCAGCAGCTGCAACAGTGAAGCACGAGGATGATCGAAGGCTATTTCATAATGCAGCTCTCCGGAAGCTTCGGAAAGAAATGGGCGACCAAACTGATTCAATCAGAAGACCAAACAGGGTATGTTTCAAATAATTTTCTTGTATTTGTATTACTTGACCTTTGTAGTCATGGCAGCAACAGAGGGAGAGGTGTAGCAGTTAATATGGAGAACTGTAATTGTCTTGTATTTGTATTACTTGACCTTATTGCATCTGGTGGTGGTTTGAGGACTCTTCTTTGTCTATGGCAAGCCTGATGGGTGGTCTGATGAATGATCTTTTTTTGTGGTCTGATGTGATGTTGGGTGGCCCTTTTCTTGATTTCCAGGACTTCTTGAGCTTTTATGTTTGTATGCTGTAATTTCTGTTCTGTTGTATTTTCAGTACAATCTTTGTACTGTTCTTCTTTTTCTTTTTCGTTAATAATATTGCTTACTTATCAAAAAAAATATGGAGAACTGTAGTGGATGAAAAGTTAAGTCAGTAAAACTGGAATTGGAGTAGGGGCTAAATCTTTTCTGGAAAAAAGTTAAAGGATAACTGTAGTGGATGACAAGTGAAGTCAGTAAAAATGAAATTGATGTAAGAAGGGTTAAATCTTTTCGGGAAAAAACTTAAAATCTGTATGTGATCTCTCTCCTTAAACACTAATGCAAATGGTTGGTGTACGTTACGTGGCAAGTTCTCTTTGGTATCGTCATTAAACTGCTTATCAAAGTGGTTAACATTTTCATCCAAACTGTGAAATGTTTGTCTATGGCTTAGGTCCAGAACTGCATTTAATTGATTGATCTTGGAAAGTGTAACTTTTACAACCTATAGATATGTATACAAACCAACATGATGTATTGCCTTAATAGATATGGAATGACGTTGGGATGGACATTTAGAAGTGAATAACAGTGTCCTTTACACAAGCGAGCTACTTGCATTGTCTTGTGAGATGCAACCTAATGCTCAGTGTTAGCAGAGTTTTAGTTTCAATTGAATTTGATGTACTGACATTTTGCGACCTAATTGATTGTCTACAGGAAAATGGTGATGTTACTGCTCATGAAGGGTTCAATCGCGGGGTGCAGTATCCATTTTCAGTGAATGAGAAGGTGGTAATCAAGGTGAGTCTTATGCAATGTGTTCTGCTTTTATCAATCTGTTGGCCATGATAGGTTCTAGTTGCTGGACAGAAGTCTGAAGGAGATACTGAATTGTGCAGGGGAACAGGCGAACACCAGACAAATTTGTTGGGAAGGAAGCGATCATCACATCCCAGTGTCTAAATGGCTGGTTAGTTAGCTGGACCTAACTCTTGCACGTGTATGATACTGACATGCATTTTGATATATAGTACTGAGGCAGAATCTAGGGCCACTAGAAGACAAAAACTGAAGCGAAGATCAGAGAAGTTGGTCCTATATCAAGGCTGAACATTTTTTGGTCCAGTGAACTACATGAAATTTTTGGATAATTGATATCGTAGAGTATTCCAAAGGGTATAATCTGCAAACTTTTAGCCATAAGGGTTCCTAACAACCCCAGTAATATTTGTTCAAGCAGTTACTATGAAGATGATCTAGTGTTTCCAATTCTACTTGTGTTTGTGTAGTACTTGTGTCTTTTGAACACGTAAGAAGCCACTTGCTAGTTTTACTTTTCAGGTAAATTTGCAAGTGAGTAGAAGCATTCGTGGAATAAATGGAATTTTTGGGTTCAATTTTCTATCCCAGAATGTCTGCACTTGTTTGTTAAGGTTATTGGTTAAATAATGAACTTCAACAGAATTCTGAGAACTTTTTGACCCACATTCTTGCATTTTGAATCAAGTCTAACACTGATTTGGTTTAGGCACTGTCCTGTATATGCCATGGATTTCGATGCACATGGGTGAACTGTAGTACCATTTTTTCTTTTTTAAGGTTTTTTAAAGCTAGCATATGTTCATGTTGAGTGTCAACCTTTGGTACCAATGTTGTCAGTTGCCGCCTTCATAAAACAACCCCCACGCCTTTTTTCCTTCTTCCAAATAAGAATAATAGTAAAATTCAAAGTCCAAATGGGCACTTTGAATTTTAGGAGCTTTTTGATTGTAATTTGACCATGTAAAGATTGGAAGATTTTGTTGTTTGATTGATCAAATATAGGGCTTTTATTTTTTAATTAGTTTCTCTTGCATCTTTTCTTCTTCTTCTTGAACTTGTTTAACTTGTTAATTCTTTTCCAGGTACTTGCTTAAGATCATTGGAACTGGAGAGAATGTTCGCTTGCAATATAGATCTCTTAGGAAGATATTGAATACTCCGGCCGTCAATGGCAGATGTCTATCACAACCGATTCCAAACAGTAGCTGATAGGTTAGATTTCACCTAGTGCTAGATAACTCAAAACCTCAGCAGTGCATAATTAAAAGAAAACTCACCTTGTTTCACTCCGATCGGGAAAGATATAATATATGAGTTGTAGTTCTTGTAATGGTGTGTAGTTTATGAAGCAGAGAAAGGTAGTCTGTTTGAATGCTTTTGAATGCTAGAGTTCCAGACACCTGCTGAAAAGCTTGTAAATTGTATTAAGGACTCGCTTCATGCTATAGAATTGACACGACGAAACAAGTAATGCCCTTTACCTTGGTTCCTATTCGAAACACATCGTAATGATAGATGAATTTACACTGTCAGAATTGTTTCAGGAAATGCCTTTGAAAATCTTTTGCTGTTTAGTGAGCATGTTTATCCCCAAATGGAAAATGAGTTCATTTCCAATGGCATTTCTCAGGGATTGGCATATAGAACAGCTTGAGACCCGGCGGGTGATCTGTGGTTAAAAGAATGTGGCGGTGGTGCATTTTGCTTCGTTTCTCTCCCTCTTTTTAAATATATATATTTGAATTTTTGCATATGCCTGTATGTGGATAAGGGGGTCAAATCACAGAAGTGCAAACAGAAAAGGAAGAAGAAAGTGCGGTTTTTCCAATCTGAACTTTTTAGGAAACAGTACTTGTTTATTTTGGGCCCGGCGCAAGCCCTTGTCCCAAGATACGGGAGATTTACAAAGAAAATTAAAAAAGTTTGAAGATAAAGTAGACAAGTGGAGCTTGTACCATTTTTTTGGGTACGTGGGCCTTTTATTAAAGACTTGAGCCAAGAACGCAAAGATTCAGTGGACTTCGCTAATATAATAATATTTATAACGTCGGATTTTAGGAACATCCATTTGCCGCCAAAGTAATATTCTTATCTATCTTCAGAGTCATCTCGTCCTCAGCAAAAGGTCTATCAATCCAGCTAGCTTTCTCCCCCGAGATAGATGCAAACTCTAAACCCTCCAAAGACGGCCTCCAAGAGTGAGGTTCTTTGTACAAGGAACAGTAATAATTCACAATCTCATCGGAACACCACAATCGGATCCTCCACAACAACCCCATCCACCTCCAAACTAGAAATGGAATTAATCCTCCTATTCGAGTTTGCCATGCGATGGAAAAACTTTGTGCTTCTATCCCCCTCCTTAAGCCACAAAGATCGCGACTTCTGTCTCCAACTCACATCCTCTATATCAATCAGGTGATCTAACTCACCCAACACATGAATCTTCCTAGCTTTCCCCTCCTCCAAAAGCCCCCATTCATCCAACGAGTCAAGTGAAAACAACTCAGTTAACAAAGAGGACTTCCTAAAGCTGATATCCCCGAACACCTCCTGGTTCCACAGTTTCAGATCTATTTTTAGCGCCTTCAACTTTGTATCCAAAATAAAACTAGGAGACCCCGCAAAAGAATACGAACCCCACCACTCCCAAACCTTATCCACAAACCCATCCACTTTCAGCCACATGTTCTCGAATTGAAACGACCTTTTCCCACCCCCTGGCTGCCTCGCTCCAAGAGAATAGGAAAATGATCGGAGAGAATGCGGGCAGTCTTTTCTGAGTCACCTCCAGTAACAAGGATTCCCAAGATGAGCTAAAGAGGAAACGGTCAATCCTAGACCACGACTCAGAGGCCCTATTGTTAGACCACGTATAAACTCCACCCAACAGAGGAATGTCCACAAGACCTAACTCCGCAACGAAATCAGAGAACTCCACCATTGCTCTCCAAACCCCACCTTCACCCGAACGCTCGCTAGGAAACCGGGTGACATTAAAATCACTCCCAATACACCATGGGAGATCCCACCACACAAAAACCCCAGCCAACTCATCCCATAACAAACTCCTATTCCTATCCTCATTAGGACCGTAAACACCTAAAAAAATCCATTGATAACCATCACCCACATTTTTAAAGATCACCGAAACTGAAAACTCACCAAGGCAAGAAACCACCATCTCTAACACCCTATTGTCCCACATTAATAAAATACCCCCCCGAGGCGCCAACCGCCGCCAAACTAAGCCAACAAACATGAGCTCCTCCCCACAAACGCCTAACCAAAGCCCAAGAAACCTCAGCCACTTTGGTCTCTTGAAGACAAACAACATCAGGTCTCCAATCCCTCAAAAGATTCCACACCTTACGACACTTCACATTATCATTCGACCCCCTAACATTCCAACTCAAGATTCGTGACATCATTTCAACACTAACAATGCCCGCCCTTTGTTCTTGTTCATTCTAGCAAGTGAAGAAGACCCTTTATAGTTAATCGAAGAAGACAATCCCTTCAGCTCTCGTATCAACTTTCCCCCTGATTTTCTAGACTTTTTTGAACTGCTCTGCACCCTGTCTCTTTCCAATGCAACAAAGAGCTTCCTCAGCTCCTCCTCATGACCCTCACACGACACCCCAACCAAATTTCTAACTGAAGAAACCATCTCTAAGACCCAATCTGAAACACCAATCTCCTGAGAGTTCCCCATCAATTCAACACTTGGGAAACAGACTGCCAAGGGTTCCACAGTCGCCAATTCCCTCTCATCATCTCCCAGAAGCTCACCATCCTCCAACTCTAGAGAATTTGACCCCAAATCTGGACCAAATGAGCTCTCAACACAAACCAAACTCGTAGAAAGCCCCCGAGAACACTCCCCCCGAACGAGCCCCAGGAGAAAGATGCACCTCTGCCTGAGCCCTCTCGGCAACACAACCCTCCTTCACGCGACGAGAAAATTTCCCATCGAGAACAAAGTGGAACTCCCCCATCGAACGCTCACTCTGGAGCCTCCTAACAGACAGATCGGCCTCATCTGTCTCCGAAAAATAGCTTCCCGGCGTCTCCATCAAGCCGGAAGCGAGACGGGTCAAAACAGCTCCAGATTCTACTGCCTGCTCCGGCGAGACGCTGAAACTCTTCTCTGCCACCCCAGAAAACATCGTCGGAGGCACAGCCACCACCGGCGAGGAGGAGTGGCCATCTCCCGAGCACGTTCTGGGGGATCGGAGCTGTTGGAAATAACTGCCTTAAGTACGGGCCTCGGGTGAAGCTGCCCAACCTCCTCACGAGAAGCCTTCGTATGGATAAGGCTCATTGGGTGGCTCAATACCTCCCCCAAGATTGTAGGAACAGGGCCCGACCCATCATCTTCCACCAGATCCTGCGTAGGAAGTTTCTCTTTCCAAACCAAAGTGGGCTTAACTACTGGGGTTGAAGAAGCAACACTCGACCCAACATCCAGCCCCAATAGATCTAACAAAGCATCAATTTATTCTCTTATCCCCATCAACTTAGGTCTCCAGAAAGCCACGTCAAACACTTTTCCTACAACCGACTTTGCAGTACATGACAGCTTCTTGGAAAAAAAAGAGTCGCCTGCCAAAGACGCATGCAGAGAAGCATGTTGTAGTTCCTTCTTCTCCACACTACCTCCGACCTCTCCAGCTCCCTTCACGGCCAAACCCCTACCTCTAGAGCTTTCCCCCGTCGACCCTCTCTTTGCAGCCTCAACGAAGGAGACCTCTTGTCGGACTCTAGAATCAGAAGAGCCTCCTCTGCCACTTTGGAGTTCACCAAACTGAGACACCACCTCCTGAAACATAGTGGCTAAAGCCTGCCAGCCAGACCCCCCTTTGCCTTTTGGTAACATCACCACCCATTTTCTGCGTCCCCCTCCAAACTCCGCTATTGCAACATATCTCCCAGCTTTGTTGCTACATCTCTGCTCCAAAAAAGCCTGAGAAGCTTCGTTAAACTTAACAACAAACTCCTTGTTAACATCCACTTGCAGTCTATTGGCCATATTCACCATCCAAACAGCTCCAAACCTCCCAAAGAATATAGAACTCAGAGCCTTCCGACTCCATTCCGACATTTTCACAACACCATTACCTAAAACTGTAACCTGGAATTCATTATATTCAACACTGAATCTACGAGAAAATGACATATGGACTACCTAACTGAACACAGGACAACAATCTCACAGCAAGTTGATTATCCCTCTCGAGCGTAAAGTCAAGACTTGGAAAAACAATTGGACATCAAATACTTCTAGACCTTTCTAAGGGGGAAGGATCACTCTTATCAAGTCCAAGCTTTCCTACCTTCCTACTTATTTTATGTCTCTTTTTCCTCTCCCCATGGTGGTGGCTAAAAGATTGGAAAAGCTCCAAAGAGATTTTTTGTGGGGTAGTGGGGCAGGGACATAAGTTTCACCTTGTCAGGCGGGATAAGGTGTGTTCTCCTCTTCTAGCTAGTGGGTTAGGTCTAAGGCATTTGCCTCTGTTCAATAAGGCCTTGCTTGGGAAGTGGTTGTGGCAGTTCGCTACGGATACCGATAGTTTATGGAGGTGTGTCATTTTGGTGAAGTATGGTTGCGAGGTGGGGGGATGGAGGACTCCAGTGGTTAATGTTCTTATGGGGTGAGCTTGTGGAAGCATATTAGTAGCGGGTGCGCATACTTCTATGAGAGGCTCTTTTTTGTAGTGGGGTGCGGGCTTAGATTTCGTTTTTGGCATGATCTTTGGTGTGGAGACAAAATTTTAAGGTTAGATTTCCCTCTCCTATTCTCCTTGGCTCAGAATCAGGATGCATTGGTGGCAAATTATTTGGAGGATAGGTCGGGAATTACGGTTTGGAGTGTTCAGTTTTCTAGAACCGCAATGATTGAGAGTTGGATGACTTTGCAGGCTTTTATTCTTTGTTGTATGGGCAGGTTGTTAGGAGAGGGGAGGTTGATAAGATGTGGTGGTGGGATTCCAAAATCGGTGCCTTTTCAGTCAAGTCTTTGTATATATCTCTTTCACAGGATATTGATTTGGGTTTCCCTTGGCGTCAGTGCTGGAAGACTTTGGTTCCCTCTAGAGTTTCTTTTTTGTCTTGGGTGGCTGCTCATGGGAGAGTGTTGACTATTGACAACTTAAGGAAGATGGGCTTTTACTTGACTGATTGGTGTTTCTTGTGTAAAGGCGAGGGGAAGTCTGTGGATAATCTTTTTCTGCATTGTTTGGTGGCTAGAGGGTTGTGGGCGTCTTTATTTTGCATTATGAACCTTTCTTGGGTTATGCCTAGGAGGGTGATTGAGCTGTTGAGGGGCTGAAAAATGCAGATCGACAACCCCATTGCTTTGGCAGTGTGGAGGATGATTCCTCTTGCTGTTTGGTGGATCTTGTGGAGGGAGAGGAACAACAGATGCTTCGAAAATTCTGAGCGGTCTTTGGAAAATTTAAGGGGTCTTGTATTGCAGTCGCTTTTTCTTTGGGCTAATGTGATGTTGGGTTCTCCTTTTTCGGGTTATTCAGATTTTCTTAGCTTTCTTGCTTGCTTATGTTAGGGGTTTTCAGTATAGTCTTTTATACTGTTGACTCTATTTTTTGTACCTTTGTTTCTCATTATTAATAAGATTGGCTTACTTATAAAAAAAGAGTCCCTTAGCTATTATTAAGCACCAGAAATATTGAGCAAAAGGTGATGCAGACCCTAAATAACATAAAGCGATTAAAATCTTCAAGCATGCTTATGAAGATTTCATGGGTATATATACCTTGCTGTGTAATGTTAAACTTAAGCTAGAGTTGTTGTAGTACTAGCTATGAGCTCCTGTCTTGTAAAAATATTTTCAAAAATATTAATGTATGTTATATATTTTATTTTTATGTTTGAATTTTTCACTTTAAAATATTGTGAATGCATTAGTGGACAGAGTATAACATAATGTGCATATATTTCGGTTCCACATTTGGCCATATCAGTATAGGTTTTTTCCCATTTTCAATTCAGTTATTTATTTGTTTTAAACAAGGCTCAAAATGACCCGGGGTCAAAACAACATTTTGAGCCTACTAAACATTATAACAATAATAATCGTGGGTAAATACCAAATGTTTTGCCAAGGGATTCACTCGAATTCTTTTTGCTCACTTGTCCCACTCCCTTCTCTCCCCGACTCTCTCACTTCCATCTCTCTCTCTCTCTCTCTCTCTCTCCTGGCCCGGCTAGTCAAAATCTCAGCCTATGTTATGAAATTTTTTCTTTGATTAAAGAAGATGAGATTAATTCTACGGTATATGCTAATGCCTTAGGGTTTGTTGATTTTGGGTTTTGAATGGTTCAAATTGGGTATTTCTAATTAATGAGGTAATTGTCATTTTGTTGAAGCTTAAATATTTATAGTCGTTTCATGCATTAATATTGGATTAATTATTCATTACATGTTTGGATTAATTATACATTACATGTTTTCGGTTAATAATTATTTTGTGGTTTTTTCATACATGTTTATTGAATAAATTTTCTATCATGTCCACATTGATTGAGAGGTGTACAGTGTTTGCTTGCTGTTGAAAAAATATTCTATTGTTTATGCTTAGATCCTTTAGGTTGTGATCTTAGCTATTTAGAGTTGATGTAGATAGCTACAGTCGTTTTTGAAACTTTCCGTCAAAACCCTTAAGCAAAAAGTAAAAGGGCCATGAAGGCATTGGGTTTTGGCAGATATTTTGTTTTTCAACAAATTTTTCTTACTCGAATGATCTGAAAATGAAATGTGTTTTCATGTTAGATGTATTCTTCTGCACCGGTGGTTCACCTGGCCCAATTGATGAGACCATTACTAGTCTTATTTCTTATGAACATGAGAATCCCACCCAGCTCCAAGAAGATCCACCAACTAAAAGAAAAAAAACTCTTGTAAGAGTTTTGTAGGATCATTTTACTAAAAAAATTCTAGTTGTCAAGCCTCAACACCCTACGCCTAATTGTCATCATTTTAAGATCCTTGTTGAGTGCCACCTTGATAATCATGAGATCTCGGGTATGAGAAGTCATCTCAAACATTGTGTACCTATAAGAAGAAGCAAAGAAACTATTAGACACGAATCAATCTAGGTTGACATTTGACGGTGGACAATTACACTAAAAAGTATGTTATAAGATGGATTGTTGAGTGTTTGATAATGGATGAGATGTCATTTACGACTGTACAAAAGATGGGGTTTAGGACATTGGTTACTAGGTTTTAGCGTTGCTTCAAGATGTCTTCTAGATACATATGTATGAAGGATTGTATAAAGTTTTATATGGAAGAGAGGAAAAATTTGAAATCGATGTTTGTCAGCGAAAGTCCTAGGGTGTGTTTTACCACTAAACGTGAACATCAGTGCAAAATTTAAACTATAGGTGTGTGACAAACCTCTTCTTTGATAGGCAGTGGTGTTTACATAAGAGGATTCTTTATTTTCATTGTGTATTGGATCGCAAGTGGGCTATCATAGAGAAAGAGATAGAGTTGTGCATGCTTTTCAAGAGGGTTGATAAAATCCTCACAATCATGCTTGAAAATACAATCTCCATACTACAATTGAATAGGTGAAAAAGAGGCAGGAATTGGATTCCTAGCTACGTAGCAGACTTGTTTGTAATCATGACTTCGTCCACATGTGTTGTTGTGTACATATCTTGAATCTTATTGTTAAAGAGGGATTGAAGGAGTTGGATGATTCCATTATAAGGATACATAATATTATTAAGTACGAGAAATCTAGTCCACAATGAGTTTGTGGGTTCAAGATGGTCGCGCTAAGAGAATGATGTGTGAAAGGATTTTTTTTTTCAAATTGATGTTCCCACTTGATGGAACTAGACCAATGTTTTTTTAGAAAGGACTGAAAAATTTTGGGGGGCTGATTTGAGGATATGTTGGAGGAAGATGAGAACTTAGTGATGCTTTTGAATGAAGATGGTCATGGGAGACAAGGATTGGAGTCACCCCCATTGAGGTTTGAGAGCACATTTGACAGTTTGTTTTAAAAGTGTTCTATGAGGTGACCCTATATATATTAGGGTCATATATTGTGACTTCAAACGTTTTTTTAGGAGTTAGTCAAAATTCATAATCATTTAGAGAACTTTAGTGTTAGTTTTGATCTTTTGTTAGGTGACATGGCTAGACTAATGCAAAGTAAATATGTCAAGTGTTGGGGGATTTGAGGAAGGTAAATAGGCCCTTATTTGTAGCTTCATTATCTGATTCCTGCCTTACACTCATTACTTTGGAGTTTGATATATCAGAACTTTAGGAAGGAAAGGGATATGGATTTTACTAACTCGGTGCGAGTTACTATAGATAAATTATTTGGGGAGTATAGTGGAGGTGCCATAACCCAAGTATCTCAAACTAGTGGCAGCTAGAGTTTTGTAGGTGTGGATGATGAGAATATTGAGTAGGATGTATAGGTGGATCTTGCTAGTTATCGACAAGAATAAAACTTGCTAAATATTAACTCTGAGGTGGAGCGATACTTGATTGAAGATGTAGAACCCAAGTCACTAAGTTTTAATATTTTACTTTGGTGGAAGGTGAATTCTCAAAAGTTCAAGATTCTTTCTCACATTGCCAATGATGTGTTGGCTATCTCGATCACTATCAAGTCATCTGAGTCTACTTTAACCATTGGAGGTCGAGTGTTGGATCCTTTTCGTTCTTCTTTGACATCTAGTACAGTGGAAGGACTTATATGTGCATAGAATCGGTTGCATGCTAATCCCATAAAAGAGGAAGATGATGTCGAGAATCATGATAGAGACAATCCTGAGTTACAAACTAGATTTAGATAAACCTTTTAAACCATAAATTTTGGGTGGAGTAAATATTTAAATGGATCATTTTGTTGCCTTAAAATTTATCACAAAGTTGACTTATGTAATTTATGTGAGACACTCATTTATATATTGTAATAGCCTAAACCGTGTAGACCTCTAGCGCTATCCTATACTAATAGACGACACTGGTAGATTGAGGTTACGGTTAGTTGGAGGATCGTTAAAGCAAAAAGGTTTTAAGTTTCTTTAGAA
This sequence comes from Myrica gale, assembly GCA_963930655.1. Taxonomy (NCBI): domain Eukaryota; kingdom Viridiplantae; phylum Streptophyta; class Magnoliopsida; order Fagales; family Myricaceae; genus Myrica; species Myrica gale. Next base: position 10,027,981 of record OZ005612.1, on the reverse strand, counting down.
CATCAAAACCTCTTTTTATTCATTTCTTCCACTATTGTACAATGGAGTACCACTTCTGCTTTCTTTATACATTCTCCAAAATTAGGCAAAAGCTGATAGCTAAGTATCTACGTCCTACATCAAGTCTTGGTACTTAGTCTTCTTGTCTACTCCTCTTCCGCATTGTCACTCAACATTACGTAGTCTGGTGATCCTGGCCCAATCCTTTCATGAACACCTTCAATGATAACCTCCAAATTGTCAGTCACACAAACTTGGAACATAAGCTTCAAAATTAATACTCAATGGGTAATGGTTTTAGAAAAATCTCCCAGGTACATCTTGATTTTCTGCTAAAGCAATTAGCAAAATGATGAGCCCAAATGAAAATAGAAGAAATACAAAGGATCATCTTTAACAATACAATAGACTAAAAAGGGATCAAATCAATGAAAACTCAGAATAAGGATATTCTTTCTAGAGTCCTATCCAGCGCTTCTTTGCTTAACCCCCAAAGTTGGTTGTACATCCCATCTTAGGATTGTTTCGCATACATTTGGAACCTCTCCCGGTTGTACATCCTCTGGTGCACAATATTGTCACTTTTCACTTCAAATCACAAGTTAAGCATGCATGATCTCATGTGAAGGCCCAACATTACATGATATGCTATGCCTCAAATTCTCCATAAATCAATTGTCAAACATAGAACAAGGAATTATACATGACAAACGATAATCAAAGAGTACTTACAATTTATCAAATCAATCTTACAAGTCATAGCACCAAAAAATATTCCAAAAGATCATAAGATAACCAACTAAGAGAACAATGCATGATCTCATGTCAATGCCCAACATTACATGATATGCTATGCCTCAAATTATCCATAAATCGATTGTCAAACACAGAACAAGGAATTATACATGACAAACGATAATCAAAGAGTACTTACAATTTATCAAATCAATCTTACAAGTCATAGCACCAATAAATATTCCAAAAGATCATAAGATAACCAACTAAGAGAACAACACATGATCTCATGTCAATGCCCAACATTACATGATCTGCTATGTCTCAAATTCTCCATAAATCGATTGTCAAACACAGAAAAAGGAATTATACATGACAAACGATAATCAAAGAGTACTTACAATTTATCAAATCAATCTTACAAGTCATAGATAAGAAACTAAGAGAACAAATAATGCTTAAATGAAAGATATAGCACTTGAAACCATAGTTAGAACAAGATTAGTACCCGATTAAAACAAAGTCCAATTTACAATGTGTTCAAATACTAATTAAATGTAATAAATCTATGATCAACAAAGAATATAGAGATGAATAAACCAAAGGTTTCAGGAAATACTGGAGGATTCTACAACACAAAATTCTTGAAAGATTTGAATCCGATTCACAGAAAAACTCATCAAAACTTGAAGATAACCAAGCTATCTTTACCTTTTAGTAACCGGTTTCTTCTTAGCTTTTCTTCCTCTTTTCGCTAGCTTCTTCCTCTCTTTCCCTTCTATTCTAACTCACATTATTTCTCTTCTAATTTCAGATGCAAACAATGTCCGGCTACTCCTCTATTTATAGTAAAATCCAGCCGTAATTTCTCATGTTTATATCGGCACCTACTAGCTTCCTAATCATCACTTTATTAGGCTTCTCTTTCATGAAAAAAATTGCACTTCAAGCTTACTAATGGAATTGACATTAATTCAATCAAAAGCTAGCTTAATCTTTAGGCTTAAGTAATCAAAGACTTTGAATTAAAAAAAATCATTCATTAAAAAAAATAACTCGGGGTATGATATATGTGTGCTTAATGTATAGTATTAGTGGTAATAATGTTTTGTTAGATATTTTTGTATTTTTATTTGAAATTTTTATGAATTATTGTAATTTTATTTAATTTTTCGTTTGTATTGTGTGCCAATAATGTATATTGATTACATAGATATAAGGGCAAAAAGTAAAAATTAAAATGGTTAGAATCAAGATGACCATAATTTAATATTGTTGTAAAGGAACTTTTACTATGACCAACATTGTATTTGTTGTTCATATTAATAATCAAGTAAAATAAATGTATACATTTTGGACAAATGTTTATTTTTTTATTATTTCACATAGAAATATAAAATAATGTTGTATCAATAATTAAATGACTAACTTAAGATTTATAACACACTCAAAATGAAAGGGCTTGAATAGAATTCATAAGCTAAATTTGACCCAAAAAACAACCATATTTGGTCCCAAAATGCCTAACAGATTTTGGTCCATTATAGCCAATAAAAAAAAATTGGCCAAAAAAAATCCAAATATTAGAACCGGAATTTCTAGTTTCCAGTTTCAGATTGTGTTATTTTCCAGAATAGAACTAGAACAAAAATATTAGTTCTCATAGCTACCGGAACCAGAACTGATACATTCGAGAACCCACCATTACTATCACAATGAGTTTTTTTTATCAATGGAAGTATTTCTTAATGTTAAAGTAATTAGATCAAAGCACTAATACTTTGGATAGTTATGATTGTTCGATCTATAAGTGGTATGATCTGGATCGTGGGATGCTATTCCCAAACCTTTTGAAAACATGTGCAATCTAATGGCCATATTTAAATTCTGAACTGTTTGAAGAATGGACAATCAAGATCAAGTGATCTTTGATCCAAAAGTCCAATATTTTAGGATTAGGGCCTAGGCAACCCAAGAGGGAAGTGAATTGAGTTTTAAAAAACTTTTCGAAAACCTTACTAAAAAATCCAATATCTCAACCAAACAAGCAATAAGTAAAGAAATAAGGTTAGAGATATAAAATGCTAGAATATTTTAGGTGGTTCAACAATCTTGCTTATGTCCACCCCTTAAGCTTTTTCACTGAGCCTTGAGGCTTTCAACTATTAACCCTTCTAGATAAATAAATAGCTTTTACACAATAACACCCTCACAAGCTTCAAGCCCTTTGGTGATATGCCCACACCAAAGTCACAATAGTGCTCCCACTCTTCCTTTATACTTTGTAGATGATGATTACAACAAACAGTAACTCTCTTGAAGCGTGGATGACACCATGCAAAACTATCTCTAAAGCTCAGACTAAGACAAAGCTTGAAAGTGTTGAATGTGAGTAGAGAGATTTAGAAATGAGTAGAAGGCTTGAAGAATATTCTAGCTCGAAAATAGATAATTTGACAGCCTTCTAAAACCATTGAGATTACGCAATTCTAAAGTCTGTAGAAAATTTTTAGCTTACTAGTTGACCGCTATCCACATATTTGTGGATCTAGTATTTGTGACCGTTAGCTTTTCCGAGATTCTTTGGATTCAAGTATAGGAATTTTCTCTACACGACATACCGGTCGACCGATATTCACTTGCCGATGGATTCGATACATGTGACTGTTGTTAGATTTTGACGATATTCTACATAAAAATAATAATAGAGAATATTCTTTATGAATAAAGAACTATCATGAATTTTCTACAATGTTACCTAAACAAATTGCCATACATAACATCTCATGTTACGTATAAACCCATAACAACAATAATATATGTGAGAAACAAATAAACATTTATTATCAAATAATAAAGAAAATGTCAGGCCCACTTATACATATATCTCAAATAGATATCCTTAATATGTTTCTCAAACACTTTCGGAGATAAAGGCTTTGTAAGCACAAATTCGGATGTAGATCTTCTATCATCAATGTTTGATTGAAAATCTGAATCTGTATATCCCATGGACAGACAAATTCTCACCGTCATACACTAAGAAATAATGTTTTGTATGTCTCAAATACCTGAGGATATGTTTCACTGCTGACCAATGTTCTGGACCTAGATTGGATTGATATCTACTCACAACGCTAACTGCGTGACTGATATCAGGCCTAGTGCAAAGCATAACATATATGAGACTCCCTACAGCCGAAGCATAATGACAGTTACTCATCTTCTCTCTTTCTTCATGTGTTTTTGGACACATTTGCTTAGAGAGATGAATTCCATGTCTAAGGGTAGAAACCCTTTCATGGAATTTACCATGCTAAATCTAACAAATATCCTGTCAATATAATTGACCTGTGAGAGACCCAACAATCTCTTCTTTCAGTCTCTAAACGCTTTGATCCCGAGTATATAGGGCTCTTCCCCAAGGTCTTTCATTGAAAATTGGTTAGACAACCACATTTTCACAGATGACAAATCCCTGACATCATTCCCAATGAGTAGTATGCCATCCACAAAAAGAACCAAAAAAGGTAATAGTACTCCCACTAACCTTCTTGTAGACATAAGGTTCATCCATGTTTTGTGAGAAACCAAACATTTTGATTGACTCGTCAAAACGAATGTTCCAACAACGTGATGCTTGTTTTAGGCCATAAATGGATTTCTCCAATTGCACACTTTCGATTCATTTTCCAGAGATATGAAACCTTCTGACTGGTCCATATAAATTTCTTCATGGATGTACCCATTAAAAAATGCGATTTTCACATCCATCTGCCATATCTCATAATCATAGTATGCTGCAATCGCTAATAGAATCCTTATGGACTTTAGCATGGCTACAGGTGAAAAGGTTTCCTCATAATCAATACCAGCCTTTTGAGTATACCCTTTTGCCACCAACCTAGCTTTAAAGGTCTCTACCTTTCCTGTTGGTCCAAGTTTCCTTTTGTAGACCCATTTGCAACCTATAGGCTTAATGCCTTTTGGTTTGTCTACCAAGGTCCATACCTTGTTGGAATACATGGAGTCCATCTCTGATTCCATGGCCACATGCCAATGCTTAGCATCTTTGTCATTAACAGCCTCTGTATAACCACAAAGATCAATCTCCAGTCCCTTAGATTCCATTTGGTAAATCTCATTTCACAAATTGAATTTTACTGGAGGTCTTATAATCCTTTTACTACGACGAGGTTCTTGTGTCTCAACAGGTTCACTTTGATCAGTGGGAACAACCATTTGATCCTCATTGTTCTCATTCTGCTCAGTCACTGTACTATCTCTTTGCTCATCAAGAGCAACTCTATTCTCGGTTTCATTCAAACTATAATCCTCTTCAAGAAAAGTAGCATTTCTGTTAACAAACACTTTGTTTTCATTAAGATTATAAAAGTAGAAACCAGTAGTCATTTTAGGATAGCCTACAAATAGGCATCTATCAGTCCTTGATCCCAGCTTATCCACATTAAACCTTTTAACATGAGCTGGACAACCCCATAGCTTAAAATGATTAAGACTTGGCTTCTTGCCAGTCCATAACTCATATGGGGTATTAGGAACTAATTTTATAGGGATCCCGTTTAACAAGTAAACAACGGTCTCCAAAGCATGTCCCCAAAATGATATGGGCAACTCAGATATGCTCATCATGGAACGAACCATATCCAATAGGGTTCTATTCCTTCTCTCTGCAACACCATTATGTTGTGGTGTGCCAGATGGTGTGAGTTGAGATATGATTCCATTATTTTTAAGATAAACTTTAAAATCATCCAAGAGGTATCCGCCTCCCCTATCGGAGCGAATCATTTTAATGGACTTTCCAATCTGTTTCTCAACTTCATTGTGGAATTCCTTGAACTTTTCAAATGATTCCGATTTATGCTTCATCAGGTATAGATAACCATACCTGGAATAATCATCAATGAAAGTAATGAAATAATGTGGAATTCCTTGAACTTTTCAAAAGATTCCGATTTATGCTTCATCAGGTATAGATAACCATACCTGGAATAATCATCAATGAAAGTAATGAAATAAGAGAAAACTCCTCTTGCCATGTGGTTGAAGGGACCACAAACATCAGTATGTATTAATCCTAATACTTCTGTGACTCTTATTCCTTTTCCTATAAAAGGACTTTTGGTCATCTTTCCTTGCAAGCAGGGCTCACAGATTGGATAGGGCTCAATTTTCAGAAATTGCAATGACCATCCCTTACCAATTAGATGCCACAAGTAAGTTGGATTAACATCCTTCTTCCTCTTAAGGGATAACACACTGGAATCATCACTCTCAACATTATTCAAAGAATTATCAACATTTAAAAGATAAAAGACCATCATAAATAATTCCAGAAGCAACAAATTTATTTTGAAACTTTATAACAAGTTTTGAATTGAAAAGAAATGAATATCAAGAAAAAACAAGTTTCGAAAAAAAAATCAAATTTCTACGTACTTCTGGAACATAAAGACAGTCTTCTAGAATCAAAATTCTATTATTTGATAATTCTAAACTAAACACTTCGATGGCGGTCGCTGCAACAGTTGCACCCGTCCCCATCTTAAGGATCAGCTCCCCTTCAGGTGTCTCAGAGGTTAGAACATAACCGATCTTATCGGCCGAGAGAACAATCATAAGATTTCTCTTCCAACCAACATAATTTGGTCCTGTCAACCGATTGTCATTCAGAATCCTAGCCAAAGAATTAAAAGTCATCTTGAATCTGCAAAATCATTCACATATATAATTCCATTAGATTCAGATTTTTGAATAACTAATGGTACCACCCATCCGAACAATAAACAGATATATCACAATAACGAAAAATATAACATTTATATTTATAACATTCTAAATGGGTATCGAGAACCTCTACCTTATATGCAACAACAAATCCATTTTGGTACTCATTGTACACATCTTGTAAAGGCGAATAGCTACTATTCATCAAAATTTACATCATATGTAAAAAATATTTTAAAAATATTTGTGATTCTCGATTTTCTTTTGGCCTACCTAAATAAACACGTCTTGTACTATTTTAGCACTTGACCTTAATCAAGTAAAACTCCTATTTATTGATAATAGAGACCACAAGAAAAATTACTATAATTAATCCTAGCACCAAAAATTGGAAGACAAATTTCCAATTTTTTTTTTTTTAAATCCGGTCAAACCGGTCTGACCCGTTGACTACCGGTCCGAGTCAAACTCGAACTTGGGCTGGGATGCGGGCCCGGGTCCAACCCGTGGCCCTTGCCCCGCATGGGCTGACCCATTTGGGCCCAGCCCGTGCGGTGCAACCCTTTTCCTTTTTTTTAATGACCTAGCTCAACAATTGGGCTGGGGTTCTGGGCCGGGTAGGGCAACTGTTGCCCTACCCGAATGGCCTAGCATTTGACCCAGGGCATCTCAATTCCCTGAGCGGGGCTGGCCCTTGAGGGAATGGAAGGCTGGCCACACGGCTGGCGCTGTCTGGCCAGCCACTGGCCGGTTTAGCACCGGCTTATCTCCGGTGGATGCTGCGCCCCTTTAGGCGCGCGACTGGCCACCAAAAACCCTTAATACCCGTGTCTTACACGGGTGTTAAGTGATGTTCGCAGCCCACCATGGCTGCGGACATCGTCCTCCGCAGGAAGGGATGCCACGCCGCTGGCTCCTGCGTGGCTCTGGCTAATTTCTCCGGCGACCTCATGTGACCATTACAACAAAAATTTGCATAGTGAACAATGCTAAAAAACATAAGGGTTTTGATTTTTTATTCTCAAGAACACGAACGATTATTTGAATATTTCAATTAAAATACAAATAAATATATGTCATCTCATGCGAATCAATATGTCATCCCTGGGTTTGGACGAGTTCCATACTCTCCTCAACCCAGTCCGACCTAATGAAGATCTAAATTCCCCTGCAGTGGTGGGAAAATACTTGCTACTCGGGTGTTCTCTTCTAGTGTGGTGATAGCCACGTTAAAAGCCGTCTGGTATTTTCTCCAGGAATTCTCCTCAGAAGAATTGGAGCCTAATATTTTTCTCTTTCACTTTTCTAAGTTGGACGATCAGGTGAAAGTTTTATCTCTCACCCCATGGAACATCAGGGGGCAGCTTATGGTTTTAAAACCCTGGTGATTAGTGTTAACTATCCCTGAAGTTGATTTCTTCTCTCAGGCTATGTGGATCCTAGTTCATGGTCTCCCATGGAACAGAGTTGGCGATAGCACCCTTCAGATGATAGGGTTGAAGCTTGGCAAGCTCTTGGAGATTGATAAACTGGACTATAAAGACCAGCATAGAAAGCATATTTTTCGTCTTCGGGTGGAACTGAATCTCTGTCAGCCTCTGGTCGGTGGCTTCCCCATTCCTTGTAGGCAGTTTCAGCCCCTCTGGGTTCAATTTAGGTATGAGAAACTTGTTGATTTTTGTTATAACTATGGATCTATTGGGCATGTTCAGAGAACTTGTCATAGTGCTCCTTCTAATGTTAATCTATCGGGAATGGGTCCTTTTATAAGAGCTGACCCAACTACCATGCGAAAGGCATCTTTTTCCAAAGGGACAAATCTACCAACCACTTTGCATGGCAGATTGCATGGTCCTTTGTTCTCTCATTTACAGGATTCTAATTTGGCTTTATTACCAACCTCAAGTTATGAAGTGGGGTCTGCTGAGTCATCCTTGTCTTCCAAGTGTTGTATTAAAGATTCAATATTTCGGATTAAAGCCATGGATGATGCTCCTTTGAACTTTTCTCAATCTCCCCTTCCTTCGCCTGTGCGGAAGGTAGACGATGCCCAGCTCTCGCTTCCAGGTTTATCTTCTACGAATGTCAGCTTGCCACCTGCCTCTTCCTTTATTGAAGGTGCTCTGCCCAAACCCGCCCCCCTCATTAATGGCCCTGACTCATCGAGAAGATGCTGCTGCAGTGTTAGCAGAGTTGAAGCAAAAGCCATTTCTCTTGGACGTTGAGGCTACAACGGCTATTTCAGATGCTGACCTGGCAAGTGAAGTTTTGACTTTCTCTAGCCCCCCTTATCTCAGCTTCTCGACACCAAGCGGAAGAAACTTGGCCCAAAGGGCAAACAGGGGCCATGTGGCCCAGTAAAGGCGCCTGGTAGCACATCTTGCAAAGTTGCTGGGCCTTTGGTCTTCTCATCCTCTTCTACGGGCCCCTCACTCCCGTCAGTGGACCCTGATGCTGGCCTTAAGTCTGCGCCTCAACTATCTGCACCTGCAACTCCAATTTCCAATTCTCTTCACACCCATGAGAGTCCCGTTTCTCACTCCCCTGTTGTTTCCGTGTCTAATAAAGGGAAACGGAAGCTGATGCTGACTGATGAGGCCTTTGCTCGCTCAAAAAAACTTTCTTCATCCACGGGGGCTTTGTTCCATTTGTCGTTGAGCACGCAGGAGCTTGAGGACTCTAAGGTTGCTGTTGTTGTGGAGCCGGATGTGGTGCTCGCTGATTTAAAGTCCCAGTGGAAACAAGTTCATGTTCGCAAGCATCGTGCCATTGCTGCTATGCAAAAGGAATTGTTGAAGCTTATCCATTCCGTTGCACCTGAGATGGAGGAGCACGTCCCTGGAGAATCCAATTTGGCTGAGGAGGCGGGCCTGACCATGCCCCCTCCTTCCCCACGATTGGTCTTTTTTGGAACTACCGTGGGCTGTGTAGAGCCGCGACAGTTCATTCTCTCCGGATTCTTGTGAGAAATCACAATCCGGATTTTTTGTTCTTGGCTGAGACCAAGTCTTTGGATGTTTATTCTGCTTTGCACAAGATTGGTTTTTTCCATTTTGTGTTGCATCCTCCCGTAGGTAGTAGAGGAGGACTTCTTTTTGCTTGGTGTTCAGGCTTGGATGTGGAAGTTGTCAATATCAATTAAAATGCTATTTCCATTTTGGTTTATTCTGATCCCCCTAACACCCCCTGGCTTCTTACTGGGGTCTATGGTCCTATTGATTGGAACAGGAAACCTGAATTTTGGCAGCTCCTTAGAAGTATGACAGTGGCTTTTGTAGGACCCTGGTTGTGCATTGGTGATTTTAACAGCATTTTATATAGTACGGAGAAGCGTGGGGGACGACCCTTCTCTTCGACATCTCATAATTTCTTTCATCATTTGATGGATTCTTGTGGTTTGATTGATCTTGAGTTTAAAGGGCAGCAATTTACTTGGTCCAATAATAGGGAGGGGCATGCTAATATCTGTGAAAGGCTCGATCGTGCTATTGCAAACGGGGAGTGGCAATCTCTTTTTCCCCGATGTCGAGTTACTCACCTCATTCATTCATCTTCTGATCATGCCCCTCTTTTGTTGGAAAATGACGGGGATGCTTTCTCCCATCCTAAACCATTTCGCTTTGAACCCATGTGGATTCGAGACTCCACTTGTGAGCAAGTGATTCGGCATAACTAGGCTTCTTTTATTCGTGGGTCTCTTGTCTTTAGGGTGTGCAAACGGATCAAGCTTGTTAAACAAGCTCTGAAAGTTTAGAATAAAACTCACTTTGGTCTTTTGCAGGAACGGATTACCGTTCTTCAGCAACATCTTGCTGAGATCCAGGCTGCCTCCCCCTCCGTGGAGAATCATATCCAGGAGAGGTGCTGGAGAACAACTCTTGATGAGGAGCTTAAAGCTGAAGAATTATTTTGGAGAGTGAAATCTCGCAAGGATTGGCTCACTACGACTGATCTGAATACGAAGCACTTTCATTTATCCACTTTCATTAGAAGGAGATGCAATGCCATAGAATTTATAAAAAATGATGCCGGGGAGTGGATGTCTTCTCTTCCAGAGATTGGGTCCCATATTATTCAGCATTTTCAGTCTCTTTTCGCCACTTCGACTCCGGATCTCCCAGAAGACTTAGATCATTTAATTGACCTTGTTATATCTACGAATGATAATGACATGCTTTGTTCTATTCCTTGTGATATGGAGATCTTGGAAGGCATCCGTGACATAGGGTCCTATAAAAGCTCGGGCCCGGATGGCATGACTGACCTTTTTTTCAAGCACTATTAGCCCATTGTAGGTCTTGATGTGACGACAATGGTTAAATCTTTTTTCACTCGTGGCTTTACGTCGTCAGAAATCAATCACTCTTATATTATTTTGATCTCGAAAATTGAGGGCCCTTCGACTATATCTCATTTTTGGCCCATTAGCCTTTGTAATGTCACTTATAAATTAATTGCTAAAATCTTGGCTAAGCTTTTGCGGTTAGTGTTAGCTAACATTATTTCTCCTTTTCGGTCTGCTTTTGTGCAAGGGAGACTCATTCAAGATAACTCCATTCTCACTCATGAAATGTTCCATATGCTCCGTAGCAAATGCAAAGGTCGGCAATATATGGCAATCCGGGCTGATATTGAGAAAGCTTATGATAGGATGGAATGGAAGCTTATTCTCCAAACTCTTAAATACTTTGGGTTTCGTGATACCTTCATCAATTGGATTTCTCAATGCATTTCGATTGTCTCCTATTCGATCCTCTTGAATGGCTCTCCTTTTGGCTTTTTTAAGCCTTCCAGAGGCTTAAGGCAAGGCGACCCTCTGTCTCCGCTCTGATTTATTATTGGATCCGAAGTCTTGTCGTGCATGCTATGTAGAGAAGAGCGAGCTGGTCGTCTCCATGGTGTTCAAATTGGGCGTGCTGTTCCAGCTATTTCCCACCTCCTTTTTGCAGATGACCTTCTTATCTTTAGCCGTACTTCGCGGGAGGAAGCTCAAGTAATCTCGGCATGTCTCCAGCAATATGGTAGTTGGTCTGGCCAACTCCTGAATTTTTGCAAATCCTCTGTCTCTTTCAGTCGCAATGTGCGCCCTGAAAACAACCAGTCTATTTGCTCCATCCTTCACCTTAATCGTAAAGATTATGTTGAGAAGCACCTGGGTATACCTCTGATCTTGGGTTGTAACAAGCATGTGCAATTCAAATCCATTTGTGACAAAGTCAAACAACGATTGGAAGGTTGGCATATGAAAACGCTATCACAAGCTGGTCGATTGGTTTTAATTCGTTCAGTTGCTGCTGCGCTCCCTACTTATACCATGGCGAATTATATTCTCCCCAAATCCATCTGCTTTACTTTGGATTCTTTAATGATGCGGTTTTGGTGTGCAAGCCGAAAAATGAAGGTGGTTTGGGTCTTCATCTTATGGAAGATCAAAATAAAGCACTCATTGCACAAATGGCGTGGCAAGTTCAAACTAAGACTAACATTTTTTGGGTGCAACGTATACGTGCGAAATATCTCAAGAGCAAGTTTGTTTGGGACTCTCCTACTCCAGTTGGAGCTTCTTGGTTTTGGAAAGGGATTACTAGAGTGGCACCCATCCTGCAAAGTGCAGCGTGTTTTCATATTGGTTCGGGTAGTAATGTCTGTGTTTGGCTGGACCCTTGGATTTCGTTTCCTGCGCCACACTGCCCTTTGCCGCGGGTGGACTCTATTTTTGTCGATGAGGAGCTTCGTGTGGACTCTCTCGTCCTTCCCTTTTGTAGGCTTTGGAATTCTACTCTAATTCGCCATCTCTTTAGTGTTGATGATGCCGAGGTTATTCTTAGCCTTCGTGTGCCTCGGGAGAATCTTGAAGATAACCTCAGTTGGATGGCAGATCATAGTGGGCTGTTTTCTAACAAATCTGTCCATGGCCTTCTCGCTAACCACGATCCCCACCCGAGTGTTTTGTTGGAGGCTGAATGGAAGAAGTTGTGCAGACTTCCAATACCGGACCACATAAAATTATACCTATGGAAAGTATCTTGGAATTGTCTGCCTTCTAAGGACAATGTGGGGCGATTTATTCACAGGCCTAGTGATGATAACTTATGCGTGATTTGCTCTCAAGGTCCTGAATCTCTCATCCACCTTTTCCTTGAATGCCCCGTGGCTCAAATTCTATGGCGGAAAGCTCCCTGACCTCTTATTATTTCCAATATTCCCTAATATAGCATTGCTGATTAGGTAAGTATTCTTATTAGCCCATCACAGAGGTTGAACTTGCCTCCTGACCAGCAGACGAATTGTACTCGCTTTGCTACCCTGCTCATGGACACAATTTGGTTCTCTCGCAACCATCTTATACATAAGGGTGACACTTTGAATATTGGGGTCCTCTTGCATTTGGTCAGAGCCCGTTTCTTGGAGCTTATTGAGGCTTGGCAGGATAACTCTTCTCACTCTCTGCCAGTGTGGCAGCCTCCTCCCAGGGATTATTGGAAGATAAATTTCGATGTGGAAATCCGAAATTTTTTTGCCTTTGCAGCAGTCGTTTGCCGTGATTCTGATGGCATATCCTCTTTGTTTTCACAAAAGGCTTCCTCCTAGCGGCCCTCTTGTGGGCGAGGCGAGGGCACCCTTGGTGGCTGCCCAGGAGGCTTTTCTCCTTCCTTGTAACCGTCTCATTTTGGAAGGCGATTCCTTGGTTGTTATTGATGCTATCAACAATGGCGGAACTGGGGTGCATTGGCTAATTTCATCTATGATTGCTGATATTCATAGACTTTCTTATTCTGGTGATATGTGGGAGTTTTGCCATGTAAAGAGAGAAGCTAATGAGCTTGCCCACAGAGTTGTCCAATGGGCAGCCTCTGCGAATTTGGCGGGGTCTATCCGTCTTTCATGTAATCCTTTGCACATTCTCTCTAGCGACAATCCGTGGTTTCCACCATGAATTGTTTGCTTTTTGGCTTTGTTTTTATTTGTTTATCAAGAAAATAATAATAATAATGATATTAATCATTAAAATAAATGAGGTTTCAGACCCAACATGGCCAATAACTTTATCGCATTCTTTCTCTCTCTTTTCTAATGACACACCTAAAGCATGTTCTGGGTCAGTGTCAAACTCCTTACCTACATTTAAGATTTTTTGAACAACTACATCGTCATCATCCTCATAATCTATTACAGAAGCAAGACATCAAGACGAATCAAATTCTAAAAATTAAAATTCCTTATACGGGCAAAAGAATACGACACTTCACTTCAATTCCAAACCATCAGTATGCGAGAGATTTGCAAGCCGCTACCATTTATAAAGAACCCCCATAAGTGTATGCAACCAAACTACTTTTGTTACATTGAGACGTCAAAGCATCTTTTACAACAAGCACTTCTATATTATTTACCACCACTCCGTCAAGCTCCCCATTTTGGTCAGATTGCACATTTTTTACCTAACCCACATTAATTACATCCGGATTTGCAAGCCGCTTTTCAGAGTCCAAAGTAGCATAAAACATTATTTTTCTTCAACTGCGTCTCCCCAATCCCCAACACATCCTTCACAATCTACGAATTAGGTAATGCAACATTTGGTTCAACACCTTTTTTCCTTCTTTCCTTGGATAATAATTTTTAGAGCAACAACCTATTTACTCTCCAGTCTACAGAACAATTCAAAATGCCCTAGACTACAACCCTTAACTCAAAAAAGGGTATAGTTTTCATAAAATGACTACCTGGTGCACTATACATCCCAATCCAAAATGATTTAAGGGAAGATTTAGACACATCCATCTCAATGCAAACCTGGGCTCTAGCAAACCGGGACTCAAGCCGTGAGATTATCTCTTTTAAGTAATTTTCCAATAGGAGCAACAATGCTCCGCGAAGTAGATTCATGCAAAAAATAAAGAAGCAAATCAGGAAGCATTACCCAAACCAGAATGACTGAAGACTGAGAGGATGTTTAAGTATGAAAATTTTGGGTATTGGGTTTTGTGAAATATTATAAAGTAAATATATGTTATGAGAGTTGGTGAAAAAGTGAAGAGAGAAGATTTTTAATAAATATTATAATAATAAAAAATTATGTGATGATTTTTTTAATATTAATCTCCAAATAATTGGGCTCAAACATCCCCTAAGCTTTTTTTGAGAACTCCGTAGTCCATCTCGACAATCTAAAATGATGTGAATTAATTTCCCGGGACTCCCGAGCCATAACTTTGATGAAATAATCTTCAGAAACCAATCAAATTAACACTTGCTCCGAGTCATTCAATAACCTAACAACAGACATATGTGATAAACCCCATCAAGATTTTATGCAGAGGCAGATCTAGCGAGGGAGCCACCCCCTTAGAAATTTGATCCATCCTAAAATAATGTTGGGCTTAAGAAAATAGCAGCTGAGTCCAAGAATGTATTGCTGCCCCACAACCTATCAACCGATACTCTAGAGGTTTAGTTAATGGTATGAAGGAGCAGATCTAACTGCTTTGCTGTTGTTACCTTAAAGTGTGTGCTGACCAACACTATTTTGATGAGCCCAAATTAAAATTTTTTGGTGAACAAAATAAAATTCAGATTTTAGGTAAGGGGAAAAGAAAATAAAAAACAGTACATGAGGAAAAAGCATGTGCACTTGTAAATTGTAATTTATCATGTTTATTTTTTCTTAAATTCAGGGAAACCTGACTCATCACCATCTCATCTACCTCTTGAGGTCCGGTTAAAGATAGCGAGAGGAGTAGCCTGAGAACTGGCCTACATCCACGAGAAGAAACAAATTTATAGCTCCATTAAACCCAACAATGTCCTCCTAAACACTGACATTGAGCCCATAATCACCGAATTTGGGCTCGAGCACCTCCTCTTAGGCAGCACCAGCCACAAAACAAGCAGCTCAACCCAGTTTTTGGCAGGTCAAAGATCAGTGATAGCCAGTAATACTTGTGAGGGCATCTAAGACCTTCCCATTACTGGTGCCCAATATGGAATACATTACTCCAACTCGCAGTCGGGCTCGGCGTGGAGGGCAAACAATTACTTATTTCCATCGTTTTCATGTGGAAGTGTTTTTCCAAGTTATTGATTTGATCGCTCAGGAGATGAATCATTATTTCACAGAAAGAAAGTACATAGTTACTTCTTTATATAACATGTATTGATCCAAGAAACTCATGTTCAGCGTTTGATCATGCTAAATTACTTTGTCTTGCCGAGCTTTATCCAGAAGATTTCTCAGCAATTGATCATGTTGTACTTAGAGATCAACTTCGAAACTACATTTATGACGTGAGAAGTCATGATGCTTTTTCTGGGCTTCAAGATAATAGAAGTCTTGCTGTGAAGATGGTGAGACAATCTCTATATCCATTGGTTTATCAGCTTATTGAGTAAGCATTGGTCTTACCAGTTGCGACTGCAACCGTTGAGAGTGTTCTCTGCGATAAAGTTTATCAAAACTAACTTGCTTAATAAGATGGAAGATGAATGATTTTATGGTGATATATATTGAAAGGGAAATTTTTGAAACTATTAATAATTTTTTTATATTTTAACTCTTAAGATATTTTTTTGTCATTTTTCCTTAAGAGTTTGCCCCCCCTTCGATTGCATTCCTGGTTCCGCCATTGATTTTACGTGAGACAGAATGAAATCCAACGATGGTCTCGACCCCATAAAACGTAATGTCACCGTAAAAACGAAAACGATACAGCTAATTTTTCTTTCTCTTGGAAAACTGCACAAACACTTTCCCGTGGAGACACTTTGGCTGTCGCAGACTAACAAAACCTTCAGGAGCGGCTGTGGCGCATCCACGAAAGACCGAAAGCTTGATTTTTGTGTAATTTTCCATCTCATCCCCTCTCTAGCCCTATCCTCTCCCAAAGAACATATTTCCAACTGACCAATCGGCTGGCCCACGCCATCCTTGTCGGCGACTTGACCTACCAATATAAACCCAGCCGAGTTGTGTTGTTTCAGCCCACCAGCATCTCCCGAAGTCCTCTCTCCATCTCGAATTATCACACCTGTTGAGGCCTCTCCCAACCGGCCACCTAGACTACCCAAAAGCTTATTTCCAATCACCTCACCTGCCGGCCTTCTTGGCCAAACACCGCTGCCACGCGCGAAGACTCATCTTGCGAAGAACCTTATGCTATATTTGTTTTATATCTCAACACACGTTTTCAAAAATTTCTCACTCACTTTTTCCTCAATTAGAATACCTTTTCACCGATCTTAATAATTTTTTCATTAATTTCAATACATTTTCACCAATCTCAATAACTTTTTACCAATAAATTTTAACACATTTTTCACCAATCCCAAAAGAATCTACACTACTTCCAGAAAAACAAAAATACAAAAACTGTTTTAAGATCTAAACCAAACATAGCCTAAAGTGCCAAACCATCCCCTTACAAACCCCCCATATCAAGTTTGGCTGACTAAAGGGCTGGCTGGCCTGGTGGGAAAGACATCCTCCGCCGTTGATGGCAGCCTAAAAAAAAAAAGATTTTGGACGTGCCTTAGCAGAGAAAAAAAAACTCTCCTGCCACGTCAGCCTAGTTTGTTAATTTAGGCATCGCCACTCTTTTTGTACTCCCACCTTTTTAATATTGAATTTTGTTTGCTGTCTCTACTAGTAGAAAAACCAAAGACTTCAATTCAATCTTAATGCTTATGTACTTGGTTGGTAATGTTTATTCTTTTTTTTTTTTTAAATAAGTATGCCTGTAATTTTTTCATGGATGCTATGTGAATTGAGTTCTCCCGTGACTCTTGTACATATTCTTATTTTCAATAATATTACGTAAGCAAATCATTCATACAGCAGATTCTGAATAGCAAACTGACAACTAAATACAAATCGTTTACAGTAGAAAAGCGTCTTCATGCATGTATGTGTATGAGAGTGAAAGCGAGAGGTATTCAACAAAGTCTGGGCAAAGTACTCCTATTGTGACCAAAGCGTCTTCATGCATGTATGTGTATGAGAATGAAAGCGAGAGGTATTCAACAAAGTCTGTGCAAAGTACTCCTATTGTGACCAGGAACAGTCAGGACTTTATGCCTAACCATCCTCGACATCTCACCCTTCATGTCTCTACACACTTTCTCCAACTCTACCACCCTGCATTGCATCCGCTGTAAGTTTTGCGTCACATCTTCCTTGCCTTCGGAGAAGCTCTCTAAGTCACCGTACAAAACCATCTGCGAACTACTTCCTTTCGGACTCTTGCAGACCAACTCCTTCGTCTCTAACTTGGATTGTTGAGAAATAAGCGCTTGAACCGCAATCCTGGGAGGGATTCTGGGGTTCTTTGCGAGCTCTTTGCACGTTTCAAGGCCGAGCTTCTCATAGTTAAGGCATCGACATAGCTTTGATCGCTCCTCAAATGAAAGGCTGGGGTGAGACTGCGTATACCCATAAGATGTTAGTTAAGAAAGAGATAGAAGTATTCAAGAAACAAAATAAAAACATTGTAGGGTAAGAGTTAAGGAAGTAGTCCTGGAAGATAAAGATAAGAATATGAGGACTTGACGTGTGTGTGTGTCAAACAGAGGATCAGGAGGTGGCTAACTGTATGGAAACGTAAATATGTGAGTATTTGGAGCTGAATTACTACTAGAAGTTAACCTCCAGAACACAAAGGCTTATCGTAGTAAATCTTTTTGGGGCCCCTAATTCCATATTATAAACATCTACCAACTGTCAGATTCTTTGCGTCTAATCCATGCAATTTGTCATTACCCGTTTCTCTCTCGAGAAAACCATTTATCAAAAAAGTAGGCGCCCTTTGAAATATGCAATACTAATTTAGACTGAGATTATCAAGGGAATATATGGATCATCCTGTCACGGATGTAGTTAATCTGAGTAATGACAAATCAGTATCTTGTCATTGGCTGCAGCTGTTATGGACCGCCTGGGAGTACACGGACTTCAAGTAAAAAGGAACCAAGAGAACGCTAAATCAAAGACGAATATGCCAAAACAAATTGGCGAATACTCATTTTGAATAGTTTTGATTCCAATACACCACCCACTGCCTTTCCTTTTCAGGAGGAAACATCCTTAATCATCAATCCTTTTTTTTCTTCTTTTGGGTGGATTGGATGGTGATATTCATAACTCCAGAAAACTCCTGTTCCGTTCAAAGAACTGCCATCATGGTCCTCATCTTAGGAACAGATGACAAAATTTACATGACAGATTTAACAAACTCTAAAAGTCCAAAGGTGAAAGAGTTGAATGAGTTGCAGAAAGTTTTATTCTAAAGCTCAGAATCCTAATAAATGCAACTCTTTCACCCAGAGAAGAAATCAGAAAGCGTGGAGAGAACCACTTGTGCATCCAAAAGAATTTTGTCTTGTATACTACTATTTTCTTTGTTTCTATTCTATTCTGGCCATTTTTTTCTCACCTACTGTGTTCGATTGTCTGGCACTGATGGTTAAGAAAGTAAAGGGAGAAAGGTCGCAACATTCACCTGAATATAGATATCAATGGCTCTGTAGATCCCGTCAAAGCAATCCCTGGCAGAATCTGGTAAACTCTCTGCTACTCCAAGAAATTTTGACATCTTAAGGTTCTGGTCGGGGGATATCTCAGCCAAATACTCATCGATCAGTCTACCGATTTTCTTCATTTTGTGTATAGAGATTTCATCACTGTTGGCAAACACCCTTATCAATCTTACCACTAGATTGACATCATAAACATCTCTGTCGTTGCCAGAGACCAGCAAGTCATCTAATGTTGCCTGGTCGAGCAGCCCACCAATTAGCTTCTCCAACCCAACTCTGTAATCTTTCTTGAGACCAAAACCAGAGACCACCCTTAAAACCCAAAGCAGCGCCCTGCAAGAAAATGCCTTTTTTCCCACCGTCATAACACCATGAATGGCTGTGTCAGCAATACCACCGTACTCGCAGCTTGATGTCTTCTTATTGCTTTTTCTTTGAGCTGCAGTTTTCAAGTAATGAAGGAGAAATTTTGTGAGCAGTAAACTGTCGTTATCACTCCCATAAGCCCCCATACTCTGAATGACTTTCTCAAGGATCTTGGGCGATAAAACGGCCAAATCATCAAACCACCATGCTTTGCATGATGAAGATGGCTTGACTGAATCAGGGGTGCCTTTGAACGAGTAGGAGGGTCTTAACCCCGATGCAGTATCAGGAGAAGATGAAGACGAAGAAGACGAAGCTATCAGATTTATTTCTGAATTTTGAGCCATCTTGGCTAACAGTGCACATATATACTTTTGCACTAGACCAGAGGAATTTGCATGTGTAAAGAATGAATCACAGCTATTCAGACATAGAAGTAGATCACTCCATGACCAATCAAGCATTCCTGAAAAAAATGTTTGTGTTTGTTGCAAGAGATTGCTGGTTAAAACCTTCTCAGTCATCCCAAGAAAGACAGCACAGCAGTGGAGAAGGGAAACATTCGAAACTGTGATTGAGATTCTGCCATCGTTGTAACAGAATCTAGAGACCAGCTCAAACCCGTCAGCGCCTCCTGGGAAATCATAGATTTCGATTACTTGTTTCTTGGTCTGGCCTCTTCTCTTTTCTTGGTTGATGATTTTCTTTAACCTCCCAGAATACGTCGAGATAGTCTTCTGCACAAGTGAAATACAGACGCTGAGAGAATTCAAAAATAGACACTTCAAAAGGATTGGATAAATTTTGAATTAAAGAGAGATCAACGGAGCTTTTAGATTACCTCATTCAGAAAGAATGTCTGCTCACCGTTGATGAGGATTTGCAAATTACATAGCTGACGCATAGCTGCTTTGCATTAAATGAAACCAATAGAAATGTGTTTCTATCAGGAACTGAGAAATGTTTAAGCATATGTGATGGCGGAGAAGCAAAGAAGCTGTTTATATATGCCAATGGAACACTAGTACTGCAAGTTGAAACAGAGTACGAATCACATACGATCCCCTTAAGACCACAAGGGGAAATGCGTTGAATACTTTAATGTAATCAATCAACAGCTAACCATTTTCCAACAAAACATGACCATGTGTGGATAGCAGCATTGCCATAGCCCCTCATAAGCAGTATTTTCTCTTTCTATTTCCTCGTGCCGACAGAGTAATTTGGTACGAATATTTAATTCAGAGGTTTTGGTTCTGTATAAACAATGAACATACACTTAATTACTTGAACACATAGGCACCCTTCGATTAAGAGAATGACAAGTTGGTACAACGAACATAAAAGATACTTTGGAGGTTTGTCTCTTGTGGGTGACAGGCTATCTAAGTCAAGACGCCTCGCTTTCATTATTTGTTAAAATTGTTATTCCATGTCTCATGTACTCAGACTTCTTAAGTTATTGATTGGCTTGGGACTTTCACGGAGTTGCAACTTCGCAACATGTGAACAAAGGGACCACAGAGACAGAGACAGACAGAGAGAGAGAGAGAGAGCAAATCTCTTCTAGGAGAGGAAATCAACAACAGCCAATTGGGGGGATTGAGTATTTTGGCAACTGAGGCGAAAAGAAGAATATTAAAACAGGAAACACGAGAGGGACAAGGAGAAATAGTTTCTGAGAGGTCTATCGGCATTGCAGGTCGAAGCAAGCAACTTGTTTTGTTCAGAAGAGCTACTCAGTTAGGGGCCGAATTATGTTGCAGTTGAAACAAAACTCAAAATTTTTGGCTTGGGACTCTCCTGGTTTTGGCTCGAAAAGAGAATGATAGTCAGCGTCTTAAAAGAAGAAAGCCTATAAAACTTTCCCATCAATTTTTCCGAAATGGTTCTCCATCTGGTTTCCGTTGGAAACTCTAAAATACCATATACCATATGGTTGAATATTAAGAAAATTAGAGGAAAATATAGCCGACGTATGGCAAGGAAACCCTGTTGAAGTGGTGGAGAGAGCTCCGCTTCTGCCCTACAACCACTGCGAGTTGCGGGGCAATAGAACCAGGCTGCCCGCCATTGCCACCCACAAAGAAGTTCCACCTTGTCTGGGAGCAAAGAGCTATTTGAAATGCAATATGCCATATTTCAACCACTATCACGTCGTATTGAGTTACTGAGACTATTCTGAACGTATTTCTTCTACAGAGCTATTAGTAGAAGAAATAATTTCAAGACATCACCTTGGGATACTGATACTCATAGTTCAACATCAGGTTTACGTCCAAATAACTAGAGGGAGTACGGACAAGTTTACATGACAGTTGAGTTTCAAAAAGGTTTCACAAATACAAAAATTCCAGCCCGAGATTGTCATAATACCACAAGTGCCATGTAAAACAAAACCCAAAACCAAGACATTCCTCCGAGAAGAAAGCTAAAGACCACATCTACCTCAAGGCCGCGACCACCAAAAACAGCGCTCAAAATCATTAGCATTCCTACAAACTTCAATAACTGGGCCTGTTCCGGTCCCTTTCTCGCCCGTATTCTCTATCTCTATCTCTATCATGATTATAATCCCGGTCACGATCGTTTACTCTCTCTCTCTCTCTACTTCGACTGCGATGCCTGCCCCTCCCATCTCGCTCTTGGTTCTTGCTGCTTTCCCTGTCATCCCGATCCCTTCCTCTGCCTCTACTTCTCTCTCTCTCTCTTTCAATCACACCTGCAATGATTTATGAATAAAATGAACAACTCACGGTTGACAACCATTCAGAATGTTCTATTGCTGCTAACTGCAATATTTTCAAGAATGACACAAGGATACAAGATGTCCGAAAGCCTAGAGATATCTAAGCATTTCTAAATTTCCACACCAGTTTCATGAGCAAATACGTACCAAAAGTAACCATTTCATAAGCAGGGTTGGAAATCATGTTGTATCCCCAATCTAGATTTAACAGCAAATGCAACATGACATTACATAAAAACTATTCCAACAAAAGACAATCAAAACCATGAGATTAGTGACTGGGGCATAACCCTTTAGAACAATTGAAGCGCCATCTTTAGAGTGCCAACCTGCTTTTTGAAAGAAGCATCAAATTACATCAATTCAACCATGTGAATTAACACTAACTATGTTTCTTTAGAAGGTAAACATTCCCAAGTGAAACAACCAAACCCAACCTGGTAAAGGCAAAGTCCAACTGGAAACTGTCCAACACTTATCTTAGGGGAAAAGGAATAAGTGGTGATACCCATGACCTAGATTTGTTTTCGTTACAGTTTATGGATTTTTTGCGTTTGCTTGTGGTGATTGTGAGTTTGGTGGACACTTTTCGTCTGTTTGATTTGTGGGACTTAAAGAGGTGCTCAAAAATTCTTTAAGGCTTATAAATATGGAACACCATGGCCTAAGCCATATTAGTAGAAGCCAGCCCAAGAAAATCGACGAAACACCTCTCCCTACAAGAAGTTAAGAGACTTGTATTGCCGCCAGCTTGAAGAGAAACAAAAACCTTAAATTTCACTCGTAAAAAGAAACCTAACACACCTTATTTACAACATCCTATCATCTCCCTCTTTGATCTGTCTTCACAGACCCTAACCATTAGTATTCAACAAAAATAAAGCAGAATTATCTTCTCCAGCAAAACATCCATACTGCAGCACCCTCCATTTAAGTGTTAGCGAAGTTATTGTGGAGAAGTTTGGCAGTGAGTTGGGTGGGTGGAACACCATTCAGAGAAGAGGAAATTATGGAGTTGGGCTTTGGAGGTTTATAAGCAAGGGGTGGGCTCCTTTTAGCCAATTCATAAGGTTCGAGGTTGGTTGTGGCCATAGAATTCGCTTTTGGAGTGACCTCTGGTGTGGGGAGAGTCCTTTAAGGCTTGCTTTCCCGTCTCTCTTCTCCATAGCTCGTAACAAGGACGCTTGGGTGGCGGATTATTGGGAGAGGAATTCGGGTATGGGTGCTTGGAATGTTCAGTTTTTAAGGGCTGCAAATGATTGGGAGGTTGAGCTATTTTCGACTTTCTATTCTCTTCTTTATTCCAAGCCTTTGAGGAGTGGGGTCGAAGACAAGATACGCTGGATGGGCAACACGAACGACATCTTCTCTGTGAAGTCGATGTATGGGCTTCTTTCTTGTTGCCGTGTCATGTCTTTCCCTGGAGGCAGATTTGGAGGTCCCTTGTTCCTATGAGAGTTTCCTTTTTTGTATGGGAGGAAGTGCACGGGCGAATTTTGACCACGGATAATTTGAGGAGGCGAGGTGTTTGCCTACCAGATTGGTGCTATCTTTGTAGGTGCAACGGGGAATCGGTGGATCATATCCTCCTTCACTGTGCCGTAGCAACGGATTTGTGGTCTCATGTGTTTAGCATCTTCAACTTTTGTTGGGTTATACCTTCTAACGTGAGTGAGGTGTTGTATTGTTGGAAGCGGAAGTTCAACAATCCTCTTGCGACGAGGGTGTGGAAGATGATTCCGTTGTGTGTTTGGTGGGTCATATGGTGGGAGCGGAACAAGAGGTGTTTCGAGAACTCTTCTAGGCCTTCTGAGGGGTTGAGGGGGTTGTTGATGTATTCTCTTTTTCTTTGGGCCTCTGCTCTTTTAGGCTCTCATTTTTCTGATTTTGATGATTTTCTTAGCTTTGTAGTTTCTTTAGAGTAGGTTTTCAGTATAGCTCTTTGCACTGTTACCTTTTTCTTAATATTCAATAAAGTTCTTACTTATAAAAAAAAAGTGTTAGCAAAGTTCTCTTTGTGATTTCATCACATTTTCTTTAAACCTTCGAGTTCAAATCTAAAGCAATTCTATAATGGATCTTTTTGTTTTGGGAAATTACACTTTGCCCCTTAAAACTACCATACCATTTCTAATGTGTACCCAAACCATCAAATTTGACACATTTTGCCCTCCAACTACCACAATTTACCAATTTGCACCTGATTGTCAAGATTTGATCATTGAAATGGTGTCATGTGGCCTCTTATTTGTTAAATTTTTATGGCTAGATATTATTAACACTGGATGCATATTGAAGACTTTCAGTAGTTACTGCCAACAATTTGTCAAGATTACTAGTCAGGGAACATTACAATGGTGTGGCAGTTTGAAGATGCAAAATGTAATTTCTCCTTTCATTTTTCTTGAATGGTTTAACATGAAAATGAGTGCAAAAATTGATTTCTTTTTTAGTAATCCTTTGTTTCTCTCCAAGGGTTCTAACAAAGAGATGTTCCAGGTAAAGACCTTGTTACACTACTATTTCAATGCTTGTTTGTATAAGTCTTTGAGTTAAGGCTTCTAAACAAAGAAAAAATATGGAATACGGCAATAAAGGATGCTGTTTGGGTTTTCCAACATGCTGTTTGTATGGAGAAGGATAAAAAAATGGTATAAAGCCCAGTCTCACATTTCATGCTTAATAGATAGAACTGGCATTCATGATTCCAAGAAACTTCAAAAAACAACATTGACTAGCACTTTTAGAGTCAAAACGTAGATGTGGCTAGTACTTCATTAGATCATAACACTACCACTTCCTATGGCCGTTACAAATGGTATTAGAATGGACATCATAACAATGTGCGTGGGCTTGGCAAGCCCTGAAAAGAATGTTAGGGACTTAAGAGAGGGAGATTGCGATACCCCAAGTCTTACATTATTTGCTACTTGGCAGTACCGGACCTTATAATGATTCCAAAGAGCTTCAAAAAACAATCTTGATTAATTTTTTTGTAGTAAATGTGGCTAGCACTTCCTCAGGTTGGTACAGCTAGCCACATTTGCACTTAAACTTCATGTGGACTAGTGAAAAATATTTTTTGAAGCTCCTTGAAAGCATTATAAAGCCTAGTTCTACCCAATTAGCATCAAATGTGAGAAACAACCTTATACCATTTATTTATCATTCCTTCTTCTCACCCTCACCATGTGGAACTTGGGATATCAGAGTAGGGGTTCATGATTACATGATCCACGATGATTTAGATATGATTCGAAGTGTTGCATGCATGAGTATAAGTCATAAAACAAGTTGGAATTCTAGACAACCTCGTGTTTAGAAGCTGTCCGTATATTATTAATAGCCCTAAGTTATAAATTTTGTATTTTGAACGTTTATACCACTATGCTTTCATTATTTTATGTTCAGTGAACATTTAAACAGCAGTACAAACTATGCTCGAACACATGTTTCATACATCTTAAAAGAATCAGGCCATCTTTTTGGCCCCAGAACATATCAGTTAATCAAGTAAACCTATCAAAAGACCCTTAAAGAATGCTTCCATAAGTTTTTTTTCTAATCGCTTCCATAAGATTTAAAAGTACCGCAAGAACCAAAAAACCAAGAAGCTAGATTTTCTGCACGTGTTGACCTTATGAAAATGTGTTAAAGCGATGATTATAGGCTGTTTTACTCCAAAAACAAGTATCAATCAGAGACTCGGAAAAGCCAGGCAGTGGAGTAAGGATGTTCTTCAGACAATAGTACAACACGATCAACATCTTTCTTGCTCCAATGACTTCTATTTAACAGAAGGCAGGAAACCTTTTTTTTTTTTTATGAGCAAAACAGAAGGTAGGAAACTTTGAACTACGATAAACATATTTAAAGTGATGCATGTCTTATATTTCCACTAGTTTTCAGTGTAACAAGGTATATCTAAAGTAAGTTTAACACTTCATAGTTTCGTTCTACAAGTTGAAAACTTGCACCCCCAAAGTTTCAGCAAATGTCAATATTGTTCAATAAGAATAATTCTAGTCCTTTCTATTAAAAGCTTCAACTTCATTTATCATACAAAGGATTCTCAGTCACCATTGTCGTTAGTCACATCATATAATCTGAAATGTGATGCAAGTAGGTGTGTATGTATGTTGAAATTCTATTTTGCCATTTCTGACAGAACATGTACAGAAACTTGTGGTTATCCTTTTTCTTTTATCCTTGCTCGTCCTGTATTCATTTATCCTTTTTCAGCTGGCAAGGGAGCCAAATCATTTACTTATCCCTTTTCATCCCCCTTTTTGGACGAAGTTGTTAAAGAGTGATTATTGAGTGAACTTCTTAAAAAGGTCATGGGATGTACTTAACAAATGAAAACATAAAAATGCACTTGTGGTGCATTGAGGACCCATAACTGGTAGTTGATGAACCAGGTTGGCCTACGCTAGAGGAGCCCAATCTTTGGTCTCAGCAACTCAAATCGCCTGTTGGAGCGTATAACACACAACAAACATGTCTTCCCAAACAATGTATCTCAAAGGTAATTTGATATGCTTAGAAATGCAACAGATACCTAATTCCTCAACCTCCCATCCAGCACGCCCAGAACCTGGAAGTGCCCGTCCAGCTTCAGCTTGCTGTGTTTTGGCACGGAACTTTTTCTTCAGATTGCCAAACTCATCATACAATTCACCATCATCCTGAGATCAAGAGAAAAAACAATGTCAAACCAGTGTAAAACAGAAAACTTCATGTAATAGCAGAAATTGATCTTACTTCTTCAGCCTCCCGCCGACGTCGCTTAATTTCCTCTAATTCTTCTTCATCAAGTTCTTTGTAACCTCCCCCACGTCCTCCTCTGTTTAACAAGAAACAACCCATGGTTAATAGTATTACCCGTAACTGGTTTCAGGTTACACATCGAAGCAAGTTGGAATGTCATAATATGACTGATATGACCCCCTCCCCCCCCCCCCCCCACCCCCCAAGAATACAAGCCATCCGCAAAAAAAACCCAAAACAAAAGGTAAAAGATTTCTTTAGCATGCAGTACACAGGTAAAATGGTTAATATAAATTGTGCAACAAATTAAGTGGTCAGATTATAAAATTTAACCCTTGGAAGCAGAAACAATATTTACGTTGACCTGATTGCCACAAGATGCAATAGGAACCAAGGTATGCAATATGTCGCTTACTCCAGACTGTCGCACAACAAAGTATACGTCTATAGTTCAAATGGTTTGTTCGTTAAATTTTGATAGAGAATTTTCTAAACTCACCACAATAAATAATGATACTCAAGAGACTCTTTTTCAAAAACAACAGGTTCTGTTGTATTTCATCACATGTTTCTTTTTTCGCATTTCGTTCTCTTTTTCTTTTCCCCTGATTTTCAAAAACAAAAGGTTCTGTTGTATTTCATCACATGTTTCTTTTTTCGCATTTCGTTCTCTTTTTCTTTTCCCCTGATTTTCAAAAACAAAAGGTTCTGTTGTATTTCATCACATGTTTCCTTTTTCGCATTTCGTTCTCTTTTTCTTTTCTCCTGATAAGTTCCATCCCATTTTAATGTATTAATAATGAGCTAGCACACCAACCCTTTATCCACATGTCTCTTGATGCACTACAAGTACAAGCCTGGTGCAACTTAATCGGTTGATCCTGTGATTAGCACATAATAAATACATAAATCCAAGTAACAATCATACAATACCTCACACCACCCTCGTTATGACCAGGTTTATTTGTGTTGCAAATATTGCATTTTGTGCGCTTTGCCCAGTTGATATTGCCACACCTGACCAACAAAAGCATAGCACATAAGCAACAAGAGTAATGATGACGCATCCCAATTCATGACATGAGCATGGATGTTAATAATATGCTCAAGTAACCAACTAAACCGACCCACTTACGACATTTCCCTCGTGATAGCAAGACTACGAAAAGAGAACGAGAGAAGAGAGGGAAAAGCAAATAAGACTTCAGACGAGGCAGTTTCATCCAAGTCTAGACTATATCAAGCAGTTCAATAATATTCTCGTCTATCTCTTAGTTCTGACTGTTTCAAGCTGACTAGGCTTATATAACACCATCAAATAACACAATGCAAGCTTCTACCCATTAAAAAATGAAGTATAAATCCAGCAAGACATAATAGCATCAACCATAAAGCGTGCCAAAATGACAACAAACTTTGCCATATAGTGAGCGACCTGAAATTTTGCCATGTATTCATGATAATAATCATGAAGTTTGAACATCATTCATAATGTATTAAAGTACAATTGGAAAAGTTCAAGAAAATTTTCTCACCAATACAGCTTTCTAACTGACAAATTTTCCACAGAAATTTTTGTCCAGCCAAGGTAGCTGACTAATGCAAGCCCAAGAACAGCATAGATTTGTTTGCGGGTTGTGTTGCTTCTAGTTTTATGATGGGTTTAGATAGGTGGTTCCGTGTAGAAGCCAAGTCCTTTCAGGTGTCTGTTGATGTTAGGGGAGTTGTTAGATGGTCGGAGTGGAGTCGCAAGTCTCACAGTGCCATTTCGATGGGGAGATTAGGGGCTGCCTGGTTAGTTACTCTAGCCAGCCAGCTTTTGGGAGTTGATGCTGCTCAGGATGTCGTGTTGCGATTCAACGAAGGCTCTAGGGTGTTCCTGGCTCAACGACGTGCTAATAAGTCGGGAAGATTTGTTGCAGTGATGGAGTTTGGAGAAGGACATCGGAAAGGGGTGATCATGGTCCCTGAAGGTCGGGAGGGGGCTGGTTGGTTGGCTATGGCAGCAAGTTTCCAGGGGGTGGTCGATCATTTTGGGCCGGTAGGGGGTCAGTTGGGGTCGACGGCTGTTCCGGTCAGAGAAGGCTGGTCCTATGCCGATTCGGTGAAGCTTGGTTTGCCGGAGATGAAGGCTGGGGAGGTGGGGGATCTGAGTAGGTTTACGGAGGGTGTGGGTAGGCAGCATCTGCATCTGACGCAGGGCTTTACTTCGCCGCAGCACGCAGTCCCAAATGAGGAAGGTGTGCTTCCCCAAGCTGCTGCGCATGCTGTGATGGGGGCTGAGGCCGACAGAGCTCTCTGGCAACATTTATTGAGTCTGCAGGCTGAGGTGGCTTGGGTGATGGGGCGGGTTAAAACCAAGTTGCAAGTCTCGGAGCAGCCCAAGTGTGTTTCTGCGTCGGCACCCTTTAAATGCTGCGTGTGTGGCTTCACGCTGGCGGCCCAGCAATCTCAGCAATCCATGGAGCAGGCCCAATGTCTTGGTGAGGAAGCCCCGGTCCAACATCTTATAACGGTGAAGGCCAAGTGTCTGGGTGATGTCGTGGGTGAAGAGGTCCAAAGTGCTGGGGCGGGCTCAGGTCCTGGACAGTTGGGGGTGGGCCTTTCCGTGGGCTGTGGGTCGGGTCAATCTTCCGAGCTGTTTTCCCAACCAGCACCCGAGAGAAGCATCGATGTCGCGACGTCCTCCTCGCCTGGGCTGGACGTCGTTGGCCAGAGACTTTTCGGTGACGACGCGAGTGTCTCGGTGACGGGCGTCTCGTCTCCGGCGATGGCGGTGGCTGTCGCCGGCGACTCGGACGAGCGTGTTGTCGCCGGCGACTCGGAAGAGCGTGTTGTCGCCGGCGACTCGGAAGAGCGTGTTGTCCGGAGCACTAGGCCGGTGGACGTGCTGGCCTCGTCGACCTGGTCTGTGGTGGCTGGGTGTGGTTCTGGCGACTCGCCGGTGCCGGATCAGTCTTTTGTTGCTGAGGATGTTCCTGCCCGTGTCTCTTTGGAGGGGGGTCATGTTCAGGGGTGTCCTGGGCCTCTCTCTGGTGGCTTGAAGGGGGGGGAAGGGTCCCGGGGGTTGTCTGGTGGTGAGAGCTCTCAACCAACTGTTGGTTTGGAGGCTGGTCTGGAGCCCGTGGGTGTGAGCTCTGGAGTGAGGTCTTCGAGGGGAGATTCTCCGGCGTGGATCCTGGAGATGGTTTCCTCTGTGGGTAAGATGGTTGGGGTGTCCTGTGGTGGTCAAGAGGAAAAGATGAGGGAGCTATTTGAAGCTTTGGAACGAGATCGGAAGCCGGTTCACTCGAAATCTTCAAGAAAATTAGGGGGGAAGATGATCAGGGAGCTGAAGGGTTTGAAGTCCTCTGTCAATTATGACGGGTCATCCTCATCCGCTAGGAAGCTTGTGACCTTTGGTGCGGAATGTTAGGGGTCCAGTGTACGGGAGGGGGGGGGGTTTCTGGGGGGGTGAGTTTTGTAGACCCAAGGGTCACGGGAGGGTGGGTCTTGTATACCCGACGGGTGGGTGGGTTTTGGTTTCCTCAGTACTTTCTCTTGTACTGTTGTATTCCCGTTGTGTTTCGTTTTTCTCTTGTTAATAAAACTGTCTTAATTATCAAAAAAAAAACTTTGGCAAAGAATGGAGCACTCAATTTGACAGGATACTCCGTTCTGGCACCTGTTCATGCACCATGTATTTTTTTTATAAGTAACAAATTTTATTAAGAAAGCAATAACAGTACAAAGGACTATACCGATACCACTTAGTTTAAACAAGCCACAAAACTAAGAAAATCAACAAAATCAACATAAGGGCAGCCAAGCACCGCGTTAGCCCAACTAAACAAAGTGAGAGAAAAACATTTTTGCAACTTCACCAAAGACAATGAACAATCCTCAAAACATCTATTATTCCGTTCCCTCCAAATGCACCACCAAATGCACGAAGGAATCATTCTCCAAATAGCCTTGGCAATCGGACTCGAGAACCTCCGATTCCAACTCCACAACACTTGTCACCGTCTCCGGCATTACCCAATGAAATTTCATAATACCAAGCACGTGATTCCAAAGCCCCCGCGTGAACGGACAATGGAGGAGCACATGGTCGATCGACTCCCCCATCTTCCCGACAAAGATAGCACCACTCAGCAATGTAGATACCTTTCCTTCGAAGATTATCTGAAGTAAGAATTTTCCCATGCATAACCTCCCACACAAAGAACGATACCTTCGAAGGGCACTTTGACCGCCACACTCCTTTCCAAGGAAAAGACAAACTTCTCCTACTAGCCACGATAGAGTACATGGACTTAACCGAAAACAAACCATTCTTAGAACCAGTCCAAAGGATCTTATCTTCCTCCCCTCTCCTTATCACCAACCCATACAACAAGGAGAAAAACGCAAAGAATTCCTCCAGCTCCCAGTCATTAGAAGCCCTGACAAAGGAAACATTCCACACAACACTGCCATCATTCCCCTCCATACAATCAGCCACCATAGCCTCCTTATTACAAGCCAAAGACTAAACCACCGGATAAGACACAGACAAAGGATTATCACCGCACCAAACATCGTGCCAAAAACTAACTCTTTCACCAATTCCCACCACATACCGAACATGCTGACTGAAGAGATCCCACCCTTTGCAAATATATCGCCACAGGCTAACTCCATAAGGACCCCTAATAGAACAAGATCTCCAATCACCCTCACAACTCCCATATTTTGCAGCAATAACAAGCCTCCAAAGCCTATCCCTCTCATGAGCAAACCGTCACAACCACTTACTCAAAAGAGCCCTATTAAACATAGATAAACTCCGGATCCCCAAACCCCCATTATGGATAGGAGAACACATTAGCTCCCACTTCACAAGGTGGTACTTATGCACATTCTCATCGCTGCCCCACAGGAAATCTCGCTGAATCTTTTCCAACCTCTCAACCACAACAACCGGAAAAGGGAATAGAGATAGAAAATAATTCGAAAGGCACGAAAGAGTAGACTTAATAAGAGTAAGCCTACCCCCCTTAGAAAGATACATCATCTTCCACCCTGCAGGCCTCCTCTCCATCCTTTCGATAATCTCATCCCAAATATTCACACACTTGAAACTAGCCCCCAATGGAAGGCCCAAATATCTCAAAGGAAGAGAAGACAACCCACACCCCAAAATACCCGCCAATTCCTGAACATTGTCAACCCTGCCAATAGGAATAACCTCAGATTTTGACAAATTAATACAAAGGCCCGAAACCGCCTCAAAACACAAAAGAAGACATCTGAGGCTCCTAAATTGACTCGCCTCCTCTCCACACAACACCAAAGTATCATCCGCAAAGAGCAAATGAGAAATGCATACGCAACCCCGAGAGCCACCTCCAACCATGAACCCCTCTAATCTCCCTCCCACGCTCAACCGCTCTTCCCAACATACGGCTAAAGGCTTCCATGACAATCACGAACAAACGGGGAGAAAGAGGATCCCCTTGTCGTAAGCCACGAGAGCTCCCAAGGAATCCTTCCGGGCAACCGTTAACAAGCACAGAAAACCTCACCGACGAAATGCAGAACGAGATCCACCTACACCATTTTTCACCGAATCCGCATCTCCAGAGTTGGTATAAAAGAAACTTCCAGTTCACATGATCATAGGCTTTCTGAACATCCAACTTGCATAGCATGCCTGACACCCCAGATCTCAACCTCGAATCGATGCACTCATTAGCAATGAGCACCGAGTCCATAATCTGTCGCCCTCTGACAAAAGCGCTCTGAGAAGGTGATATAATCTTGTCCAGAACAAATTTCAGCCTATTAGCCAACACCTTGACTAAAATCTTATAAACTCCCCCCACCAAGCAAATAGGACGAAAATCCTTAAGATCAACCGCCCTTGGCTTCTTGGGAATGAGGACAATGAAAGAAGAGTTCAGACTCTGAAGCTGGGAGTCGGTGTACCCTCCAGCTTGTCCAAAAACAATTGCCAAGTTTGTTCTCAGACCACTTCCCGATCTTGTTGGAAAGTGGCAGATTTGGGGGCCCGAGGAAGTCGTTCCGCTTTGAAAATATGTGGCTTAAGGTGGATGGGTTTGTGGATTTGATTAAGGAGTGGTGGGAGGGTTTTAGTTTTAGGGGGTCTCCGAGCTTTGTTATTCTTTCGAAATTGAAGTCCTTGAAACAAAATCTCAGGGTGTGGAATCGAGAGGTGTTTGGAGACTTAGGGGCTAGAAAGTCAGAGCTTTTGGTTGAGCTTGCAAATCTTGATGGTTTGGATGAGGGGGGCATGATTGATGAGGCAGGTAGGGATAGGAGGGGGGAGGTTTCTAGGGAGCTAGAAAATTTGATTTCCATGGAGGAGACGTGCTGGAGGCAGAACTCTAGGGCTCTTTGGCTGAAGGAGGGAGATCGGTGTACTAAGTTCTTTCATAGGGTGGCTAATGCGAATATGAGGGCAAACTTTATTTCAAGCTTGGAGGTGGATGGGGAGGTTGTGGAGGATCCAGTGGAGATTTCTAGGGAGATTGTTGATTTTCTCTTCTTTATTTGAAGAACCTTTTGCTTGGCGACCCACTTTGGATGGGGTGGAGTTTGCGAGTATTTCGGAGGATGATGCGGAGTGGCTTGAGAGGCCTTTTGATGTGGAGGAGGTGACAGGGGTGGTCCGTAGTCTTAATGGTGATAAGGCGCCGGGTCCGGATGGTTTTTCCTTGGGCTTTTACCAAGCGCAAACTGAACACTCACCGGGGTCTTTGAATTATAACTTACCAGCTCGATGAGTCGATTGACTTCACTTTTTATAAGCATTAAATGCTCCCAGACCAGGTCATCTGACCCAGCCGTCACCGCAGGAGCCCCTAGCACATTGTTACTATCAAAAGGCGTGATTCTCCTCCCCGATATAACCTACGGCAACATAGGGCCTCCAACAGTCGGCTGCGACATCTTGTAGCCTGTGCCCACCTGACATGCATTAGACCCCCTAGCTTCCACAACCTTCTTCTCCGGTGCATCTCCCTAAGCCATCTGAGCGAAGGAAATTCCCTTCCTTATCTCCGATCCAACAGCGCCCATCCTCCTACGATTAAGCACTCCTAGGACTGAGATCAGTTCTTCACAGACCAAGGCAAACGCCTTCTACCCACCTCTCTTTCGTCCTTCAGGAATGATCACCGCCCCACGTCTACGCCTATCTCCAAACTCTGCAAGAACCATGTAGCTGCCATTCTTGTTAGAGCAGCATTGAGCCAAGAAGGCCCGTGTGGCCTCATTAAACTTCTCGGAAAAATCTCCAACTTCCATAGAATCCGCCAGTTTACCAGACAAATTAGCCAACCATACTACCCCGTATCTACCAAAGCGGATAAAGCTCTGGCCTTCCTGCTCCGCTCCGAGAGAGGAACGGTACCATAAGAACTAACCGAAAACTGAAGAGACTTAGCTTCAATAGATAAGCTACGCACAAATGCCATATTGAAACTGTATTGTTAGCTTCTTTGAAAAATGAGTAGTTCAATTGCTATCGAGGAAATGAAAAGCATGCATCGAGGGTTCTGCCATTTTCATAACTCTTCTACAAGTATACAATAAAAGGTTACAAAGCACTATACGAGTGCAAAAAAATCCATAACAGATTCTTAAAGCCCTAATCCAATAGTGCGACCATCCCTTCGTCGGAGTCGCCTTCTTGTAGCCATAGCTTTTCACTATTGACCCACCGTATTCCTCCGTCAGAGCATCAAGAAGAAACCTTGAAATTCTTTCTTACAGGCAACAAAACAACGCCAATCCTCGAATTCGAGACCCAAATCTTGGTGAGTTCTTTTGAAAAACAGAGAGTTTACCGAATTCTTCTTTCGGATGCTCTGCCACTCAAGCAAGATTTCAAGCCGACAACCCCTCCTCCAAGAACCCTAGAGCAACCTCGTAATGAATCAAGAAAAAAGTACAACTACTTCCATCTTCCCCCACGCACCATGTAAGTCAATCTTGATCACCAATCACTCTACCACAAGTTCTGTTCTGCTCCTAAGCTACTCATTCTCCAGAACCGAAACTCATTAAGCCCAGCAAAGCTTTCACCGTATAGATATAGCAAAATCTTAACATATTTAAAGTTTGAGGAAGAAATCATTATCAAGAGATTAGGTTGGGAGAAAAGCAGTTACAAAATTGCACAAAAAATGAAGAAAATACTGAAAAAACATTATTAGAATATGTGGTCTTACATTGGACAAGACCAATCATTAGGACCAAATAGTCCTCCAGTAGTAGCACCACCTGTACGACCATGCGCCCCCGAGTCATGGCCACCACGACCCCTACCACTACCACCAGCCCCCGCACCACCACCAGAGGCTCCAACAGGTCGAGCACTTCCACAGCGGTTACACACGCCACGAAATGCAAAGTTTACATTTGTACAACTGCTAGGACAACTTAACATCAGAAGCCATTTGCACAACAGTCAATGCAAGAAGATGAAGACCATGAAAAGAAAGAGCAAGAAGGAGCTGCTCACCAATCTCACATCACAGACCTTGTATTCGGACACATCCAATCCCCCTCTTGTTGCCATGCCTTTCCGGAAGCATCACCCTGACCTCTTCCTCTTCCACCACCCCCATCCATATCCCTAGCACTTTCCTCTGATCCACCAAAATCAGCAGCATCACTTGGATCTCCTCCTGAGTTATATGTGGTGCCATCTTTGCTTTTGGACTCGGCCATAAAAACCCCAATGATATTACCATGAAAATCCTTGCTGTTAAACCATTCCACCGCAGCTACTGCAGCATGTGGATCCTCATATGTTACAGTAGCATCTCCCTTTGGTTCATTCGTCAGTTTGTCTCGATATAACCATATCTTTGGACGACCTGTTCGCTTGTCTTTCTGTTAAGTATGGAGCCAAAATGAAAAAAAGAAAACATATTAGTCCTCTTATATACAAAATAAATTCATCTCACTCTTGATATAACTGTGAAACAAATGCAGTTTTCTTTAAAGAGCAAGGTTAGACTCTCTACCTTTAGCACTCCTATGGTGCCAAAATACTCGGCCAACATATTTTCATCAGTCCCAAAGGGCAAGTTGCATACATAGACAGATCCATTTGAAGGGGCTCCCTTTCCTGAGAAGCTTGCCATTGTGCTCCAATTTCATGAAACCAAATTAAACAGAACCACCGCCAAAATCTACAAAAATGACATAATGTTGTGACTGAATCATGTTTCACAAATAAAATAGAATAGGAGAAACATCTGAAAAGGAAATTCATTTGTTATTGAAACGAAAAATGCATTCCAGTGAACCAACGAAAGATTTAGGGTGTAAGTAAGCAGGCAGCCTCGATGTCCAGACTCATAAGATGACAGCTAAAAGCACCAAATTCTTTTTGAAGAATTTATCATGTCAGCCTGTCCCTTTTTCTGTCACATTTATGTCTATGCATCATGGTCAATTTTCTCTTAACCATTCACAGTGCAGATACAGCAGCAACAGAAGCCTCTTTTTTCTAATGCAGAAGTTTAATCCACTAGGAATAGAAAGTTTCTTTTTCTATTGCAAATACACTAGGAATAGAAAGTTTCTTAGTAAAGCAGTTCCAGATATGTTTCTAGCCCATAACAATGTGGCGTGTTTCAATTGCCTTCAAGAATGATAAAACAAGTGCTCTACTGGTTACCAGCCATTATGAATGACCATGAATTTTCATGTTGGGTAAGCAATATTCCAAAAACCTGTTCTACAAAAATACATCGACCATGTCTTTCCATGATGCAGGGCTGTAATCCAGCTGAGCACTACCACAGAACACACTGTAAGAGACTTTTCGGTGATTGTTTTGGAAATGGAAATTTGGATGGAAATTGATAATGGAAATGGAAAGAAATGGATTCAATGAATTGACCTGATTCTTCGAGTAGCAGGAACCCCTTACAACAAAAATAGCCAAGTATTTTTCACGTGAAAAGCTAACAATTCAATTGAGACCATATTTATGTGAATCTACCACTCATCCCAAAAGCTTAAGCTGATAGGAAGAGGAAGATTTTATTATTTGAATTATATTCTCTAACACTCCCCCTCACGTGTGGGCCAAACTCTCCTCTAATTGGGAGGCCCAACACGTGCAATATTTAATTGAAATTGGGACAGAGTGCGGAGTCAGGCCTCGAACTTGGGACCTTGGCTCTGATACCATGTGAATCTACCACTCATCCCAAAAGCTTAAGCTGATAGGAAGAGGAAGATTTTATTATTTGAATTATATTCTCTAACAATTTATACACTAATGGACACTCAGCCTTCAGCCAACCGATCATCCATCTGTTGAGCTCATCAGTTTGGGCTGTTAGTTGTTAGGCCAGGTAAGCCCAACTACTTAGACCGATCTCCACAACCTCAACTGATTCGTTTCTCCCATTTGCAGGTACGCATAGGTAAAGAACCGTTATTTTCAAAAGCGATGCTAACACACACTGGCTAGAGCTCGAATCGAGCTTCAGGTATGGTATTCAAGCTCCGCTCGACCGAAATCAACCAAAATCAAACTCGGCTCGAGCTCGAGTCTAACAATTCGAATTCGAGCTTGACTTAAGATCGGCTTAAAAAACAGAGAAAACTATAAGGGGAAGAAAAAGAAAATCACATTTTCTACATAAATCAAGGAATTACCACCTTTCACCAATTTCCCTAGCAATCAACCCTCCTGACAAAGAATAGACAAGCGTAGGATCAAAAACACTGAGAAATATACCCCCTTACCGTTGTCGGTGACGCTCGTATCTCTGTCCACAACCCTGTTTCCATAGCTTGCAAGTCAAATTTGCATCTCACCGAGAAAGAGAGGGAAAGACGGAGGGTCTTCTACGAGAGATGGGAGAAAGAAGGGTAGGCGGCCAAAACGAACGAACGACGAGATAGGGTAGCGTTAGAGTTGAACCGTGAGGGTCAAAGTGAATGAAAGACCATTATACCCTCATTGTTTAATACGTGACCGATCATCTAAGGGTAAACAGGTAATAAAAAGGTAGTCAATTATTTTTACCAATGAAAAAACATTTCTACCATTTCATTTGACCATTTTGGTTTGGGTACTCATTATATTTTTTTTGACAAACTTTAAAAATAATCCTTCCAAAATGGATCATAAATTGCACCTACAGTCCCTGAAGTATTAGAAAGTTGTAATTGGATCTCTGAGGTAACAAGTTAGCCATTGAACTCCTTGGAGTAATAAATTTAAGAAAAATAGGCTCATTTGTCTACCTACGTTTTACAGTAAATGCTGACGTGTGGAGATTCTACTGAGTTTTTAATTTTGAGAGGAGAATGTGGGAGGTGGTTTTCAGGGATGGGTAGGGAGAAAAACTTAGGTGTTTTTTTTGTAAGCTTAGCTGATGTGGCAATGGCGTGACGTAAGTGGCTGACTAGACCGGCACTGACGTGACATCTATGGGTTGATGAATATAGATTGGACACGTGACACAATTTGATTAGATTGACGTGACATTAATTTGACATGTCAGCATTTACTATTTAATAGAGGAGGATGAAGGGGCCTCTTTTTTCGAAATCATTACTTCAAGGAGCTAAATGACTAATTTGTTATCCCAAAAACTCAATTGCAACTTTCGAATACCTCAAAGCTCGTGGGTGCAATTTCGCCTTAGATTTTCACTACAGTCACAACCAATATTAAAAAAATATCTCCATCAACTTCTGTCTAAAAATTTTACAGCATGTTATACTCATTAAAAGAATGCAACCTATCTCTTTTGACATCTATGATCTATTGAATGTCATGTCTATATAAATGGAAGTCATATTAAATGAGAATAAAAATAATGAGCAATTACAAAAAGACGTAATTACATCTAAAGTTCTTGTGCTATTGAAAAGTTGCAAATAAGTCACCTAGATATTCGGTTAAAAACGGTCCTCCATCCATACACTCTCATCTCAACGTTAATAGTGACTTATTTGTAATTTGAATATATGCGTACCCTATTTTAACAAAATATCGACCTTGTGGAGTTATTTATCATTTTTCTTACCTAGAGAACTTTTTTGAAATTTTTCAATGCCACATTAGCTTTGCTTTTGGGTGTAGTTATGCTTTACAAAAAAACTACACGAATGAAAAATTAAAAAATCTCAAATAAAACAATGAAAAAACTAACACTTGAAAAAGATTGCAATTAAAATACAAATAAATTTTTTTAACATAAATTAAAACGGTAAAAATTACAAGAGAATAATTAAAATTTAAAGAAGGAAAATTTACATAATCAAAAGAAATTACTCAAATTAATTTTTTTTTTTTTTAAAAATCAAATATTGAGGGAGCCTTACCTAGCAGAATGGCTAGGCTCCACCCCCCTCATAGAGTGGCAATAAGCCCCTTTGTGAATGGGGTGAGGCCACCCCAACAACTCATGCTATGGATTGTTCTAGCCCCACGTATCCGTGTTAGTGTTGAAGGCCAATTAAATGGGGTCGGCAACGCCCTCCAGTCGGGGGCCTAAACACCACCAACTGTGCTTCGCTCTATACCCTCCAGCTTCGCTCTATACCCTCCAGCCAAGTAGTAATTGTACAACCCATGGAGATAAACGTGACTCATAGTTATAGCCAAAAGAATTTTCTATAAAATTATGTTTTATTAAAATTGCCAAAAACTAGGTTTCAAAAATTTAGAAATATTTTAATACTCTGTCTCTTATTGTTACCGTGTGGCTCATAAGGTATACACTAGCATAATGATTTTACTTATTGAGTTGTCGAACTTACCCGCTATTATTTTGTTATTTTTCAAATGTTGATCTAGAGTACGCCGAGAGACAGGACTAGATGACACGTGGGCAGGTACATAAGAAATTGTTAGAATAAATGTTTGACTCTAGTGTGAACTATTCATGTTTAAATTTGACAATTTTTGTCTTGAAAGAGTTCTAAATAAATTATCTTTATCTTGATCTTTGGAGAAATTTATTTAAGTATTTTAATAAATGTTATTGCGCAAAATTTTAAATATATTTTAATCAAAAGTCAATTGTTTATTGATATAAAGTCACCCTCTAACCTTTGAGGTTTGGGAGTGACAGTTTTGAACTATCAATTTTGACAAAATTATTTGGACTATTGAAAATCATGAGAGATGGATAAAAAACGATTTTACTAAAGTATTTGAATAGTGAGTGTGTTTAAGTCTTTCAATTAAGTGAGTTGAGGACTATACCCTAAGATCTAAATGTTTTGGGCTCCTTATTTCTTGAGATCCTCATATCCTTGTGTCTTAAGCTCTTGATCAATGTTTCTTTTGTCTTTGAAGATATTCATTTTATAAACATAATTCATTTATTGTAATTATCAAAATATCAAACGTGAACTAAAGTCAACAAATACTCGTAATTAGGCTCATCATAGTGCCCCAGATTGATGGGCTGTAGGAGATTGTCCAAGTCACCAATTGGCCACTGAAGGGGGAGGTGGCAGTGTTGGCGACTCTAGAAGAAGGCCAGGGAAAGTAATACTCAATCACCACATCATTGGTGGTCGAGACCCATTCTGATATTTGAACAGACAGCAAGTGGATCCCATGCTCGAGCTCTGTCAAATCTCATGGAGTCTAACGGTAAATTTGAGGAAGAGTAACATGTCCTTTAACATTAAAGTGAGCAATAAATGTAAGTACATCAAGAATATGTGAAGTATACAAGAAAAATAAATGAATAAATATGCAAATGACCCCATGTCTTAATTTATTTTAGATTATTCACTCTTCACCATGCTTTGTTTGGTCCTCAGAATCAGGGTTGTGCGTTCCACTTCCCCCTTATTTGGAACTGTTCTATGATGTTCATCCTCCCTGAAACTCACATAAGGTAGAGTACTGCTCCATACTT
The DNA here is from genome assembly GCA_963930655.1 of Myrica gale. Lineage (NCBI taxonomy): Eukaryota > Viridiplantae > Streptophyta > Magnoliopsida > Fagales > Myricaceae > Myrica > Myrica gale. The sequence continues at coordinate 9,987,175 of OZ005612.1, read as the reverse complement.
TTGGAGGACACCCATAAGGATCGGTTTCGTCATACTTCTCACTTTTTCTTAACCATATTGTAGGATAATCGATCATTTGTTCGTCGTTACATTTTAGCTCATGCTAATGTTATATAATTATTTCTTAGATGCAATTGGCATGTTGTAACTTAAGAAATGTCACTATCATAATAGACAAAAAGCATTTTAATCTAATAATGCTAGGTTATTCTCAATACCTTAAATAATAATTGTAGTTTCAAGGCAACAATAACTATACCTTCTTAGATAATTTACCAAGTAGTACCTTTAGTTTGATAAACTCCGCCTATATCCACCTTTCAAACTTTCTTCTAAACCTTGAAGTTTTCTCCACTATCTTCCAAATAGTATATACTCTAGCTTCTGGATGCTAGAGAACCTTTCAAGTGCTTTCACAGGCTCAACACTCACAAACCAAGTGGTTTTTCGGACTTATCACTAACAACGTAACCAAGCTTGAGATATGTTCTCTCTAAGCTCATTCTTTAGTGAACAACACTCACTAAAGGAATCACCTCTTTTGAATAAGAAGATACACGTATTTAACCCTCTCAAAGAGTGGATAAGAAAATGAAAAAGTTTATCTCTTTGCTTCACACAATGACAATGATATAAAAGTGTAATTTGTGTGAATGATATGAGAAATATGAATAAGAAGGTTTTAGATTTTTCTCAAACTATAGAAATGATATATGATTGTTCTATGTACTTTTTTAGGTCTTAGTAAGGTTCTTATATAGGCCACATATTAAAACTAGCCGTTTCTAGCTGTTTGGGGTCGATCTGACAATTTTTCCATTGTACTGGTTGACCGCTACAGCAACTGGTCAATTGCTACAACTAGCCGTTGCCTAACAGTATTTGAATGCGGCATTTTTTGCCTACATAGGAATATAAACTGCTTCGTGTAGAGGTTGACTGCTACACAAATCTAGTCCACCGCTTCATGTAGAAGTCGATCTTTGGTCGACCACTACAGCTTAAAAAATGTAGCTGCTTGAAATTTAAAGCCCTTTTTTACCTTTCGAAATTACGATTTCAAAAACCAACTCCCAATAATATAAAATAAAGGTTTGAGAGTTTATATGAAGATGATTTGAAACATTTAAAGTAATTTTTCGTTATCAAACTTGTGGTAAGAAATTTATTCACGGTTTGAAAGTATGCAACTGTATGATTTCAATCATTGTCAAAAGTGAAACTAAGAGTTACAAGATAATTCTGTATAGTCTGAAATCTTCACTTTTGAGCACCTTAGATCTTCTTGATCTTCGATCTTCTTGTTTTTGATTCTTTGATAAAAAAAAATATTTGTCTTTGAAGATGTTCTTTTTTTGTAAAACTCAGTCTATTTTATTATAATCATCAAAATATTAATTGTGAAAAAAACCAATAGTTACCAAAATGGATTGTTTGGTGATGAAAACACGTGGTTTTATCTAACCAAAACTTTGTACTAAGATACTTGGTAAATATATAAATTAATTATAATACTAACAAAAAACTACTTTGAAAATAATCTCTCTCTCTCTCTCTCTCAAATGGAACCTCCAGCCCTCCTCTAAATTAGATAGGCCCAGGGAACTATGGTTGAAGTGTAGGGGTTAAGCCTAATCTAGATGGATAGAAATGATTGTAAGTTAAGTGTGTGAAGATAACAAGTTTTTTTTTTTGTAAGCAAGCATAGCAAATCAAAAACAAAAGTCAGTACATGGAGGGTGGGGAACCTTAAAAATAGCAACAAATATCAACTGCACTAAACAGAAAAATAATAGAAAAAATTAGAGAAACAAGAGCTTGGCTATGGTCAGAGACGATAGCCAAGACAAGGCTGCCTAAAGGTAGTTGACTGAAACACTCCAAGTGGCCTTGGAGTCATCTGCAACAATCACAAACCAGATGCGAGAACACTACATGAAAGGGAGCGGTGGAAAATTTGGAGGCGGTTGAGCAAGGTACCACATCGATGTCCGTTGACCGAAGAGCAAGAGCAATAGATGGCACTGAGCAAGAGAAGAAAATCCAAAAAGAGCAGAAATAGGGGAGGCGCGTGAGATCCACTCACCACCCTAAACAACGCGTGAGGAGCACTCGCTTGAGGACTAGCCACTGAACAAAAAGGAGATGGAAGATCGGAGAACCAGGAGGAAGTGAGGAGGGCGCGTGCACAGTGATCGGCCACCAAAAGCGATAGATCTGGACTTCCTCTTTCAAAACGAAAACCCACAACAAAAGAAATTTATACAAAGAAAGTAAAAGAACAGATCAGAGAAGAGATAAGGAGATGAAAATAAGAAAAAAAAGAGGAGAACGGAGGGAAGGGAGAAGGACCCGAAGCTCGATCTCCCTACCGCTAAGAACGTGATGAAAGGGAGAGGTGCACACAGAGGGCACCGAGCGAAAAAAAGGGCGAGAAATTTCAAGAAATTAATGGAAAATCTACAGATAGCGATCACTTTCTCCTTGGATTATAACTATATGTGTGAAGATAACTAGTTGAGTGGTGGTTTTGGTGGCCCATGACAGATCCGACCAAGTGTCCAACCTTCTCTTAAAAATTAATCATGAGGTTTTTCTTTCATAAGCAACCATTCTCCCTTAATGCTGGCCATCCATTTTAATTGGGCTTGATTTACATGCTCAAACCTTAGGTCCACAATAATTCCAGCCCAAGTCCACTTTCTGAAGCCCTACTAAGCCTAACGTTAAGCTTTCTTAGGACCCATACAAGACTTCCGGCCTTAAAGTTAACTTCGGGCTGGTCCACTAATTACTCACACTTAGGCTGCGTTTGTTTCGACGTAATATGAGGAAATGAGAAAATATTTGTAGGGAAAACAAAACAAGTTTCAGTATTTGGTTAATTCCTTGAAAATAAACATATAGTGTTTGGTTGTCACCTGAAAATTTAAAGAACATTTTGTGAGCTTGTTTAGTTTTGATGTACCTTCTAAATTTAGAATGACAATCATATTAGAGGGATCCAGACAGATACCTCCTCTAACGATCCATTTGAATCATCAAAGAATCCAATCGGGAAAGTTGTGCCTTTCTTACAAATTTGTCAATTAGCAAATGAAGAGCTATCTATAAAGCCTCGACTCATCAGAGCCTTCTTGCAACTTTATCTCAGCAAATGAATTGCGGAAATGTGGAATCGAAGTTCAAATGATAGCGAGATATTAAAAATAATGAAAGCATATCCCATAACATGCGAATTACAACCTTAAACGCTAAAATAAATTTGTATTATTGATAAAGATATTAAAAATGCCGCATAACAATAAAAATAGTGTCTAACATAAAATTCGCAAAACTAGCGACTTTCATAATGATAAATTAATATTCAGCATTTGGTAGAGAAAATTCTCTAACCAAATTTTTTGAAGATGAACATTTAAACTTAAAGATAGGCTTTAATTTGTTACGATAGTAGAGAAAAAAATAGTAGATAACTTATGTTACAATATAATAGAGAAAAAATAATCACCTGGAAAATAACTTAAGTTTTTTGTTATGATAGTAGAGAAAAAAATAGTAGATATTGTATCTTTACGATAAAATAGAAAAAAATAGTCACCTGAAAAATAACTTAAGTTTTTGTCACGTCCCGAACGCTAACCCGAAGGGGCCAATGACAGCCGCTAGCATTCACCGATCGAATGCTCTAGCGAACTTAACTACGATTTTGCAGTGGATTTTTTTTATTTGACTGAGATAAGAAGGAACGTTGCCTGTGTCTAAAGACGGGCCTAATAGATTCACCTATAAGCTCATCCTTCACATAACGACTTAAATATCAACAGTATAAATACCACAGATTCAACATATACAACTAACATAATATTTAGGAATCGGTCTCGGACTACAATTGGCCATGGCCACCAAAAATGAAGAGGGTTACACTGCCCTCACAAAACCAAAAAGAATCTTCTTAAACAAATACTAAGGGAGGGCACCCTCATGAGGTCCTTCCTCTTAAGACAAGTAGTCCTCAGAACTTCTTTCACCTGACATATCTGGATTGATACAATTAAAACCTGGTGAGTCAAACGACTTAGTAAGTGTCACGCCCCGAACGGCATCCCGCAGGAACCGTGACAGCCGCGAGCTATCCCCCGGATGGCTCCAGCGTTCTTACTTATATTTTTACTTGAATACGGCGGAAACGTACAGGATCGCGAGGGGTTCGAGCTAATCTTACATAATCAGGGTTCTCATTAAGTTCATACAAAACATATATATATCACATAACAAGCCAGTTAGTGACGATCAAGTCACTATCATCAAAAGTATGAAACATAAATTCTTGGGCTTCTAGGTCAGGTAGTCCTCCTGACTCTCTTCACCTGAGGCATCTGGAATGACACAATTAAAAAAAAAACGTGAGTCAAAAAGACTCAGTAAGGGAAAGACATAAAACTTAAAACATGCTCTTGACTTATGCCCGCTTAATCATGAAAGAAAGATACTTGGTAAGTGATGCACATGCATGTCATGAATTATGCATATGCTCTTGCTTAGTTTTGGCCCCAGGCCCTTGAAAATCTTTCTTTCGTACTTGCTTGTAAAACTGGCCCTTGGCCCTTGAAAACCACTTATTCGTACTTGTGCCTCTCTCGGCCTTTTCATAATTATTTCATATCTTTAATTAGTGGGCTCGCTCCATTTAACCCCTGAAGTCAGGGTTGTGCGTTCCCTTCGGAACCGTCCCCGAATTCCCTTGGAGACCTTACATACGGTCAGCTAGCGCACCTTCTCAATGTCCTTCAGTGGCTAGACATGACCCTTGGAGGCATCACACCTTCTCAATGTCCTTCAGCGTGGGTTGCACAACCTCTTGGATTCACCCATCCTTCTCACATTTGTCCTTCGGTATGGGAGTCCAACTTGATGGTACGGTACCGACCAGTGCCCCTTAACTTAACTTATCGTTTCATAAAACTTCTCATAGTCTTTCCATAAAAATCATTGCATAAACTTTCTTTTTGAAAAACTCATGCAATGCACATGTGTCATGCTTGATTAAAATTCATGCTTGTTCATGAAACGATGCAGTGTGTCATTCCAGTTTTGAAAAAGAAACACTTACTGTCCACTTACAGTTGGTCTTCTTTGGTCGTGTATACAGACACGTGGATCGCCTACAAGCGATTCAAATATTTCTTAGACTTTAAGAATAGTATGCAATCATTAAATATTTTTATTTTTGAAATCGGTCATCAACCAAAGATACATATATATATATATATATATCACTGAAATTCATTTAATAAAAAAAATATTTTATTCTTTTCCTTAACAAATATTCAAAACTTAGTTTATTAAATCATTAATATTTTTATTGAAATAAAAATATATTTATCCATGTACATGCCTCGATTAGGGTTAAATAATAATTTATTAAAAGATCATGGTTCTTCAATATTTGTTCCAACTAGATTAAACCCTAATTTCTATATCTATCACAACAATGATAAATCCATTTTTTATAAATTGCACTTAGGGTTATAATTTCTTACAACATTCGGCCATCACTATTTAATGCACCAATTAGTCACAACTTTTACTCCAATGGTGATCCCATCCTCCATTCCACAATTTCACAACCTAATATCTATAAATCAAGGCATATCACCATGCATCATGCTCATAATATTCGGCCATACATGATTTCATCCAAAAGATTAAGTTTCTTTTGTTCCTTTCAATATGCATGCATCTAATACCTAACATAATCATCCACCATTCATAGGGTCATAAATCTTGCACATATCATGGCCAATGTCCAGATTTAAATATATACAAAACTATGCATGAAATCCTACACATCTCATATTCGGCCATACCCCAAAATGTCACCTTTTTCATGCTAAAAATCATAACATGCACATCCTTTGCATTGTGACCTAACTAGCATGCATACACTTCATCTCTTCATCAAATATTTCCATCAAAATTAGATCCACACTTTATACACACTGACATCCATAGATCTAAGCAAAATAGTTAACTTTCATCAAATCAACACATCAAGACCTAGATCTAGCTTCCTTTAACATACATTGTTCTCCATTTGCATTTTTCTTTACATTCAACCTTAGATCTAGGGTTTCCATGGTTAGATCTAGCATGTAAACAACCTAGGCTTCTTAAGCATTCAAGATCTAACAACATCAAGGCATATTACAACCTAAACTTCAAGATCTTATACATAAGTCATTCGGCCACTCATGCTAACCCAACAACATCACATTGTTCTTACCTTGTTGACTATCCAAGCTTGAGCACCTAGAAAATAAAATACCTTCGGTTAGTATTTGTGAAACTTAAGGCAAGATCATCAATAGAACCAAACTTACCTTCAACCTTTACCAACTCTTCCTAACTTCACTTCCTTCAAAGTTTCGGTCCACCCTCCTTAGAAATGTCCAAGCTTGATTTAAGGGGGTTCTATGGTTGTTAAGAGAATATGGTAAGCTTGAAGAGAAATGAGGCAAATGGTTAGGGTTTTCAAGGAAGGAAATGTGTTTGCACCAAGAGAGATTTTTGTCCACAACAAAAGAGGTTTAACTTGGCTTTTAGAATGAGATTTGGATGGCAAGAAGAGTATGGTTTAGAGTACAAGAGGAAAAAGGAACAAACCTTGAACTTGAGTGTATGGTTCGGCTAAGAGAAGCAAAATGGGAGAGAGTTGAGAGAGCTTGCAATATTCGGCCAAGAGAAAAAGAGTTTGGAGAATGAAGTGCATGAATGGTTCGGTCAAGACAAATGCAAGAGAGATGTGAGGGAATGAGTCTCCCAAGGCAACTTTAAGGCTATGACACAAGACTTGAGAGGGTGAATTGACAAGAGAGAAATTTGAAAGAGGAAAGGGAAGGAATGGGGGGTGTTGGTCGACCAAGCTTGGGTTCCATCTCTCTCTCTCTTCTTTTATTTCTTTTCACCTCTTTTCTCACATCACTTCCTTGTCTCCCTAAGCATGGCTTGCCTTGAATTTTCTCATCCTCTCTCCTCACATGCATCCATCGACATCTTCCTTCTCCCTTGCTTTTTCTCTTCTCTTTTACTTCAATGCATTTTCTTATCACTTCTTACACAACTTACACCTTCTTACACATCACATGGCCTCACTTATGGCTTTCTCATTTCACCTCTACCCCTTTCACGTAAATGCCTTGCCCTTTGCTTAGTTTGGTTGCTTTCCAACCAACCTAGTTACTTCCACATTAAATTGCAACCAACTTTCAACTTGGTTTTCTCTCTCACCTAACTTATCACTTCATAAGCTCTCTTGCTTATCTAATCCATTCCAATAGCTTATCACCTCATAAGCATGATATCTTATCATGTGATAATGGCCCTAGCCTATCTCTACAATAATCACAAGGTCTTATCACCCTAAAAGTTTCCTAACCTATCATCATGCTTGCTTATCACTATGATAAGCAAGTGTGCTTATCAATTAAATCTTCTCTTAGACTTATCACATAAATACATAGCTTATCATTGAATATTCAAATGGAAATTCTATTAATAATATAGGCCACATGGTAATAATACATGTCACATATGAAAGATATAAAAATATTCAATCCATGTTTTTAAAAGAATTTCATCATTTAATCCATTAATCATTTTCGGCTTATACAAGAAATTCTTAAATCATAATTCAAATTCTATGGTCCATGAAACATATTAAGTAAATGAAAAAATATAAATTTGTAAGAGAGAAACTTACTTGCAAATTTCGGCTCCTCTATAAATATAATTTAAACTTGCATAAAATGACATTAAAATTATTTAAAGAGATTTTATGGAATAAAATCCCATTTTAATCGAAATACCATAACATAAGGATTAGGCCATACATTGGCCAAAAACATAGCCCCATGAAGAAATAAAAGCTATTACATTGGAAAATAAAAGATAATACATAAGGAATTACGTAGGAGAAAATCGGGGTCTCACAGTAAGGGATACTTTGAAGTAAAAAGTACATGCCCTGCATGATCATGGATATCAGTTATGCATGTATGCCAAATGGAAATGCTTGCATATGCATGAGAAACATGCACTTGATCTTAAAAAGTTTCTTTCTTGGCTTTGGGCAACTTATAACGCTCCATTTACCTCTGAAGTCAGGGTTGTGCGTTCCCATCAGAACTGTCCCCCTTTCCCTCAGGGACATGCAATTGGTCGAGTTAGCCCTTGATGTGGCCCCGGGCCTATTGGCTAAACACGACCCTTAGAGGTCCACATATTCTCACATTCGTCCTTCAGTGTGGTTGCACATACCTAGAGGACTACCCATTTTTCTCGCATTCGTCCTTCGAAGTGGGTGCCCTTAGGAGTCATCCATCCTTCTCGCATTCGTCCTTCAGAGTAGATGCACCTTCTTACTCTGGTACGGTACCGACCAACTTCAACCCCTTAACTCAACTTGACATAGCATACTTTCATACTTTCATTTGCACAAAACTTTCTTTCTTCTTTTAAGAAAATCATGCAAATGCTTATGTCATGCTTAACAATAAGTATTCATGTTGTGTATCATTCCAGTTTTCGGAAAAACATAATTTTCCACTTACCTTGGTCCTCTTGAGCTTAGGGTGGAGCTTTGCCTACAAGCGAGTCATAATAATGACAGTTAGAAGGTTACTAGATGACTAGAATAACCATTCAAGTAAAGCACATCATACAATTTCACCCATATGCAAGTTGCTGGGGATGTTCAAGCGGACAACCCTGACATCTCCGGTTTCAAAATTCATAACTTTAAAACGTGATTCCAAATTACATGAAATTTCTATTAAATGATTCAGCTTTCATAAATCAAACTTGAAGATAATAGTCACAAACATCAAAGTTCCTATGCATTTTCAAAACACTTCATCTTTAGACGAACTTCTTAGGGTAACCCTACTGCTGCCTCTAGTTCGACCTTCCATTTTCAAAATACCATAACTTCTTTCACACATCTCCTACTTGCACGAATTTTATCTTAAAATCTTCTTCTTTCATAGACTCAACATCCAATATCAGATTCGTAAAAAATTGAACCTAAACTGATCACTCTAAAGCACTTGAAATAAACCATAATTCTAAACATATAAGGTTGCTGGCAGCTTGACGTCGCAACCTTTAAAAATTCATAACTTATTCAATGCTTATTTGAATGACTTGAAATTTGGTTTAGAATCTTTTAATTTCATAGACCTCTGCTCTAACCTAAGTCGAAGGGTAAACTATGACATCAAGGTTACCTTAAACCGAGTCTAGAGATCCGCCAAAATTTGTGATTGCATGCAACATTATACCCGAATAAGTTGTTGTTTTCACCATTATACGTGTCCGACTCGTATATAACCTCAGTTCCCTTATTCTTTCCAGCAACATCACTGATTTCTAGCTCCTTTGAACCTCAATCCTTTCTGATTACAAGGGACAACAGCACATATCTATACCATGGCATATTCGGCCATGCATGACAAAACAACTTTCAGCTTTTGATCAATACTTTATCCTTCTCTTAGGCTTTTTATCATACACCTATGGTGCATTATTGGTACCTTATTTCAAGATCCATCCGTGTGTGCTTTCTTAGACCCCAAGATATTATTTAATCCAATCAAGGAGACAACAGCAGAACCAAATCAACACCCAATGGCTCACGGTTTTCTTCCATTCATACTCCCTAGGGTAGTTTGCATTTCTATCATCCAATCCCAACTCATCTAAACCTTAATCTAACATGCAAACATAGATCCATAAAGGGCAGCAACAGAAACCAATTTCTACACAAAGTTTTCAGTTTGAAACTTAGCAATCCAAAATATTATTGATTCCCATCTTTTCCTTGTTCCAAGAATCACAACATTACATTGCATGTGACTTCATGCTTTCCCTTGCCCTTCAAGGCCATTCGGACTCCAAAGGAGTCCCTCATAGGGCACTGTCGTGACCTCTTTTCTTTTCCATACATCACTTGGCAAAGCTTCACAACCTCATGTTTCATGAAATGCAAAGATCCATACAAAATACTTAAAGTGAACAACATGCAAGTAAAGAGAAAAACTTTCCAAACCCAAGCATGCATTTTTTTCATTTCTCTCTTGGTCCAAACCGTGCTATCTAAGTGTTGTTTTCCTCTTCCATTCCAGCATCACCCACATGCAAGGCATTCCACATCAAGAGAGTTTCAAGAGAAGACACAAGAACAACAACAATCGGTCAAGAAAAGTTTCACAACCATGGCCAAAAGACTTACCTTTCACCTTCTCTCATTTTCCTTCTTTTTCTTCCTCTTCTTTTCTTCTCTCTTCTCCTTCTTCTTCTCGGCCTTCTTCCTTTCCTCCTCCTCTTCTTCTTCTTCTTCTTCTTCTTCTTCTTCTTCTTCTCCTCCTTCTCGGCCTCTCTCCCTTTCTTTCTTTTCTTCGTGTGTGAGTGTGTGAGAATGAGATAATTTTGTGTGAGTGTGAGTGGTAGCCGAGTGAAGAGTGAAGTGAGGTGGGGTTTCACGTGAATTAAAGGGGGAAACATAGTGAGTATCGCCCCTCCCCATTGGTTGAACCGTGCGACTGCTTTTCCCCTTTTTTTGTTTCACTTGCCACCTCATGCACCTTGTCTCCCTTTGTCTTTTATTTCCAGCACACATATACTTCTAAAAGTCAAAGCCATAGCATAATTAATTTCACATAATGAAATTTACATAATATAAATTCACACACCATGTAGCATTTTAATTATAATTAAATATGCACAAAGAGGTGCTAAACAAAATTTTCCTTAGATAATAAAATAATTCAACCATATATTTCCAAATATTCATCATAACAGCCCTTAAAAAGTCAAGTAACAAGGGCTTAAACATTTAAATTGGCATTGAAGAAAACTTAAACTAAGTGGTGCAAGTTAGGGTCTCACAGTTTTTTTGTTACTATAGTAGAGAAAAAATAGTAGATAGCCTATATATGTTGCGATAGAATAGAGAAAAAATAGTTAACGGGAAAATAATTTAAGTTTTTTTTAGAGAAAAAATAGTAGATAACATATTTTACGATAGAATATATAAAAAATAGTCACCTGAAAATTAACTTAAGTTTCTTTTGTTACAATAGTAGAAAGAATATAAATGAGAAAAATAAGTAGATAGCGTCTGTTAGATAAAATAGAGAAAAGATAGTCATCTGAAAAATAACTTACGCTCTTTGACCACTTATCCCATTTTTCTTTGACTTTTTTTTTCAGCCCATACCAAACACATATGTTTTTGAAAATATTCTGCATGAAAAAAACTGTGAGACCCTATCCCCTTTTTAAGTACTTCTCTCTCAAATAAAGATTGACCAACTAATCACTAAATAAAATAACTTATATGAGATTAACTAGAAACTCAAACAAAAATAGGGACTCATTAACGAAAAGGATCGTATATCCAAGTCATCATATAAAAATTGCATAACGAAGGTATTTAAAATAATCGAAACAAATGGATTGTTAAAAACCACGAAATTAGGTCGATTAATTAAAAGCTAACATCGCAATTAGGTCTCACGAAATTCTTAGTTTAAGTTAAATTAAATAGGTGGACTATACGTTGAGTGAGAATGCTTTTTTTTTTTTGGAATATTAGAAGAGAACCGTAAATATTACTTTTGAAAATATATTTTCTTCTTTAGATATACTTCGATTTTCATGTTCCTCTTCGATCATTCTTTTCTTTTTCATTTTAGTTTTAAATTACAAATTTTAAATTTTAAAAAAGTTTAAACTTTTATTTTTTTTAATGACACGTGTTGAGTTGTGATTAAGCATAATAAATTTCTTGTTAAATCTATGGTATAAGGTTTGTTGACCAAATTTATTAATCACCAAATCTGCACAATTTTTTCATTGTTTCTTTTATTAATTACAACATCTTTTTACAAACTCCACAAATTTTTTTACAAACTCCATTAATTTTTTTTTATAAATTTCAATATATTTTTATAAATAGTAACAACTTTTTCTTTAAAAACCAAAATTTTTAATTTTCTTTTCTTTAAAGATAAGAAAATGTATCTTCCCTTATGTAAATGTAAGCCCAGAAAGTACAGATTATAAAATATCCTCATCCTCGTCCTTTATAATGATTCTTGACCCTTCATGAAAAGACCCCACATTGTTGCCCTGCGATTTGGTGGGTCCCAAACCTTAACGTTATCTCATTTACCAACCTAGGGCTCTTTCATCTCTGAAGCCAATCCCAACCGGATATACCCTAACCACCGCCAAATATGCCGAACCGGGAAAAGATTCAGTCGAAAGTAAGTTGGTTCAAAGCGCTTCAAATATGCGGTCCAGATTTAAAGAAATGGATCTAGCGGTCTGAAAATCGACACATCATTTAATGAGAATTGATGACCAGAAATCGCTTATGGCTAAGCTTTTCTTTCTTTTTTTGGCTCGACTTTGGCTTTTACTTGCAACCAATTCATTCAAAAATTTTATTGGCCAAAAGTTTCAAACATCTTGCAGAACAAGCTTCCTCCTCCTCCCCGTTTTCGCCAACCCTGTGCTTCTTTCCACTCCCCTGCCTGTAACTCAGCAATACCGGTGCTTGCCACGTTCACATGACATTGGAAAAGCCGTTCATCCCGCAAGAGAGAGTTGTTTCCTACGGACATGACGAGTGTGATAAGAGAAGTACTGAAAGCGGATCCATTGGGATGATTTTGCTTAGCATTGTCGCTTTGTGGCTCTTTTGAATTTGGATCATGTGTAAGTATGTTTGAATTTCAGTTGTGGCCAACCTTCTCTGCAAAAAGAGCAACTTAGGGAAAAGGTTCTCTCTCTTTTTTTTTTTCCTTTGATTGAGCATAATGAAATGATGGTTTGATATAGGTTCTGTGTTTATTGAATATAGCTGTGTTTTGTGTTTTTTTGTTAGGAACCAAAAAAAAGAAGAATAGGTATATTTAGCTTACGTTATTATTTTGGCAGGTGGGCTATTCAGCACCCACTCAATCCATGTTCGAATTATTTTTCCCTTCGTTTCATCTTGCTGAAATTGCTTGCTGTTATGTGTTTTTTTGGGTATGACCTCAATTTAAGGAGCTTTTCCACTTGACATCGGAATGGTATTCACAGGATATGGAATTGGAGTTTTCTCTTATGTGGTAATTATTTGATCCCTCTATCTTTTCCCCTTTTTGGCATATCTGAGAAATGCTTTTGTTTATGATATATTTGGTTTTCCCTGACATTTCTAATAATAGTATTTCAAAATGTTACCAATAATTAACAAAGTGGATTAACAGGTGCCGGTATTTATTGTTGAAATAGCACCAAATAATCTACGCGGAGGGCTCACAACATTAAACCAGGTGGGAAAATGATGGGAATTTTGGTGTAATTTCTCTCTTTATGATTCATTTCACATGAAGCATATTTTATATTTTAAATATAGGGTTGTTGAATTAATTCTCTTAGTTGTTGCAGGTACTCACCCAGCAAATATTATACATATTCATTGGATGCAAGTTGATAGTAAAAAAAAATTGCCAACCTGTTTGAATTGGAGTAACGACTGGTGAGCCATTAGAATGTTGTCCCTTTACCTGTTTAATGTTTATTATATCTCGATCTTTCTTTTCTTTATTTATTTTTTTATTTGTAGTGATTTTATGTCTTTTGCTAACTTGGGTTATTGAAGTTATCAGGATGATAAATGGCGGAGATACATAGCATTAACCCGAATATGAATAGGCGAGAGTCTAGTAGTACCTCAAACTTGGAAGGTTTGTCAATTTTTTTGGCATATCAGTGGACGGATTCTAATAGATTTTTATTTGTTTCATTCGAATAGTTGGACTGTGCAGGTGAAATGGTTAAGGCAGACAATGGGGAGACCGTAAATATTTGGACCTTAGAGTTTAAAGATGATGATCATGCTTACTACTGGTACAACCATTATGCATTTAGCATTGGATTTAGCGTCCGTAGGCAGGGTGGGTTCAAAAATAAAGAAAAAGGGTATTATACTGTCAAAACATTTGTGAGCAACAACGAAGTGTTAAGAAAATAGAAAGAGCTTGTTGTACCTTTAAAGAAGGAACGACGGAATACTAGATGTAGGTGTCGTGCAAGTTTCACCATTCAACGGCAGCCGTGTGGTAAGTATTATACATTTGATTGGTGTGCCCATCACAACCATGAATTAGCTATGCCATCGAAAGCCCACTTGCTTCGATCGCATAGACGAATCAATGGGCTACAACGCCTGGAATGCGATGATGCAGACACAACAGGTATCCGGCCGAAGTTAGCACATGATTTGATGGCGACCTAGACTTGGGGTAGAGAACACTTGGGATTCACCAAAATGGACCTAAAAAATTACTTAAGTAATAGAAGAAGTAAGTCAATGGAAGATGAAGTAGATGGTGTCCTTCTTAATTGGTTTGGTGCTCAGCAACGAAAGAATTCACAATTCTTCTTCACAGTTATGTTGGATGATGACAGAAACATAACTAATATATTCTGGTCTGATCACGACATGCAAAATGATTATGCACTCTTTGGAGACTTTGTGTCGTTTGATACCATTAGTATTCGGGGCATGCTTGTTATATGATGAGACAGCTCAAATATTCAAGTGGCCATTTGAGACTTTTCGTTGAGTTTATGGAAGGAAAGACACCTCAATCTCTTTTTACTGATCAAAATGCTGGTATGCTTGCTGCAATCCCTACTGCCTTGCCAGACACACATCACTTTCTTTGTGTATGACATATTAACAAAAATGCAGTAAAAAATCTTGCTCCATTACTTGGCAACAAAGACTTCAGAAAGGATTGGGATAAGCTTCTATTTGATAGTGATGTTGATGATTATGACCTTACCTGGTCTAAAATGATTGAAGACCTTACCTGGTCTACAAGTGTTTTGAACCTTTATGTGGAACAAGCAAAGAAGGTTTATTGTGTTGCACTTAATTGTTGGAGGGGGACTACTGGATCTGAAGAGGTCGAGGTAGATATGTGCAGTCCTGAGCCAACTCATAACTGTTCAACGGCGAAGCGATATGTGATCACCACTACTGTAACACCCCTCCCTCCTTTGATTCACGTATTTATTATGTTTTATGTATGGATGTGTTTTTGTTTGATAAATAAGTTGAATCACTATTTTAATATATCTTGTACCATGTTTTAACATAGTTTTTTATGTTCAATAGTTTTTGTGAATACGTTTTGTCTGCATGTGGAGCATTTATTAGACCTTCTCTGGCCGCCTGGTTGTAGCCTTGCCATTGGCTCGTTGGTTAACTTATTGTTACACTAAGTTACGTGTGAAATTGGGAATGTGGTGGCGTTGTGTAATTGGTTATAAGCTGATTTTTTTTTTTAATTTCTAAAGATTGCTTAGCTAGATCTAGGTGCATAGACCGGCCAGGGGGGATTCACCGTTAATTTAAGCCTATTTGTCTTTCTTCTAACTAAGTGAATAAAATAGAAAAAAGAGAGAATGAACTAATTCATACGGCAGAAAAGGAAAAGGGCGATAACGACAGAGAGAGTGTGATCATTCAGTTGACTGAAAAGAGAGGGAAAGCAGTGTGAAAAGTTGGGAACTAAGTGATTGACCTTGGGAGAAAAATCTGAAGTTAATAGAAAGAGCCATGTCGCTCGACTTGTCTCTTTTCCTTCAGCTCTTTTTCTTTCCTTTTCTAACATACTCTTTGTTTAATTAGGTGTTATTTCACATACTTCTAAGCTGTGTTCAACGCCAAGGTAAGGGGTAGTTGCATGATCTGTACTGTGTTGGGTGAAAGATGGAACCATTCCACGTGTACGTAAGTTATACAACTGCTATATGTTGAAAATAAAAAATAAGAGTTATTCTAAAAAAGTTGGTTTTGAAGGATAATGGAAATAACCGGTTTTGAAGGATAAGGAAAATGCCCAGATCAGTGTTTCTACAAAAAGCCCGGATGTTATTTGGCCTGGAATTTCTCTTGTTAATTATTAAAAGCCCGGAGATGTATTTTATTACAAAAGCCTGGGCAGAAGCACTTGCTGTAAAAAAAAATGCCCGGGGTGTTGTGTTTCTATGTCCATGTGGTGTTTTCTTGTTTGGTGATAATCTGTCCATGCTATTTCAATCCAATCTACTCGGGAAAAATGCTTATAAAATGCTCTGGAAGTTTATTTTAGTATATGTAAATTCTTTTAGCAACATTATAAGTTGTTGGACTTGCCCATTGTAGTTTATTTCTATCATGCCAAAGTTGCTATATATATGATAGTTGAAAAATCCATACAATTCCTTTATTTTATTAATGTATTCCAATTATGTTGTATATGATTGTCATGAAAGCATGTGAGACATGATGCATTTTCATGTCATGGGAATTGAGAATTTAATAATGAAATGATAAATGAAACTCATTCCCAGAGGTGGTCCGACGAAAAGGTGATGGTACCGATCACAGTTGGATAGTGCAAGCCACCACTGAAAGGAGGGGGTGGTATCCCCTATGTGAAACAATATGCACTTGATAGGGTCCTGGTGTCGGGGTACGGGGCAGTCCCAGAGGAGAGGAGGGACACACAACCCAAACTCTGAGTGTTAAACAGAATAAGGGCACCTCTGATGACCTTGAAAGAAAGAAAGAAAGAACGTAAGAAAGAAAAGTGAAACGAACGGAAATCAATACATCATTCTGGCATTGCATTCAACATTTATTGTTATCCTATGGATAGTTATAAATACTTCATGCTTATGATTAACACCTTTTAAATAATTCTGTATAACATGTCCCTTTCCCCCTTTACTGAGTCAGTAGGACTCACCCTCTTTATCTGTTTAATTGTTTTGTATATATTATGGTTGCGGATTCGGGATATTGTAGATGTTGACATTTATGAGTAAGGAGTATCTGGATGTTGACCCGTACATCTTAGTGATGACATTATGGACATATGTTACGTATGAAGTTTATGTTGAATGTGAGGCCAATTGGTACCTTAAAGAACCTCCAGCAATTTCAGAACCCTTAGTTGTGGGACTAGCTGATGACGTCCCTATCTCACCGACATCGCCACTAGAGGATATCGGGGAAAATGAAATAATTGATCTAACTTCTGACACTAAATCTAGGGTTGATTAGAGATTCAGTCGTCATCCTTTCTGTGTCCTTAGTTGTTGTACAGTTGTTGTGGTTTTTATTTGTTATACGGAAAGCTGTAAACAACTTCCACTTTTGTTGTACTTATTTACTCTTACTTTTGTTTTCCTCTCGAAGAATATTTTGTGATTTGTAACTCTATCTCTTGTTTATATTGTACATTCTTTTCCTTGGTATTAAATCGCTATGTATGTTCTGTGCTATTTATATTTTATTATTTATTCAACCTAAAATTTCTATATTCTAAACATATATATATATTGCATCATTTGTTTTACCAATAAAACTTTAAAAATTTCTGCTAAGCTTTTTCAACGCCAAACTCATAGGATTCATTCGTGCCGTAATCCCCGTTTGTATGCATACCATCACTATAGGTGAGCCTAGGGGGTAAGTACGGACACGGGGCGTGACAACTACCAATGGGTTTTACCAGTGTAGCTGCAAATACTTCAATTTTGTTGGTGTCATTTGCTGCCACATCATGTGGCTATTGAAACAGGGAAGAGTTATATTCTTTATCCGAGTATATTTTAAAGCGGTGGACAATAAAGGTAGAAATTGTAGTTGCACCGGAGTCTGCATCAATCATAGGGCATACTCCCCACCAATTAGAGAGGACAACCTGCCGACGAAAATTTATGAACCTCTATTCTTCCACTATTTGGAAATATGGAAATTATCTGGTATCATGGGAGGTTCTCCAGCGTTACCACACTGGCCTAGCTAGTGAGCTTCTTCAGTTGACGCTTACCATAAAGCTAGGAGAGACTAATGAAGCAGCAGATGCTACAAAATTAGATGAAGCTATAGCGGTGGTTGCAAAAGGATTCAAGACACGAGAGCTAAAGTATCGAGGCAGCAAGCGGCTGAAGAGCATACTTGAACAAAGAAAAAAGTCACGACGCAGTCGGAAGAGTAGCGGAGTTGCAGCGTCCCAACCAATAGCTCGCCATTTGCAGTTAGAGGATGATCCAGAAGTATGTTGTCATATTCTATGCTTAGATTCTAATTTACATTACCAAGCCTTGGTTATAACTATCATTTTTTTATTCCTTCCCGGTGTCATGCGATGATGAGGAGCATTTACAATATGAATGGTATAGGAGACTTGAAGACCTCTAGGAGTATCTGTTGTATTGGGATTGTGTACAGGTAGTTTGAAATTTTTGTATAAAGACTCGAGATACTATATATATGTAAACTAAAAAACATCTTTGAATGAATCTGTTATTTGACATATTTGTCCATAAGCTCCTTTAACAATATCATGTTTTAATTTTGTTCGATGGAATCTATTTATGTATTAATTGGATATACTAGCATTTAGGAATATTCTTTGGACTGAAGCTTAATTCTTTTCACTAATTGAGAGAAGTTCCATTACTAATGTTTAAGGGTATTTTGATTCTTCCAGGAGCAATGTTGTTATAGAAGACATGGAAAAGCTGTTCGCGGGAAAATGCTCAAGTATCAGCCAACTGGTGGATCTCCATATAAAATCACTCATTTTGTTATGGAGATAATGTTTTCCTGTAAACTTTTGAGTTTCTTCATGATTTTGTACTTGTTAAATATTATACTATGAAGATTTTGTACATGCAAGAAATATTTTGAAAAGCTGAAAAAGCAGTCCCCAAAAATATATAAATATCCAATCAAGTTGTACTTGCAAAAATTCAATCCAAGTATTCATTGCCTTGAAATTCCAAAAGTACAAAAGGTTGTAGAACATTGTTTACAACTAGACATATAAATATCCACTAAACCTCTTACGCCCATGACACAATCACTTCTCTCTGGACCAGTCCCCACTCTTACCACCAGTTTTGTACTCAAGTCACACATCTGTAATCTGGATATCTTCCGAAGCAGCCTTGCAAACTCCATCACAGACAGTAGAATTTGCAGATTGATTACCATTATAAGTGGCGTTCTTCCAGATTTGTCCGTGAAGATTGCTCCCCAAGCAGTTATTGGAACCTGTGCATCAATTTTTGAGTATTTTGAATATGGATTGAAAATTTTGATTATATGACTTTGAGAACACTGGCAGAAAACTGAATACCTAAACACAAGCATAAGCTACGGTTCCAATTTTGGCTGACGAAAGTCCTGGATTTTAGATAATAGGAACATAAAAGAAGATTTTGTTTAAGTGATAGAATGTACAAGAGAAATCTCGAGGGATAAGATCAGCAACAAAAAGCATAAAGCATCGAGCGCGTAGAAACCCTGAATTACCAGCTGATGCAAAGGTTTCACTTGCATAGAAACTTATTCATTTATTCCCCCAAATTGCAGACATATCATCAATCCAATTCCAATCTGAAAAAATTTACCGACCAGAAAGGTATTAGTGCAACATGAAAGACCTTTATATTACCACCTAAAACATCGATACTGCATTTGTACATATAAAAATGTTGCTGCTTACAATGATGGTGCGAATATGTTTGCTTTGGAACAAATCCATCAGTTTAGCTTTTGGAAGAGTGTGACAAGTTTCAGTATAATCCTGCCAAGATTTAGATGAAATCTATTCCTGAATTTCAGCAGCTTCACAAGTAATACCAGTATCTTTGCCACAAAGTATCTGTAGTGCAAATAGAAATTCATTTTCATTGCCAACCTTTGCCTACATGTATTATTTTAGTCCCATTTCTTCCTCAATCTCATATCCAACCTGAAAACATAAGTTCTCATCATGAATGCTTACCAGCCATCGAGGCGACTCCGGAACAAAGCAGAGGCCCACAAGTAGGAAAATGCATGGGACAATTCCTTCAAATCAAAACCCAACACTTGTTCCTTGAGTGAATTATTGTACTTTCTTTCCAATAAATATTCTTATTCCCTTGCAAATGAGTTCAACTATATTGCAGAACACATAATTTAGAGCTTACCAGTCAAAGCAAGTGTTCTCCATGTTATGACTGTTCCAAGTAAGAATGCTACTGATGCTCCAATGACAATCATGAGCTGTATAACAAAGGGGGACACAATCAAGATAATGACCAATTGATCTTCATCAGAAAGGGAGAAATTACACCAAAATTCCCATCATTTTCCCACCTGGTTTAATGTTGTGAGCCCTCCACGTAGATTCTTTGGTGCTATTTCAGCAATAAAAACCGGCACCTGTTAATCCACTTTGTTAATTATTGGTAACATTTTAAAATACTATTATTAGAAATGTCAGGGAAAACCAAATATATCATAAACAAAAAGCCTTTCTCAGATATGCCAAAAAGGGGAAAAGATAGAGGGATCAAATAATTACCACATAAGAGAAAACTCCAATTCCATGTCCTGTGAATACCCTTCTGATGTCAAGTGGAAAAGCTCCCTAAGTTGTGGCCATACCCAAAAATCACATAGCAGCATGCAATTTCAGCAAGATGAAATGAAGGGAAAAATAATTTGAACATGGATTGAGTGGGTGCTGAATAGCCCACCTGCCAAAATAATAACGTAAGCTAAATAAATCTATCCTTCTTTGTTTTTGGTTCCTAACAAAAAAAACACAAAACACAGCTATATTCAGTAAGCCCAGAACCTATATTCAGTAACGAAGGAGTTTGGCTCGAATCTCATTGTATTTCTCATTCTTTAATCGTTGTCTCATCGAAAGGTGGGAAGGGAAATGATGGACACTGTTCTAAATCTTTTGGCATTTTTGCAAGTTGTAATGCCTCACTCAGTCACTCACCGTTCTGTGTCTCTACCATCAATGGCAGACGTACCCATCAATCGAAAACTTCACAGAAACCAACGGGAGCCCAACACCATACGTCTGGCCGTGTGAAGGCCTTCCACAATAACTAAATTTGTGTTTCACAATCTCACGAATTTCGTCCCTCGTATCGGCATATCATACATACCTCTCTCATTAAGTGATTGCTGAGCAAAGGCAGGGGAGGGTGCGAAAAGAGGAAGAAAAACAAAAGAGTGTGGCTGAGTCCAGCTGGGCTCGAATTAAGTCGAGTAAGGAGCCGATTATCCTCATTAAATGATGTGTCGAAACTTAGACAGTTCGATCTGCTACTTCAAATCTTGACCGCTTCTTTGAAGCGCTTTGAAGACACGTTCTTTGGACTGAATCTTTTCCCATGCCGAACCTTTTACCGTGATTTCGCATCGGATTTAATATTTGACATCCTATACCAAATTCCGGTCAAGACTCTTCTATGGTTCTTGTGCGTCTCGAAACGTTGGTGCTCCCAAATAGACGGGCCAAATTTTGTCAAATGTCACCTCAGCAACTCACTTGCCACCAAGTCCAATTTCATCCTTATCCTCAAGGACTAGTACCTCTACTCCGCGGACTTCGATTCGCTTACCACCGCTGTGGAACTTATTCCCCTATTGAAAGTGATATGAGGTATAAGTGAATTTTCGGCTCTTGCGATGGCTTGGTTGCTCTGTGTAATTCTAAGGAAGATATGGCTCTGTGGAACCCATCAACTAGGAAATATCTGAGATTGCCCGTAATGTCGGTTGAGAAGCCTTTAGGTGATGATAAACCTCATCGTTTTCCATTTCATGGATTTAGGCGCGACCTCGTTAATGATGATTACAAGGTGGGAAGGATGGTACAATTTGTTTCGCAAGATGCTGATGATGGGTTTTTTCTCTTCTGATATTAAGGTTTATAGCTTAAAGAGTAACTTGGGACGTGTGGTCAAGGACCTCCCTTATTATCTTTCTTTGATGTTTCGACTTGATTATCTTCTTTTCTATAGGAGAGGGACTGGTGTGTTTGCTAGTGGTGCTTTGCACTGGGTGGTGCCTCAATGGTTTGGATGGCCCTGTTTGATTGTTGCTTTTGATCTTGGGGTTAAGGAGTTTAGGTTAGTAACGCTACCTGATTGTGTCGATGACGGTTTTGAATTTGGATCTTGGGGTCTTCGAAGGGTGCCTATGCATGCTTTGCAATTACGATAACGCCTACATTGATGTGTGGGTAATGGAGGAGTATGGGTCGAAGGAGTCTTGTTTTAAATTGTTTAATATTTTGCAGTCCAGTTTGAATAGGTCTTTCGGACAGGTGACGCCTCTAGTCTATTCTAAGAGTCGGGACAAGGTTCTTTTAGAAGTAGACAAGAAGAAGCTCCTTTGGTATGATTTTAGGAGGAGGAGATCCAACAGAGTGAGGATTGAGGGGGCTCCGAGTTCCTTCAGCACCGACATTTTGGTGGGAAGCCTTGTTCCTTTAACCGGTGGTGGAATGGATAGGATGGTGCAACGACTAGAAGAGGAAAAGAAGAAAAGCAATCAAAAGCAGAGGTAATAGAGATAAACTGTCTAATTTTTTTTGTGTCTGTTCAAGCTTATTTTCTGACATGGTTTACTAACCTTTGTCTTTCTTAAATGTCTGCATATGTAGATCAATACTTTTGTTAGCTGTTGATCCTTAGTTTTTCTAGTTCTCTTAAGGGCACAAGTTGGTTTAATGTGGTTCCTAAGTTAACTTCTGGGGCAGTCTAGTTCTTTCATCTTTCAAATGACTTGCATGATTTTGATGGTATCTTCTTATTTTGGTTTTGACCATGATTCTGGTTCTTTCATCTTTCAATATGTTGGTCATTGTTTTGCAGGGATGATTTCCTATCAAAAGGATTCAAATTGATTTTATAAGAAAATCAGAAGGATACAGAATATAAACAAAGCGAAAAAGTAATATACTACACAACTATAGACCTATGTGTGACTACGTCAATATATTGGTCATTCTGATGCTGTTGAAAGAAAAGATGTGTGCGAGTGCTATTAACTTCTTATTGATTCAAATACAAAACTTAATAGAAGTTCATTAATGAATGACAGCTTGAAACATTTGGTTCCTTATTTCTGCCAGCTTTTATCAAGGACTTTTAGCATGATTTGTAACCGAAGGACAAAAAACACCGTCCAAATGCAAAAAGCGAGTACATTCATATAAGTTGTCTAATTTCCACTTACTCAACGAGGGAGGAGTTCAAGGGCAGCATTGTGTTGGTGCATTTTAATATTTTATTAATTATTCATTAAATTAGGTTATTGCACCTTATTGGGACATGAATTGTTCTGGGAGATGAACATAATAGGAAGATGTATTGGTGGGAAGATGAGTGGTTAATGTATTTGTTGCGTCCTTGTATCTATTAATAAATTGGTTCTTTTATCTCAAGGTCCTTAAGAGCCCTATACATAATCCCTCTTCACCGTTTGCTATAAACAATCGTCAACACATAAATTTCATTCACTTGATATTAACTAAGTTCAATATGTTGAAGGGCGGTGGGCAGACTCTGGTGCTATAACAAAGATTGGTTTAAAAAAACTCATTTGAAGAAGAAAAAACAATCAATCATTGTAGCATTCAGTGATGGGTTTTCTCTCAGGTAGTTATTTTCGTCGTTAATGGTTGAGTGTTCCGGTGAGATTGTGAGTTCCTGCAAGCTTTTCTTTTCATTAGTTCTAGCTTGCTCTTCTTCTTCTGTGTTCTGATGAGTTTTTCTCACTGTTTTAGAGTTGAAGTGAAAGAATTCTAGGTATCAGTGAGTGATGGTGGTTTGGTTAATGTGTTTGAATGGAGTCGTAAGATCACAGGTCAATCTTATTAGGGAGATTCGGTGCTCTGTGGTTGGCCAATATGGCCAACAAGCTGTTGGCGGTAGAAGCAGAGTGTCCTTTCTTCTTGAAGTTTAATGATGCGTCGTGAGCGTTCTTGGCCCAATAGTGCAGGAATATGACGGGGAGATACGTTGCTATGATCGAATATGGTGAGGGGAAACATAGATGGTCGATAATGGTCCCTGAAGGTCTTAAAGGGAGAGGGTGGATTACTATGGCAGATTGCTTCCATGATGTGGTTGATTGTCTCAGTAACTCTAGCAAAGCTAATTTTTCTTCGAAAGCTGCGACGCGGAAGGGAGGAGTCTCTTTTGTCGACGCTGTAAAAAAGGTTCCGCCGTCGGTGCTCCCTAGTAAGGTGGTGTCAAAGGAAGTGGGAAGGTCGACAATCACTGGTGGGAGAGTAGTATCATGTCCACATGCAAAGGAGGATGAGCATGTAGTTTTGGCAGCTGACTTTTCAGGTTCCAAGGTAGGGGCTTTTATTGAATGTTCGGCTGGTGGGTGTGTGGGTGATTACTAATGTGTGAAACACTGACATATGAGGCTTTCAGCTCTTAAAGTGGGGATGGATCGTATGCTAAACTCGCTGGACAAGTTGGGCTAACTTGGTACAATGGAGTTGGGTTAAAATTGTAAGGATTGTGGAATGGGGTTCTTAGGGCTTGAGGGATCGAGTGGCACTATTAGGGGATGTCTAGACCGGCTCTAATGGGGAGACTGGTTTGGGCCTTGGAGTCAGTTTCGACCCAAATTCAAAATTTGAGGGTATGATTGGACCGGGTTCCCCTAGTTTTGGGTCGGTTCTCTCTGTTGATAGGGCTGCAGTGGTCTATAATGTGGAGGATCCGAATTTGACTTGGTTGCCCGACCCAGTATTTCTGACTCATTCTGTGAAGGAAGTAGGCAATGCTGGTGAGTCGCCGACATTAGAGGAGGGTCTCACCGTTGGCTTGTTTGAGTTGCCTCAGCCTATCGAGCTAGTTCCTATTGTGATGCTGCCCTCTCCTCAACTATCGGCGATAGCTTAGTCCTCAGCTGTGGTTGGGGATGCTCCAACTGCCTATCCCATGGAGTCGTTATTGTCCTATGAGCTTAAGGTGTACATTTTTGGGCCGACCCAAATTGGCCCGAAAATGACTAGGCCAGTCGATTTTGGGCTTGCATGGTTTGGCTGTTAGCCCAAAAATACCCAGAACATACAAATAGGGAATTTCATCTCAGATTGCCTAGCCCTCTTCTTCCCTGACCAGTTGAATCCCCCATTTTTTGCCTCAGATTGCCTAGCCGCCCTTCACCTTTCTACGTTGCTGACACAACCTCCCATTTCATCGCCGTCACTTCTCTCTCTCTCTCTCTTTCTCTCTTGGGCAAATTGAACACTGACCAAAGCCGAATGCCGTTGGTCTGGTCGATCCTTTTCTCCCTTGGCACGGTTGTCGGCCCATGTTTTTCAGCCTTATATGAGCTCAATAGGATGTTAGAGGAAGTTGGGGTCAACGAGTTTGATTCGGAAGTGCCTTTCGAGTTTTTTCCAGGTGATAAAGTGTCCAATGAAAAAGGAAGTGATGTTTTTTCCAGGGCTATTGTTTTGTGCCCAAAGGAACCTTCTTGGTCTGAGAAAGCTTGCCTGCAACCCAGATCAGTAGGGGCTATCGCTGGGGAGGAGTTGGGTGTGACTGATCTGGTTTCGATTTCGCTTTTTCTTCTGGGGTTATGAATTCTGATAAGGCGTTGAGTTTGGTCTCTTCAGTTAGGCAAGTAGTTGGAGTTTCTTGTGAGGGCCATTAGGAGAACTTGATGACGCTGTCTGAACTCTATTGAAAAAGTCATTATTGAGGGTCTTGGATCAAAAACACCTTGAAAATCAGGGAGCAGATGTCATAAAGAGCTAAAAGGTTTTCGTTCAACAATAAATTATAATGGGAATACTTATGTGTCATGGAAGACTAGGAAGGTAGGGAGGGAATTGCAAAAATTATTATGAAGCCTAGAATAATTAGTTGGAATGTAAGGGGGCTCAATGATAGAGCAAAAGGTTGTAGAGTTAGTAATTTATTACAGGTGGGAACCTGATTTGGTTTGTCTTCTGGAGACGAAGTTGGCAATTGTTTCTAGGGCCATTATTAGGAGTCTTTGGGGGGGTGTCACGCCCCAAACGCTATCCCGTAGGGCCAATGACAGTCGCGAGCAATCCCGAGGGAAAGCCTCAGCGAACTTAACCATACACATAGCGGAATAGAATCGAGAGAGAGATGGGCCAAAAAATTATCAAGACTTAAGTGCATAATAGACCTCAAAGGGAGAATAGTATCTTAGTTACATAACACATAGCTTTACATAACCTAAGTGACAGACCACATCGATCAACGGTCACCAACAACAAAATACATAAAGGTCTTCTCTCTCAAGACAGGTAGTCATCCTGACTTCCTTCTTTTGAAACCTCCGGAATGATACATTTTTGAAAACCGTGAGTCAAAAGACTTAGTAAGAAAAAAAGTAAACTTGTAAACATGAGCTTATGACTTGAACATGAAAATCATGACTAATCGTAAACCTTGACGTGCATGCATGCTTCATGTTTGTATATGCACATGCATTTGCTCTTGAAAACATGCTCTTGAACTTAAAATGACACATGGTCCTTGAAAAGTATTCACCTCTTATCTTGTGGGCTACATATGCTCCATTTACCCCTGAAGTCAGGGTTGTGCGTTCCCGTTGGAACTATCCCCTATTTCCCTTGGAGACATTACATCTGGTCAAGCTAGCCCACCTTCTCGCATTCGTCCTTCAATGTGGCTAGACATGACCCTTGGAGGTCCACAACTTCTCACATTCGTCCTTTAGTGTGGTTGCACTTACCTCTAGTGTCACGCCCCAAACGCCATCCCGCAGGGACCGTGACAGCCGCGAACAATCCCGTGGAAAGCTCCAACGATAATCCTTATACATACAGCGGAAGAACAAAGGACCGAGAGAGAGACGGCCAAACTCATAACATCATAAAGGTCCTCAATTAAGCATGGTATCTTAAATTACACAATACATGAATAACACATAAACCGGTGACAGATCACATCGATCAGGTCACAACAACAAAACACATAAACATCTTTCTTCTAAGTCAGATAGTCCTCCTGACTTCCTTCACCTGAGGCATCTGGAATGATACAGTTTTAAAAACGTGAGTCAAAAAGACTCAGTAAAGGATAAACATAACTTTAAAGCATGATCTTAAAATTTGGACCTGATTATCATGAGAAATCATAATTCATGATGCACATGCATGTTCCATGATTGTGCAACTGCCCTTGATTGTAAAACTTGTTCATGCACTTGAATTTGGCTCATGGCCCTTGAAAATAGTTCATTCATAACTTGTGGGCTACTTACGCTCCATTTAACCCCTGGAGTCCGGGTTGTGCGTTCCCATCGGAACCATCTCCCTTACCCTTGGGGACATTTCATTTGGTCAAGCTAGCCCTTGAAGTGGCCCCTGGCCGGATGGCTAGACACGACCCTTGGAGGCCCACACCTTCTCATTGTCCTTCAGTGTGGTTGCACAGCCTCTTAGGATTCACCCAACTTTCTCGCATTCGTCCTTCGGTATGGGAGTCCATCTTGATGGTACGGTACCGACCAGAGCCCTTAACTTGACTTGTCTTATCATAAAACTTTCTATATGTCATTGCATAAAAATCTCTTTAGAAAATCATGCAATGTTCGTGTCATGTCATGCTTGTTCATGAAATGTCATGCTTATTCATGAAACTATGCAGCGTACCACTCCAGTTTTGCAAAATATAAGTTTACTTACAATCTACTTACTTCCACTTACCTTGGTCTCCTTGATTATGAGACGGTGCTTCGCTTACAAGCGATTCAATTATCACACTTAGATGCTTAGGAATTAATCACGTAAACATACAAAGAAAAATACTTGAAATTAGTTCGGTTTTCCAAAAGTACACTTGTCACGCCCCGAGCGGCATCCCACAGGGACCGTGACAGCCGCGAGCTATCACCCGGATAGCTCCAACGTTCTTACTTGCAATCTTACGTACTTACGGCGGAAACGTACAGGATCACGAGGGGTTCGAGCTAAATTTTACATAATCAGGGTTCTCATTAAGTTTGCATACAAAACATATATAACATATTAAAACCCAACTAGTGACGGATCTCATCGATCAAGTCACAATTATCAAAATATGAACATAATCTTTGTCCTTCTATGTCAGGTAGTCCTCTTGACTCTATTCACCTGAGACATCTGGAATGACACATTTTAAAAAAAAAAAACGTGAGTCAAAAAGACTCAGTAAGGGAAAAACACAAACTTGAAACATGCTCTTGACTTGTACTTGCATAATCATGAAAAAGAAACTTGATTCGTGATGCACATGCATGCCATGGATATGCATATGCTATTGCTTGTATTCGGCCCCAGGCCCTTGAAAATCACTTATTCATACTTGCTTGTAAAATTGGCCCTTGGCCCTTGAAAATCACTGATTCATACTTGTGGGCTTATTCGCTCCATTTGACCCCTGAAGTCAGGGTTGTGCGTTCCCTTTGGAACCGTCCCCGATTTCCCTTGGAGACCTTACATACGGTCAAGCTAGCACACCTTCTCGCATTCGTCCTTCAGTGGCTAGACATGAGCCTTGGAGGCCCACACCTTCTCAATGTCCTTCAGTGTGGTTTGCACAGCCTCTTGGATTCACCCATCCTTCTCGCATTCGTCCTTCGGTATGGGAGTCCATCTTAATGGTACGGTTCCGACCAGTGCCCCTTGACTTAACTTATCGTTTCATAAACTTTCCATAATCTTTTCATAAAATCATTGCATAAAAGTTCTCTTTAGAAAAATTCATGCAATGCACATGTCATGTCATGCTCGATCAAAATCTCATGCTTGTTCATGAAACGATGCAGTGTGTCATTCCAGTTTTGAAAAGAACCACTTACGGTTTCCACTTACTAGTTCCACTTACAAATTCCACTTACACTTGGTCTCCTTGATAATGTATAAAGACACGTAGATCGCCTACAAGCGATTTAAACGTTTCTTAGCATTAAGAAATAAATACGTAATCAATAAATTAAATATTTGCATTTTAAAATTGGTTATCAACCAAAGATATATTTCTGAAAATATAATATTATTCTCAAAGTTTTATATAAAATTCTTTATTAATTAATCTTACTAAATTTTCTAATCTAGCAAGCTAATTGCACTTAATCAAATCTTAATCTTTCTCCTATTACATACATTACACTAAGTCTTTAAATTCACCAATTACTAAACCTAATCATAATTAATCTTTAGCTTAACGTTAAACTTCTATGCAACCCGAAAATATAAGCTATTTTGTTCACCCTAAGTTTCGGCCAACCTAGTTAATTCTTCAATCAATACTTAATACCCTAGGTTAGAATTTATGAAAAACTTTAAGCAAGAACACTAAATAGAATCAAGCCTACCTCTACCTTCACCAAACTTTTACCAAAACTCTTTCTTCTTCCAACTTTCGGTTCACCCGCCTTAGAGTAGTTCCAAGCTTGATTTGAGGTGCTAAGGTGGGTTTTATGGTGGAGGGAAAATATGGTAAGCTTGAATGATTTAGTTCTAAGGAAATGAACAAAACTTCTTCAAGAGAAAGGTGGCTAATGAGTAGGGTTTTCAAAAGAGGAAAATGGTGTTGCACAATGTGAAGATTCGGTCACCACAAAGAGAGGTCTAAACTTGAACTTTTGGAGTGTGATTTAGGTTGCAAAAAGGGAAAGGAACAAGGCTTGATCTTAGAGGAGTGGTTCGGCCAAGAGAGGAAAAAGAGAGGGTTGAGAGAAAATGAGGTATTCGGCCAAGTGAGGGAGAAATGGAGAGTGAAGTGAATTGGTGATATTCGGCCAATGCTCATTCAATTGTGAAGTGTGAGAGAATGAGTCTCCCAAGGTGAGTTATGGCTATGACACATGACAAGGACAAAGTGGAATTGACAAGAGAGGAAGTTTGAAGAAAATGGGGGATGGATGTGGTGGGTTGGCCGGCCAAGCATGGCTTCCCTCATCCCACTTGGTCTTCACGTGAACCACTCTTTTTTCCTTGCTTTTTCCCTCTTTTCACTTCCATTGAGTTGTCTTGTCTCCTGAATGCATCTCTTATCACTTCTTACAACTCACATGGGTTAACAATTTTGGCTTTTCTATTCTCCTCATGCACTTCACGTAAAGCCCCCTTTTTAACTCTCATTTGTTTTGTTTGGTTGCATTGCAACTAATTTAGTTACTATCCCACAACTAACTTTCAACTTGGTTACTATTTCACCTAACTTATCTCCTATAAGCTCTCTAGCTTATCTAGTCCAATCACTTAGCTTATCATCTCATAAGCATGATCTCTTATCTTAAGATAATGACTCTAGCCTATCTCTACAATAGCCACAATGACTTATTGCCCTAAAAGTTTCCCTAACTTATCATTATGCTTGCTTATCACTATGATAAGCAAGTGTGCTTATCATCCTAATCTCTCTTAAACTTTATCATATGCCTAGTAACTTATCATTTATTATTCTAATGATAATTCAATTTATTAATTTAGGTCAAATATAATAATACATGCCACCTATTAATGACACACAAAAAATATTCCATACTTAAAAGAAATTCGTGATTTTATTCCATTAATTATTTTCGGCCTATATTTAAAAATCTTTAATCATAATTTAATTTTATGGATTATGAAATATATTAGGCAAATGAAAAATATAAATACATGAGAGAAACTTATCTTGCAAGTTTCGGCTTTTAGGAGAATATAATTTAAACTTTGCACAAAACTTCCAAAATGACAAGAAAATTATTTAGGAAAATTTCATGAAATAAAATCTCATATTAATTGATGACCTTAACATAAATCTTAGGCCATACATTGGCCAAAAAATATGGCCCCATAATAAAATTAAAGCTAATACATCGGAAATTAAAAGCTAATACATAAGAAATAACATAGGAAATAATCGGGGTCTCACAACACTTCTGAAAATACTATTTTATTTTCAAAGGTTCACTTTAGAACTTACATAAAACACTTGAGAAAAGTAATTATCATACAACATATCCTAATGGCATATTATGTCCAAAAGCAGCAACTATTAAGGTATCACACTCCATTACCTTGCTCTTAACTCTTACAAACCTATTGTCCATCAATTTCCACTAACTTAACCTCTTGTCCTCTATAGAC
Source organism: Myrica gale (assembly GCA_963930655.1). Lineage (NCBI taxonomy): Eukaryota > Viridiplantae > Streptophyta > Magnoliopsida > Fagales > Myricaceae > Myrica > Myrica gale. The sequence continues at coordinate 9,956,105 of OZ005612.1, read as the reverse complement.
TTGCTGACCAAAGCCCTAAACAACATAATTATGAGGCTTACAACCAATTATTTCCATATCTTAATCAAGTCCCTAAAACAGCAAGCTATATGGTGACAAAATCCAAGCTTGACATATTCTATATCTCATGCATCAAAGCCAAACTTAGTTAATTAACTAACTCATCTTATCCAACATTTAACATGGCTAATCCGTGATTATTAACTCCATCTACTATCCAAACCCGAGGCACCCTTCTAAGCATATGATATTTAAGTTTACATCACACCTTAAAACTTACTTTGCACATTCATATATTCGGCCTTAGGTACAAATGTACTTGCAATCAATTTCTTACTTACTAATCCGGTTTTTACCTAGGGTTTTCTTTCCATCTGGACTTAACACCTAATGCACCTCAAATCTTGATCTATTTAGTGATTTCCAATTGCATGCAATTAAGCCAACCTTAACACTGGTTTAGGGTTTTCTAACCTACACTCTATTCGGTCATTAACCAAGGTTTGCATTTCTAAGCTATTCGGCCATCAACCAATGACATGCATGTATGTATTCTTCACATCCAACATGAATCCCTTTCTCCAGCAAGCAATTTCACATCCTAGGGGTGCTAATTGCAACATAGATTCAAGATCTTACAACATAGCTCATTCGGCCAACATAACCATCAATGCTGAAATTTAGACTTACTTTATCTCCTTTTTAACATGCAATTTCTTCCATATTTCAGAACCAATTTCACATGCATTTGTTCACTCAAGCATCATAACATTTGGCCAAACACTAGATCTAACAATAGATAAGATGATATCAAAAGATCAAAGGGGAAAATAGGCATGCAAGGTTTAGGCCAAAACAACAAAATCCCAATTCTTATTCAAACCTATCTTACCTTGGTGTTGGACACAAGCTTGATTAGAGAAGAGAGCACCTAGCATAAAAGTATCTAAGGTCAGAAACTATGGGGGAAAACAACTAAAACAGCACATGCAAATCAAAATCTTCCTCTACCTCCAACTAGAGCACTCGGCTTTCACCAAAAACTTCACTACCCTTCAGCTTTCGGTTCCTCCCACTATGATGGTATGCTTCTGTCAAAAGAAAAGTGAACTGAGCAAAGGAGATATTCGGCCAAAGAGAAGGAAAGCAAGCTTGAGCAAAGGAAAGGTGAGGTTCTCGACCAAGAGAGAATGAGCTGAAAGGGAGAGAGGGGTTGTGCGAAAAGGGTGGAGAGAAGAAATGAAAAGAATAAGGTTTGAAAGGAGGTAAGGCAATCACGTGAAAGGGGGGTGCTCTCTTGTTAGTATCGCCCATAGCCATTGGTTGCTATGGGTGGTGACAATAAATGCTTTGTCTTTTTCATTCTCAATTCACGTCATTTCTTTGTCTCCAAGTTAAGCCACTCACGTGAATCCTAGACTCTAGAATTCTCTCTTCTTGCCTTTCACGTAAAACACTCTTGCTATTCACCTTTACTTATTTTCATTTCACTTATCACATAAGTACATGAGCTTATCACTAATATGTGCATTCTAACTTATCACCAATAAGCACCTCAACTTATCTATGTCAACACAACAGCTTATCTCAATGATAAACTGTGAGACCCCGAACTATGCTTTTGTTATTTTCCTATGTATTCGTTTGAATTAACTCAAGGGGGCCATGTTTTTGGCCAATGTATGACCTAAGTTTAATGTTTATGATACATTAACTTTATTATGAAATTTCCTTTTAAGATTTCCTGAGATAATTTCTTTATCACTGTGACAGTTTATTAGTACAAGTTTATTACTATTTTTCCATTGTTTATTATATTCCATAATTCATGAAATTAAATAAGTGATAAGTTAGAGAGTTTATTAGAGAGATAAGCTCTTGTGATTATCAAAGAGATAGGTTAGAGTGTTTATCATAGAGATAAGTTATGGTGTTGATATAGATATGTTGATAAATTGTTGGTGATAAGCTAATGTGCTTATATATTGTGATAAGTGAAATGAAAAGATGAGAAAGTGAAATGGCAAGAGAGTTTTACGTGAAAGGCAAGAAGAGAGACTTCTAGAGTCTAGGAGATGGAGATTCACGTGAGTGGCTTAACTTGGAGACAAAGAAATGAAGTGAAGTGAAGGTGAAAAGACAAGGATCATGTCACCACCCATAGTACCTATGACCATAGGCATTATTTACAAAGTTCTCCTCCTTTTCTCACATCTTAGGCTAGATTCATTTTCTCCCTTTTGCATTACACTCTTCACCATATATCTCTCCCTCACCACATGTTCAGTTCACTCTAGCATTTCATTTCTTTCCATTCATTTGCTTAACCTCTCCTAGCTCTCTTTCTTTGGTGATCAACTTCTCTCCATTTTTCAGTTTGCTTGCCTTTTCGCTTGACCGAAGCTCACCTCTCTTTGCTCAAGCTTCTTTTCCTCTCTTGTGGCTTGATATCTCTCCTTTGCTCAGCTCATTTCTCCTTTGACAAAAACACACCATTTCAGCTTGCTCTTGTCTTTTTGGCCGAACCACTTCAAGCTTTAAGCTTGCCCTTGTTTTCTTTAAGCTTTTTCCAGCAGCTGTTCATCTCCTTTTCCCTCACTTCAAACCTTCATCTCAGCACCTATTAAACACCTATCTCAGCCCTTGAAGCCTTTCTAGTGGGAGGAACCGAAAGGTGAAGGGTAGTGAAGTTTTTGGTGAAAGCCGAGGGCTTTAGTTGGAGGTAGAGGTAAATTTTGATTTGCATGTGTTGTTTTAGTTGTTTTCCTCCATAGTTTCTGACCTTAGATACTTTTATGTTAGGTGTTCTCTTCTCTAATCAAGGTTGTGTTCAGCACCAAGGTAAGTAGAGTTGGTCTTTTGGTTGGACTTGCTATTTTTGGCTGTGTCTTGTGCTCTTTTGTCTTGTATATACATGCATGAGTAGATCTGATTAGGTTGGGTCTGTTGAGGTTATTGTGGTCTGGAGGAAGGGATTAATTGGAGGATTGAGTAAATTTCGGCTTGAGGAATTATCATGCATGTTGGTATATTGTGTGGGTTTGGTCATATTCTTCTAGATTTGCATGCATGAGATGGTTGTTGGCTAAGAGGCTTGGATATGGAAATCTAGTTAAGGATTGAGCAGTTTGGAATTAGAAACCCTAAACATCTTATGTTAAGAGGGTGCCTCGGGTTGGTATGTATATGAAGATTCGTTTAGGCATGTATTAGGGTGTGTGAAATGGTCTTTGGTCAGTATAATCAACCTAGGGATCATGTATTAGGTTGTTGGAATAGGAAGATTTTAGCACTCTGTTTTTAGGTATCATCGCGCTCGACTAGCGTGCGTCAGGCGCTCGAGCGGCCTTAAGGAAATATGGTGGGCAGTGTCTTGCCGTCTGACCAACGCTCGACAGGTGCTCGAGCGGCCTTTGGGAAAGTTTCACACAGAGAGTTTGCGCTCGACCGCCGCTCGAGCGAGGGTTGATGGAAGTTGGATAGTGTGTTGGCGCTCGACCAGTGCTCGACAGGAGCTCTAGCGGGGCTTGTTAAATCTCATATATGTTGAATTTGGAGTTTCAATTGAAGTCTTGTGAGCTCTAGCATTAAGGATAGTTGATTAATCTTAGTTATGGAGTCATTCAGGTTAGGATGGCGAGGATTTCAGAATAGGTTGAAATCATTGATGTTTGATAAGTACTAGTGTACCTAGTTGATTGAGTATCGTATAATGATCCCTTTAACAATCATATCGGAGTTGTTGATGCTATGTTTAATTGTACTTCTTCAATTGTTTTTTAAAAACTAGTTAAATAATCTTTTGTAAACAAAATAGTACTCTCAAGATATGTACTTTTGGAAAACCTAATATTTTCAAGTATTTCCTTTGTATGCCTATGAAATTGATTTCCTAAACATCTAAGTGTAGTAGTTGAATCGCTTGTAGGCGAAGCACCGTCTCATTTTCAAGAGGAGCAAGGTAAGTGGAAGTAAGTGAATTGTAAGTAAACTTACATTTTTCAAAACTGGAATGATACGCTGCATAGTTTCATGAACAAGCATGACATGACACGAGCATTGCATGATTTTCTAAAGAGACTTTATGCAATAATATATGAGAAGCTTTATGATAAGTCAAGTCAGTTAAGGGCTCTGGTCGGTACCGCACCATCGAGATGGACTCCCATACCGAAGGACGAATGCTAGAAGGTTGGGTGAATCCTAAGAGGCTGTGCAACCACAATGAAGGACAATGAGAAGGTGTGGGCCTCCAAGGGTCGTATCTAGCCACCAGGCCTGGGGCCACTTCAAGGGTTAGTTCGACCAAATGAAATTTCCCCAAGGGTAAGGGAGATAGTTCCGATGGGAACGCACAACCCTGACTTCAGGGGTTAAATGGAGGGTAAGTAGCCCACAAGTCAAGAAGGAATTACTTTTCAAGGGCCATGAGCCAATTTTCAAGAATAAGAACAAGTTTTACGATCAAGAGCATATGCATAACCATGAGACATGCATGTGCATCAAGAGTTACGATCTTTCATGACATTCAAGTTCAAGTGTTAATATCATGTTTTCAAGTTATGTTTATCCCTTACTGAGTCTTTTTGACTCACGTTTTTTTAAAACTGTATCATTCTAGATGCCTCAGGTGAAGGAAGTCAGGAGGACTATCTGACTTAGAAGGAAGACACTTATGTGTTTTGGTTGTGACATGATCGATGTGATCTATCACCTGTTTATGTGTTATTCATGTATTGTGTAATTGAAGATACTATGCTTAATTGAGGACCTTTATGAAGTTATGTTGTCATGTTTTGGCCCGTCTCTCTCTCGATCCTATGTTCTTTCCACTGTATGTTTAAGGAAATACGCTGGAGCTAACCTGCGGAACTGCGTTCGGGGTGTGACAGTCTAAGTTGGTATCAGAGGATTTGAGAGTTTGGTGCCATGAGACGTAGGGAATGATTAGAACCCTAACCCTAGAGATATGAGTTATATGTTAAGTGTCAAATACATTAGACTTCTAAGTTGGGTTGTGAGCTGTACTAAATGATAACCTTGAAGTGCAGGATGGCACCTAGAGGACCACAGAGAAATCAGGGACCCGAGGATCCGGGTGTTACCACCGATGAAGTATTAAGTCACATGGCTTAGCTCATTGCCGAGCAGGTGCAACAAGGTGCCAATGTAGAAGGGGCAAGAGGTCGCCTCGAGGGATGTACTTTTGATCAATTTAATCGCCAGCACCCGCCAACGTACAATGGCAAAGGAGATCCGATCTTGGCTGAGAACTGGCTGGTGGAGATAAAGGAGTTACTTGAAGTTTTGGGGTGTACGGATGCCCAGAAGTTAAGCTTTGCTACTATTACGCTTCAGGGAGATGCCAGAAGGTGGTGGCAGTCTGAGAAAGTATTATTAAGTCAGGAGTTGGGGGAACAACCCATAACCTGGGAAAGATTTCAACAAGAGTTCTTGGATCGTTATTTGCCAAGGACAACCCGGGAGACGAAAGCAATGGAATTTTCCACCCTAACTCAAGGGACTATGACGGTGGAGCAGTATGCTGGAAGATTTATGGAGTTAGTGCGGTTTGCTCCGTACTTGGTGCCGGACGAAGAGAGAAAGGCTAGAAAGTTCGAAGAGGGACTTCACCCAAGGGTCTATGACAGAGTTTATAGCCATAATCTTAAGACCCTAGCCGAGGTGATAGAAAGGGCAGTGATTGTGGAGCGAGGATTACAAAGAATAGCGGCTTACCATCAGCAACAGAAGAGGAAGGCTCCTTCCAATCCAACAATACCGCAGATGCCCTGGAAGAGAAGTAAGCCAGATTCATCACAGAGACCGATCCAGAGGCCGAACCAAAGGCCCTATGGAACTCAGACTTCCGGAGGGAACCAATTTCCTCTGTGTAACAAGTGCAACAGAAGACACCCGGGGAATGCAGGTAAGGCGTATGTTTCCAATGTGGGAAGCCTAGTCACTTTGCCAGAGACTGTAGAAATGCAGGCGGCTCAAATCAAGCACCCCGACCCCGGAGGATGCACTGACTCCGGAGGATGCGGAGAATCAAAACAGAGTAGTGGCAGGTAAGTTGCCTTTGCCCCAGGGGGAAGCCCTAGTTCTATTTGATTCGGGGGCCACGCATTCATTCATTGCATCAGTATATTTCAAGGCACATGCCATACTCAGTGAGCCGTTAGATTTTAATTCTTGTGTCAACGCCCGCTTGGGGAAGAGTCGATTGTAGCCGGATGGTGAAGAACTATCCGATAGAAGTGGAAAGGCAGGTCATGTTGGCTGATTTGATAGTCATGGAGATGGGAGGATTTGATGGTATCCTAGGCATGGATTGGTTGGCGAAACATGGTGCTAGTATTCGGTGCTATGAGAAAAAGGTTGTGTTCCAAAAGGAAGGGAGACCGAATTGTTGTTTTACCGGTATGAAGAAGATGGAGCGAAGGCCAACGATTATCTCGGCCTTGCAGGATAAGAAATTGTTGCAAGGAGGGCATGAAGGATTCTTAGTCTGGGCGAACGATTCGCAGAAGGAGGCTCCTACACTTGAGAAAACCCCGATAGTGAGTGAATTTCTGGACGTATTCCCGGAAGACTTACCTGGTTTGCCACTAGATAGGGAGGTGGAGTTTGGTATTGAATTGTAACCAGGGACAGTCCCAATTTCCAAGGTGCCGTATCGACTGGCTCCAGCAGAGCTAAAGGAGCTAAAAGTTCAACTAGAAGATCTTCTGGAGAAAGGGCTTATATTCATTTGCATAAAAAACCTCTTTTAGAACTATCCAAATGCTCATGTCATGTAATGCTTGCTTATGATGTCATGCTTGTTCATGAAAAACCATGCTGTGTACCATTCTAGTTTTCATAAAAATGTAAGTTTCTACTTACATCCACTTACCTTGGTCTTCTTGAGTTTCGACGTGAAGTTTCGCCTACAAGCGAGTCAGTACGTCACTTAGACGCTTAGGAAACTAATCAAATAGAACACACAAGAAGAAATACTTATAAACATTTTCGGTTTTCCAAAAGAACGTATCTTTGAAATATGACTACGTTTACAAAAGATTTCTTTAACTAGTTTTCATAAAACAATTGAAGAAAAGCAATTAAACACATGCATCAAACATATCCAATAAGGTTGCTGATTGGACTACTATATATCCCTCTTATAATCGCTTAGGTACACTGATTCTTCCCATCGACATCATTGATTCGAAGGCCTATTTGTGAAATTCAGCAACAACATCTTAGGCTGAGTATCTCAAACCAAAATAGCAACCTATAATACGTCTAGCTTAATATCCCTTATTCAATACGTTTCATCATACCATGCATGGACTAATGTCTATCAAATTCCCACTAACCTAACCTCAATAAACTCCTTAAGTTGGTTTTGGTCAGCTAGCCTCAAAAATAGAGTTTCATAAGTCTTCAGTAGGAAACTCAAAAGTTCAACATTTATCTGAAATTTAACACGTCCTGCTCGAGCGCCAGTCGAGCGCCAAGTCTCTGTCCAAATTTTATCTAGCCTCACTCGAGCGGCTGTTGAGCGCTATGAATTTGTATGAAATCCCCTATGCCTGCTCGAGCACCTGTCGAGCGCTGGTCAAGTGGCACGACTCTGTCTAACATTTTTTCCCTAAGGGCGCTCGAGCGTGAGTCGCACGCTGATCGAGCGTGATGATACCTAAAACAGATCACTATCAAATCCCTATTCCAACAACTTAAACATGGTTTCTAGCTTGATTCATTTGACCAACATCAAACCCACACAAATCAATACATGCATGTTTAATCTCCAAGCAACATTGTTTTCAAATTCCTATCTAATCTAACCCGGCTAAATCACAACCAAATCTACATGCATGCATCATTATTGCTAATCCTTGCACAATCCAAGACTCATATTCCCATCCTTCAGCAACTTCTCAATAATACAACACAACACAATCACTTCTATATTCAAGAAAAATTGTAAGAGAAGAACATCTAAAGGATTCAGCCAAAGGACTCCAAAGAACACTTAAGGATTTACCTTGCTGTTTTCCCCTTTTTATGTCTATCCTCCCTTTTCTCTTCTTCTCCTTCTTCCCTTGCTTCTTCTCGGCCTTGCTTTCCTTTCTCTCTTTCCTTTGCTCGACCAAATGAGATGTGTGTGTGTGTGAAGAGTTCGGCCAAGTGAACTTGGCCTAGTTCACGAGCAAAGGGAGAGATTCTACTTTGATTCCATCGAAACACACCCATTGGTTGCATGGGCAGCAACCTTTAATGCTTTTTTTTTCCTTGTCCTCTTCCTTTCACGTGAACTACTGCATTCAGTACACTAAGTGCTACTTAACTGACCTAATAAAGATCAAGGTTACTAATAAAGAAGGTTAAGTCTACTAAAGCAACATAACATAAGTACATGTGTTAAAATTTCAAAATCTGAAGTAGGCTACAATGAAAATACTTAATGAAAATTTAGCAACCTGAAAGTAAAATATCATAAGTCATTGTAACTTAATACAATACAATAAAATACCCTGCAATAGGCCAATTCACAAGTAATACATAAGGAAAATTCGGCCGCTAAGAAAATATGAACAAATTGCACTAATCATAACTTCACAACCATGATGAAAATTGGTAAGGAAAATTTAGAAATCAGAATACCATAATCATTGTAGTTTAATAACTTACATTGGCCAAACAACAGCCCCTTGAATTTAAATTCAAAAATAAATACATAGAGTAAATAGCAAAAATGCAATACGGGGTCTCATAGGGGGTCCCATGTTGGTTGGTGTTGTTTAGAGGAGGATGGTGCTTTGGGAGATATTTTGCTTCTTTGGGACATGAGGGTTCTAGAGTCGGTAGAGTCTAATGTTGGTTGGTTTTCAATTTCGATGATTTTAAAGAATATTGAGGATGATGTTCTTTGGGGGTTTATAGTCGTAATGCTGATTATAGGAGAAGATTTCTCTGGGAAGAGTTGGCTGGGATGATGGAATGGTGGACTCTACCTTGGTGTATTCGGAGGATTTTAACACTTATCGAAATTTATTGAGGAGAATCAGTTGATCGATACATCTTTGTCCGGAGGCCTCTTCACTTGGTCTAATGGAAGGTTTGTTCAATCTTGGTCCAAGATTGATTGCTTTCTTTTTAATCCAAGTTGGGAGTCCTTGTTTCCAGATATTTCTCAGAAAAGGTTGCCATGTTTGTTTTTGGATCATTTTCCAATTATTTTGGAGAGTGGTTTTATGGGAAGAGGAAAGAAGCCTTTTAGGTTTGAAAATATGTTGCTCAAGGCTGACTGGTTTGTTGATATGGTGGGGGCGTGGTGGAGGTCTTATGTATTTTATGGCTCGCCTAGCTTCGTGCTTGATTCAAAATTGAAGGCTCTTAAGAGGGATATAAAAATCTGGAACTGCGAGGTGTTTGGGGATGTCTCCTTAAGGAAATCCTCGTTGTTACATGAGATTTCATCCTTTGAGGTCCTGGAGGAGGGTGGGCTGATTGACGAGGATGGTAAAGCTAGGAAGATGGAAGTTTTAGGGGAGTTAGAGCTCTTGATTGATATGGAGGAGACTGGTTGAGGCAGAAATCTAAAGCTCTTTGGCTCAAAGATGGCGATAGACACACCAAGCTTTTTCACCGGGTGGCTAATTCCAATAGAAAGGTTAACTCTATTTCTTCATTGGAGGTTGACAGAACTTGTGGAGGATCCAGAGTGTATTTCTGATGAGATTGTTCGCTTTTATAGCTTTTTGTATCAGGAGCCTTTTTCATGGAGACCTTTGTTGGATGACTTGAGGTTTGATTCGATTTAAGGGGAGGAGGCTGAATGGCTTGAAAGATCCTTTGATGAAGATGAGGTGAATGGAGTTGTGAGGAGTCTTAATGGTGATAAAGCCCCTAGTCCGGACGGTTTCTTCTTAGCTTTCTATCAATCCTATTGGGATGTAGTCATGAGTGATGTCATTTTCATGTTCAATGCCACATTCATTGTCTTGATTCCGAAAAAGCATGAGGTTGTGGAGCTTAAGGACTTTCGCCCCATTAGCCTTGTGGGATGGGTCTACAAAATTTTGGAGAAAGTTTTGGCTAACAGGCTTTAAGATGGTTTTGGGTAAAATTATCTCACCTACCCATAGTGCCTTTGTGAGGGGTATACAGATTTTAGATTCGGTTATGGTTGCGAGTGAGTGCATTGACTCTAGGATGCACTAAAATTTGCCTGGAATGCTTTGCAAGCTCGATATCCATAAGGCATATGATCACGTTAGGGCTGTGCATAAGCGGTGGAAGTGGCGGTTATGCCCTCCACCGCCACTGCCACCACTATGGGCTGTGAGACCGCGACTTTATTTATCGTTGCTTTTGGACTCTTTGAGTTTTGTACTACTCTAATTATTGAGAAAGGTATGTATGGTTGAATTAATCTAAAACCATGACTAGGTGGGATTTTGCACTAGCATTTTTATGCATCCTTAATTATAATTGAAATGTTATATTGTTGTAGTTGTAATAGTATTAAATTTGAGTATGTGAGATTGATTAAACTAATCATTTTATTGTTGGAGTATATCCCTAAGTTTGAAATATTTGTAAGAAATTTAATTAGGGGCTCGATTTTTGAAAAATGTATGATTTCTTGAAATAAAGATGGGAAGGCATGTTAGGGTTAGTTTATGTAGTAGCAGAAAATAAGATAAAATAAAATACAAAGAAAAATGAGGGGAAAAAGGGGAGACTCACGTGAAGAAGGGTAAGAAAGGGGGGAAGGACAGTTTTGTCTTTTCCTTCCCCCAAGCCAAGTTCACGCCTATTTCCCCCAGCTGCCGCACACTTCATTTCATTTTGCCCTAACACCCTTTTGCCCTAACTCACCCGCACAACTGAAGGAATAAAGGAGAAAGAAGAGGAAAAGGCCGGAAGAAGAAAGAAGAAGAAGGAAGAAGAAGAAGATGGAGAAAGAGAAAAAGGTGAGGTGAAGTTCGGTTCTTGTTGACAGACCAAACCCCACTACCCCATTTCTCTCATTTTTCTTCTTGCTCGTTTTGATGGTTGTTTGTTGTTTTGATGGCTGTTGCTTTAGGTATCAACAATGCTAGGTCTTTTCCTTATCTACATGTTTTCTTTAAGGGTAGTATAGATCTTACATGAAACCATGGGGAGATATGGTTAGATCTGGAAAAGGGCTCAATAGAAACCATTTATGCACCCTAGGTATTTGATAAAAAGACCAAGAGAAGAGGGATAAATGCAATAACTTTAGTTTGAGGATGAAATCATGGTTTTGTTGTAAACTTTGAATTGATGTTGTAAAAGTAGGAAGAATGTGAGAGAATGGTTGCTGTTATGAGATGTTAAATTAGCCTTGGATGTTGGTTGTGACATGAAGAGATAGGGGTTTTGGTTGTTGGAGGTTTGGAAGGTTGAGAAGATCATTGGTGTTGCTGAAATTAACCTCTGCGGATTTCAAGACTCGAACTAGGAGTGTATTCTGATGCAATTGTGCTTATCCCTTGATCTTAAGAGAATCCTAGATTGTAGGCCTAGGAAATATGAAGATTTTAAGCCATACCTTGGGTGATTCCGATAAGTATTGGGTGAGTTATGCGTTGTTCAAGGTCCAAACGTCAAGCTGCCACTAGCCTTGCACGTCCAGAATGTTGCTTATTTCGGATACCTTTTAGGTGATCAGTTTAAGTCCAAATTTTACGAGTCTGGTCTTGAATTTTAATTTTATGAAAGAAGAACATTTTAAGGTGAATTTCGTGTGATTTGAAGATGTAATGCATAAGTTATGGTGTTTTGAAAATAGGAAGCCGAGTTGGAGGCAGCAGCATTGTTGCCCTAGGATTTTCCACCCGATATGAAGTGTCGTTGAAAATGCATGGTAATTCCGATGTATGTGATTTTTATCTTCAATCTTGAACTATGAAAGGAGACTAGTTTAAAATAAATTTCACGTTATTTGGAGCCATGTCTTTAAAGTTATGAATTTTTAGGTTGGAGACGTTGGGGCTGTCCGCTTGGACGTCCTCAGCAGCTTGTATTTTCGGGTAATTGTTTCGAGTGGTAAATGAGCTCTAAATTACCTAGAATTTTAATATGACATGAAAAGTAGTATAAGAATCAGTTGGAACCCAATTCTTATGGCTTCGGCATCCATAGGATAATATTTGCATTATAGGATCACCATTGAGAAGTCAAACAATATGGGTGATTTTGTATGATGAGTTGTGTGTAATTTAATGACTATTCTCTACTTTAGTGAACCTTTGAATAACACTAATATGACTCAATTGTAGGCAAAGTGTCGTTCAACGCTCAAGCGAACGAAGGTAAGTGGAAACTTCTGGAATGATACACAACATGACATTATCAAGCATGAACTCTCATTTTATCAAGCATGGCATGACATGAGCATTTGCATGAAAGCATGAAAGAAGTCTTTATGTAAATGGTAGTATGAGAGTTTTTATGACAAGTTAAGCAAGGGACTCTGGTCGGTACCGTACCACGTTAAGAAGGTACATCCATACTGAAGGACGTTTACGTGAAGGTTGGGTAAGTCCTTGAGGTCTGTGCAACCACACTGAAGGACGTTTTCGTGAAGGTGTGTACCTCTAAGGGTCGTGTCTAGCCCTCAGGTCTGGGGCCACATCAAGGGCTAGCTCGACCAAATGACATATTCCCAAGGGAAAGGGGAATGGTTCCGAAGGGAACGCACAACCCTGACTTCAGGGGTAAATGGAGTGAGATAAGTAGCCCAAATCAAGAAGAAATTCTTTTTAAGTTGTAGTGCATGTTTTTCAGATCAAGTACAGATGTCTCATGCATATGCAAGCATTCCATTGACATTCATGCACCTGAATACCCATGCTCATGCAAGACATGCATCTTTATTTCACTTGATCCCTTACTGAGTCATTCAACTCACAGTTTTAAATTGTATCATTCCAGACAACATTTCAGGTGAGGAAACCTAAGAAGAGAACTTTGAACCCTAGGAGAAGGGTTGTCGAGGATGTTCTCTCCCTTTTGCTATTTCAGTAAAGATTTAGATATAATTTTGAAAGAGCCGTCATGAGCCTCCGATGTGTGGTGGTCATGGGCTATTCGGCCTTGTAGGCTGAGAGCTGTTAGCAGCTTAGTGTTTTGAGACTCTGGTGTAATTACAGCTATTACTTCACGTTATCGTTTGAGGAGCAGGTCCTAATGTTCCGTATGCGCGTTAATAGATATAGAGTTATACAAAAATAAATAAATAAATTTCCGCTGCAAGATTTTAGTAAGTACGCTAGAGTGATTCCTTGTTGGGAATGCTCGCGGCTGTCATTAGCCTTGTCGAGCTAGCGTTTGGGGCGTTACAGTTTAGTGGTATCAGAGGGAGTTAGGAAAGTTTAGTGAACTTAGGACTTGCAACTCGTCTCTTGGATTTCGAGTATGCTAGAAATTCGTGCACCTTAATCTATCGTTAGAATATTTACGGAGTGATGACGTATTAGTGCAGGATGCCACCTAGAAGACAACCCAGGGATCGAAACACGAATGATGGATGCGAAGAACCGGGTGTCACTACTGATGACATTTTGAGGCATATAGCTCAGCTTGTCGCTGAGCAGGTGCAACAAGGAGGTAATGGAGATGGGGCAAGAGGTCGCCCTGAAGGATGCACCTTTGACCAGTTTAACCGCCAACACCCGCCGGTGTACAATGGCAAGGGAGATGCCGTTCTGGCAGAGAATTGGTTCATAGAGATAAAGGAGTTCCTGGAAGTCTTGGGGTGTACAGACGCCCAGAGACTGAACTTTGCCACTTTTAAGCTACAAGGAGATGCCAAGAGGTGGTGGCTATCTAAGAAGCTACTACTGAGCCAAGAGTTGTGGCTTTCACAATCTTCGTTGTCTTTTGCTTTGTTTTGAGGCCGTGTCTAACCTAAAGATTAATCTTTCAAACTCTGAGGCTATTCCAATAGGAAAGGTGGGTAACGTTCAAGACTTGCTTGATATCATGGGTTGCAAAGCGACTTCTTCGCCTATCACATATCTTCGTCTTCCTTTGGGTGTACGTTTCAAAAGCATTCATATTTAGAATGACATAATTGAGAGAACTTAGAAGAGGTTGGCTGGGTGGAAGCAAAGTTATCTTTCGAAAGGTGGTAGAGTCACATTGATCAAGTCTGCACTTGCGTTACAGTTGTGGCTTGCAGATTGAAGAAGTTACAAATGGACTTTTGGTGGGTAGCAATGAAAATGAACATAAGTTTCACTTGCTTAAATGGGAGAAGGTTTGCTGCCCTATTAGGCACTGATGGTTGGGTATTAGGCGCTTGATTCCTTTCAATAAGGCTTTGCTTGGGAATTGGTTGTGGTGCTTTGCTCTCAAAAGTAATAGTTTGTGGTGGAATGTTATTGTGAGAAGTTTGGGTATGAGTTGGGTGGGTGGAGGACCCCTAAGAGGAGAGGGAATTATGGTGTTGGTCTTTGGGCGTTTATTAGCAAAGGGTGAGATCCTTCTAGTCACTTTATCAGGTTTAAGGAGGGTTGTGGTAATAGAGTTCATTTTTGGAGTGACCTTTGGTGCAGAGAGAGACCCTTGAGGCATGCCTTTTCGTCTCTCTTTTCTATGGCTAGAGATAAGGATGCTTGGGTGTGAGTTAGGTGGGTGGAGGAACCCTAAGAGGAGAGAGAATTATGGTGTTGGTCGTTGGTGATCTATTAGCAAAGGGTGGGGATCCTTTTGGCCACTTTATCTGGTTTGAGGTGGATTTTGGTAATTAAGTTCATTTTTGGAGTGACCTTTGGTGCGAGGAGAGACCCTTGAGGCATGCCTTTCCATCCCTCTTTTCTATTGTTAGAGATAAGGATGCTTGGGTGGGGAATTCTAGCAAGTGGCTCTTGGTATGTTCAGTTTGTAAAGGTAGCGAATGATTGAGATATGGAAGTTTTTTCAGCATTCTATTCTTTCCTTCATTCCAAGTTTATAAGGAGTGGGGCTGATGATAGGATGTGCTGCACAGGTACCAATAATGTCATTTTCTTGGTCAAATCGATGTATGGGCTTCTCTCTAGCAACCTCGTTTTGTCTTTTCTTTGGAGACATATTTGGAGGTCCTTTGTTCCTATGAGTGTCTCATTCTTTGTGTGGGAGGCTGGACATGAGAGAATGTTGACTATTGACAATCTGAGGAGAAGGGGTTTTTGTCTACTTGATTGGTGCTATCTTTGTAGGTGTAATGGGGAGTCAATGGATCATATATTGTTATATTGTGATGTCACCAGGGATTTATGGTCTCATGTGCTTAGCGTTACGAATTACTGTTGGGTTATGTCTTCTAGGTGTGATTGAGGTGTTGTTTTGTTGGAAGAGGAAGTTCAACAACCCTCTTGCTCCAATGGTGTGGTGGATGATCCATTTGAGTATCTGGTGGGTTATTTGGAGGGAGAGGAATGAGAGATGTTTCGAGAACTCATTTTTGTCTTTAGAAGGGTTGAGGGGAAAGTTGTCGAGTTCTCTTTTTCTCTGGGAAAATGTTGTTTTGGGCTTTCATTTTTCAGATTTCCTTAGTTTTGTAGCTCCTTTGGAATAGGTTTTTAGTATAGCTCTTTGTACTGTTACCACTTTTGGTGTTTTCAATAAAGCTTTCCTTATCAAAAAAGGAAGAAAAAACAATCATGCTTGGTTATTCAAGTCAAACCAGGGTTCTTGGGAGTGATGAGGTCGAGTTACATTCACCTTTGGATGTGTCTTGATTTAAAAGATGTTTTGCATCCTTCGTGTGAAAAAGAATTTGATGTCAAGTTTTTTGCTAAACATCGCTGGCTTCAAATAGATTAGTATATTATTACTAAAGTGGGATGTTTTTAACGAAGGATATGCTTGTGATGAAATGTTTAAGTTGAATATTGAAAATAATAAAGCACATGCTAGTTCTATTTATATGCTTTTTCTGTCTCCGTTCTCTCTCCTCTACCATCTCCTCCCCAAAGGGTGCTTTGATCTTTTTGTTAGAAATGATGGAAGGCTGTGTCTTCATCTTGTGGTGAGATTTTTTTTGGTCAAACGAGGATGGTTGTTGGGATGTCGATGGCGGGGCATTCTTTGGTGGCTGAAATTAAACTTGTTTGTTCTGAGGATACGAGTTTGGGTTTCCTTGTGGACTATGGGGATAATCAATTGGAGAAGCAAAACATTTGGTGGAGGTAGGTGACCAATTGTTTCAATCATACCGGTTGTTGATACGCTTGTGCGGCTCTGTGGAGAGAAGGGATTTGGTGAGTGTCAATAGTGGGAGTTTTGGGTTTCCTTTGGAACCATTGCAAATTTGTTGCCCTGGTAAAGGGAGGGAGGAATGTTCAGTTGTGTTTCAGCCTTCAAAGTGGGTGCTAAAAATGATGTCCTCCTTTCAGCACATGGTGGGGGTGTCTTGTAAGGGGTATGAGAAAGGGTTGATAAACCTTTTTGAAGCGTTGGAATGGGATAGGGTACAATTTTTTAGGAAGTCACTTCGTAGATTGGGAGCGAAGAAGTTGAGGGAACTAAAGGGGTCGAAGTCTAATATTAGTTATAATGGGTGTGTTTCTGCTTCTAGGCGGAGCAGGAAAAGGGGGAGGGCTTTATCCAGTTGTTAATGAATCCAAGAATTTTAAGTTGGAACCTTAGAGGACTTAATGATAGGGTGAAATGTAGTAGGATTGGTAATTTGGTACGAGGTTGAAAATCAGATTTAGTGTGCATGCTTGCAGGAGACTAAGGTGGATATGGTTTCAAGGGCTTTGGTGAGACGTCTGTGGGAAGGTCCTTATGTGAGGTGGGGTAATTTGGCGGCAGATGGTCCATTGGAGGCATCCTAATTTTATGGGATTCCAGGGTGTTAGATTTGGTGGATTCTTCCGTAGGTCTATTTTCTCTTCTCGACGGTCTTTAAGAATGTTGAGGATAAGATTCAGTGGGTGTTTTCTGGAGTTAATGTCCTAAATGACGATAATAGGAGGTTTTTGTGGGATGAACTAGCAAGTCTTTTCCTTGTGGAATCTTCCTTGGTGTATTGTGGTGAATTTAATGTCACTCGCTTTCTTGGTGAGTGGTCCGGATTAGGTAGTACTGGGAGTGATATATCATATTTTTTTTTATTTTTTTAGATTTTGGTTTGATGGATATTTCGTTGTCTGGAGGGCTTAACACGTGGTCTAATAACAGTTTATCTCAGTCATCATCACAGATTTATCGCTTCCTAATTAGCTTTGATAGGGTAGTCTTCCTATCTGAAGATTCTTCAAAAAATGTTGCTCCGTATGTATTCTAATCATTTCCCTATTTATTGGAGAGTGGTAGTTTTGGGGGTGGGACGAAGCCTTTTTGTTTTGAAAAGATATGGTTGAAGGAGGAGGGGTTTATGGATAGAGTTGGGGAGTGATAGAGGAGTTATGATTTTTCGGGGTTTCCTAGCTTTGTGCTATATTTGAATTTAAAGGCTTTGAAGCAAGATCTCAAAGTGTGGAATAAGGAAGTCTTTGGAGACCTAAACTTTCGTAAGTCGTCATTGTTGAGGGAGCTTTCTTTACTTGATGAGCTGGATGAGGGAGGGAAATCTTAATGATGAGGGAATGGAGAGGAAGTTGTTGGTGAATTTTGGATTTGAATCATCTGATTGTTATGGAAGAAGAGAGTTGCAGGCAAAAATCTTTGGCTCTATAGTTTAAGGATGGGGATAGATGCATTAAGTTTTTCCACCGAGTCGTTAACTCTAATTGAAGGTTTAACTTTATTTCCCGATTGGAGGTGGATGTGGAAGTGGTGGAGGATGCCACAAACATTTCAAAGAAGATAGTTTCTATACTTCTTTATATGAAGAACCTTTTTCTTGGAGACCATATTTAAGCGGGTCAGAGTGTTATACTATTTCTGGGGAGGATGCAGTTTGGTTAGAAATGCCCTTTGAGGAGGAAAAGGTGTCAGATGTGCTTCATTTTCTTAATGGAGATAAAGCTTCAGCCCGAATGGTTTTTCCTTAATATTTTATCAATCTTGTTAGGATGTGGTTAAGTGGGATGTCTTTTCTTCGTTCAATGAATTTGCTCGTCAAGGAAGTTTGTTCGAAGTTTGAACGCTTTCTTTATAGTTCTCATCCCTAATCATCTAAGAGCAGTTGAGTTGAAATATTTCCTTTTTATTAGCCTTGTAGGTGGCGTCTATAAGATTTTAGCAAATGTTTTGGCTAATAGATTGAAATTCATGCTGGATAAAATTATTTGTTTACCTCAGAAAGCCTTTATGAGGGGAAGATAGATTTTGGTTTTGGTTTTGATAGCTAATGAATGTATTGATTTTTGGATGAGGTTGAAGGAGCCGGATATGTTATGTAAGTTGGACATTCATAAAGCATATGATCATGTTAATTGGAATTTTCTGTTGTATCTTCTCAGGTGATGTAGGTTTGGCTAGAAGTGGTGTAGGTGGATAGAATTCTGCATTTCCTTGGTCAAGTACTTGATGCTTCTGAATGGTTCTCCAGAGGGGGTCTTTGGTAGTTCACGTGGATTGCGTCAAAGTGATCATCTTTCACCCTCTTATTTGTTATTGTCATGAAAGCTTTTTTTTAGAATGATGACGAAGTTGGCTTTGAATGGTGCTATTGTTGGATTCAAGGTTGGAGGTGATACTGGTGTGGGGATTTGTGTTTCATACATGGTGTGGGGCAGAGGTGAATCAGTTTCAAAGCATTTGGTGTATGCTTTTATGCTTTGAAACAGTTTTTAGGTTAAAAAGTGAGTCTTTAAGAGGTGATCCCAATTGGTAGTGTTGGTATTGTGCAGGAGTTCGCCTCAATCTTGGGTTGTAGAGTGTCTTCCTTTCCTATGACTTATCTAGGGCTTCTTTTAGGCACTAGATACAAAAGTATTGACATCTAGGATATTATTCTAGAAAAGATAGAGAAAAGGTTGGTGGGGTGGAAGCGTATGTATTTATCAATGGAGGATGGTTTACTTTGATAAAATCCACACTCTATAGTCTACCCACTTATTTCTGATCCCTTTTCACTATTTTGACAGTGGTGGCTTATAGATTGGAAAAATTGCAAATAGATTTCTTGTAGGGTAGTGACAGTGGAATTCACAAGTTTCACCATCTTAATTGGGAAAATGTTTGTTCTCCCATTCAGTATGGGGCAATGAGGATTATGAGTCTGTCTTTGTTTAACAAAACTTTGTTTGGTAAGTTGTTATGGTGTTTTGCTATGGAGAGAAATAGATTATGGAGGGATATTATTGTTGTCACGCCCCGAACGCTAGCTAAACGAGGCTAATGACAGCCGCGAGCATTCCCGGCATGGGATGCTCCAGCGTACTTGCTACTATACTTGCAGCGGAAAAGACGTTGATGCTTCAATGTTAAAAAGAAGCCTTATAATGCTAGCGTATAACGTGCATAAGAACATACTTTCCATTGATAACTCAAGGTTGTTAAACATATTCTCAAAATATCAACCAGTTTAAAACATTAACTAACTAAGCCAAATGAAACCCATGACCACCACATCACGGTGGCTCATGCCGGCTTTTACAAAAATTAGCTAAATCTTTCCTAACGTTAGCAAACAAGAGAGACATTTCATCAACCCTTCTCCTAGGGTTCAAGGTCCTCTTCTTAAGATTCCACCCCTGTAACATCATCTGGAATGATACAATTTAAAACTGTGAGTCGAAAGACTCAGTAAGGAATTATAGCTAAAGCATGGGTTGAAATTGTAAGCATGCACTTGAACTTGAAATCATAGTCATGTAAACATAATGCGCTGCATGCCTGATTATGAAACGTGATGCATGTATAATGCACATGCATTTACTCTTGCTTTTGTAAAAATCGATTCACATCTTATCTTGTGGGCCACTTGCCCTCTTTTACCCCTGACATCAGGGTTGTGCGTTCCCGTAGGAACAGTCCCTTATTTCCCTTAGGGACCTTACATATGGTCGAGCTAGCACACCTTCTCAATGTCCTTCAGTGGCTAGACACGACTCTTGGAGGTTCACACCTTCTTGCAAGCATCCTTCAGTGTGATTGCACTTACCTCATGGACTACCCATCCTTCTTGCAAGCATCCTTCGGTATGGGTGTCCTAGGTGACATCCATCCTTCACGTAAACGTCCTTCGGAATGGATGCACCTTCTTGACTTGGTACGGTACCGACCGACTTGGGTTCGTTAATTAACTTGTCATGAAACTTGTCATAAAGTAGCATAAAAATGGTACTTTCATTTGCATAAAATGTCTCATTTCTCATGAGGAAAATGAATGCAAATGATCATGATGCATTCATGTCGTGCTTGGTAATGTCATGCTTGATATATCATACTTGATATATCATACTTGATATGCTTATTCATAAATATTCTTCATGCAGTGTATCATTCCAGTTTGTAAAGATTTTCACTTACCTTAGGCTTGCTTGAGTATCGAGTGTCTCGTTACCTACAATGAACCGTACTATTGTTATTCATAGGTTCACTAAACGTATATAGTAATCAATACATTACTCACACGAATCTGTTTTAATAGACCCTCACACTAATTTTTCATACCATAACATATTCGTCATACCTCTAATTCACATGCAAGTTATCTTAAAACGCTCTCTTTCTTAACTTGAAACAAATTCCAAGACCAACCCCGTAAAATTGGACTAAAATATCAAGAGATAAACACCAATGCAGCAAAACACACTTTCTATTCCAGCCTTGAAATCTGCATATGTAACTCCAGAAATCACAACAATCTCCAACAACCAAAATCCGAATCTCTACATGTCACAACCAACATCCAAGGCTAACTTAACATCTCATAACAACAACTATACTCTCACCTTCCTCCCACTTACAACTTCAACTCGAAGTTTACAACCAAATCATGGTTCCATAATTATCAAGTTAACACCCTTGCATGTACCCATTTCTCTTGGGCTGTTTACCAAACACCTAGTGTGCGTTATTGGTCCTCTTGCCTATTTTCCCAGATCTGAACATATCCCTAACACTTAGGGCTTTGTGGTTCTCAATATCACTAGCATACATACACAATCTAATGCATCAAACCCTAGATTCGGCCATACTTGCTCAACTTAGGTTTCAATCCCCTCTTAGGCCTTTTATCAAACACCTAGAGCACATAACCAATTTCTCTTGAACCCTCATTTCAGATCTAGTCATTTTTCCACATGTTCTCATGTAAAAATCTATGCTACACTTACAAGATCTACCTTGAACATACCTAGATCCACACTAAACATCCATGAATCACAAGGAGAACACTACTTAGACAAATTACCATCAAACCACAACCAACCAACAAAAGAAAACAAGAACATCACCAACCACAACTAACCAACAAGAGGAAACAAGAAGAGAATAGAGAGAGAGAGAGAGAGAGAGAGTGTAGCACGATTTTCGGCCAGCAAGGATTTACCTTGCTTCTCTCCTCTTCCTCCTTCTTTTCTTCTCCTTCTTCTTCTCCTTCTTCCTTCTTCCTTCTTCTTTCTCTTCTTCCTTCTTCCTTCTTCGGGTGGGTGACTTAGGGCAAGGGAAAATGAAAAGGCTGAAGAGAGGGGAAAAATGAAGTGTTCGGCAAAGGGGGAGAGAGTAATAGGCGTGAAAATGGTTGGGGAAAAGACAAGTTTGCCCTCCCCCTACTTCATAAATTTCAACTCGCGTATTTCAAACCGATAAAATTCCGGAATGTAGTTATATGTGTCGACACCATCACTCAAGGTGTCGACACTTACAACATATTTAGTAAGATGTGTCGACACCATCACTCAAGGTGTCGACACTTCCAACACTTAGCCATAGTGGGAAAAATGTAAACTCTCGGGTTTCAATTAGATGTGTCGACACCATCACCCAAGGTGTCGACACTTCCATCACTTGGTCAAAATCCACGGGAGTTCTGGAAAAAGGCGAACTCTCGGGTTTCAGTTGGATGTGTCGACACCATCACTCAAGGTGTCGACACTTCCAACACTTAGTAAAAATCACTCTAGTTCCGGAAAGATATAAACGCTCGGGTATCAGTCTAATGTGTCGACACTATGACTCAAAGTGTCGACACTTACAACACTTAGTCAAAATTCACTTTGGTCTCCAGGAAAAGGTAAACTTTCGGGTGTTAGTATAATGTGTCGACACTATGTTCCAATGTGTCGACACTTACCTCAAAAATCACCAATTAAAACATACCTACATCCTGAGGAAAATCATAGCAAAATCTCTCTCTCCTATACAATGACATAAGTAAATTCGGGATCTCACATCCTCCCCTCCTTATAAAATTCCGTCCTCGGAATTCGATCTTCCTTACCAGAGATTTGTCCTGATGGTGGAGGTCTAGGACGGGTGAATACTCGAACTGGCCCTACAACTAACGTTATCATAATACACACATATATGCCTTTATATACTTCAACATAGCACTATAGCTCATATGTATAGTGAGACAACATAAAGGTATCAATGAAAAGAAAAACAGATCAGGCAAGTCATATCGAAATTCTAACATTATCCTTCTTAACTTTGTCCTTCCCGTAAGTGGGGATATTTCGAGTACATTTCGCTTTCTAACTCCCATGAGGCCTCTTCTACTCCGTGGTTTCTCCACAAGACCTTAACAAGAGGTATGGTTTTGGTCCTCAGTTGCTGCTCCTTCCTATCCAAAACCCTTATAGGTTCTTCCACATACGTAAGGTTTTCTCTAACCTGCAAAAGCTCATAATCTAATACATGGGTAGGGTCAGTTACATACTTCCTTAGGAGCGATACATGAAACACATTGTGGACTCCCTCTAAACAAGGGGGTAGGGCCAACCTGTACGCCACGGGCCCAACTCTATCTAAGATCTCAAAGGGTCATATGAATCTGGGTTGGAGCTTCCCTTTTTTTCCAAATCTCGTTATCCCCTTCTTCGGAGAAATCTTCAGAAATACTCTGCTCCCAGCCTCAAATTCAAGTTCTCTTCTTCGATTATCAGCATAGCTCTTCTGCCTGCATTGGGCTGTCACAAGCCTATCTTTGATTACTTGGATCTTTTCCCGTGTCTCTGAAACTATTTCCGGCCCTAACATCCTTCTTTCGCCTACCTCATCCCAATACAAAGGTGATCTACACCTCCTCCCATACAAGGCTTCATAGGGTGCCATACCAATACTTGCTTGAAAACTGTTATTGTACGCGAATTCCGCTAAAGGCAAGTATTGAGCCCATCCTCCTTTGAAATCCACAACGCAAGCCCTGAGCATATCCTCCAGAATTTGTATAGTCCTTTCCGACTGCCCATCTGTCTGTGGGTGGAAAGCGGTACTAAAATTCAACCGAGTTCCCAATGACTCCTGCAATCGTTTCCAGAATCTCGATGTAAATCTCGGATCTCTATCCGACACTATGCTCTTAGGCACTCCATGTAATCTGACAATCTCTTGAAGATAAATCTCCGCTAACTTCTCCGGGGCATACTTCACCTTAATGGGTAAGAAGTGTGCCGACTTGGTTAGTCGGTCCACGATCACCCATATAGCATCGTAACCCGAAGTAGTTCGAGGCAACCCCACTACGAAATCCATGGCTATCCCTTCCCACTTCCATTCAGGGATCTCTAGAGGCTTTAGTGTTCCTGCTGGCCTCTGGTGCTCGGCTTTCACCTTCTGGCAAGTCAAACATCGAGCCACATACTCGGCTATCTCCCGCTTCATATTAGGCCACCAAAAGACCTTCCTTAATATCTTGATACATCTTCGTGCCTCCTGGATGGATGGTATAAGGCGTAGAATGAGCCTCTGCTAGAATCAAGTCTTTAATCTCCCTTGTACTTGGCACACAAATTCTGCCTCGATATCGTAATAACTCATCCTTGTCTCCAAAGTCGGGGTCTTCCTTTTTCTCAATTCGCTCTCTAATCCCTTCAATCACCTTATCATTCTTCTGGGCCTCTCGAATCTGCTCCTCCAGGGTAGGTTGCAACGAGAGCCCTGCAATGGAGACAAACTGATCGGCAATGATAAGCACAATCTCTGCCCTTTTTAAGTCTCTCCTGATTTCCTCGGGCACCACCTCCATTGAACTTGCCTCTACTGAACTTGTTTCTGCCGACTTCCTACTTAATGCGTCGGCCACCACATTGGCTTTTCCAGGGTGATAACTTATTGTGCAATCATAATCTTTAATCAACTCTAACCATCGCCGCTGTCTCATGTTCAGCTCTTTCTGGGTGTTAAAATACTTAATACTCTTATGATCGGTGAATATCTCACATTTAACCCCATACAAATAATGTCTCCATATTTTTAACGCATAGACTACAGCAGCTAACTCTAAGTCATGCGTGGGATAATTAATCTCGTGAGGCCTCAGTTGCCTAGAAGCATAAGCTATTACCCTTTTGTCTTGCATCAAAACACAACCTAAACCTTGCTTCGATGCGTCGCTATAGATTTCATACTCTCCATATTCCGAGGGTAGTGCTAATACTGGAGCAGTAACTAAATTGGCCTTTAACTCTTGGAAGCTCCACTCACACTCATGAGTCCATTCAAATTTGACATTCTTCTTTGTTAGAGACGTCAAAGGCTTGGCCATCTTTGAGAATCCCTTGATAAACCTCCGATAGTACCCTGCTAATCCCAGAAAACTTCTTACTTCCTTCACATTCGTAGGCCTCGGCCACTTGAATATAGCAGCTACCTTTCCGGGATCCACGGCAATCCCTTCTCCGGACACTACATGCCCCAAAAAGCGAACTTGTTCCAACCAAAACTCACATTTGGAAAACTTGGCAAACAACTTCTTCTCCCTAAGAATCTGTAGAACAATCCTTAAATGCTTCTCATGTTCCTCCTTATTCCGTGAGTAAATTAGTATGTCATCAATAAAGACAACCACAAACTTATCTAAGAATTCCCGAAACACCCTATTCATCAAATCCATAAATGCTTGCTGGAGCATTGGTTAGCCCAAAAGACATCACCATAAATTCGTAATGGCCATATCGCGTTCGAAATGCCGTCTTCGGTATGTCCTCCCCCTTCACCTTCAACTGGTGATATCCCGATCTCAAATCAATCTTCGAGAATGCCTGTGCCCCTTGCAATTGATCAAATAGATCATCAATGCGAGGCAACGGGTATCTATTCTTGATAGTCACCTTATTCAACTCCCTGTAATCAATGCACATCCTGAGGCTTCCATCTTTCTTCTTTACGAACAAGATCGGAGCTCCCCAAGGTGACACACTCGGCCGAATGAACCCTTTATCCAATAGATCCTCCAGCTGAATCTTCAATTCCTTCAACTCTGCTGGTGCCATTCTATACGGTGCTTTAGAAATTGGAGTTGTCTCTGGTTCTAAATCGATGCCAAACTCCACTTCCCTATCAGGAGGTAATCCGGGTAATTCTTCCGGAAACACATCAGGAAATTCGTTCACTATAGGGGTTTGCTCTACCGTAGCAGTCTCTCTCTGCATTTCATTTGCCCAAACTAAGAACCCCTCACTTCCTCCTTGCAACCATTTCTTGGCTTGCATGGCTGAAATGATCGCCGGTCTTCGTTCCACCTTTCTCATGCCTACAAAACAACAATCCGGTCTCCCCTCCTTTTGGAACACGACCTTCTTCTCGTAACATTTTATGCTAGCACCGTGTGTTGCCAACCAATCCATACCTAAAATGAGGTCGAACCCTCCCATTTCCATCACTATCAGGTTAGCCGGCATAATTTGCCCCTCAACTTCTATCGGGAAATTTTTCACTATTCGATCGCAATTGATCCTCCCACCAGTAGGTGTTGATACTACTACATGACATCCTAATGGCTCATACTTTAAATCTCTTGCCTTACAATATGTCGATGCTATGAATGAATGTGTGGCCCCTGAATCAAATAATACAAGGGCTTCTCCCTGTGGCAAGGGCAACTTACCCGTTACTACTCTGGTTTGGTCCTCCGCATCCCTCGGGGTCAAAGCATATAGTCTTGCTTGAGTTGGACCGCCTTGCCTCCTCGAATTGTCTTGCGGTGCGGGTTGGGATGCTTGGCTTGAATTACTTTTTGCCCTACAATCTCGGGCAATGTGACCTGGCTTCCCGCACTGGAAGCATACTCCCTGCCTACACTCTCCGGGATGCTTCTTGCCACATTTGTTGCATATTGGGAATTGATTCCCTCCTGCAATCTGACTTCCTCCAGGTCTCTGGTTATGGGCTCCACCAGGTCTCTGATTCTGGCCCCGTGATAAACCCTGCTTGCTTTTCTTCCAGGGTGCCTGTGACGTTTCCAGCTTGGGAGGAGCCTTCCTCTTTTGCTGGTCGTAAAATGCTGCTGTCCTCTGCAGACCTCTTTCCACAATCACTGCCCGTTCTATGACTTCTGCCAACGTCTTCAAGTTATGGGCCATAACTCTGTCAAAGATTCGGGGATGAAGTCCCTCTTCAAACTTCCTGGCTTTCCTCTCCTCATCTGGTACTAAATACGGAGCAAACCTCACCAACTCCATGAATCGACCAGAGTATTGATCAACAGTCATTGATCCCTGAGTTAAGTTGGCAAACTCTCTCGCTTTTGCTTCCCGCGTCGTCCTTGGAAAATAGCGGTCCAGGAATTCTTGTTGAAACCTCTCCCAGATTATGGGTTGTTCTCCCAATTCTTGGCTCAGTAGGAGCTTCTTGGATAGCCACCACCTCTTGGCATCTCCCTGTAGCTTGAAGGTAGCAAAGCTCACTCTCTGGGAGTCTGTACACCCCATGACTTCCAGCAACTCTTTCATCTCTAGAAGCCAGTTTTCTGCTAGAACGGCATCTCCTCTACCGTTATATACCGGCGGGTGTTGGCGGTTAAACTGGTCAAAGGTGCATCCTTCAGGGCGATCTCGAGCCCCTTGCACATTTGCCCCTTGCACATTTGCCCCTTGCTGCACTTGTTCAGCGATGAGCTGAGCCATGTGCCTTAAAACATCATTGGTAGAGACACCTGATTCTTCGGGCTCCTCCTCCGTGTTTCTATTCCTGGGTTGTTTCCTAGGTGGCATCCTGCACTATATCGTCATCACTACATAAGTATCCTAACAACTAGTTGATGCATGAGATTTCTAGCATATAGCATACTCGAATTCCAAATAGGCGAGTAGCAAATCTTAAGTTCACTAAACTCCTAAATTCCTCTGATACCACTAAACTGTCACGCCCCGAACGCTAGCTAAACGAGGCTAATGACAGCCGCGAGCATTCCCGGCATGGGACGCTCCAGCGTACTTGCTACTATACTTGCAGCGGAAAAGACGTTGATGCTTCAATGTTAAAAAGAAGCCTTATAATGCTAGCGTATAACGTGCATAAGAACATACTTTCCATTGATAACTCAAGGTTGTTAAACATATTCTCAAAATATCAACCAGTTTAAAACATTAACTAACTAAGCCAAATGAAACCCATGACCACCACATCACGGTGGCTCATGCCGGCTTTTACAAAAATTAGCTAAATCTTTCCTAACGTTAGCAAACAAGAGAGACATTTCATCAACCCTTCTCCTAGGGTTCAAGGTCCTCTTCTTAAGATTCCACCCCTGTAACATCATCTGGAATGATACAATTTAAAACTGTGAGTCGAAAGACTCAGTAAGGAATTATAGCTAAAGCATGGGTTGAAATTGTAAGCATGCACTTGAACTTGAAATCATAGTCATGTAAACATAATGCGCTGCATGCCTGATTATGAAACGTGATGCATGTATAATGCACATGCATTTACTCTTGCTTTTGTAAAAATCGATTCACATCTTATCTTGTGGGCCACTTGCCCTCTTTTACCCCTGACATCAGGGTTGTGCGTTCCCGTAGGAACAGTCCCTTATTTCCCTTAGGGACCTTACATATGGTCGAGCTAGCACACCTTCTCAATGTCCTTCAGTGGCTAGACACGACTCTTGGAGGTTCACACCTTCTTGCAAGCATCCTTCAGTGTGATTGCACTTACCTCATGGACTACCCATCCTTCTTGCAAGCATCCTTCGGTATGGGTGTCCTAGGTGACATCCATCCTTCACGTAAACGTCCTTCGGAATGGATGCACCTTCTTGACTTGGTACGGTACCGACCGACTTGGGTTCGTTAATTAACTTGTCATGAAACTTGTCATAAAGTAGCATAAAAATGGTACTTTCATTTGCATAAAATGTCTCATTTCTCATGAGGAAAATGAATGCAAATGATCATGATGCATTCATGTCGTGCTTGGTAATGTCATGCTTGATATATCATACTTGATATGCTTATTCATAAACATTCTTCATGCAGTGTATCATTCCAGTTTGTAAAGATTTTCACTTACCTTAGGCTTGCTTGAGTATCGAGTGTCTCGTTACCTACAATGAACCGTACTATTGTCATTCATAGGTTCACTAAACGTATATAGTAATCAATACATTACTCACACGAATCTGTTTTAATAGACCCTCACACTAATTTTTCATACCATAACATATTCGTCATACCTCTAATTCACATGCAAGTTATCTTAAAACGCTCTCTTTCTTAACTTGAAACAAATTCCAAGACCAACCCCGTAAAATTGGACTAAAATATCAAGAGATAAACACCAATGCAACAAAACACACTTTCTATTCCAGCCTTGAAATCTGCATATGTAACTCCAGAAATCACAACAATCTCCAACAACCAAAATCCGAATCTCTACATGTCACAACCAACATCCAAGGCTAACTTAACATCTCATAACAACAACTATACTCTCACCTTCCTCCCACTTACAACTTCAACTCGAAGTTTACAACCAAATCATGGTTCCATAATTATCAAGTTAACACCCTTGCATGTACCCATTTCTCTTGGGCTGTTTACCAAACACCTAGTGTGCGTTATTGGTCCTCTTGCCTATTTTCCCAGATCTGAACATATCCCTAACACTTAGGGCTTTGTGGTTCTCAATATCACTAGCATACATACACAATCTAATGCATCAAACCCTAGATTCGGCCATACTTGCTCAACTTAGGTTTCAATCCCCTCTTAGGCCTTTTATCAAACACCTAGAGCACATAACCAATTTCTCTTGAACCCTCATTTCAGATCTAGTCATTTTTCCACATGTTCTCATGTAAAAATCTATGCTACACTTACAAGATCTACCTTGAACATACCTAGATCCACACTAAACATCCATGAATCACAAGGAGAACACTACTTAGACAAATTACCATCAAACCACAACCAACCAACAAAAGAAAACAAGAACATCACCAACCACAACTAACCAACAAGAGGAAACAAGAAGAGAATAGAGAGAGAGAGAGAGAGAGAGAGAGAGTGTAGCACGATTTTCGGCCAGCAAGGATTTACCTTGCTTCTCTCCTCTTCCTCCTTCTTTTCTTCTCCTTCTTCTTCTCCTTCTTCCTTCTTCCTTCTTCTTTCTCTTCTTCCTTCTTCCTTCTTCGGGTGGGTGACTTAGGGCAAGGGAAAATGAAAAGGCTGAAGAGAGGGGAAAAATGAAGTGTTCGGCAAAGGGGGAGAGAGTAATAGGCGTGAAAATGGTTGGGGAAAAGACAAGTTTGCCCTCCCCCTACTTCATAAATTTCAACTCGCGTATTTCAAACCGATAAAATTCCGGAATGTAGTTATATGTGTCGACACCATCACTCAAGGTGTCGACACTTACAACATATTTAGTAAGATGTGTCGACACCATTACTCAAGGTGTCGACACTTCCAACACTTAGCCATAGTGGGAAAAATGTAAACTCTCGGGTTTCAATTAGATGTGTCGACACCATCACCCAAGGTGTCGACACTTCCATCACTTGGTCAAAATCCACGGGAGTTCTGGAAAAAGACGAACTCTCGGGTTTCAGTTGGATGTGTCGACACCATCACTCAAGGTGTCGACACTTCCAACACTTAGTAAAAATCACTCTAGTTCCGGAAAGATATAAACGCTCGGGTATCAGTCTAATGTGTCGACACTATGACTCAAAGTGTCGACACTTACAACACTTAGTCAAAATTCACTTTGGTCTCCAGGAAAAGGTAAACTTTCGGGTGTTAGTATAATGTGTCGACACTATGTTCCAATGTGTCGACACTTACCTCAAAAATCACCAATTAAAACATACCTACATCCTGAGGAAAATCATAGCAAAATCTCTCTCTCCTATACAATGACATAAGTAAATTCGGGATCTCACAATTGCGGAGAAAATTTTGTATAACAGAATGTGGTTAGAGCACTTTGCCATCCCAAGGCTCTTACGGCTTGAACCTTTGGAAGCACATTAGTAAGGGGTGAGATTTTTAGAGAGTATATTCAGTTTGTGGTGGGTAATGATCAAAGAGTTAGTATTTTGAATGATTGTTGGTGTGGTGATAGACCCTTGAGATGATTTTTTCCATAAGTGCTTTCCCTATCTCGGGGTCAAGACACAGTGTTAGACTTAGTGTGGAATGTCCAATTTACAAGAGTTGTGAATGATTGGGAAGTGGAAGAGTTTTCAGCCTTTTTCTCTACTTTTTATGAGAAGGTGATTCGTAGAAGGGAACAATGACAAGTTGCATTGGTTGGGTTCCTAAGATGGTGTTTTTTTTTCATCCAATCCTTCTATGGTTAAATTGCTTGCGGTACTTCCTAGATTTTCCCATGGCGTGGAATGTGGAGGTACAAAGTCCTTGCAAGAGTTTCTTTCTTTGTGTAGGAGTCAAATTCGAGTATGATAACTTAAGGTGGGGTGTTTGTGTGATTGATTGGTGTTGTTTGTGCAAATGTGATGAGAAATCGGTTGATGATGTTTTATTGCATTGTTTGGTGTCTAGTGGGTTATGGATGCGTTTGTTTGGTGAAAATGTTTATGTAAGCATTATTTTTCATGGGCAAAACAATCTTTTTATTAATGTAATTTTCAGTTTAAAATGTACATAGCAACCTGATTGGTTTATAAGGATGTGGACCTCATAAGAAGGTGATAAAAGCTGCTCTGGTTGCGTCTGGAAACTTTGGGAGTTGTTGCAGAACTTTTGGGACGTTTTTCAGATGGTTGGGTTAGACTAGGGTCAACCTGGCTAGATTTCTATAGACTTCTTTTTACCATTATACCCTTACTAAAATCGAATACAACCATCTCCCTAAGACCTGACGTCATTGCCACGTACATTGAATATTCTTCTCTCAAAAAATTCCTCTCTAACAAAAATCCCATATTTCTCTCTCCTTGCTCGAAAATCAATCTGTTCATTCCTAAGTGTGAGAGTTTGTTTACTTTCCTCTGGTGGAAGGTTATGAGTGTGGAAGATTGCTGATTGAAGAGATGTTCTGTCCTACACGGTTGTTGTTAAGATCTATCACCAAAATTGAAGAATCTTGAGGGGTTTCTCAAGATTGATCATTGCTGAAAGTTTTTAGTTGAAGAAGGATCGACGAGTTCGTTGACATCCACAAGAACTGACCATAGTTGTTGGTCAAGGAATTGCATGTTGGGCACCGGCTCAAGAAGGTTTCTTGGGTAGCTTTATTGAAGATTGGAGGATCTGAAATGTAACGGGAGTTTGCTTAGGATCACCATCTTGTAAAGTTAGAGAGTTCTCAGTGGATCGATTGGTGTGACCTTCGCACACCCGGAGTGTTCTTATCTCTTGGAGGAAGTCATCCTCAAGAGATTTTTACTTCGTAAAAAAAATCGTGGTATCATCTTTATTTTCGTTCTTCTTGTGATCTTTAAATGTCCCAACCATTATCTTGTTTGATATTTTGCAGAACTAAGTTGTTGGAAATTTGATTTCGTTATTAGCATATAGGTTGCTGATATTTGATCTCTTTATAAGATCTAAGTTGCTTGATATTGGATTCTCTAATAGCATTTAGATTGCTGGAATTTTGAGTAGTTATAGTTGCGTAAATTCATATTGCTTAGGACTTTGTGTTGTTGGAAAATAGCTACAATATTGATTTTATCATTGCTTGAAAATCCATATAACATGATGTTTTATGCTTGTTGTCCAGTGCATATTGCAATAAAGAATAGGTGCTATAAAATCTGCTAGTTGTGTTTAGTTTACGGATCTTTATTTGATTAACTGAAAATTAGTTGAGCTATTTTTCTGTGTAAAGAAAGAAAGTGTTGATTAATTTTTAAATACCTATTCACCCCCCTTTTAGATTTATTTTGGATCTAAAGCTTATTTTCACTTCATATTCTCAATTTACATTGAGCTATGCTAGAAAGGGTGATGAATGTGCTGTTGAGTTAGGGAAGAAAGTTTGTGGATCCTCAGGCCAAAGCTATTTGGAAGACGACCCCTTCTTGTATTTGGTGGTGTATATGGAGGGAGTGTAATAGTAGGTGTTTTGATGATTCCGCTTTGTCATCGTATCAATTGCAAGGCAGTTTGATGCAATCTCTTTTTACTAGGCTAATGTAGTGTTGGGGGTCTTTTTTCAATTTTTTAGGATTTTATTAGCTTTTTTGCGTATGCTTTTAGTGATTTCAGAATAGCTTTTTGTACTATTTTCACTTTCTTTCTTGTTTTTAATAAAATGGTGCTTACTTATCGAAAAAAAATATATACCAAAATTGGCTATTAGAGCTACCACTTATGGTTTTCTTGGATATCCAATAAACAATACAACCTATATATTTCTAAATTAAATAATAATAATGAGGTTGTTGAATCGGGTAATACTATTTTTCCTAAAGAAAATTTTCCTTTCAAAATTCAAAATAGTGGGAGCCCATAATTTCGAGAAAATGTTTTAGTTGAAGATAGTTCTATAACTAATTTGCAAAACCAAGAAAATGTTGAATTTGAACTTAGGAGTAAAAGAATTTGAGTTGAAATAGATTTTGACCTTGACTATTAGGTTTTTAATGCGAAAGAAAAATTCATTTTCATTTCAAGAAGCTTCAAGGTCACTTAAAGCTATATTTTGGAAAGATGATTCTAATGATATGGATTCCCTAATTTTTTACAAAAAAAACTGGAAATAAGTGGAGTTACCACCTCAGTGCAAAACAATTTGATGTAAGTGGTGTTGAAAATGTGTCCTTAATTCATTAATGAGAGTTATTAATTCATAGATAAAAGAGTTTATTCAAAATATCTCAATTAGTTAGCATCTGTATAACGTACCATTAGATAAAGGTAGGCCAATGTTGGAACTGATTTATGTGTTCAATGAGATTAATTCACATAAGACATAAATTTGACAATGCTCGAAAAGCATAAAGACATTATAAACCATTTATGTTCATTGACGAGATTAAGTGTCTCATCTGATTAGACTACAGTACATTATCCATGATGCTTTTGTCTTAACCATGGGAATAGAGATTCTTGGATAATCTGCTGCTTCTAAAAATATCCTAAACATATTTCTAATAAAACAAAACTTGAGAAATGCAAAAACTTTCACTTCTGGAACCAAAGTTCTTCACCTGACCATAACAGTGGAGCATGGGCTTCTTAGACTTCCTCCTGACTTCCTTCGCCTGAGGCATCTGGAATGACACAGTTTTAAAAACGACGTCGTGATGCACATGCATGTCTCATGGTTATGCATATGCTCTTGATCGTAAACATATTCTTATTCTTGAAATTGGCTCAGGGCCCTTGAAAATATTTCCTCATAACTTGTGGGCTACTGCGCTCCATTTAACCCCTGGAGTCCGGGTTGTGCGTTCCCATCGGAACTGTCTCCCTTTCCCTTGGGGACTTTTCATTTGGACGAGCTAGCCCATAGTTGCCCTATGCCTGATGGCTAGACACGACCCTTGGAGGCCCACACCTTCTCATTGTCCTTCAGTGTGGTTGCACAGCCTCTTAGGATTCACCCAACCTTCACGCATTCGTCCTTCAGTATGGGAGTCCATCTTGATGGTACGGTACCGACCAGAGCCCTTAACTGACTTGACTTAGCATAAGAACTTGCCATATGACATTGCATAAAAATCACTTTTAGAAAATCATGCAATGCTCATGCCATGTCATGCTTACTTGAAATGTCATGCTCGATCGTGAAACTATGCAGCGTGTCATTCCAGTTTTGAAAAAATGTTAGCTTACTTACACACTTACTTCCACTTACCTCAGTCTCCTTTGAGTAATGGTACGAAGATCGCCTACAAGCGATTCAAATACCTCTTAGATACTTAGGAGTTAATAATATAAATACACAAGAAAAATACTTGAATTTAGTTCGGTTTTTCCCCAAAAATACATTTCTGAAAATACTATATCGTTTTCAAAGGTTTACTTTTGAAAACTCTTATTAAACACTTGAGAAAAGTATTTATCAAACAACATAGAATCCTAAGTTTAAAAACAACAACTATTAAGGTCTAATACCACTAATTTAACATCTTGCTCTCTATATGTGCTGATTTATTACTCTTCACACTAATCACTTAGATAAGTTGCTGACTAAGGCCCTAATTAACTAAATTTCAAGGTTGAAATCCATAATAATCATATCTTAACTAAGTCTCCAAAACAGCAAGGTAAAGGTGCCAAAAAATCCAAGCTTGTTAATCACCCTAACTAATACCAACCAGTGGTTTTAAGCTTCATCATTTATGCTTAACTAACATGCAAGATTTCTTTAACACTAATCCTAGGTTTTAACCTCTAACTCATTCAGCCATGATATTAAATTCACTTATACATTACATGCAAACTAACTTTCCATCTACCATTCATTCGGTCATTAGGGTTCCTTCACTAAACTGTTCGGCCATGCATCAATTACTAGCATTCATTGAACCAAACTTCATCTTCAACATGATCTCATCCTCCATTATCAGTTCTCAACCTAGGATCTACAAATCATAACATAATTTCAAGATCTAGCAAAAGATAACATTCGGCCAAGCATATTGTGAACCATCATCCGAAACTTAGCATGCACTACCTACTTCATTGCATTTTCCATAAGCAACTCACAACCAAATCATTATTTCTTTCTCCATCTCTAACTTATCCCTTCCTCCAACAACTACATCACAACCATAAATTCAGCAGACCCAACCTATCAAATCTACCATTTCCATACAAAAATATCAACAAGGACTATGGCCAAACAAAGAGAAATAGAACATGCAAGGTTTGGCTAAGCAAAAATCCTTTGCTAACCAAGAATCCAACCCTACCTCGCTTGTGCTGAACTCAAGAGCTGGGACCTAGCACAAAAATATACAAAATCAGGACCAATGAAGGAAAAGAGCCAAAAACAGTACATGCAAAACAACATCTACCTCAACCTCCAACTAGAGCTCTCGGTTTTTACCCAAAACCTCTCTACTCTTCAAGCTTTCGGTTCCACCCTCAAGAATGGTTCCAAGGGCTGAGAATAGTGTCTACAAGGTGCTGAGATGGAAGTTTATGGTGAGGGAAAAGGAGTAACAGCAGCTGAATATTGCTTGAAGAAAACAAAGCAAGGCTTAAAGCTTTGGAGTGGTTCGGCCAAGAGAGAACAAGCTGAGTTTCTATCAAAGGGGAAAATGGGCTGAGTGAAGTGAGATTTCCAGCCAAAGAGAAGGAAAAACAAGATGAGCAAGGAGAAGATTTCGGCCACAAGAGAAAAGAGAGAGCAGCAAGTTTGAAATGAGAGACAATGGAGTTCGGTCAAGGGGAAAAAGAAACAAATGAAATGAAAGGAAGTGCTAGGCGTGAAAGGAAAAAATTTGAAATGAATTTGGACTCAATCTTTGACAAGAGGGGAAAGGGTGAAACCTTGTTCTTTCCGTCCATGCCAATTGGTTGCATGGGCGGCAACCAACCATGTCAAGCCATCTTGCAACACACTTTAGCATTTCAAACTCATCTTCCAAAGCCTTCACGTGATCACCAAGGAAAAGCAAATTCATTTGCTCTTTAGCCTTTCACGTGAATTACACTTAGTCTCTAGAATTTTCTCACCTTTTGCATATCACTTAATCTACTTTTCATTTCACTTATCATATAGGTACCTTGGCTTATCACAATATGTACTTAGCTTTATCACAATATATGTATTCTAACTTATCTCCAATAAGCACTTTAACTTATCTAAATCAACACCATAACTTATCATCCTAACAATCCATTAGTTTATCACTATGATAAGAACACACACTTATCAATTAAATTCTTTTCAAGCTATCATATATATCTAGTAGCTTATCCTTTAATAACTCTAATGATAATTTAAGACTACATAATGATGATCAAGGCTACCTATTAAAAGACACAAAAATATTTAAATGCTTAACATAAATTTCATGATTTTCTAGTTAGAGATTTTCGGCCATGATATATCAAACATCTCCTCATATATTAATTTCATGAATTATGGAATATAATAAGCAAATAGAAAAATATAAGTTCATAAAAGAAATTTTCCTAGCAAGATTCGGCTCTTAAGAAAAATAGAATTTAAACTTGTACTAAAAACTTCCACAATGGAAAAGAAATTATCTAAAGAAAATTCTTAAATAAAATTTCATAATAATTTAATGTACCATAAACATTAAACTTAGGTCATACATTGGCCAAAAATATGGCCCCATAATTTAAATTAAAACGAATACATAGGAAATAGCAAAAGGATAAACGGGACCTCACACCTGACATTGCATATGCAGTAGGAGTACTTAACATGCTTACTAACAAGCCAGGAAGAGATCATTGGCATGCCATTGAGTTAATTATAAAATATTTAACAGGTTCCAAAAATTATGGCTTGTTTATAAAAACTCTTTATGAAAATCTATAGCTCTTATCGTGGGGTGTCAAAATTACAGGAGCACCCTTGACAGAATTTCACCTATCTGAGAGTGGGAGTGAGGCTGCTTCTTATTAGACTTTGGCTTAGTCTCAAATACGCGCATGAAATCGAGATAAGCACATGGTCGTAATGTGTTGGCTAAGTTCATGTCAACACTTGGACCGTTATGTGTGAGCAGTGATTCTTTCTTTCCCTTAAAGCAGTTATAGTTCAAGGAGAGCACACTTTATGGTTGAGTTTGTTGGAGCACACCTTATGGGGGGATGTTGGTGCTTTTTAATATTTTATTATTTATTCATTAAATTAGGTTCTTGCACTTTATGGGGACATGAATCGTTTCGGGATATGAACGTAGTGGGAGATGTATCGGTTGGAAGATGAATGGTTAATGTATTTGTTGCATCCTTGCGCCTAGTAATAAATTGGCTCTTTTATCTATAGGTCCATAGAGCCCTATATATAGTCCCTTTTCACTGGATGCTATCCACAATTGTAAACACATCAATTTCATTCACTATCACTTTCAAACGAATATTCGTCGTCTTTTTTTTGCTATTCTCTTTAATTTTCCTTTTCATCCTCCTCCGAAGCTATTTTTTATACTTCTTTTCTTATGCCAGTCAATTGCATCAAAAGCTTCGATAACATTTGGCACAACATCCATAAAACACTCGACTCACTTGATCTTTCGAATATTATCGTCTGGAAGTATTTATGCCCTCAAAGTGAATCAAGTCGGTACGAATTCCATCTCGATGGTCCCCGACGTCCCTTTAAACTCACTTGAACAAATCTACTGTATTGTTCCGCAAGTATCGCATGGCATAGATGTCTATAGGTGTCTCATAAAATTCAATGGGATGCCCTTCATGTATCCCATGTACTATACAACCAATGTTCTGAGTTCGTTGCCATTCTTCCTGTTGTACTATATGATATATACATTTGTGCACAACACTTGCAGAATAACAGATCTTCTGTGTACCTGACCCAAGCACTAGTGAATACAATTCAGTGATCGATGTACATGAATTTTGAGTACAAAATGTTTGAACCTTCATTAAAATATTAGAATGTGATTAAATATTGAGAGATACTGTAAATTATAAGGAAACACAAAAATTGGCCAAATACTATACGCATTGCTCAAGTTTCCAAATAGAATGAACACATCCAAAGCAAGATCAAGGTGGACGTTGCAGGAATCTTGTGCAAACCAACCACTGTCCTTATCAAAAATCTTCCAAATCAATGAATTTGTAGGATGTTTCAGACACTCCCCATTGTCTACTTGTTTCTCCTTATGTCATCTCATGTCTTGGGCTAAATCTTGTGGTAAATAGATGTTTAAGTCTTGGCATTAAAGGGAAAAAATTGCAACAGTTTCCTGGAAATTCGCTTGCACGAATAATCTTCCTAGGCTAAATCATTTGTCTAACTCACTGTTTCCTTCTGAAACAACACATAACCATAAAGACATGCATGAATTTTGTTGTAACTAAACCCAACACCCTGTCATAATTGTTTCGTCTCATAATACAATCTTGGTATTGTCTCCCCCATTAGCAAAGCCTCTTTAATCAGCTGTAACAGCCTTAACCGGCAACTTATTTTTTGGCTTCACTTGCAAAAGTCGGATCGTAAATGACAACTTACTAAACTTCCTACATCCAGGATACAGTTTACGCTCTGCCTCTTCCCATAACTTTTTAAAAGTTGTCGAAGTCCTAAGTTCCGAAGTGAGAATTTTCCTATTCTCATGGTTCTCCGTAAATACTTCTATCTCTGCACGAATATCGATGAGCATTACTTGTATCTCCCTTTAAATCCCCATCCTTAGGGGTAGGCTAGCTTCGGACTCTTGACTCGAATTTGTAGAAAGGTTAATACCATCCCGTGAAACATTGATAACTTATTACCCAAGTACTTCTTTAGCACTCATTAAATATATGTACTTAGATTATTATTGCATCATCGAGAACGTGCACTTAGATTGTTTAATCTCTAACCTAGATTTTTTATTGAATTCTTATATTGTGTATTTAGATTATTTATTAAATTTTAAATTTTTTACTTATTTAAATACGTATTTATGTATAGATATTTTAACAACAAACTATGTGTACTTATCTTTTTTGGTAATTTTTTAATTGGAGGGACATTTTGGTCATTTCACATCTGTAATAATTCTAACCGCGAAGATCTCTAGCGTTGTCTTATAGAAATAGGCACCACTGTTAAACTCAGGTTACACTCAATGGAAGGATCATTAAAGCAACAAGTTTTCTAAGTACATAACATTATCAAGATCTTTTATTCATACCGTTATAATACAAAAGGGTACCAAACTGTCGTCTATGTACATACTACAAAACGTACATAATTAAACTACGACTAAAAACAAGCTACGACTTGTCTTGCTAGAGGGTTTCTAGTGCTCTTCTTAAAGTCAATCTGGTCGGATAGGCCGACATAATCATTTAAAAACTCCAAACTTATGGTTACCCAAACTCGGAATTTGAGTTCCAAAATAAGTTGACCATGGGTTATGGCCTTTGTCAATTCACCTAAGTAGAACACAAACATTTGCTAGAGATACAAAAAAAAGGTGAGTCCAAATGACGTAGTAAACCAATGGTTAGTACAACAGATAACATGAATAAGACATTGAAGAAACCAATTCATCAATTCAACAACATAACAGAAGATGAAATAAAGGAAAATACTCATAATAAAGATAATCTTTCCAAATTTCAACTACCAC
The DNA here is from genome assembly GCA_963930655.1 of Myrica gale. Lineage (NCBI taxonomy): Eukaryota > Viridiplantae > Streptophyta > Magnoliopsida > Fagales > Myricaceae > Myrica > Myrica gale. The sequence goes on along the minus strand of OZ005612.1, from coordinate 9,916,543 downwards.
CCTTTGACATTACTCCTAAAGTGAATCACTCCCAGAGTGAGTATAGGATATACGACATGCGAGATTACTCCAGAATAAAATATGTCCTTATTTAGGACCGTTCTGCGTACGATGGAACTACAGCCAGGATGCCACAACTTGTGGTCCACATCCTTCAATTCACAGTACTATCACGTCTTCAAATCTATAGTTAAGTATTCATGTCTCATGTCAACGTCCCGCATTACATGATATGCCATATCTTAACCATCAAACTTCCTTTGGAAACTATATTTGTCAGGATAGAAAGCAATTGACATTTTTCAGAAGAAAATGATAGGTATTGTGAAGAAAAAATAAAATCTCATTTTCAAGTTTAACACCCGATTAACCTCAATTTAGAAATAATGAATATTTTGACATAATCAAAATAACTTAGAGTTTTAAAATAACAAGGAACCTTTGAGGAATATTTCCAATCATTGGAAAATAGCTGATGAAGAATTTTATAAAGAAACGGATCAAAGTTTTGAAAAACATCTTAACAAAGAATCGAACTTTTAAAAAGAGACTATTTTGAAAATATGAGCTTGTTCTTCATCAAGAACATCAAGAATATGAAAAACAATAAGAATACCACATGTCATCAATAGATTCAAGAATCCTTTTGAAAACACAAGTGTGTGAATGTGTGCTAGATTTCAATCTTGCCCTATGGAATCACATCACCTTGCGGTCAAGAGAATTGTTAGATATCATGTAAGCACTAAAAATCTTGGTTTGTTTTATCCTAAGAGTGTAGATTTTAGTTTTACAATGATACTCGGATGTGAATTATGCTGATTGTAAAATTTATAGGAAGAGTACTAATAGTGCTTGTCAATTTCTTGGACCATCACTAGTATCTTGGTTTTGTAAAGAAACAAAACTTTGTGACTCTATCAACCATGAAAGATGAGTGCATTGTCATTGACAACTATTGTGCTCAAATATTTTGGATGAAGCAACAATTGGAAGATTTTAATTTTCACCACTCTCTCATCCCAATAAAATATGACAATACAAGTACCTCTTACATTGAGATCAAACATCATTTCATTAGAGATCATGCTCAAAAGGGTAACATTATTCTTGAATTTGTAAACATTGACCTTCAATGGCTGATATTTTCACAAAACCCCTTAATGAGGATCGATTCTGCTTTATTTGACAAGAAATCAGCATGAGATATCCTCCAAAATAACTATTTTTTGATTGATTGTTTGGACTTATTGATTGGATGATTAGCTCGTGCATTGATTTTGTCTTAATTTCATGATAATTGCTTACTTATCATTATTACCTTGAATTCATGCATTAATTCCATGAAAGTTTCATGCATCGTTCATGTTTAATGTCATTCGTCAACTCTTGTGTGAACAAGTGTTGACTCATCTGTGCATAGCCTTTAAAAGCTTTCTGGAGATGTATGTGTCAACACCATGAGGGTACCAATCAAGTTAAAGAAAAACAAAATAGCATGCTTGTCCATAGCTATGAACTTTTAAAATGAAACCTGATGAATCTATCGCTTCTATGTTTACTCGCTTTACCGTATCACTAATGGTCTTAAGTCTCTTAGTAAAGAGTATACTAATGTTGAAATAATAAAAAAAGATTTTAGGTGTCTACCAAGGACTTGAGAACCAAAGGTCTCCACCATTCAAGAAGCCAAAGACATCACCAAGCTATCTATGGACAAACTGATGAGATATCTTACATGAGATGAATCAAAAAAATATTAATGAAGAAGAAGGAAAAGGAAAAGAGGTATTCTCTTGAAGGCATCAATCTCTAGTGATGATGAGTCATCCGGAAATAATGAAGAAATGACCTTATTCACCAAAAGATTCAAGAAGTTCATTAAAAAGAAGCATGGAGACAAGATTTCAACGAAAGACAAACAAGAAAGGAGATAGTAATAAGAAAAATGAGATCATTTGCTTTGGATGCAAGAAGCCGAGACACATCAAGTTAGATTGCCCCAATATCGAACCCTACAAGAAGTCTAAGGATTTCAAGGAAAAGAAGAAGGCCTTTATGTGTCACATCCCACGTGTTCGTATTAGTCTCTAACCTCTCTTTGTAGTAACAGAGATGCATAAAAGGCGAGATTACAACACATCCTTATCCTACGGGTCTCAAGACTGTAGTATTTTCCTTGGGGTGTATAAAGATTACAATGTATTAAAGAAAACCAGCGAAAGACTTGTAACATAATTCAAGAGACATAATAGTGAAAATTGAAATCAAATACAAATATCTCTAACTCTATTGTTCAAGTTTAATTACAGGCAAGCCATACAAAGTAAAAGAAAACATAAAATAAAGCATTTCTCAATAAGAGTCTTCATCAGATGATATGGTAAGGTCTATCCAGTCTATGCCGGTGTGGTTTGCTCCCACGGGGTCATTCTTGTGTGGAAACTTCTAGGCTATTAGTTTACTAATACACGAACATGAATGACCCATGGGTAGGAAGCTCGTGGGTAATGAAAGAGTCAAACACCGCCATAATCTGTCTAAGTGAAATATATGTGGACAAGGAAATAGGGTGAGTCTCAAAGACTCAGTAAGAGGGGAAAGGGGCATGTGATGAAAAACATATAAACAATACCTATATACTTGATAAACAATTCATAATTCAAAGATAATACCAGTATAGTCATCATATGCAGTGTGCATGCCATGCTCGTGTCTATAAAAATGATCGGTGTCTGTAAAATCATTTGTCTTTCATTTCCACTATTTCACCCCCAGAGGCAAGGTTGTGTGTCCAATCACCCCTGCACTTTAGGACAGTCCTAGGCATTTCGTTGCCCTATGACAATAGGTAAAGGCCAATCTTAAACCCCGAGGCCATCCACTACCTAGTAGTGATGGTTGTACTCCCCAATGATCAGTATCATCACCCAGTAAACTATAAAAACTTTCCATTGGTGCAAATGTCATGCAAATGCCATGTCCTTTATATCATTGATGCAAATGCCATAACCATAACATTCATGCATATTTTTCATAAAAATATAATTTTACCTTTAATCATGTCACATGATAATTTCAATTTCATAATAAATCTTGTAAAAGACTTAGCATTTTATTACATCCAGGATTTTCCAAGAAAACTTAATATTCTTATCACATCCATATCTTGTATTTATTTACAAAATAATTACCCTTAAACTTATACATAGCCAAACTAAACTCTTAATCAAATAAGCAAACAATTAGAGACTTAGATTAAAAACTTGTATTCTTTAATTGTTTAATCTAATTTTAATATTTGAAGTCCAATGGGGACTTGAACTTGGGCCTGCTTACAAGCCCAATTCTTTACAAGATCAGTAGTTATGGAAGGTTACTTGGGTCAGACCAAAATAATGAAAAAGAAACCCAACACATATGGCCACATAAGCTAGGCTTTTTGAGTCCAATATGGACCTATCATTGGGCTCCACTTACAAAGCCCATAACCTAAAAACATTCATAATTATTTCAGTCCATTTAAACAATCCAAGTGATAGAAAACAAGTCTAATTCGTGTAGCTATAGAAAAGACCCCTTTAGTGCAAAAACCTAGTTTTTCTCAATAACTTCAAATACTCATAACTTATTCATCCTAACTCCAAATGACCCAAACTTTAAACTGAAGGTTTCTGATGGTGTGTATTATAAGATAATTCACTAAGTGAACTGTCATCACTAATTAAGCAAAAGTAAATTAGGTTTGACCTAATTATCCATATGTTTCTTTTTCCACGTAAATATCTGCATGAAACCTATCCTACACATTCTTAATGTGAGACCCCGATTTTCTCCTATGTTATTTCTTATGTATTATCTTTTATTTCCCGATGTATTAGCTTTAATTTTATTATGGGGCCATATTTTTGGCCAATGTACGGCCTAAGCTTTATGTTATGGTACATCAATTAAAATGGGATTTTATTTTCATGAAATTTCCTAAATAGTTTTCTTGTCATTTTTTTTACAAAGCTTAAATTATATTTTCCTAGGAGCCGAAATTTGCAAGGTGAGTTTCTCTCTTATGAATTTATATTTCATTTGCCTAATATATTTCATAATCCATAAAATTTAGATTATGATTAAAGATTTATATATATAGGCCGAAAATAATTAAATGAAATAAAATCATGAATTTCCTTTAAGTGTTGAATATTTTTGTGTATCATTAATAGGTGGCCTATATTATTATTATTTAACCTAAATTAATAAGTTGAATTATCATTAGAATAATAGATGATATGTTATTAGACATATGATAAGTTAAGAGAAATTTAAAATGATAAGCACACTTGCTTATCATAATTGATAAGCAAGCATAATGATAAGTTAGGGAAACTTTTCATGCAATAAGTGGATGTGGCTATTGTAGAGATAGGCTAGAGCCACTATCATAAGATAAGGGATGATGCTTATGAGATGATAAGCTAAGAGAATGAACTAGATAAGCTAGAGAGCTTATAGGAGATAAGTTAGGTAAAATAGTAACAAAGTTGAAAGTTAGTTGCATTTCAAATGGGAGAGTAACTAAGTTGGTTGGAAGACAACCAAACAAAGCAAATGAGAGTTAAAGAGAGGGCTTTTACGTGAAGGACATGAAGTGAATTTGAAAAGCCAAAAGTAAATTGCCATGTGAAGTGTAAGAAGTGTAAGAGCACTTAATTGACAAGACAACGCAATTAGAAGAGAAAAAGAGAAAAGCAAGGGAGGTGGAGGAGCTTTACGTATGGATCAAGTGAGGGGAGAGAGAAATCAATGCCAAAATCTCTAGGGGACAAGGATTTACGTGGGAAAAAGTTGAAGTGAAAAGAGGAGAGAAGGAGAGCATTGGTCGGCCAACCCCATTCATCCCCCTTTTCCCTCCTCCACACTTCTCTCATGTCATTTTCACTTTGTCTTTGTCATTGTCATAGCATTAACTCTCCTTGGGAGATTCAATTGTCTCACACTTCACACCTAGCATTTCATTTCACTCCATTTCTTCCTCACTTGGCCGAATATTGCATTTGCTCTCAACTCTCTCTATTTTCTTCACTTGGCCGAACCACCCATCTAAGATCCAAGTTTGCTCTTTTCCTCTTGCCTTCTAAATCACACTCCAAAAGCCTAAGTTTAGACCTCTTTTGTGGTGACCAAATCTCTCCTTGTGCAACCCCATTTTCTTCCTTGAAAACCCTACTCATTAGCCTCATTTCTCTTGAAGAAGTTAGTTCATTTCCATTAGAGCTAATCATTCAAGCTTACCACATTTTTCCCCACCATAGAACCCACATTAGCACCTCAAATCAAGCTTGGATATATTCTAAGGAGGGTGAACCGAAACTTGGAAGAAAGTGGAGTTTGGGTAAAAATTTGGTGAAGGTAGAGGTAGGCTTGATTCTATTTGTTAATCTTGCCTAAAGTTTTCATAAGTACTAACCTAGGGCATTTTTATTGTTCTAGGTACTCAAGCTTGGGATAATCATCAAGGTAAGGCCAAGAATGTGATGTTGTGGGTTGATTATAGTGATGGCCGAATTATATGCTTATGTCCTTTTAGATCTTGTGTTGTTGGTCTCTCTAATGTTAGATCTAAGTGTTTAACTATGGTCATGATGATGTAAAGAACAATATACATGTGAAAGAGGTTCGGATCTATGGATTTAATGCATGCAAATAGGTCATAAATGCAAAGGATATGCATATTATAATTTTTAGCATGAAAATGTGACATTTTGAGGTATGGCCGAATATGATATGCTTAGGTCTTCATGTATAATTTTGTATATGTTTAGATCTGGATATTGGCCATCTTTTGTGCAAAGATTAATGACCTAATGCATGGTAGATAATTATGTTATGTAAAGGATGCATGCAAATTGAAGGAAACAAAAGAGAACATATTGGATGAAAAACATGTGTTGGCCGAATGGTATAATGTATGATATATTGTGTTGGTGTTAGATTCTTAGATCCTAGGTTGTGAAATTGTTGAATAGAGGATGGGATCACCATTGGAGTTGAAGTTGTGATTAAAGGATGCATAAAACTAGTGTTTAAAGTAAAAGAACCCTAATGGTAAATTATGATAAATAGGTTATAATTGTTGTGTTGGAAACTTGAAATTGGGGTTTGGGCTAATCGGATTGATAATTGAGGAACCATGATGTCACGCCCCGAACGGCATCCCGCAGGGACTGTGACAGCCGCGAGCTATCCCCCAGATGGCTCCAGCGTTCTTACTTATTTTCTTACTTGATTACGGCGGAAACGTACAGGATCGCGAGGGGTTTGAGCAAATACTTACATAATCAGGGTTCTCATTAAATTCATACAAAACAAATATTTAAACATATTAGAACCCAATTAGTGACGCTCATGTCACTATCAACAAAATGCGGAACTTAACATCCTGGGCATCTAGGTCAGGTAGTCCTCCTGACTCTCTTCACCTGATACATCTGGAATGACACAGTTTTAAAAACGTGAGTCAAAAAGACTCAGTAAGGGAAAAACGTAAAACTTAAATCATGCTCTTGACTCATGCTTGCTTAATCATGAAAGAAAGAAAACTTGATAATTGATGCATATGCATGCTCATGAATTATGCATATGCTCTTGTTTAGTGTTTTCGGCCCCAGGCCCTTGAAAACCACTTTCTTTCATACTTGCTTGTAAAATTGGCCCTTGGCCCTTAAAAATCTTTCTTTCGTACTTGTGCCCTTGTTGGCCTTATCATAATTATTTCATGTCTTTTACTTGTGGGCTCGCTCCATTTGACCCCTGAAGTCAGGGTTGTGCGTTCCCTTCGGAACCGTCCCCGAATTCCCTTAGAGACTTTACATCTGGTCGAGCTAGCCCTTGAAGTGGCCCCGGGCCTGATGGCTAGACACGACCCTTGGAGGCACCACACCTTCTCACTGTCCTTCAGTGTGGCTTGCACAGCCTCTTGGATTCACCCATCCTTCTCATAAATGTCCTTCGGTATGGGAGTCCAACTTGATGGTACGGTACCGACCGGTGCCCCTTATATTAACTTATCGTTTCATAAAACTTCTCGTATTCTTTCCATAAAAATCATTGCATAATTTTCTTCTTGAAAAATTCATGCAATGCACATGTCATGTCATGCTTGCTTAAAATTCATGCTTGTTCATGAAATTCATATCATGTCATGCTTTCTTAAAATTCATGCTTATTCATGAAACGATGCAGTGTGTCATTCCAGTTTTGAAAAGAAATACTTACTGTACACTTACAGTATCCACTTACTATTTCACTTACTCTTGGTCTTCTTGTTCGTATATACAGACACGTGGATCGCCTACAAGCGATTCAAATATTCTTTTAGACTTTAAGAATTATGAAATCATTTCTTTTGAAATCAGTCATCAATCGAAGATATATATATATATATATATCTATATATACATATCACTGAAATTTATTTAATTACAAAATAATTATTTTATTCTTTTCCTTAAATATTCAAAACTTAGCTTATTAAATCATTAATATTTTTTTATTGAAATAAAAATATATTTATCCATGTACATGTCTCGATTAGGGTTAAATAATACTCATAGGTTTAGATTTAAACCTAAGTCTCTTTTTATTACACGTACTACATTAAACCTTATATCTAACTATTAATAAATTATTCATGATTAAATCTTAACTTAGACTTTAAACCTTAAATAAAACCCGAGTAAAACTTAACTAGGGTTCCAATAATATTTAATAAAAGATCATAGCTCTACAACATTATTCCAACTAGCCTAACCCTAATTTCTTATCCAACACAACAATGAAAATACCTAAATTATAAATTGCACTTAGGGTTAACTTCTTGCAACTTTCGGCCACCACCATTTATGCACCAATTAATCACAACTTTTCTCCAAGGGTGATCCCATCCTCCAATCAACAATTTTCACAACCTAATATCTATAAATCAAAACACCAATACCATACACCACACTCATGGCATTCGGCCAACTCATGTTTTTACCCAATGATTAGTTTTCTTTTATTTCCTTCAATATGCATGCTTCCAATACTTAACATAATCATCTACTATGCATTTAAGGTCATAAATCTTGCACATGTTAAGTCCAATGTCCAGATCTACACATATTCAAAACTATACATAAAAATCCACATAGCTCATTTTCGGCCATACCCAAAATGTACCCTTTTTCATGCTAAAAATCATATCATGCATATCCTTTGCATTTGTGACCTAACTAGCATGCATACACTTAATCTTTTTATCAAATAATTCCATCAACAATAGATCTACTCTTTATTCACACTAATATCCATAGATCTAAACAAGATATCATTTTTCATCACCCAACATATCAAAAACTTAGATCTAACTTCCTTTAACTTGCATTGTTCTCCATTTGCATTTTTCTTCACATACAACCTTAGATCTAGGGCTTCCATGGTTAGATCTAGCATGTAAACAACTTAGGGTTCCTAAGCATCCAAGATCTAACAACATCAAGGCATCTATCAAAATAAAACTTCAAGATCTTATACATAGGCCATTCGGCCACTCATGCTAACCCAACAAAATCATTTTAGCCTTACCTTGTTGTTTGTCCAAGCTTGAGCACCTAGAAAATAAAACATCTATGGTTAGTACTTATGATGTTTAAGGCAAGAACATCAATGAACTAATCTTACCTTCACTCTATACCAACTCTTCCTATCCTTCTCCTCCTTCAAAGATTCGGTCCACCCTCCTTAGAAATGACCAAGCTTGGTTTAAAAGAAGCTCTATGGTGGTGAAGAGGACATGGTAAGTTTGAAGAATAATGGTGTCAAATGACTAGGGTTTTCAAGGTAGGACTTTTGTCTACAACAAGAGAGATTTACTTGGCTTTTGGAATGGGTTTTGGCAAGCTAGATGGAAGTGGTTTAGAGGCAAGATGAAATAGAGCAAACCTTGAACATTGCATGAGAGATTCGGCTAAGGGAAGCAAAAGGGAGAGAGTTGTGTAAGCTTGTAAGATTCGGCCAAGAGAGGAGAGGTTTGAGAGTGAAAATGCTTGAGTGTTTAGGTCAAGAGAAAATGTGTGAGATTGAGTCTCCCAAAGCATTTGACATAAAGCTTGAGAGTGAAATGACAAGAGAGCAAAAGAAAGAGGAAGAGGGGATGAATGGGGTGTTGGCCGACCAAGCTAAGGCCCTTTGTCTTCTCTCTCTTTCTTATTTCTTTTCACCTTTTTCTCTCACATCAATTGTCTCCAAAAGCTTGTCTTGCATTCTGAAATCCTTCTCTCTCTCTTCCCATTCATTTCCATCGACATTCACTCCCCTTTCTCACTTTTTCTCTTCTCTTTTCACTTCCATGAGTTGTCTCATCAATTCTTACACACTTACACCTTCTTACACATCTCTTACACATCACATGGCACCTTATTTTAGCTTTCAAATTTCCTCTCCTTGCCTTTCACGTAGAAGCCCTCCTTTGCTTAGTTTGGTTGCTTTTCAACCAACCTAGTTACTTCCACATTAATATGCAACTAACTTTCAACTTGGTTTTCACTTATCACCTAACTTATCACTTTATAAGCTCTCTTACTTATCTATCCATTCCAATAGCTTATCACCTTACAAGTATGATACCTTATCATGTGATAATGGCCTTAGCCTATCTCTACAATAATCACAAGGCCTTATCACTCTAAAGGTTTCCTAGCTTATCATGCTTGCTTATCACTATGATAAGCAAGTGTGCTTATCAATTAAATCATTTCTAAACTTATCACATAACTACATAGCTTATCATTGAATATTCATATGGAAATTCTAATAATATAGAATACATCATAATATTACATGTCACATACAATATTTAATCCATGTATTCAAAAGAATTTCATTATTTAATCTATTAATAATTTCGGCTTATACAAGGAAATTATTTAAGCATAATTCAAATTATATGGTCCATGAATCATATTAGGTAAAAATATTAATTTGTAAAAGAGGAACTTACTTGAAATTTTCGGCTCTTAGTATAATATAATTTATACTTGCATAAAATGGCATATTAATTATTTAAGGAGATTTTATGAAATAAAATCTCATTTTAATCGAAATACCATAACATAAAAATTAGGCCATACATTGGCCAAAACATAGCCCCATTAAGAAATAAAAACTATTACATCGGAAAATAAAATAATACATAAGCAACTACGTAGAAGAAAATCGGGGTCTCACATTCTCCCCTCCTTATAAAAATTCCGACCTCGGAATTTCTTTTACCACCAGAAATTTTGCCCTGATTGCGTAGGTGTAGGACAATGGGGATTGGGACGAACATTAGTGCTTGTCCCACTACTAATCTCTCCCTGGTAAACACGATCTGGGGAATTACTCCCCGTCCAAGAGTGCGATCTGATTCCTTGACTTGGTTCCTCTAGACTAGGGTCATGGATGACGTTCTCGGGTGGTCCATGAAACCTAGGTCTAGACTCTACTTCCTGTGACGAAAAGTGGGTCTCTGATCCAGCGTCTTGAGCCCTAACTCTTCGACGGTGTCGGTTCTCGTTACATCGCCTAGGTGTACACTCACGTCTCGAGTTACTACGCCTAGGTCTTTCTTGGGATTGTTCTCTAGTCTCACTAGGTATCTGATGTTGTTCCATGGGGTCTTCTTCCGGATCCTCCTCTGGATCCTCTTCCGGATCCTCCTCTGGGTCCTCTTCCGGATCTTCTTCCGGATCTTCCTCAAAATTTCCGGGTAACATGGTCCTTAAGGGAATGGCGTTTATTGGCGCATCTGGCCAATAAATACCCTCCAGATATCCAGAACAATCTGGAGATAAGGGTTGACCCCACCTGGAAGGTCCAGGTTGGTCTGGTGCCGGGGGTGGCGGGGGCTGGTAGGTCCCCGCCATACCTTGCTGCCAATACGTTACGTGGGTTTGGTACGCTCCTCGGGGGTCCCCTCTATCCGTCTCATGTGATGCGTGAGTCGGAGCCTCATGGCTTCCCGACTGTCTCGTCGAACCTCGGGTTCTATGATTAACCCTGAACAGGCTTCGATACTCGGGTGCTGTCATCCTTCTCTGAGAAGGTGTTCCCGAATGCTGGGAACGAGGGGGTCGACTACTCGGCGGCATCTGATAACATAATGCAACGGTCAGTCATGTATATATACAAAATATCATCATGTATCACAAAGAATTTAGCATTCTTTATGTAAGGAAGTCAAGCACAAATATCAGACAATAATACTCATACAAGCCCAACATTCAATCAATAGGGAAGGAAATAAACATTCGGATCCTATTCTCCTTTTAACTGGGGGTACTTCTCGTACATATCACTTTCCAACTCCCAAGATGCCTCCTCTACCCCATGATTCCTCCATAGAACCCTCACTATCGGTATCACCTTGGTCCGCAATTGTCGCTCTTTTCTATCGATGATCCTTACTGGCTCCTCCACATAGGTAAGGTTTTCCTTGATTTGTAAGGGCTCATATTCTAACACATGGGTAGGGTCTGACACATACTTTCGTAAAAGCGATACGTGGAACACATCATGTACTCCTGCAATTGATGGCGGTAAGGCCAGTCTATACGCCATTGGTCCCACACGCTCTAGGATCTCGAAAGGTCCTATAAATCGGGGTTGAAGCTTCCCCTTCTTCCCGAATCGTGCTACCCCCTTTGTTGGAGATATCTTTAAAAACACTTTACTTCCTTCCTCAAAGGCCAATTCTCTTCGCCGGTTGTCCGCATAACTCTTCTGCCGACTTTGGGCCGTAATAAGTCTTTCTTTTATCAACCGAATCTTCTCTTTTGTCTGTAAAATCATCTCTGGTCCCAACAGTCTTCCTTCTCCTACTTCATCCCAATATAATGGCGACCTACACCTCCTTCCATACAAAGCTTCATACGGTGCCATGCCAATACTTGATTGGAAACTGTTGTTGTATGCGAACTCTGCTAGCGGCAAATACTGAGCCCAGCTTCCTTTGAAGTCAATGACGCATGCTCGAAGCATGTCTTCCAAAATTTGAATGGTCCGCTCCGATTGGCCATCCGTCTGTGGGTGGAAAGCAGTGCTAAAATTCAACTTAGTGCCTAGGGACTCCTGCAATCTTTTCCAAAACCTTGACGTAAATCTCGGATCCCTATCCGACACTATGCTCTTTGGTATGCCATGGAGCCTCACAATTTCTTGGAGATAAACTTCAGCTAGCCTTTCCGGGGTATACTTCACCCTGATGGGCAGAAAGTGGGCTGACTTGGTCAATCGGTCCACTACTACCCATATTGCATCGTAGCCAGCTGTCGTTCTCGGTAGCCCTACTACAAAATCCATGGCTATTCCTTCCCACTTCCATTCAGGGATCTCCAGAGGCTTCAATGTTCCTGCTGGCCTCTGGTGCTCTGCTTTCACTCTTTGACAAGTCAGGCATCGAGCGACATACTCCGCTATCTCTCTCTTCATATTCGGCCACCAGTAAACTTTCTTGATGTCTTGATACATCTTCGTTCCTCCAGGGTGGATGGTATAGGGCGTAGTATGCGCCTCTGCCAAAATCAACTCCTTGACTCCCCCATCACCAGGGACACATATTCTATTCCGGTATCTCAGCACTCCATCCCTATCCTCAAAATCGGGATCATTATTCTTCTCATTCCTTTCCCTAATCCCTATTATCATCGCATCGCTCTTCTGGGCTTCACAGATTCGCTCCTCCAGCGATGGTTGCAATGACAGCCCTGCGATGGAAACATACCGGTCGGCCAATACAAGCGTGATCTCCTCTCTTTTTAGATCCTCCATGATCTCCTTAGCTACTACCTCTACGGCACTTGTTTCAGCCGACTTCCGGCTTAAAGCATCAGCCACCACGTTAGCTTTCCCAGGATGGTAGCTAATGGTGCAATCATAGTCCTTGATCAACTCCAACCAGCGACGTTGCCTCATATTCAGCTCCTTCTGAGTGTTGAAGTACTTGAGGCTCTTATGGTCTGTAAATATCTCGCACTTAACCCCATAGAGATAATGCCTCCATATTTTCAGAGCATGCACGACTGCAGCCAACTCCAAGTCGTGAGTGGGGTAATTCACCTCGTGGGGCCTCAGTTGCCTCGATGCATAGGCTATAACCCTCTTATCTTGCATCAACACACACCCAAGACCTTGCTTTGAGGCGTCTGTATAGATCTCATACTCCCCATGTTCCGAAGGTAATGCTAACACCGGGGCAGTAACCAAATGAGCTTTTAGCGTCTGGAAACTTTGCTCACACTCGTCTGTCCAATCGAACTTAACGTTCTTCTTGGTCAACGAGGTCATTGGCATAGCTATCTTTGAAAATTCCTTGATAAACCTCCGGTAATACCCTGCTAATCCCAGGAAACTTCTTATCTCCTTAACATTTGTAGGTCTAGGCCATTTGAAAACCGCATCAACCTTTCCGGGATCTACAGCAATTCCTTCTCCCGACACTACATGCCCTAAAAATCGGACTTGCTGCAACCAAAACTCGCACTTGGAGAATTTAGCGTACAACTTCTTCTCCCTTAGGATCTGCAAAACAATCCTGAGATGCTCCTCATGCTCCTCCTGGTTCCAAGAATAAATCAAAATATCGTCTATGAACACCACCACAAATTTGTCCAGGAACTCCCTGAACACTCGATTCATCAAGTCCATAAATGCGGTCGGGGCATTAGTTAATCCAAACGGCATCACCAAAAATTCATAATGACCATATCGGGTCCGAAAGGCCGTCTTTGATATATCTCCCTCCTTAACCTTCAACTGGTGGTAACCTGACCTCAAATCAATTCTTGAAAATATTTGTGCCCTCTGCAATTGATCGAACAAATCGTCAATGCGAGGTAGTGGGTACCTATTCTTCACAGTCACCTTATTCAACTCTCTATAATCAATACACATCCGGAGACTTCCGTCCTTCTTTTTCACAAACAGGATCGGTGCTCCCCAAGGCGACACACTCGGCCTTATAAATCCCTTCTCCAAGAGATCTTCCAACTGGACCTTCAGCTCCTTTAGCTCTGCCGGAGCCATTCGATACGGCACCTTGGAAATTGGGACTGTCCCAGCTTCCAATTCAATTCCGAACTCCACCTCCCTATCCGGCGGTAACCCCGGTAGGTCTTCCGGGAATACATCCGGAAACTCAGTCACTATTGGGGTTTGGTCAAACGCAGGGACCTCGTTCTGCGTATCGCTTCGCGTATCACTTGCCCATACTAGAATTCCCTCGTGCCCTCCTTGCAACAATCTCTTAGCTTGCAGGGCCGAGACAATTGCTGGCCTTCGCTCCATCTTCCTCATACCGGTAAAACAACAATCCGGTCTCCCCTCCTTTTGGAACAAGACCTTCTTCTCATAGCACCGAATATTGGCACCATGCTTCGACAACCAATCCATACCTAGGATGACATCAAATCCTCCCATCTCCATAACTATCAAATCAGCCAACATGACTTGCCCTTCTACTACTATCGGATAGTCCTTCACCATCCGGCAACACTCGACTCTTCCCCCAGCGGGCGTTGACACAAGGACACCACAATCCAACAACTCACTATTTAAGGCATGTGTCTTGCAATATGCTGATGCAATGAATGAATGCGTGGCCCCTGAATCAAACAGAACTAGGGCTTCCCCCTGGGGCAAAGGCAACTTACCTGCCACCACTCGGTTCTGGTTCTCCGCGTCCTCCGGAGTCATTGCATATAACCTCGCCTGTGTTGGGCCTCCCTGCCTCCTTGCATTGTCCTGCTGCGTGGGTCGGGGTGCTTGGTTTGAGCTGCCTGCACTCCTACAGTCTCTTGCGAAGTGACCAGGCTTCCCACATTTGAAACATAAGCCCTGCCTGCACTCCCCAGGGTGTCTCTTGTTGCACTTGTTGCACAGAGGAAACTGATTTCCTCCGGCATTCTGAGCTCCACCAGGCCTCTGGTTTGGCCTCGGGTTCGGCCTCTGGTTCGACCTCTGAGGCTGCCTCTGTGACGGCTCTGGCCTACTTTTCTTCCAGGGCATCTGCGGAATGGTTGGGTTGGAAGGAGCCTTCCTCTTTTGCTGGTCATGATAGACTGCTATCCTCTGCAGTCCTCTCTCCACTATCACTGCCCGTTCAATTACTTCTGCCAGGGTTTTAAGGTTGTGACTATACACCCTGTCATAGACCCGTGGGTGTAACCCTTCCTCAAACTTTCGGGCCTTCCTTTCCTCATCGGGCACCAAGTACGGGGCAAACCGCACCAGCTCCATGAATCGGCCTGCGTATTGCTCCACCGTCATGGCTCCTTGGGTTAGGGTAGCGAATTCCCTTGCCTTCGCTTCCCGGGTCGTCCGTGGGAAATAACGATCTAAAAATTCTTGCTGGAACCTCTCCCAGGTTATGGGCTGCTCTCCCAGCTCCTGTTCCAGCAACACCTTCTCGGACTGCCACCACCTTTTGGCATCCCCTTGCAGCTTGAAGGTAGCATAACTTAACTTTTGGGCCTCGGTACACCCCAAGACCTCAAGTAGCTCTTTCATCTCCACCAGCCAATTTTCTGCTAGTATGGCATCTCCCCTGCCGTTGTACGCTGGCGGGTGCTGGCGGTTAAACTGATCGAACGTACACCCCTCAGGGCGTCCTCGGGCCCCTTCAGCATGGGCACCCGGCTGCACGTGCTCGGCAACTAGCTGAGCCATGTGCCTTAACACATCCTCGGTAGTAACTCCGGGAGCCTCAGACTCTTGATTTCTTGTTGGCCTCCTAGGTGCCATCCTGCACTTCAACGTTATCGTTCAGCTTAGAACAACCTCAACCTCATAAATTCTCATCATACTTAACCCTAAACGTGCTATCTCATGCTTTAGGGTTTAGGGTTCTACTTCGTTCCCTATGTTCTACGACTCTACCCTCTGATCCTCTGATACCAACTTAACTGTCACGCCCCGAACGGCATCCCGCAGGGACCGTGACAGCCGCGAGCTATCCCCCGGATGGCTCCAGCGTTCTTACTTATTTTCTTACTTGATTACGGCGGAAACGTACAGGATCGCGAGGGGTTTGAGCAAATACTTACATAATCAGGGTTCTCATTAAATTCATACAAAACAAATATTTAAACATATTAGAACCCAATTAGTGACGCTCATGTCACTATCAACAAAATGCGGAAATTAACATCCTGGGCATCTAGGTCAGGTAGTCCTCCTGACTCTCTTCACCTGATACATCTGGAATGACACAGTTTTAAAAACGTGAGTCAAAAAGACTCAGTAAGGGAAAAACGTAAAACTTAAATCATGCTCTTGACTCATGCTTGCTTAATCATGAAAGAAAGAAAACTTGATAATTGATGCATATGCATGCTCATGAATTATGCATATGCTCTTGTTTAGTGTTTTCGGCCCCAGGCCCTTGAAAACCACTTTCTTTCATACTTGCTTGTAAAATTGGCCCTTGGCCCTTAAAAATCTTTCTTTCGTACTTGTGCCCTTGTTGGCCTTATCATAATTATTTCATGTCTTTTACTTGTGGGCTCGCTCCATTTGACCCCTGAAGTCAGGGTTGTGCGTTCCCTTCGGAACCGTCCCCGAATTCCCTTAGAGACTTTACATCTGGTCGAGCTAGCCCTTGAAGTGGCCCCGGGCCTGATGGCTAGACACGACCCTTGGAGGCACCACACCTTCTCACTGTCCTTCAGTGTGGCTTGCACAGCCTCTTGGATTCACCCATCCTTCTCATAAATGTCCTTCGGTATGGGAGTCCAACTTGATGGTACGGTACCGACCGGTGCCCCTTATATTAACTTATCGTTTCATAAAACTTCTCGTATTCTTTCCATAAAAATCATTGCATAATTTTCTTCTTGAAAAATTCATGCAATGCACATGTCATGTCATGCTTGCTTAAAATTCATGCTTGTTCATGAAATTCATATCATGTCATGCTTTCTTAAAATTCATGCTTATTCATGAAACGATGCAGTGTGTCATTCCAGTTTTGAAAAGAAATACTTACTGTACACTTACAGTATCCACTTACTATTTCACTTACTCTTGGTCTTCTTGTTCGTATATACAGACACGTGGATCGCCTACAAGCGATTCAAATATTCTTTTAGACTTTAAGAATTATGAAATCATTTCTTTTGAAATCAGTCATCAATCGAAGATATATATATATATATATATCTATATATACATATCACTGAAATTTATTTAATTACAAAATAATTATTTTATTCTTTTCCTTAAATATTCAAAACTTAGCTTATTAAATCATTAATATTTTTTTATTGAAATAAAAATATATTTATCCATGTACATGTCTCGATTAGGGTTAAATAATACTCATAGGTTTAGATTTAAACCTAAGTCTCTTTTTATTACACGTACTACATTAAACCTTATATCTAACTATTAATAAATTATTCATGATTAAATCTTAACTTAGACTTTAAACCTTAAATAAAACCCGAGTAAAACTTAACTAGGGTTCCAATAATATTTAATAAAAGATCATAGCTCTACAACATTATTCCAACTAGCCTAACCCTAATTTCTTATCCAACACAACAATGAAAATACCTAAATTATAAATTGCACTTAGGGTTAACTTCTTGCAACTTTCGGCCACCACCATTTATGCACCAATTAATCACAACTTTTCTCCAAGGGTGATCCCATCCTCCAATCAACAATTTTCACAACCTAATATCTATAAATCAAAACACCAATACCATACACCACACTCATGGCATTCGGCCAACTCATGTTTTTACCCAATGATTAGTTTTCTTTTATTTCCTTCAATATGCATGCTTCCAATACTTAACATAATCATCTACTATGCATTTAAGGTCATAAATCTTGCACATGTTAAGTCCAATGTCCAGATCTACACATATTCAAAACTATACATAAAAATCCACATAGCTCATTTTCGGCCATACCCAAAATGTACCCTTTTTCATGCTAAAAATCATATCATGCATATCCTTTGCATTTGTGACCTAACTAGCATGCATACACTTAATCTTTTTATCAAATAATTCCATCAACAATAGATCTACTCTTTATTCACACTAATATCCATAGATCTAAACAAGATATCATTTTTCATCACCCAACATATCAAAAACTTAGATCTAACTTCCTTTAACTTGCATTGTTCTCCATTTGCATTTTTCTTCACATACAACCTTAGATCTAGGGCTTCCATGGTTAGATCTAGCATGTAAACAACTTAGGGTTCCTAAGCATCCAAGATCTAACAACATCAAGGCATCTATCAAAATAAAACTTCAAGATCTTATACATAGGCCATTCGGCCACTCATGCTAACCCAACAAAATCATTTTAGCCTTACCTTGTTGTTTGTCCAAGCTTGAGCACCTAGAAAATAAAACATCTATGGTTAGTACTTATGATGTTTAAGGCAAGAACATCAATGAACTAATCTTACCTTCACTCTATACCAACTCTTCCTATCCTTCTCCTCCTTCAAAGATTCGGTCCACCCTCCTTAGAAATGACCAAGCTTGGTTTAAAAGAAGCTCTATGGTGGTGAAGAGGACATGGTAAGTTTGAAGAATAATGGTGTCAAATGACTAGGGTTTTCAAGGTAGGACTTTTGTCTACAACAAGAGAGATTTACTTGGCTTTTGGAATGGGTTTTGGCAAGCTAGATGGAAGTGGTTTAGAGGCAAGATGAAATAGAGCAAACCTTGAACATTGCATGAGAGATTCGGCTAAGGGAAGCAAAAGGGAGAGAGTTGTGTAAGCTTGTAAGATTCGGCCAAGAGAGGAGAGGTTTGAGAGTGAAAATGCTTGAGTGTTTAGGTCAAGAGAAAATGTGTGAGATTGAGTCTCCCAAAGCATTTGACATAAAGCTTGAGAGTGAAATGACAAGAGAGCAAAAGAAAGAGGAAGAGGGGATGAATGGGGTGTTGGCCGACCAAGCTAAGGCCCTTTGTCTTCTCTCTCTTTCTTATTTCTTTTCACCTTTTTCTCTCACATCAATTGTCTCCAAAAGCTTGTCTTGCATTCTGAAATCCTTCTCTCTCTCTTCCCATTCATTTCCATCGACATTCACTCCCCTTTCTCACTTTTTCTCTTCTCTTTTCACTTCCATGAGTTGTCTCATCAATTCTTACACACTTACACCTTCTTACACATCTCTTACACATCACATGGCACCTTATTTTAGCTTTCAAATTTCCTCTCCTTGCCTTTCACGTAGAAGCCCTCCTTTGCTTAGTTTGGTTGCTTTTCAACCAACCTAGTTACTTCCACATTAATATGCAACTAACTTTCAACTTGGTTTTCACTTATCACCTAACTTATCACTTTATAAGCTCTCTTACTTATCTATCCATTCCAATAGCTTATCACCTTACAAGTATGATACCTTATCATGTGATAATGGCCTTAGCCTATCTCTACAATAATCACAAGGCCTTATCACTCTAAAGGTTTCCTAGCTTATCATGCTTGCTTATCACTATGATAAGCAAGTGTGCTTATCAATTAAATCATTTCTAAACTTATCACATAACTACATAGCTTATCATTGAATATTCATATGGAAATTCTAATAATATAGAATACATCATAATATTACATGTCACATACAATATTTAATCCATGTATTCAAAAGAATTTCATTATTTAATCTATTAATAATTTCGGCTTATACAAGGAAATTATTTAAGCATAATTCAAATTATATGGTCCATGAATCATATTAGGTAAAAATATTAATTTGTAAAAGAGGAACTTACTTGAAATTTTCGGCTCTTAGTATAATATAATTTATACTTGCATAAAATGGCATATTAATTATTTAAGGAGATTTTATGAAATAAAATCTCATTTTAATCGAAATACCATAACATAAAAATTAGGCCATACATTGGCCAAAACATAGCCCCATTAAGAAATAAAAACTATTACATCGGAAAATAAAATAATACATAAGCAACTACGTAGGAGAAAATCGGGGTCTCACACATGAACATGTAATGAAAATATTCGAAACCCTAGTTACGGTTAGTATGTCGGATTAATTGAGGTTAAGGTCTATGTAAAGAGATAATCGTGATTAAAGTTATGGATGGTTTAATGTAAGATTTTAGTAGAGCACATGAAATAATGGGAGACTTAGGTTTAATCCTAAATCCGTTGGTGTTAATTAAACCCTAATCAAGACATGCATATATATTATATTGCAATAAAAATATTAATGATTTAATAACCTAAGTTTGAATATTAGTTAAAGAAAAGAGTAAATAAAATATTTTAAATGATTAAAAGAATTTCAGTGATATATATATATATATATTTGGTTGATAACCGATTTCAAAAATGCAAATGTTTAATGATTACGTACTATTTCTTAAGTCTAAGAAATATTTGAATCGCTTGTAGGCGATCTACGTGTCCTTATACACTACCAAGGAAGACCAAGAGTAAGTGGAATAGTAAGTGGAAACCGTAAGTGGTTCTTTTCAAAACTGGAATGACACACTGCATCGTTTCATGAACAAGCATGAGATTTTGATCAAGCATGACATGACATGTGCATTGCATGAATTTTTCTAAAGAGAATGTTTATGCAATAATTTTATGAAAAGATTATGGAAAGTTTTATGAAACGATAAGTTAAGTCAAGGGGCACTGGTCGGTACCGTACCATCAAGATGGACTCCCATACCGAAGGACGAATGCAAGAAGGATGGGTGAATCCAAGAGGCTGTGTAAACCATACTGAAGGACATTGAGAAGGTGTGGGACTCCAAGGGTCATGTCTAGCCACTGAAGGACGAATGCGAGAAGGTGCGCTGGCTTGACCGTATGTAAGGTCTCCAAGGGAAATCGGGGACGGTTCCAAAGGGAATGCACAACCCTGACTTCAGGGGTCAAATGGAGCGAGCCCACAGTAAGAGATATGAATAAGTGATTTTCAAGGGCCAAGGGCCAATTTTATAAGCAAGTATGAAAGAAAGATTTTCAAGGGCCTGGGGCCGAAATCAAGCAAGAGCATATGCATATCCATGACATGCATGTGCATCACGAATCAAGTTTCTTTTTCATGATTATGCAAGTACAAGTAAAAAGCATGTTTAAAATTTATGTTTTTCCCTTACTGAGTCTTTTTGACTCACGTTTTTAAAATTGTGTCATTCCAGATGCATCAGGTGAAGAGAGTCAGGAGGACTACCTGACATAGAAGCACAAGAATTATGTTCATAATTTTGATGATAGTGGCTTGATCGTCACTAGTTGGGTTTTAATATGTTATATGTGTTTTGTATGCAAACTTAATGAGAACCCTAATTATGTATGAATTAGCTCGTATCCCTCGCGATCCTATACGTTTCCGCCGTAAGCACGTAAGAATAAGTAAGAACGCTGGAGCTATCCGGGGGATAGCTCGCGGCTGTCACGGTCCCTGCGGGATGCCGTTCGGAGCGTGACACTTAATACTTACTTAATAACTCAGAAATCATGCCATGCAAGGTAATTACACAAAATTCACCTCAAAATTCATCAAGGGACTATATGACCTAAACTTAACAAAACTTCCTATTTTTCAAAATCCTCTTGCATCTAACCATTATAATCTCTTATCTAGCTCATGAGGAGCCTAATGAAAGATTTCAGATCACTACATATCACATTGCTAACCTAAAATCATCAAAATACCAACAATGTCATTAACACATAAACTACCCTTACCTTTCTTGGTATTTGATGAGATTTATGGATCATAAAACCTTCATAGAGCTTACTGTTAGAATCACAATCATCAAAATAACTTAAGGACATCAAAGCTTAAGTGAGCCTAAACCTTTACCACTTTTCTCAAAAAATTCTTCTTTTTCTTCCTCTTAGAGTAATTCGGCCACTCTCCTCCTTCTTCTTTCTTCAGCTCTCTCTCACTCTACCTCTCTTTAAGCATGTTTGGATGTGTTGTGTGAAGAAATCTCTGCACAAAACCTTCTATTTATATTACTGCTTGACCGTAGTTTGCCTCCTAGGGTTAGTTTATGTATGCTAGGGGTTAAATAGACCATATGATCATATATACCACTAGGTTAAGGAGTCTAAGCAAGCATGAGACCTGAATTGGTGAGGAGGGTGATTGACTCACAAAAGAATTACTCCCAAGTGCAAGAGTTGTCAAGTTGTAAACAAGGGTTGAGTCCCAAGATCGATTTCCACAGGGACAATAAGGTTTCAGAGAAAGCTAAACAAACTAAAAAAAAGTAAAATAGAACGAAAATGAAATAAAGAAAATGTAACAGACAAATCATAAAACTAAAAGAAAGGAAATGCAAGGTTTAAAGGCAAATCAAATGGGTCACAAGATTCAAAGTAAGAGCAGTTTTAGAGGAACTAAATTCAAAAGCCAATCAGTAATTTTCGAAGACAACTTAGAATCTGTTTGAAAAGAGATTTAGGAAAAACACTTGAGTTTTGATTTCACTAGCACCGATTCTTGATCTAAAATTAACATCATCGAGCTAACATTACTCAGTTACTTCTCCAATCAAGGATTCAATAACCGGAAAATAAAAGACGTTAAACTCCAAAACTTATCAAAGATTGAATAAATTTCATCCATAAAGAGATTTTAAGCAATTAGCGACTGAATGAAATCTTGCCCTTAAACGGAGTAAAAGGTGCCAAAAGTCTACAAGATACCCATTTCAAGAATTTCACAGTATTCAAACGTAAATCACCTCTGTAAATGATGAATGCCAATGAAGGTGAACATAGAACATCTCCATCAATTTACAATCTCAAATCGATGCAAGATAAAAACAAAACCCAAGTTTTTGGTACTTAGAAACCCATAAAACAAACACAGCAGCAAGAAGTTTCAAGAGAGAAGGTAAGGAAAAGAAAAATACAGCCAAAACCACACTGCCCCCTCCTCTCCTTTGGCCGAGAGGTTATAACCGAAAAATGGCCAGCTCTCCCTCTCTTCCACGTGCTCCATTCCTCCTCTTCTCTCCCCTGCTTCGGTCGACAGCATCTCCAAAATCGCAACAGAATTCATTCTCTTTTATCTTTTACTTATCTGCCCTCTAGCCTTTAGCTCCATTCAGTTATCGTGAAAACTGATATTTCAGATTACCAAAAATACCCTGAGTAAAGAAGAACCCAGCATAAAAGGCTGGACGTCTAACACAGCATCAGACTTGTCACGCTCAACCAGCGTGCGACTAGCGCTCGAGCGCCTTTGGAGAGTTTCATACAGATTCAGCACGCTCGATCAACGCCCGTCAACTGCTTGAGCGACCTTGGAGAATTCCAGACAGAATCTTCACGCTCGACAAGCGCTCAACACACGCTCGACACACGCTCGAGCGTCCTTCAAGGATTCCAGACAGATTGCTCACGCTCGACCGGTGCCCGTCAACCGGTCAAGCGACACTAGGAAGTGAAACATGCGAGGGTTAGGGTGAGACTCTGGTTAACACAGCAACATAAATCATTTACTTTAAGCATAAATCATCAACTTTTAGAAACTTAGCTCAAGTACTAGAATATGGTGTTTAATTAAGGGCTTAATCCATTTTCAGTTAAACAATTAATTCACTTAGCCACCTAATTAAGCATATAAAACACTTTATCAGAGGGGCGGCAACAACTCAAACCTTCACAAGTTTTGCATGGCTTTAATGATTACTAATCACTAGCAATCATGATATGCAATCCTAGGGGCTTTGACAGGTTTTTTGAGTGAAAGGGAGAGGTGGCATGTGCTGGGCCGTATGATGTGTTTGGGGGCCCAATTCCAAGAGGTTTCCAAGCAATTACAAGCCCAAAGTCACAAAAACATGGTTTCCAAACCCAATTACCATATTTCTTGCAATTCGTAAAAATAATCAATAGGGTGCACAGAAATCCTAGATTGGGTCCTATTGCCTTGGTAATTAAGGGACTAATGCAAACCAAAAAAAAAGTTTGAAGAAAAATAAGGTTTTATAAGAAATTAGGGCCAAAAACATGTAATAAGAGTATTTTAGTATTTTTCGCAATAAAATATATTATTTAAAAAATTTCAAGGTACTTAAATGAGTAAAATATGTAATTAAATTAAAGAGCTCAAAAAGATAAGAAGGAGGATATTTTTCTCATAATTTTTGGCTATCTAAAATTATTTTTAGGGATTTTCTCTATTTTTTAAACTAATTAAATAATTAAATCCGAAAATAGTAATTTAAATACTATTTATTATAATCTCAGTAAGAAAATTATGGTAAGTAATGATACTTAGAGGGTCATGGTATTACATTATGGCTGCATGGGAAGAATCCGATGAAAGCGAAGAAGAAGAATAAGTCGCTAAATGTTTGTTTGATGGCAAAGAACAATGAAGATGAGATACAAAATTCATCCATTTACTCTTTTTCATTTGATAAATTACAAGATGCTATAGATGAATATTTTAAATTGAAAAGATTGTTTACAAAATATTGTTTTTTCGAAAAGAATTTTCAAACCTTGACACAAGAGAATGATACTTTGAAATATCAAATAGATTCTCTTATGAAAGATCTTTCATGGATCAAAAAAGGAAATGAGAAAATTATGCAAGATGAGTCGATTTTAAATCTAAAAATAGCATTTTGAAAATGAAAGTTTTCTCACTTATGTAAGATCTTGCAAAATTTATTTAAGGAAAGAAAAATCTTTCTATTCTCCTTGGATCACATAGATGATGTTTCAACAAAATAGTCTTGGTTATGATTGGATCGGTGATCAAAAGTTATATGGAGATATGATTATCAAATCTTCCACATCATTTATTACGTGTAATTTTCGTGGAAAAACTGGACACATCTTACACACTTGTCCTACTAGAAAGAAACGCACAAATAGAATCATATTTGTGTGGATCCCAAAAGACAAGGTGAATAAATTGTTTCTAACACCATTGGACCCAAAAGGATCTGGGTACCAAAAATCAATAATTGCCTCTTTTTGTAGGAGTGCCTGAAAACAAATGAAGTAAAGGAACATTGGGTCCTTGATAGTGGATACTCTAAGCAGATGACCAGAGACAAGACCTAGTTTTATTCTCTTAGTCCAAAAGAAAAAGATTCACTTACATTTGGTGATAATGGTAAAGGTAAAATACATAGTGTTAGTAATATTGGTATGGCTCCGAATCCTACTTTTGAACATGTTCTACTTGTTGATGAATTAAAGTATAATTTCTTGAGTATTATCCAATTATGTGACAAGGGAAACCAAGTCATTTTTTAGTCATCAATATGCATTGTTGAAAACATTGATAGAAAGGGGTTGTTTGTAGGACACAAATATTAAAATGTGTATCTTGTTCAATTAGAAAAATATTTTCTCTGAAATTATAAAATATTTTTATACTCTAAGTGAGAAGGATAGTTGGTTGTGGCATAAAAGACTTGTTTATGCACGCATGAAGTTCATTTCAAAATTTTCAAAAAAAAGTACTTATTTCCAGTTTGCCTAATCTTGTTTTCGAAAAGGACAAAATTTCTTCATTAAATTCGAGGTGATTCGATTATCGCACAACCTCTCATATGCTTCTCAGCTCTAATTTGAGAAATATATACACAGGCAGATCAACAAGCATCCAACGTGCCACCAACAACATTAGCTCGGCCCGTAAAATAAGATACTCTGTAGTGTGGTACCTCAGGTCGATGCAGTATGCAAAAATGAGGTGCATGATCTGAAGAATTAGACTTGTTCTATGGAAGACCTTCCACAAACAGGTCCTGGCCCAACAACATCCAAAATACATCATCTGAAGATGACTTCTCCTCTGGCTGAAGCTCTATTGCCGAGAAAGCATTAACGGACCTCTGAATGCCCATAAATCTCGCAAGCTGGTCTGGCGAAAATATGATCCTGGTGTTACGAATAGTGACCTCCTAACCCATATCAGCAAGATTGTGAACCAGAAGTACCACAGCGTAGAACTTCCGGACCACGTTCATGGACGAAGTACCATCCTCGGTAAATGTGTTCCCTAACCCTGAGGCCATATAATCTCCACCAACGTCTGGTCCTAGAACATCAATGGTGTTTGGCCCTTAAAATTTTGGGAGTTTAATAATTTTTGTGTATGAAAATTGATGAAAAAGTACAGAGAATATTTGATGGAGAGCGGGAGATTATTTTGGAGTTATTTTATTAGGCCAAAATTTTGGGAGTCAAAAACCATCTAAGTCATGAAAATCTCCTAGTACGAATAGTCGCTCCATAAAGATGGATCGCGACAGTATTAGTTCCTGATTCTGTACTAAAGTCAGGGGAGACTTCTAATTAGGTTCGAGCTGGCTGCTGGAACTCTCACCCATAATACGTTGACGCTTACTCATTTTTATAATATGCAAAAACGTTTTAACAGTCAGTAAAGACGTCCCCTTGCTAAACACAACATGTTTGGACGCACAATTGACGTCTGCACGCGAAACACAACATGTTTGGATGCACAATTCACGTCTGCACGCTAAACACAATCATTTAGAATTTCTTCACACGTTGTCATTTGAGATCACATACGTCCCACCATACTCTTAAAGCGTCATGACCCTATTTAGACGATGGCATTTTCACCAAAAAAATATCCCTAAGCGTTCGCAGTTATTTTCAAAACTATATCCCTAAGTTTTCGCATGGTTACTTTTAAAGTGTTTGGACCCTATCAGACGAAGGCGTTTCCACTAAAAATATCCCTAACTGTCTGCACAAAGTGAAAATATCATTCGGACACTATATATGCAAACGATGATGTTTAAAAAAAAAAATTTGTTCATATATGTCCAACGTGCTCCTAAAGAATCCAGACACTATTCAAACGACAATGTTTTCACCAAAAATAACCCTAAGCATCCGCATGGACTGTAATGGCCGTCAGGACGGCCTGAAATGAAGTCCGAGTGAACTCCGCCATGGCAGCGGTCCTCCACTCTTCACCTAACTGGCAATACATCACCAGACAATATTAAAATACATCCAAAATAATCATAATCTTTAACACAATCAATATCTACAAAATTATCAATCATTAATAAAATATGGTGGCTGAAAAATTGAGATTGAACATGTATACGTAAAACTCTAAAAATTTAAGATTTTTACTATAAAATTCAATATAAAATTGTATCAATCTTACCTGAAAATGAAGAACTCCTCGAAATAGTATAGATAAAACAAATTTTGGGATGGAAGAATGTTGCAGGGAAGAGACAAATTGATTGAGAAAAGGAGATAAAATGTGATATGAGATATCTGTTCATTTTTAAAATTCATAGACCACGTCCGGACGTGTAAAGCCTGTTCAGACACCTATAAACCACACATGACCTAATCAAATTTGTCTGTATTAAACGCCAAATCTCAAATTGTTACAAACCTCTATAAAATTTTAGGGTTAATGACCAAAATAGTCCCTGTGTTTTATGCCCTTTATCAATTTGGTCCTTGATTTCCAATTTGGTCACATAAGTCCTTAGGTTATCCTCATTTATCGATTTGGTCCTTCCGTCCAATTTCGTTTCCTCTGTACACAGTCAGCTAACAGTGGTTCACGTCACCACCAATAACATCGCGACGCGTGTATGCTTTAAAAAAAACGAACAGGGACCCCCCATTCACGCGACGAAGGGAGCCCAGATCGTCGTGGTGGGGCGAGAGGGAGCCCAGATCTGGGCTCCCCTCGGCTTGGCGGGGGAGCCGCGAGGGGTGGGCAGGGTGGGAACCGCGATAGCGGCTTGCGGCCACTCCTCGTAGCACGAGCCGCCCCGACAAGGGGAGCCCAGATCTGGGCTCCCTCTCGCAGGGGCCCCCCACCACGAGATCTGGGCTCCCTCTCGCCCCACCACCGCTAGGGAGCCCAGACCTGTCGCCGGGGTGGGTGGCTCCCGGCCACCCCTGAGCAGGGGAGCCCAGATCTAGGCTCCCTTTGTAGCGCGAATGGGGGCTCTCACGTGTAAATTGGACGGAAGGACCAAATCGATAAACGAGGATAGTCTAAGAACTTATGTGACCAAATTAAAAATTCAGGGACCAAATCGATAAAAGATATAAAACTCAGGGACTATTTTAATCATTAATCCAAAATTTTAATACGAACCGTAAACAAATTTTCTAACACATGTGCAACGTGGAATGAAGCTCACTACCGCTGTATAAACAGCATGTTACGTCCCGATGTAAATATAGCATCTGGACGTGGTACAGCTGTTTGCAACCGTCTTCCGTATTAAATACTTGTCAGTCATGCCACTCAAATTGCAGGTCTGGACAGGTAAAAATGACGTAGACACAGTTTTAGAACAAGACGACGACATTTCCAGTTTGAAAACGCCGTCGTTTTAACATGTTATAATGATGTCGTTTTCAGAAACACCGTCCGCATGTCGTTCATTATATCCAAACGTTTTGCATCAACTGAAAATTTATCCAAATTTAATTCATGGAATTCATAACTTAATTAATTAGACCCCCAATTTAATTTACCACCAACTATTTAACGCTTGGGATTACACGCTTACGAGGGAATCTTTTCGAATCTGCCACGAAATTTATTTCACCACTCAATTTAATATAATTTATTTAATTCATGACACCAATTATGTAACGCTTGGGATTAAATGCTTATGTTTGAATCTTTTAGCATCTCCTAAAGCGTAGAATAAAGCTAGGAAAAGTAATCGATTTTGCAACCTGGCGTATTTTGGCTAGGTAACCATAAATCATATTGTCATGCATTTTTTTTTTTACGTGACATATCCAAACCTTCCGTCATAAAGAAACATTCTTAATAACAGTACCAAATTTAAAGTAATCAAAAAGCTTAATTAATATAAAATATTCGAAATACAAATTCCAAACATCAAACATAATCACGAGGGAATAGTACAAGCTAGAGACGTGAATAAAATATAAATAAATAGCCAGTGGCGGAACCAGGATCAAAATTCAGGGGGTCGAATTCTAAAGACGAAATGACAATTTTTTTTCTTTATAATGCTAAAAATTGTTTTACAATTACAATATCAAAAATTAAAGACTAAAAGCATTAAAAATATTACAATACATGTTGCGTGCTATGTACTGCGACTGAGGGGTGACAATTGCATCCTACGATTTTGCATCTTTTGAAAATGTTGCAAAACGGCTTCGTTCTCAATATCCATAAAAACATCATGTTCGATGTACACTATCATGCAATCATTCATCCATTCATCTCCCACGCTATTACACAAATCACTCTTGATAATGTTTATGGCAGAAAACGATCTTTCAACGGTTGCAGTCGCAACCAGTAAGATCAATGCCAACTCAACAAGTCGATAAACTAATGGAAATAGATTATTCTTTTTGGTCTCAACCATCTTCATAGCAAGACTTCCAATATCTTGAAGCCCAGAAAATGCAACATTTCTTCTACATCTCTAATATAAGTATTAAGCTGATTTTAAGTATCAACTTGTCATCTGCTCTGAAATCTTCTGGATAAAGCTCAGCAAGACGTAGTAACTTAGCATGATCAAACGCTGAGAACGAGTTTTTTGGATCAAGACATGCTAAGCAAAAAAGTAACTCCGTACCTGCTTCTGTGAAGCGATTATCCAACTCTTGACTGATCAAATCAATAACCTGGCAAAACACTTCCACACGAAAAAAATGGAAATAAGTAATAGTTTGCCCTCCATGCCTCTTACGACTACAAGTTAGTACAATGTCTTCCATGTTGGGCACACTAACAGAATTATCCACACAAAAAGTATTGACTTCTTCCAAAAATATATCCCATTCTCTTTCTCTAAATTTTTGCAACTGTTCCTTCACAACTTCAACCAAACCCATAGCATTAACTATGTCTTGATCCTTTCGTTGTAAGGCCTGTGACAGTTCGTTTGTAATTCTCATTATATTCTTCAATAAATGCATAGTGAATACAAACTCATAACTTAGCATCTTATCCATCAAACCCATAGCATTGGACCTATTTTCGTAGTGAGTACCATCATTTTTATGTGTTCAAGCACTTCCAATACTAATGACCACATAGTAAAGAGACGGATTATTGTAAGGTGGTACGAACCCCAACGAGTGTCACCTGCAATATTAAAGGAATTATAAACTTTTAAACAAAGAAAAAAAAAGTCTATTAGTATTGTAATGAAATATAGTAATCATCTGGTCGTGCAAGAATGGTATCTTGATTTTTGCCCCTTCCACTAGAAATCTCTTCATTTTCCAACCGTTCCACTATCTTCTCATGAAAGCTTTCCCGAAGAGCATCTTTTCTTTTACATGAAGCTCCAACCATATTCACAATCAGGGAAATATGAGTAAAAAAAGCATCAACTTGCAAGTTATCTCGTGCAATAGTCACATTATCCAATTGAAGTTGGTGAGCAAAACAATGGATGTAGATAGCAGAAGGATTCTCCTTCAAAATGAGCGACTTCAAGCCATTGAACTCGCCTCGCATGTTTGATGCCCCATACTACCCTTGACCTCTCAATCTGGATATTGACAACCCATGTCTTGCAAACAACTTGTCTATAGTTTTTTTCAAAGTTTCAGAGCAAGTATTAGAAACATGTTCCACGCCAAGAAACCATTCAATCACCTGTCCACGCTTGTTTACAAATCTCAAAACCACTGTCATTTTCTCCTTTACTGAATTGTCTCGAGATTCATCAACCATAATAGAATAACAAGCATCTCCAATTTCTTCAAGGATAGCAAGTGTGGTCTTAGCTGCACAAGCACTCATCATTTCCTTCTGCACTTTTGGAGAAGTCATTTGGTTGTTTCCAGGAGCATTAGTGTTAAGTGTCTTAGCAACCTTTTCTTCACGTTCGAAAAAAACGTTCTAAAGATCAAGAAAATTCCCCTTCTTTCTTGAACTCCTGGACTCGTCATGACCACGAAAAGCTAATCCTTGCCCCAAAAGAAAACGAATGGCATCTAGAACCGCTGTTAAACGAATGCGATAAGCATTCTCTTCCTCGCGTCCGTGTGCTGATAACATATGCGATACACTTTGTCGCTGATTTACGAGTGTTTCACATAGTCTTCTAGCTTCATTGTGAGCACTATCATGTACACCAACATGTTGACCGAATACCTCATTTGCCTTTTCCAGTTACTAAATCCAACGGATGTAAACTTATCTCCCCCGGCCTGCCTTCCTCTACGTCGCCTAAACAGATAACACCACAGACAATATGTCTCATCCTTTGATACACTATATTCCAATCAATCGAAATCTTTAAACCATACCTCCCTAAAACCCCTCTTTTCTTGTCTGTATTGCTTCTTGGGAAAATCATGGCCTAGCGGTTGAAAAGGGCCTTTAATAAAAAAATTCCTACAGACCTGATCTCTAATCCCAACATCATATTCTTCAATGGGTTTACGTAATCCAGGGTCAGCAACAATATCATCCAGACTAAACGTAATGCGAGGTCTCTTTGAATTAATATTCGTTTCGGAACTAGTAGTCACGTTAGGAGTATTAGACGACTCCACGCTGTGTGGCGTTCTTGTGACAAACTTACCCATTATCTAAATAAAATAAAACAAAGTGAATGTATCAATACATTATATTTCAGAGACCAAAAGTCATGTGAAGATGCAAATACATGTGGAGATGCAAAGTGAAGTCTCATGTTCATAAACACATGTGGAGATGCAAATAAACATGCAAAATAGTTCGGTGATATCTAGCATTTTGAAATATAAATCCTTAAATCATAGAAAGATCTATAAGAAATTCTCTTTAGCTCTTTAGAAAAATTGAATTAAACCCTTAAATCATAGATGTCAGCCAATTCCACAAAAGCAAAACAGTACAGCAGTTGTCAAAATATGGAAACAAGCAATTGCTGAAGTTCTAAAAAATCAAGCTTTCATTGGAGATATCATATCAGTAAAATCAAGTCATCATACAACAAATTTCTTTGGTTTGTCTAAGTGAAAAGGGGGGAAAGGCCAGGTGAGGACCAGTACATCAACACGGTAGATTTCAATTTTCAGTTTCAATTTCGTAATAGCAATGGCTAATAAGTCACTAAGTCTAAGCCCCCAATCAACAGTTCCCAGGAACTACATGTATTCATCTCTTTTACTTATATCTATTCTGAGATTGTGCTACAGTCCTATTCTATTGAGTTTTGGTTTTTGTTTCATTTTGGCATCTTTTTTTTTGTATTAAGAAAAAAATGTTGGCACGAAAACTGAAATAATTTGCCTGAGTGACCATTAATGCTTTCTGTCATGGCAAAGGTAGTCATATTTTATTCTCATATGCAAATGATGTGGGTTTAGTGCGCACTTACAATTTTCTTCGTTTACGAGGAGCTGAAAGTATATGAATTGGATGCAGTACCCATTTCGTTGGCATGAATTGGATGCAGTACCTATGAATTGGATGAAAGTATATCCATCTACATTTAAGTACTGGTGCCACCAAAACTGGTGCAGTACCCATTTCGTTGGCACATGAATTGGATTGAGATGTTTGCCTCATGTTAGCCAATTAGTACTTTTCTCCATGCTTGCTTGAACGATCATTCAAAACTTTTGTAGCCTGAAGAGTCATATCTGAAAAGCTCTTACCTGTGGCTTCTAGTTTTCTTTTAAACATTATTTTCCTGATTACAGGTAATGAGAATTCTGATGGAAGAAAATTGTTGAGGACACAGTTTGATAAGGATTTTAGCTGCTTTTATGTTGAACTCCCTAATAGTACAGTATTATCACACGTGGTTGAGGAAAATAAGAATTCCCTGCTCAATTTGGACGTGGGGTAAGCTACTTGTCTCTACTTTGTATATCGGTTCACAAAATTCATAAAATTCCTAATTCACAAAATTCATCAAATCTTTAATTCACAAATCTCTAATTCAAAAAAATTCATCAAATCTCTAATTCATAAAATTCATCAAAAAATCACAACAATAATTTAATTTGTAAAGATAATTAAATCATGGCTAAGTGTCCAGACCTGCGGTGGAGGCTGGTGTGGCGGCGGCTGGTGCGATAGTGGCTGAGTGAGAGAATGAGAGGTGTGAGAAAAAAAGAGAATGCTCTCGGTAAGGTTCCGCGGCATAAAAGAGAAGGAAAAAAGGTGGGGGGGACGCGGACCACGCGTTTCTGTCCTCTTTCTCTCTTTTTTTAATAATAATATTATATATATTTTTTAATTTTTGCAGAGGGTAGGGGAGAGGGGGGACGCGGTAGGCGATGCGTAACGCGTTTCCGTTTTTTTTAAATTGATTTTTTAAATTTTTTAAAATTCTGCACACGATAAAACGACGTCGTTTCACCTTCTGCTGTTTAAAAAAAATAAAATGGGCCTGGGCCAAGGGTATCGGGCCCAGGCTTTATGTTATAAAACATGTATATAATTGGTTTGGGCCTGAGCCTTAAGGGTATCGGGCGCAGGCCAAACTAATGCAAATTTGTTTTGGTGGCGTGAGGGGTAGCGGCCGCCCAGGGCCGCTACCCTTTCCTTCCGCCACTGTAAATAGCGAAAAAAGTATTCTAAATCACAAGGACAAGCTGAGCTCATCGAGTGGTCCCCCGTTGACCTCATGTTATTGTTCGCTCCTCTATAATGTCCATCCGTTTGATCAGTGTCCGCAGTTGTATCGAAGCTGTACTAGAAGACGGGTACAAGTCAGACACGTGTACTATTACGGAAGTCAAATATTTCCACGTAGTAATCACCTCCTCCCAGATTGCGGTCTCCATCTAAGCAGTTATTTTCCAGAGTGGTCAAGCAGGAATTGATATTTATGCACAAGAGCAAAATCTCTGTCTAGGGCCCCTAAGTGGTACTCACCCGGCCGAATGCATGAGAAACCAAACAAAAAATGTATGGACGCAAGGCGAGCGGTATACAAGTCGTCCAAATGCAAGGCAAACAATGGCGTTTACAAAAAAAAATTATGTATGCGCGGAGTACTATATCCATTCGAAAAATATAAATAACAAAAAAATTCTAATAAAGTTCCATTCTAATAAAACTCCTCTATAATGTCTGGACGTCAGACAGCTATTTTAGCACTGACTTCTGCATCAAACGCATGTCAACCATGCGAGTAGTCTTTTATGAGTTCAAATGGTTATATAGACCATCTGGACATTTTTGAAGGTTTTATGACTATTATAAATGCATCACTAATTGGTGACGATTAGAATCATTACCTAAAACAAGTTTGGACGAATTTAATCATCACAAATTTGTAACGGTTGGTTGTCTGTCAACCAAACATCCGTCCTAATGTTTTTTAGAGATGTTTGGATAGAAATGGCCCGTAACGAAATGTAATTTTTGTCGGGGAGGGTAATCTTGGACGACAAAATTTGGTTTGACATCCAAAAATATGTAACCCAAGATCATTTTATTTGTAGCGCTAGAACCACTTCACAGATAAAATACAAAGAACATGCTATTTTTATCATATATTTATTGGATAAGCATGTTATATTTGTAGAAGCTAGAAGAATAATTTTAAATACCGTTACTAAGGCTTTTATGTTTGATCTTAAAATTCGTGATATTACCATATTATATTAAAAGGGTCTAAATTTATCTTTTGTCTAAATCCCTCAAAAAATATATATATGATTGGGCCATCCCTATGAAAACCTAATAATAGATAATGATGATGTCGAAACTAAATTGACCGGCCCAACGAGTTGGGCCAGATAAGTAATCATGTGCAACGCAACAACAAAAGGCCCACGTTGCCCCGAGCCTAGAAGACCTCGATCTCCTACCCTTGAAGCACGCCGGTCATGATGTATCTCACGAATACATACATCCCACGATCTTGAATTCCTCACGTAAGGCAAACCGCACACCGACACGAAGTAACGAGGGATCAAGCCCCAAAAAAGAGGAACGAGGGGAAGTGGAAAATAGGCTATAATAGCAAAGACAAGGAAAAAGAAAAGTAAGGCAATAATCAGTATTCAACAATTGAGATATTGGAAAAAGAGATAAGATATTGACTTAACCATAAGAGGATTCATACCCTGGTGGTCGGGGTTCGTTTGTATTTTTTGCAGGAAGAAATACAGGAAGATCGAAGTACATTTATTACAAGTATTATTATCCATAAATAAAATGTTTTATTAGTTAGCGCCGTCTGTGGAATATAAGGTTCTTAAGATAAAAGGTTTATGATGAATACAAAGAGTAAAGGTAAAGGAAGGATGGGAACGGGGTCCTTTAGAACAACCTGTTATAATAGGAAAGCCTTATATTTTGAAATTAATTCATCAAGTTGATGATAAAATACATGGAAAACACTGGAGAACCCCATCAACCGGAAAGAGTTGAAGGAGAAGATGAGAAAGCACGCAACGATTCTCGAACCATCACTAATTGGGAACCAAACAGAAACTTGAATAGGAAAAGAGAAGAGACATCAAAAGAACAAAGACTCGGAGAAGATACCTCGAGGCCACAATATGAAGAAGGTTCCCTATCACCTATCCTTGGCCAAAATGGAAGAGTTAATGCAAAGTTAGAAGAAGTGCTAGCTGAATTGGGGAGAATGAATCAGAAATTAGACAAACCACCACCATCTTCATTCAAAAGTATGATGCACCGGGGCTTTCAAAAGTATGAGGGTGGAAGCCCCGTTCACACAGGAACTGCTAGAAATGAGGCTGCCATCTAAATTCTGCATGCCCCATCATCGACAAGTATAACAGAGCCGGTGACCCGCTTCATCACTTAAGAGGGTACGAATTGCAGATGGACCTGTTAGATACGCAGGACGCCATCAAATGCAACGCTTTCCCCACTACGTTACCAGGATCAGCTCATGTATTGTTTAGTAGACTCCCACCAGATTCAATTACAAGTTTTAAGAAACTCAGCCGTACTTTTACCAATAGCTTCATAGCGAGCAAACGATATAAAAGGCAGCAATCCACGTCCTCTCCACCTGTCAGAAGGAGAAGGAAAGCATACAAAATTACGTAGCACTTTTCAACCAAGAAAAGTTGAAACATAGAACATCCAGAAGACAAAGCGATTCTTACATCCATTGCGGCAAGACTTATAGGAGGAAGATTCTCATTTTCACTAGGAAAGAAGCCCCCTGAGACCTTCGGAGAGTTCATGGAGAAAGCACAGAAGTACATGAACTTTGAAGACATGGTTATTGCCAAAAAAAGGACATACAGATGAATTAGGAGGAATATCAGCTAAAATAAGAAAAGAGACAACCTAGACGAAACCTCAAACCATTGAAAAAGATCGAAAGATGGAACCACGAGTCGAACGTCCAAAGCTGCAGTTCACCCCACTCAAGGATCCACTAGGGAAAATCCTCTTGGAAATCTAGAATGATCCAGAAATCAAATGGCCACTCAAGATGAGTTCAGATCCGAGTAAAAGAGATAATGGAGAATTCGACCATTTTCATGACGACCATGGCCACGATATCGACGAGTGCATCCATCTGAAAATACAAATAGAAACCCTCAAAGTGCAGTTAGCGAAATAAGACTCATCTTGAGAGGATTTGCACCGGGAGGTTACTCAAGATCTTCAAGAGAAGCATTTGTAAGGAAACTCTTTGTCTGAAAAATAAGCAGCAGTTCACATCATATCTTACCCGACGTTGAAAAACCCAACATGTTTCACTAGCAAAGATATGGTACGTGTCAGTTATCCACACGGGGATGCAATAGTTATTGCTACCATGATAGGAAACTACAATATACATAGAATATTCATCGACACGGGAAGCTCAACTGACATGCTTTGTACAACCGCATATGGTCAAATGAAACTGTGAAGAGAAAAAATAACTGCATGATTGCCCCGTTGACATGATTCACTAGCCTCAAGTTTATCCTCTTAGAACAATAGATTTAACCCTGACAGTGGGAGAATACCCATGCGAAGCAACGACCATGATAAAATTCCTAGTTTTAGAGCGAAAATCATCCTACAATGCCATTCTCGGACATACAATAATTCTAAACAAGCTAAGAGCCGTAGTATGTACACATCACTTAAAGGTGAAGTGCCCGACCAAAGCAGGAGTCGGAGAAATCAAAGGAAACCATGAGCAAGCACGAAAGTGTTACTTATCAGACAATCAGATGTTACAAGAAGCTATGGCGCCATAAAATGTTTAGAAGAACATCGGGCAGAACTGGTTGAACCATTGGAAAAATTCCCCTCTGGGAGATTTCAACGGAATGGACAGTCAGGATAGGAACCAATTTGCCAAAGGAATCCAAAAGAACGCTAGTAAAATTTGTACGAGCTAACTGTTAGATGTATGCCCTCAAAACCAATTTTTTTGCGTAATTATGAGATAATTATTGTTAATGATTAAGCACTTGTATATTATTTTTGGGTACATGCAATGACATGAGATGTCATATTTGTCATGACATAAGATGTCATATTGTTGAGTAACATTGTAGAAAAGTTAGGCCAATGATTAATGAATCGGAGGCGGGATGTCACGCCCCGAACGGCATCCCGCAGGGACCGTGACAGTCGCGAGCTATCCCCCGGATGGCTCCAGCGTTCTTACTTACATTCTTACGTGCTTATGGCGGAAACGTACAGGATCGCGAGGGATTCGAGCTAAATCATACATAATCAGGGTTCTCATTAAGTTTTTCATACAAAACAAATATAACACATTAAAAGCCAACTAGTGACGATCAAGCCACTATCATCAAAATTTTGAAACATTATTCTTGTGCTTCTATGTCAGGTAGTCCTCCTGACTCTCTTCACCTGAGGAATCTGGAATGACACAATTTTGAAAACGTGAGTCAAAAAGACTCAGTAAGGGAAAGACATAAATTTGAAACATGCCCTTGACTTATGCTTGCTTAATCATGAAAAGAACTTGATAAATGATGCACATGCATGTCATGGATATGCATATGCTCTTGCTTAAATTCAGCCCCGGGCCCTTGAAAATCACTTATTCATACTTGTGTCATTCTTGGCCTTTTCATAATTATTTCATATATCTTACTGTAGGCTCGCTCCATTTAACCCCTGAAGTCAGGGTTGTGCGTTCCCTTTGGAACCGTCCCCGAATTCCCTTGGAGACCTTACATACGGTCAAGCTAGCGCACCTTCTCGCATTCGTCCTTCAGTGGCTAGACATGACCCTTGGAGGCCCACACCTTCTCAATGTCCTTCAGTGTGGTTTGCACAGCCTCGTGGACTCACCCATCCTTCTCGCATTCGTCGTTCGGTATGGGAGTCCATCTTGATGGTACAGTACCGACCAGTTCCCCTTGACTTAACTTATCGTTTCATAAAACTTTCCATAGTCTTTCCATAAAATCATTGCATAAACATTCTCTTTGAAAAATTCATGCAATGCACATGTCATGTCATGCTCGATTTAAATCTCATGCTTGTTCATGAAACGATGCAGTGTGTCATTCCAGTTTTGAAAAAGAACCACTTACAGTCCACTTACAAATTCCACTTACACTTGGTCTTCCTTGGTAGTGTATAAGACACGTGGATCGCCTACAAGCGATTCAAATATTTCTTAGACTTTAAGAAATAGTACGTAATCATTAAACATTTGCATTTTTGAAATCGGTTATCAACCCGAGATATATATATATATATCACTGAAATTCTTTTAATCATTTAAAATATTTTATTTACTCTACTTTAACTAATATTCAAAACTTAGGTTATTAAATCATTAATATTCTTTTATTGCAATATATAATATATATTTATACATGTCTTGATTAGGGTTTCTTTAACACCAACGGATTTAGGATTAAACCTAAGTCTCTCATTATTTCATGTGCTTTACTAAACCTTACATTAAACCATCAATAACTTTAATCACGATTATATCTTGATTTGGACCTTAAACCTCAATTAATCCGAAATACTAACCCTAACTAGGGTTTCGAATATTTTCATTACATGTTCATGGTTCCTCAATTATCAATCCAATTAGCCAAATCCCCAATTTCAAGTATCCAACACAACAATTTTAACCTATTTATCATAATTTACAATTAGGGTTCTTTTACTTTAACCATTCGGCCAACACTAATTTTATGCATCCTTTAATCACAACTTCAACTCCAATGGTGATCCCATCCTCCATTCAACAATTTCACAACCTAGGATCTAAGAATCCAAACACCAACACAATATATCATGCTCATACCATTCGGCCAGCACATGTGTTGCATCCAATAATTATGTTTTCTTTTGTTTCCTTCAATTTGCATGCATCCTTTACCTAACATAATTATCTACCATGCATTAGGCCATAAATCTTGCACAAATCATGGCCAATGTCCAGATCTAAACATATGCAAAATTATACATGAAGACCTAAGCATATCATATTCGGCCATACCTCAAAATGTCACATTTTTCATGCTAAAAAATTATAACATGCATATCCTTTGCATTTGTGACCTAACTAGCATGCATCAACTTCATATCTTCATCAAATACTCCCATCAACCATAGATCTACACTTTAGGAACTTCGACAACAATAAATCTAAGGAAATATCCAACTTACATTCGGCCAAACATAACATAAGTCTAGATCTAAACTTATCTAACATACATTGTTCTCCTTTTGTATTTATGACCTATTTGCATGCATTAACTCCATAGATCCGAACCCCTTTCACATGTACATTATTTTTACATCATCATAACCATAGTTAAACACTTAGATCTAATATTAGAGAGACCAACAACACAAGATCTAAGCATATAATTCGGCCATCACTATACTTAACCAACAACAACACATTTTTGGTCTTACCTTGTTGATTATCCCAAGCTTGAGTACCTAGAAAAATAAAATGCCCTAGGTTAGTACTTATGAAAAACTTTAGTCAAGAATACTAAAGAGAATCAAGCCTACATCTACCTCCACCAAACTTTTACCCAAACTCCTCCTTCTTCCAAGTTTCGGTTCACCCTCCTTAGAATATATCCAAGCTTGATTTGAGGAGCTAATGTGGGTTCTATGGTGGGGAAAAATGTTGTAAGCTTGAATGATTAGTCCTAATGGAAATGGACTAACTTCTTCAAGAGAAATGAGGCTAATGATTAGGGTTTTCAAGGAAGAGATGGGGTTGCACAAAGAGAGATTTGGTCACCACAAAAGAGGTCTAAACTTGGGCTTTTAGAGTGTGATTTAGAAGGCAAGAGGAATGTGGTTTAGAGTGCAAGAGGAAAAGAGCAAACCTTGAATCTTAGATGGGTGGTTCGGCCAAGGGAAGAAAATGGGAGAGAGTTGAGAGCAAATGCAATATTCGGCCAAGTGAGGAAGAATTGGAAAGTGAAGTGAAATGAGAAATTCGGCCAAGGCATTTGCAAGTGTGAGGTGTGAGAG
Source organism: Myrica gale (assembly GCA_963930655.1). Lineage (NCBI taxonomy): Eukaryota > Viridiplantae > Streptophyta > Magnoliopsida > Fagales > Myricaceae > Myrica > Myrica gale. The sequence continues at coordinate 9,876,075 of OZ005612.1, read as the reverse complement.
AATGAGTCTCCCAAGGCAAATTTATGGCTATGACACATGACTAGAGATGTTGAGATGACAAGAGAGAGAAAATGAAGGAAAGGGGGAGTGAATTGGAGCCTTGATTGACCAACATGAGTCCTCTCTTCTCTCTCTCTTCTTTTCACCCTTTCTCTCACATCAATTCCTTGTCTCCCTAAAGCATGACTTGCATTGAATTGATTTCTCTCTCCTCATCACACTTGGTCTTCATGTAAATCTCACTTCCCCCTTGCTTTTTCTCTTCTTTTAACTTCCATGTGTTATCTTGTCTCATTGAATATATCTTACACTTCACATGGCAATTTACTTTTGGCTTTTCAAATTCACTTCATGTCCTTCACGTAAAAGTCATCTCTTTAACTCTCATTTGCTTTGTTTGGTTGCCTTCCAACCAACTTAGTTACTCTCACATTTGGAATGCAACTAACTTTTAGCTTGGTTACTATTTCACCTAACTTATCTCTTATAAGCTCTCTAGCTTATCTAATTCATTACATTAGCTTATCATCTCATAAGCATGATATCTTATCTTATGATAATGGCTCTAGCCTATCTCTACAATAACCTCAAGGACTTATCACCCTAAAAGTTTCCTAACCTATCATCATGCTTGCTTATCACTATGATAAGCAAGTGTGCTTATCATTTTAAATCTCTCTTAAACCTTATCACATGCTTAAATAACTTATCATTTAATATTCTAATGACAATTCTACTTATTAATCTAGGCCTCATAGTAATAATATATGCCACATATGAATGACACAAAATATTCAATCAATTTCTCAAAAGAAATTCATGATTTTATCCATTAACTATTCTCGACCTATATAAAGAAATCTTTAATCATAATTTAAATTTTATGGACCATGAAACATATTAAGTAAATGAAAAATATAAATTCATAAGAGAGAAACTTACCTTGCAAATTTCGACTCCTAGGAAAATATAATTTAAACTTTGCATAAAAATGACAAGAAAATTATTTAGGAAATTTCATGGAATAAAATCTCATTTTAATCAATGTACCGTAACATAAAGATTAGGCCATACATTGGCCAAAAATATGGCCCCATGATAAAATTAAAGCTAATACATCGGAAAATAAAAGATAATACATAAGAAATAACATAGGAGAAAACCGGGGTCTCACACGGGAAGTATGACTTTTCGGATCCTTGTTGACTCACTTTGTTCTAGACCAAGATACATGTTTATGTACAAAAAGGTCTACACTCGTTGTGTCTCTATAAGATAGAATGATGGACTCCGTCATTGAGGTGGTGACCTTAAGCAGACGAGTGGGTGTAATGTAAGAGTACATGCACTTAACGGGATCGAATATGAATACCTTCTGGAAATGATCACTGATGTAGAGAACGGTATTCAGCACAATTAGCTTATGTTGTCCTTAGACCTGAGAGAGTTGTGCAGGTTTGCTTGTTGTGTGCTTGTGCTTTGACTGAGTCATTTGGTGATGATCTTTCGCAGATCAAATATTCTAGACAATGTTGGGCCTTGTGCATAGTAAGTGAATTTGTATAATTGCTCAATATGGAATTCACCAGTCTCTTGATGAGGCAGTATATCATTATGTCTGTACATTGTTGGACTCTTGTAAAAACGCTGCGCAGCGAGATTTTGTGAAAAGTGTTTTCACTAGTTTTACTTATATAATATATTAAGTAAATATTTGCGAAAAAGATTTTCGAAAAGTTTTGGAAGTCCAACTAGATACAGACTGAGAATTAAGAATTATATGAGTTAGGGACTTAATCGGTGATATTATTCCAGTCCTATTAGCTCATGTGGAATATAGTATGGTGGAAGGATAAATAAGCATATAATTGTTAGCAAAAGGGATTTCATAAAAACAGTCTCATTATCTCGGGGGTCAATTGTGATATGTTAATGGACATGATCATAATTTGTAGAAGCAAATAAATTCGGAATACAGAATATAAGGGGGTTAATGAAAAAGAGTTTTTCATGATGTTCCTACGGCCGAGATTTGAGATCCTTAAAGATCCCACGCTATAGCACAGTTGAGTTCTGAGCCAGCCATTATAAATAGCTTAGAAACTCATTTGAGAAAAGAAGAAGATGATTAACGAGAAAAGAGTTTCTCTTTCTACTTTCTCTCTCTACTTTCTCTCTCTATATGATTCCTCTCTCTCAAAGCTGTGTGCGTGGATCTGAAGGAGGCAGAACGCTTGGGCTGCTCTGATTTCAACGATCCTGACTTCCGCTGCGCCGGATCCCACGATTCCAACACTAACAACAAAGTTTTTGTTTGGTCGCACGAAGACATGTCAGGCACTGACCCGAAGGTTATCACGCATAGGCAAACATACATCTCGACGTCAAACCAATCATACAACGTAAGAAAAAAAGTTTTACCCCAAAATGAAGCAAAGCTATTAAAGAATAAGTTGGAAATTTAGTTCAATCAGGTTTTATTAGGGAAGTAAATTACCCCATTTGGGTCGCTAATGTGGATATTGTAAAGAAAGCAAATGGATAATGGCGAATGTGCATGGATTTCCCTAATTTAAAAAAAAAGATTGTCTGAAGGATTGTTATCCATTACCAAGGATCGACTTGCTAGTAGATTCAACGGTAGGACATCAGCTGATGAGCCTCATAGATGCCATTTTAGGATACAACTAGATCAAAATGCATAAACTAGATCAGGAGTGTGCTTCTTTCACCACAGATCGAGAAACTTACCACTATCAAGTCATGCCCTTCGGTTTGAAGAATGTGGGAGCGACATATCATAGGCTAGTAAACTTAATGTTTTGGGAGAAAATAGGATGCAACATGGAGTTCTATGTAGATGACTTGTTGGTTAAAAGTCGAGAATCATTCAACCATGTAATGGACCTATCTCAGGCCTTCAGTGTACTTCGGGCATACAAAATGCACCTAAACCCAGCGAAAAGAGCTTTTGGTGTATCTTTGGGGAAGTTTTTGGGATTTCTAATGTCTCAAAGAGGAATTGAAGCCAATCCAAAAAAAAAATCAAGGTCATTCTGAAAATGCAACCTCCAAAAAACAACAAAGAGTTACAACAACTCACATGACGAATAACAGCTCTCAATAGATTCGTCGCCCATGCTACTGAAAAATGCTTACCATTCTTCAAAACACTCCAAAAGCCTTTGACTGGAAAGATGAATGTCAATAAGCCATTGGTGAATTATAAATATTTTTGGCAAATCCTCCACTTTCAAGCTCCCCAATTCCAGGGGAGACTCTGTATTTGTATCTTGCCATATCAGACATTTTTATGAGCGCAGCTCTCATACAAGATGACAACAACATCCAACAACCAGTATACTACGTTAGCAGAGAATTGCAAGGTGTCGAGCCTCGATACCAGACATAGATAAATTGGCATTAGCCGTTATTAACTCAGCCAGAAAATTGAGACCATACTTCTAGGCTCATCCTATAGTAATCGTTACTAACCAACCCCTACGACAAAAGTTGGGAAAGAAAAATGCATTAAGAAGGTCAGAAAATTGGTCACTTGAGCTCGGGGAGTTTGACATCAAATATTGACCTCGAACTGCAATCAAGAGTCAAGCAGTAGACGATTTTGTCTTGGAGTTCACATCCTTGGAACCCCAAGAAGAAACCCCCAAACCAGAACCTTGGAAGGTCTATGTGGATGGATCGTTCAATCAAGAAATTGATGGTATGGGAGTAGTATCGAAATTATAGAATAGAAGCGAATCAAATTCGGGAGATCAAATTGAAATACCCAACAACTAACAATGAAGCCGAGTACGAGGCCTTTATAGCTAGACTCTTCAAGACCGAGCTCCTAGGAGGAAAACATCTCACCATATATTCCAACTCACAGCTGGTGGGGGGAAAATAGTCGGAAACTTCGAGGCCAAGATGAAAAAATGGCAGCCTACTTGAACCGAGCCCAAGAGATACAAGGGCGATTCAAAACCTTCGAAATACAACATATTCACCAAGATCATAATGTTCGGGCAAACGCATTGGCAACCGAGGTATCGAGATCTACCAAGATAACTAAGGGTCATGAAAAACTCATGCGATCTGCAAGAATCGTATCAGAAATCAGAGAACTGTCGAAACATAACCAAAAGATTAGCGGACTCCGATTATAAAAGTATTAAGAGGAGAGAGTCATGCTACTGAAAATCTCCAACTAAAAATCTCAAGAGGATGGCCTCACGTTACACAATCATAGATTGAAATCTTTATCACCGAGATTTCTCTGAACTCAAATTACGATGCCTTGGCGCCCGAGATGCAGATTATGCTCTTCGAGAAAGGAATAAAGGGATATGTGGAAACAACTCAAGAGCTAGAGCCCTCACTAAAAAAGTTATACGAGCTAGCCTCTTTTGGCCCACCCTGCAAGTAGATGTTGTCACAATCGTAAATGTGAAAAGTGCCAAAGGTTTGCCAATGTCATAGCAACATCAGCCGAGAAAATGAAGAACTTCAACACCCCTTACTTGTTGATGCAATGGAGAATCGATATCCTTGGAGCATTTCCCTAGGAAGGAAGCAGTTGAAATCTTTATTAGTCGCCATCGACAATTTCACTAAATAGGTTGAAGCCGAACCGTTGCCAAGAATCATCGAGCCAAACATTCGCAAGTTTGTATGGAGGAACATTGTATGTCACTTTGGGCTACCAAGGGTAATAGTAACTAATAATAGCAAGCAATTCAACAATAAAATTTTTTGAGACTTTTGTTTAGAGCTCAAAATAAAAAATACTACTCGTCCTCGTACTACCCACAAGCGAACGGACAAGTGGAATTGGCAAACCGATCATTGCTTCGAATTATCAAGACAAAGCTCAATGATCCGAAGGCCTTTGGGAAGAAGAACTACCAGGAGTATTGTGGGCCTACCGGACCACCGCTAGGACTCCTTTCGCCCTAACCTACAGAACCAAAGCAACGATATCTGTCGAGATAAGAGCACTTGCGCCATGTGTAGTAAACTTTACCCAAGAAAATAATGAAGAAGGAAAAAAGCTTGACCTCGATTTACTAGAAGGAAAAAGAGAGAAGGCCCGACTCAGAATAGAGACTTATAAATAGAAAATCACAAACTATTACAACGCTAAGGTTAGGCCTCGCCAGTTCATTTTAGAAGATCTAATACTCAAGAAAATATTGTCAGAAACTAAAGACCCATGACAAGGCAAGCTACATCCAAATTGAGAAGGACCATTCAGCATTACTGGTTCTCGATGACCAGGAACGTAAAGTCTAGAAGATCTACAAGGGAAAGAACTCCAATATCCATGGAACTCTATACATCTCAGGAAATACCACGCTTAGATAAGCCTTTCATTCAGTATTTAAATTCATGTGTTTATGTCTATGTTAAAATTTTGATATTTGGTGAGTATAAATGAAAATTTTGAATTTTCTTCAAAAACTATGTATTGGGCCAAAGTAACAGACTTTGCAAAAAATCTGACCTCGGAGGCTCCCGATCCTCAGACGCAACAAAGATGACCTAATTGGAGGACTCTGGTCTCCAAGCACAACTAAGACGACCTCGGAGAACCCATGTCCTAAAGCGTAATAATCACATTCAAGGGGATTTCGGAACACAGACCCTAAAAGAATAGTCAAGTGCCACCATGAAGGTTAAATATGAAAGATCTCAACTTCCAACAACAAACAAGATGACTCCAAATTTCAAAACTAAGCAAATTACGAAGGAATAAAGAATTCATGCAAAATAAAGGAACGAAAAAAAAAAGTGCAGAATGCAGGAAGTAAAAAGACATCATTCTTCGGAATGAGGATCAAAGGAGCGAGGTCCCAAGTACTCAAAGAACTCGTGGAATATATCCCTTTCGCGACCAGATCGGTACATATTAAAGATACCTTCCTCACGTTGCGCAAGGTGGGCATGCTTCAAAACGATGGAAATGCACTAGCCGATAAATGCTGAAGAGATACAACAAAGTTGGTGCATTCTTTGTCCCACTTCCTCCTATCAGTGGCCAAAGCATCAGCAGTTTCTCAAGCACCACAACGAGCTTCCATTAACTCGGCACTAAGCGCTTTCTCCTTCTCAAAGGCAGAGACTCGCTGCTCCTTAAGGCATTGAAGCATTTCATCCTTAGTCTGAGAAAAAACGGACTCAATCTCGATCTTCACCATTTCCAAAGCTTCAACAATCTTCAACAGCTCAGCGATGGTGGCTTCCTGAGAAGAGACCTCCATCTCTAGAGTGGCAACTCTAGCTTGAAAAATCATGACTTGAGAACGACAGCCCTGAGAGATAGTTCGCACCTCGGAAACCTCTCTCTTCAACTTTAGCTTGAAAAAACAATGACTTAAGAACAACAACCCTGATTCAATTCATCCTCAAAACTCCTCAGTTTCAAACGAGCAGACTCTAACTCCTCGTCTTACGATAACTTAGTAGCGTCAAGGGCACCCAACGTAGATACTGATGAGCTCTCAGCCATTAGCTCTTCCCGACACAAGGGTTGAGAATAAAGCCGAAATGCCAGGCCAAACCTACCTCTCGTTCTAAAGCAAGAGATTTAGAATCCGCAGAAACCTCCGAATCATTGGCAGAAGGGATGAAAACGTCATTTCCCTTAACAAAATGGACCACAGGCACATCTAGACCACCAGCAGAAGGGACCTTAGACACATCCAAACCACTAATATAGGGAACCCCAGGCATTTCAGAACACCCATTAGGAGGGGTTACGGGCAACTCAGTCAGGCATGTCCAAAAACCCATCAAAAGGGTTTTTAGGGCAGCTTAACCACATGCATATCTGAGCACCCAACAAGAGAGGTATTGGGCAACTCAATCCCAGGAAGTTCAAACTCCAATTGGGCGAAAGGGTCTTACTAGGAAACACTAGAAAAAATAGGATTAAAAGACACATTCCCCGCTTCTGAAGCTTCCTCCACTGAGTCCAGTTAGAATACGAAGGCATTAAAATACAGTGGTTACGGGTGCACGGCCCGAATTAAATCTCTGGAATCCAACGTCCCTCAGCGCGCCAGCGCATTAATGAGCCCTCACCCTCAAACCCGCGTGTTTTACCATTTCCTGCCCAATCAGACCCATTTTGCTGAGGCATTGATCCGCTTCATCGCTAAATGGCCACTCCTTCACAAAGTGCTTGCTGTCCACCTCCGTGCCTTTGAATTTTGCTCGTTGCCGTTTCCCCAGCATCATGATGATCCAAACCTCCTCAAAAAGAGCCTACACAAGGAGAAGAAGAGGCATCAGAAGAACACTGAGAAATGGAAGGATAGGATGCAGACAACAGAGAAGATGAAAGCAGATAAACAGCGAAAGAGATCAGAAAATATATCACATAGGATTCATGACAAGAAAATGAGGAGAATTGTGAAGAGAGAGAAAAAGCTAATGCGTCCCGGATTCGAAGGTCGAAAAGGAGGTTTTATTAATGGCGGGCCAACTTAAGGTGCCTCCAAAAGTTCTGTTCCCGCTCTCGCTCTCTCCCAACAACCTGTACAATTGCTTCATAGATGAATGTTGTTAAAATGTCAAGACTTTCAGTTGATACCTGCAAAAGCTTCGTCACTGGTGTCCAGTGATCTCTTTAGCCAAAAGAAAGTTATGTTATCGCGGATTTTAGTGCTGCTGATGGATGGAACTAATCTTGATTTCGTAAAGCTCTCAGTTCCAGAGCAATCATGGCATGATGTTGTGGTAAATCTTCAAGAACCCAGTTACACTTTCTCTTAACAATGCCAGACTGCCAGTCAGAAATCCTTGTGGAGTTCAAAAGTTTGTATTCGTTATAAAGCTTCAATTGGTAAAAGTTTTTGTATTGGGGTGTGAACGATGCATTTCATTTTCTGCTCTGCTTCACACGCCATTAGCACCTTCACACGTAACAAACCAAACTAATGTAAAGACCACAAATTACTCGAAATTGTTTGTCCCTGATCTATACATATGATGCCACGATACTCCAGCTAACTCTTCTCTCGATCTCTTAGCACCGACTCCCCCGAAGCTCTCTTTAGCCAACAACTGCTATTTCAAGACAATACCGACACGATCCTGTCGCTTTCTCGTGGACAAACGACGAGTATTCTTGATGTGTCACGTCCTACTCCTCGCACGAAGTACTTCTACAAGCTTATTTATCCCCCTACAGTGATCTACAGACAATATGTACATTCTACAAGCTTATTTATTCATCCTTCCATTTTACGTAACGTTAATCAAATAACAATCTCTTAATTTTATTTCTAATTATATTCAGATTCGAAGGGGATTTTGGCACGTTTTATTAATGCTCAATTTCCCGTCACCCAATCTAGCGGCATGATGTTTGTCGAAAGGTGCAATTTCTTTTATTCTCTGGCAACTGTATATATATACAGCATTGTGTTGCAGCTGCTAATGGAGGAGTCGATGATGGGCGAAAAGGCTTTTGTCAATGGTGATCATTTAGCAATGAAGGAGTGGCCATTTAACGATGAAGCGGATCAGTGCCTCAGCAAAACGGGTCGGATTTGGAAGGAAATGGTAAAACACGTGGGTTTGAGGGTGAGAGCTCATTAATGCGCTGGCGCGCTAAGGGACGTTGGATTCCAGAGATTTAATTCGGGCCGTGCACCCGTAACCCCTGTATTTTAATGCCTTCGTATTCTAACCGGACTCTCCTCCACTAGAACACTAGCAAGAGGACTCATGACTGGAAATGTCTCCTCAAAGCCTGTATCGACAGGACAACAACGCAATAATGTAACCTCAATGCACCATGCCCCAAACAAGAGAAATAAGAGTGACCAAAATGATTTGAAGAAATCAAGTCTTAACGCCTGCTAAAGCTTGCTTTGAAGGCCTAAGAGCCAGTGAAACCTCTTCGATAGCCTCTCCTTCTTTAGAGTCAGAAGGAATAGGATAAGTCATCCTCCTCTGATTATAACTAGAGCAGTTGGAAGAAACCTCGATAGTATGAGTTGACCGTCGCTTGGAGGAGCAACCATCATCCACGGGAGGAAGAAGGCAGTCATGAGAAACCCCGCTAGAGAAATCCCTCCGGACCCTCCTAGAAGAACCATCTTGTAAAGTCGTGAAGGGAGTATCCAAAATACTTATCAACATTCTCCTTGCAGAGTAGAACGTCCCAGGAAATAGGCTTTGTCCCAGATAAAATCTCAACTCGACTCTCCTTGATAGAAGAAAGGATGGAACGTTTTTCTTGTATGACTCGGGAACAGTACCAAAGTCCCAACACAATCCTCCAAGGGAAGAAGAACGATCTATCTCTCTAGGAAAATGCGCCAAACCAACGCCAGGCGTAAAGAAAAAAAGATCATGCCAGCCATTATTGTTATCAGGAGCATGTGCAACTAAACAACCCTCTTCGAACGAAGATGAAAATATCAAAATTTGTCAATGTTAGAGTGTACTGGAGTATAAAACCACATGAACTCAGAAAAATACAAGTGGCAGTCTTGCCCAAAATGCATGGGCCATAACACAGCACAACCAATAAAACTCTCCAACTGTTCAGAACTATTTGGGTAAGAGAGAGGCGCAAGCACCTCAAAATCGTACTAACGCTTAAGGGCAAAGGAAACCTTACCACAATCTTCAAAGGTGTCTCGAAAAAGCACATTTCACCAAGAGCCCCCTTCAAATATGGCGTTTATCCTGCTATAGGAAGATGAAGACGCACCCCGGCAGGTAAGTTGTATGGCTCGTAGAACAAAGAAAGATGCTCGAGAGAAATTTTCGTGAGAGACCATCGCTTAGAATTTCTCTCCGATCAAGCGCTACCACTGCCACTGGAACTAGGTCCATACATTGTTGTTCAGGAATGGAAAAAAAGGAGGAGCACAGGAGAAAGAAGAGTGCAAAAGAAGAAGAGACAAAAAATGAGAGAAAATAATAAACTTGCAGAACATGAAATGGCTCAGCAGTTGATAAACCTGACATCTGAAACATTATATATGGAGGTATCAAAAAGCGATATGACGAAAGTATCCACTACTTAATGAAAAATGAAGTGTTTCAAAATAGTAATTGATAGTGACGTAGTGGCGCAAAAACAACACCAAAAATAAAAGGGGTAACGACACTACACCTCTTCATAAAAGTCCACGATTGAACAGTCACAAGAATAGTAGAACCTACAGGAGAGTAGGAAGAGCGGTATGACAAAAATAACCATCACTTCGGTAAGAAACGAAGCGTTTCAAAATTTAAATAAACGGAAGAGTGGAAATACCGAAACAACATAAAAAATAAAGGTGTAGTGGTGCCCAACACTCCTCTATGAAGGCCTATGACTGAACGGTCACGTCAGTAGCAGGGCCTATAAGAGGACATGAAAGTATTCAAAAATGGAAAGAACAAAAAACAATTTTCACCAAAATGGATGAGACGAATCAACTTCCTTACTTCCCACTTGACCTACTGGTGGTCATCGCTAGTTACACTGTGAAAAATAACCTCAATGACTGGAAGCAATTTAAACTCGCATCAGATAATATGTATAGGCGGATGAACCTCAAAGATTATTCTCATCCATGGATGCCAACCGATGCATGGTATCAACTAAGAATGAATGGCAGAGAAGTCTAAAACCCTTATGAGGTATTCATAGAAATAACTCAACAATTGCACTAAGAAGGGGCCACCCCAAGGAGGAGAAAGCTATCATTGCACTAAGAAGGGGCCAGCCCGAAGGAGGAGAAAGCTACCACCAAGCGCAGGATTACTCTGGGAATTGATGAGAATACCATGAAGATCAAAGACTGGCTTACAATCCACATCGCGCACGGGGGAATAATTTTTCACGTAGAAAATTATATCCCATGTCCAGATGGTTACAACTCACCTTTCATGTCTGATTGAGGAAGGAGCCAAAGGAGAAACATCTGTTAAATATGTTATTTGAATAGAGTGTTGCAACATTTTCACAATCACATTATGAGGCAATGGCCCAGTCCAAATATTGTACTTCATTTTCATTAATAATAAAGTTAACATTTTTGTTGAAATAAATCTATTTTACGAGGTATCTAGTTCAGAATGAAATATATCATTCAAAGCCAAGTCATTTGGTTAAAACCCAACTAACAGGGTAACCGTAAAAAATAAGCCGACAAGACAAGAGCAGTGCATCGCTGATAGCAAAGGCAGAGGTGAGGTTTGGTAACTGCCAAAACAAAATTAACAAGCCACGCGTCTCCCACACCTAAGATGAATCAGAAATGTCAAGGGTTAAAGGTTGTCGAATTAGATGGAATGTGCCGCTCAAGAAAAGGAGAAATTATGTGCTACAAGTACACATGATCTCCCTCGATTTCCAAATATCTTTCAAAAAAGAAATTGTCATATCGGTCAATAAACGGACGACTCTCTCAGAAAATGGGGCAACCAAAACAAAAGGCAAAAATGCAGCTCCACAGACGAAACCCTAACCAATCCCTACCTGATGTAATATGGGCCGAAGAGATAAGTTGGGTGATACACGAAGATGTGAAATAATGGTGAAAACTTTGCAAGTATCGAAAAGATTCAACAAAGCAACCCATGCACCTGCAATATATCGAAGACTGAAGACCGAAGACGTATAGCCTCCATATCCACTAACAGAAACATGGTTAGCTCTAAGCAACCGCTACCGCTGCTATGAATGCCAAAATCGACATGAACTCTTCGTCAGAGGAAGCGCAAAGATGTGCTGGATGGAAACTATGGAGGAAGAACTTAAAGAACTCCAACGTTGGCCTAACTCTAGTGATCGAATTAAAGAAACAGCTGACTAGATGTGTTTTGCAATTGTAGACTAGGTCGTAGCCAGAAGGTAAAAAAAAAAATCAAAGTGCATCGATACAGATCTGGAGAAATAATGGAATGTCCAAAGGATAAGACTTGCTACATCCCTGAAGAAGAAGATTGTCCTGCATCATTTGAAGAATTGGGGACCCTCTACAGGAATCATTTCTGCTACGTATGTTATACGAATAAAGAATTTATTTATTGTGATTTGTGCTTAGGTTTTGGCAGAGAAGAAATCGAATGGACGATTCCTCCCTGGACTAATGTATGACCATTCAATAATTAAATTGAGTTTATAAATCCTAGCTTGGATATATATATATTTGGAACCTCGAGCAAACTACCGGTAATAAGCCGGAGGAATGTGAGGTGCTGATGAGCACTTGAAACTATCCATGTGGCTGAGAGCCCTCACAGCTCAGGCACAACAACATAATTATCAGGAGGCCCTCTGTTGGCTTTTGTTCACAATCGATATTTTGATGATTTCAATAAATGGATTAAGTATACAAAATGCACATCTTTAAAGACAAAGACATTTTCATCAAAGAGCCAAAGACTAGAAGATTGAAGATCAAGAAGATGCAAGGAGCTCAAAAGTGAAGATTCAAGACCATAGGGTACAACCTTGTACTCTAAGTTTCACTTTTGACAAGAATTTGAATCAAACACTTGCATATTTTTCAAACCGTACATAATCTCCTTATAACAAGTTTGACACCAAAATGCGTCTTAATTGTTTTCAAATCATCCCTATATAAACTCTCAAACATTGAGTATACTTTTGGGAATTGGTTTTTAAAATTGGAATTGCGAAAATGTCAAAAACGAGCTTTTTAGTTGTAGCGGTCTATGATATGATCTATAGTGGTCGACCGCTATATGAAGCGGATCATCTGCTATATGAAGCAGATGATGGGGCGCGTAGGACAAAATTTGACAGCATTCAATTTTTATGACCGTTGGGTTTGAAGCGGTCGACTAGTACATGAAGCAGTCGACCGGTACAACGGTAATATTGTCGGATTGACCCCCAACGGCTAAAAATGACTAGTTTTCTAATGTGGCCTATATAAATACCTTCATATTGTCTCTCAAAATAGAGAACGGTCATATATCATTTCTATAACTTGAGAAATATCTTAAACCTTCTTATTCCATATTTCTCATATCATTCACAAAAATTACACTTTCTTATCCTTGTCATTTTATGAAGCAAAGAGATAGAGTTTTTCATTTTCATATCCACTCTTTGAGAGAGTTTATTCTTGTATCTTCTTATCCAAAAGAGGTGATTCCTTTAGTGAGATTGTTCACTAAAGAAGAAGCTTAGAGAAAGTATATCTCAAGCTTGGTTAGGTTGTGACTGGTGAGCCCGAAAATCACTTAGGTTATGCGTGTTGAGCCAAGGAAAGTACTTGTAAAGTTCTCTAGCACCCGGAAGCTAGAGTGTACATTATTTGGAAGATAGTGGAAAAACCTCAAGGCTCGGCAAATGAGCTTGAAGGGTGGATGTAGGCGGGTTTGCCGAACCACCTAAAAATCTCGTGTTTGCTTCTGCAACTCTACTCTTTACATTTAGCACTTATTTACTTGTTGCATCAATATTCTTTTGTTAATCTAGTCTTTACTTTTCAAACATGATTTTGGGGGTTAAAAGCGAAAAAGTTTGAAAACTCAATTCATCTCTCCTCTTGGGTTGCCTTAATCCTAAGAATTACACGCTCTACCACTAAGCTAATAGCCCATCGTGCGGGCCCCCCTCCAGAGCCCGCTATGCCAAAAGCAAGAGAAACCTCATCCCTCTTTCCTTTTTTAAGTCCCCATGTCACCCACATGGGTGACATGGGAGCAAAAAAAGGGAATCCTATCAACTTGTTCTAACCTAGGAAAATAAGTTCATGAGCTTAGTCTAACTTCACCATCGAGAATCGAAAGAAGACTTACATCTCCAAGTTTAACCCAGACTTAGCTCGCTTCTTTCTTGGTGTGAAGCAGTGTCAAACAAAAATACCTGACAAGTGTTAGCTCTCCCTGAAAAGGAGGTGATCTAGCCGCACCTTCCAGTATGGCTACCTTGTTACGACTTCATTCCAGTCACTAGCCTTGCCTTCGGCATCCCCCTCCTCGTGGTTAAGGTAACAACTTCTGGCATAGACAACTCCCATAGTGTGATGGGCGGTGTGTACAAGGCCCGCGAATGAATTCGTCGCTGTAAGGCTGATCGGCAATTACTAGCGATTCTGAATTCATGCAGGCGAGTTGTTGCCTGCAATTTGAACTGAGGATGGGTTTCTGGGGTTTGCTCACCCTCGCGGGATCTCGACCTTTGTCCCAGCCATTGTAGCATGTGCGTCGCCCATGGCATAAGGGGCATGATGACTTGACGTCATCCTCATCTTCCTCCGACTTATCACCGGCAGTCTACTTAGGGTTCCAAATATATATCTATATACATATGTATGTACCAAATCTCTAAAGAAAATATTCTCGATCTGATCCTACAAAATCATCTCCACTCGAGAATGAGAAAAACCTGATGATACCGAAACTGAATTGATCGGCCCAACAAGTTGGGTCGGATCAGTTAATCATGTGCAACCCAACAACAAAAGGCCCATATTAGCCTGAGCCTAGAAGAATTGGATCTTCAACCCCTGAAGTATGTCCGCCATGAAGTATCTCACGAATGCATACATCCCACGATCTCGAATTCCTCACGTAAGGCAAACATCCCATGAACAAGAAGACGTGTTGAAGGGAAACCGCACACGACACGAAGTAACGAGGGATCAAGCCCCAGAAAAGAGGAACGAGTGAAAGGGGAAAATAGGCTATAAAAGCAAAGGACAAGGAACAAGAAGGGTAAGGCAATAATCAAAATTCAACAATTGAGATATTGGAAAAGAGAGAGAAGAGATTGACTTAACCATCGGAAGGTTCATATCCTGGTGGTCGGGGTTTGTTTGTATTTTTTGCATGAAAAAATATGCGAAGATCGAAGTACATTTATTCCAAGTATTATCCATAAATCAACTCTTTTATCGGATAAATTACAATTTTCTCAAAACGAAAAGAAGGAAAAACTCCTACCTTGCAGCAGACACTTTCGAAATAAGCTTCTAGGAATTGGATGATTTGAGAGCTGCAATTAATTGACTACCACCTCTTTCCCTGCCAGACAAAACAAACAACGTCATTAAATTTACATGTGTCCCTATTGCATATGAAGACAAGAAGTTCAACATGATATGCTCATGATTTTGGTAATCTGTTGGTGTACGCTTTTAACCTGCGATAAGGTGTTTTGTAGTGGGGCTGCAAAATAGAAACGAATGCCCTACCTCGTTGCCTGAATCCTGACTGGGTACGTAATAAGGGAACAAAATAGAGATATTTTCAGTTGGTCTCTCTCAGATGATGAGTGGAACCACTTGGAACCGGATTGAACCACAAGTGTTTATTTGGACACTAATAATCTATCAGACGTACAGTGTTCATTTCTGGGAGTTGTCCACTAGCTACACGCCGTGGGAAAGATAGAAGATGACGTGGAATCCAATGCCCTGTATTCCATATGTTAATATTTTTTTTTGTCTTAGAATAGAAAGTCAAACGTAGACAGTATTAGTTGAAGAAGTGGGAGATATATATATGTGCTTGAGATTTGGACCATTCCATATAGCCCATAAGTGTGATCTTTCCTATTTGAATATAGCTGGATTCGCACTTCCACAGAGCATCGAGAGCATTAAGCTTCTTTTGTTTTTAATATGAATATATTGCTTTTCGTGGACCACACATTCATGTTATGGAATTTTATATAGCGATTTAGTGTAATGAACTATTCTGCAGAAATTTCTGTAGATTGAGTTGATCTGATCCTATAGACACATCTATATTTTCTAGTAACACTATCTCTCTTTCAGAATAAATACACTTATCTATGTTAGCACTAATCTTGAGTGGTCTTATTCTAACCTTAATTTTTTGTTTTTACCAAGAGAGGTTGGATATAAAGGATGCTAGTGGTCTGCAGAAAGAGTAAAGACCTGGTGTTCTGGGTGTTGATCATGGAAGATAATCTCTACCTTATAGAATCCTGATCTTTGTTATCCGAGCAGCCGAATACATATATATATAATCAATCCTGATCTTTGTTATCCAAGCAACCGAATGCTATATATATATATACATATTTGTTGTAAATATGACCTCAAAACCAGTTATTAGAATAATTATGAGATAATTATTTCTTTTATCTTCACATGTATTTATTACTTATTTGATATAATGTTGTAACATGAGATGTTACACAGTTATATATTGGTAAGTGAAATTGTAGAAAAGTCATGCCAATGATTAATGAATCAAAAGGCAACGAGTATGACTTTTCGGTTCCTTGTTCACTTGATCGTTGTTCTAGACCGAGGTACATATTTATGTACAAATAGGTCTACACTAGTTGTGTCTCTATTAAAATAGGATAATGGACTCCGTCATTGAGGTAGTAACCTTAGCAGACGAGTGGATGCACTGTAAGAGTGCATGCACTAAACGAGATCACATATGAATACCTTCTGGAAGTGATCACTGATGTAGAGAAGGTATTCAGCACAATTAGTTTATTGTATCCTTAGACCTGAGAGATTTATGCAGGTTTGTTTGCTGTGTACTTGTACTTTGACCGAGTCATTTGGTGATGATCTTTTAAGGTCAAATATTCCAAACAACATTGGGTCTGTATATGATAAATGAGCTTGTGTAAATGCTCAACAAGGAATCCAACAGTCTTTTTGTGAGACAGTATATCTGTATAGAGTTGGACTCGAAAATATCACTTGCCAGTGGACTTTTGGGAAAATGTTTTTTGAAATTAATATATATTATATATTTAGTTGTGAAATTGTTTTAGAAACAATTTGAGAGTCCAACGAGTTACAGATTGCGAATTAAGAATTATATGAGTTAGGGACTTAATCGGTGATATTATTCTTGTCTTATTAGCTCATGTGGAATAGTATGGTGAAAGGATAAATAAACAAATAATTGTTAACAAAAGGGATTTCAGAAAAAATAGTCTCACTATCTCGGGTCAATTGTGATATGTAAATGGACATGATCACAATTTGTGGAAGCCCATAAATTTGGAATACAGAATATAAGGGAGTTGAATGAAAAAGAGTTTTCTATGATGATCCTACGGCCGAGATTTGAGATCCCTAAAGATCTCACGCATAAGCATGAGAAGTTTTGAGGAAGCCATTATAAATAACTCAGAACTTCATTTGACAACAGAAGAAGATGATTTACGAGAAAACTTTCTCTCTATGATTCTCTCTCTCAATAACTCAGTGTGTGGATCTGAAGGAGACAGAACGCTTGGGTTGCTAGTTTTCAACGATCCGTAATCTTCCCGCTGCGCGATCTCTTACAATATTTGTGCACACTACCACTGTAGTTTAACATATGTGAATCCATTGTGGTTTAACATATCTGAGTTAGACATTGAGATCAGAGAGATTGATGTGTATCTTTTCTCGTGATCAGATTCGCGGCACTAGAAGTCAGGCATGCCCTGGATTAGCCTTAGAATAAGACCAATATGAGCGTCCAATATGCATCCACCGAACCACTGCCACCACTTTTAGGAGATGATCAAGTACAGCTTGTTTCCAGTAAAGGA
Source organism: Myrica gale (assembly GCA_963930655.1). Lineage (NCBI taxonomy): Eukaryota > Viridiplantae > Streptophyta > Magnoliopsida > Fagales > Myricaceae > Myrica > Myrica gale. The sequence goes on along the minus strand of OZ005612.1, from coordinate 9,858,548 downwards.
AGTTTCTGGAGAAACTTCAGGGCAAGGCCCAGAAGAAGAAGATTAAGTACATTTGATGTGGGAGAGAAGGCTGCATATCTGTGGGTGGTGGTGGTGGTGGCCGTGGAAGATTTGGTATTATATGATGGAGCTTTCGCCAACTGAATAGACCTGCACGACATGCGTTGTCTGTTGTTAAACATGGTGACGACAATATTGCGACACAAATGCCAATTCGACGCTCTTTTTGCTAGTCCGATAAGTGGAGTACTCTCATGGACGGTCTAATGGCAGCATGCCAAAGAGTCGGGCATCTATTTTCCTGTTGAAAGTAATGAAAGTGGATGTAGATAGATAGGTATAATGGGGTTTTTTTTTTCGTAAGATCCTTTCTTTTATGTATTGAATCGAATGAGCAGGGTATCCAATGAATCCACAATTGTAGCGTGGTCCACTCATGTTGGATTCGTTTACCAAAAACAAATGGCGAAATTTTTAAGTTTATTCTCCTTTGAATTAAAACAAATTACTACTACTGTTTATAGATTTACTTAGAAAATCTCGATATGGCAGGATACGCAGGATACGCGGCTGAGATTTTAGGTGGTTCAGTTACATCTAAGTCTACGTTAACTCCGAAGGATTTTTCCTTTAATTTTTTCTATAACTTTTAAAATAGTGTATATTCTAACTTCCTGGTGTTAGAGAACTTTTACATGTATTTTTTCGAGTCAAACATTCACAACCCAAGTATTTTTCTCAAAGCTCAATGCTCACAATGTCCTTTCAACCAGGTCTATCCTCGCCAAAGTTCTTCTAACCTCGCATTTAGTTACAAGTGTTTTTCTCCATCACTCAGAAATCTCATGATTTCATTTACATCTTAACAACTTAGGGTTTTAAAACAGGCGATGATTTTATATAGTATATATCAAAGTAGTGGTCGTGACAAAGGGAAAAAATTAATAGGCAGATCCTTCTCAATTCTTTAGCAAACGATGTCATGTCAGACACTTGCAAGAGGAGACCCGCCACTTCCACTGTCAATTCAAGATGGATTTTTTTTTGTTCGTTTGAATAATAAATTCAAAAAAAGGATGTAGTCAAATATCAGAACGGTTCAGAGTTCGAGCAATTGGCTAATATAGAAAAACAAAACGAAGCTTAAACAAACCGCATTTTTCATAAACCGAGTTTGGACACCTCCTTAATCTGATCAATTAATCATCTAATGCATGGTTTGACTCCGATTGAATTGCCATGGAAATAATGGAAGCTACGGCCGAGAGAGGGACTAACAATACAAGCATTCATCATTCAACATTTCTGGGGATTTTTTTTTGTTTTTCAAATCATAGTTTCCAATTTTTCCTCCATGATACGACTCTCATCTGCAGACAAACAAATCAAATGACCTTGGCCAATCACAGTTATTGAGATGGTTCCAAAAATAGGACCCCATCCACATTACAACTATATGCATGTGCAGAGATATGATCTGAACTACTCCGAGGAGAAAGACTTCAGAAAATCTTACGTATTCATGTTTGAGAGGCAATATTTTCCCTTACAAATGGAAGCAAGACCTATGTCGATCTTGAGGCTTATAATGTTTTTGTTGCATTTAGTTACATACCTCTCTCTTGAGAAATCAAACGTGTGGCTTATGTACAAAGATCACCTGTTTTGAATACAAAAACAACAGTTTGCAAGGGTGGCAATGGAACTTGTAATACGGGGTACAGAAGTATATCTCAAGCTATCAAACCAGAATTTCGATATTGATGTCGATGCTGTCAAGCCAAGAAACTAGCTGCTCAGTTGAGGGCCTCACCTTAGGGCATTCATTTAAGCAAAGGCAGGCAATCTCAAGGACACGCAACATTTCTTGGTCATGCTGCTTGTCATATATGAATGGATCAAACACCTCACTTGTTCGATTCTCATTCTTCATCTGAAATACCCAAGAAATCAAGTCCCGGGATCCTTTCGGCTTGCACATGTCCATAGGCCTTTTCCCAGTTAGAAGTTCCAACAGAACCACCCCAAAACTATACACATCTCCTTTGTAAGTTGCAACAGAGGCTTGGCCATATTCAGGAGGAATGTAGCCCAGTGTCCCTACCAGATCAGTTGTGACATGAGTATCATAGGGGAGTATAAGCCTTGCAAGACCGAAATCAGCTAGGTGGGCTTCAAAATTTTCATCGAGAAGAATGTTACTTGACTTTATATCTCTGTGAAGGATATGAGGTTCGCATGATTGGTGTAAATAAGCGAGCCCTCTTGCAGCCCCTTGAGCAATTTGGAGCCTTGTATCCCAATCAAGGGAGGATGGGCCGTCCAGTTTCTCATGTAACCAATAATCCAAGCTACCATTTTCCATGTAAGAGTATATCAAGAGCCTGTTACTATTGTACGAGCAATACCTTGAAGATGGACAAGATTTGGATGCTGAGCTCTTGAGAGGGCTTCCACTTCAGCACGGAATTCTCTTTCCATCTGGCCACAGTCACCAGATAGACGTTTGATTGCAACTTTCCGACCATCAGGGAGGGTCGCTTTGTAAACTAAACCGAAACCCCCACAGCCAACAATATTAGCTTGGTCAAAACTGTTGGTAGATATTAAAAGGTCGTCAAGGGACAACTCTTTATTGTTCTCCATGTTTCCGAACAGAACCACTAATCTTGACCCAAGGTCTTCCAAATCTTTCTCATTGGTGACAGCCTCCTCTTTCTCAGGATCGATCCCTCTTCGGGTATATGCCCGCAACAAAATCAAGAACATGAGAGCAAGAAGAAAAGCTGTTCCAAAAACAATCCCAATAGCCATTCCAATGATAGGTCCTCTGTTTCTTCTTGATTTGTTGGGTGATCCAAGAGGAACTTGGTCGCTTGGTGGATGACAAGAGGAGCCACAAAAGTTATTACCTTCAAAGCTTGAATTTGGGAATGTTAGAAGCTGACCTCCTGAAGGGATCTCTCCATATAGATGATTGTATGCGACACTAAACTTGGACAAAAAGCTGAGTTTTGATAATGAAGGTGGTATTGTCCCAGTAAGATTGTTGTGAGACAAATCCAGAGTCTCTAAGCTTGACATGCCCGACAGATTGCTTGGAATTTGCCCTGATAAATTGTTGAATTTCAAGTCCAAAATATGGAGTTTTTTCAGACTCCCGAACTCCGGCCATATTGGTCCACTAAGATTGTTGTGACTTAGATCCAATGTTGGTGGAAGGCTCGAAACTTGATTGTACTGCAACCCCCTTGCACTCACATTCCTTTTCAAGAAAAGAGGGAAATCCGGGGAAGTTTCCTTCAATGAGATATTCCCGTAGATAAGACCATCTAATCCAGTTATGCTTTTCGGAATCTCCCCAGCAATGGAGTTGTTTGATAGGTCCAAGTAAAAGAGAGAATGAAAGTTGCCAAACCACACTGGTATAGTGCTGCCCAATCGGTTCCACGATAAATCCAATAACTGCAATTTGGTACAACTGCTCAACCATTGTGGTATTGAACCAGTGAGTCCACAATTTGCAATAATGAGAACTTTAAGGTTTTCAAAATGAAGAGTAGGATCAGTCGGCAATTCCTCATTATGGAAGTTCAGTGTAAGGACCAAAGTGCTTAGGTTCCGGCATTCCTGTAAAATTTTGAGGGCGGACGACAGATTAGAGACGCTGGAATTTGAGAGTGAGAGGTAAGAGAGGTTGTGAAAAGTCTTGAAGCTTTCTGGGATTTGGCCACTGAAGTTGTTCCGGGCAAGATTTAAGTTCCTCAAATGTGGACAAGAGGGAAGATTAGCAGGCACAGATCCATAAAACCGGTTAGAAGCTAAATCAAGAGAGGCCAGACTAGCCATTGCTGAACAATTAAGAACAATTCGACCCTCCAAAGAATTGTTCCTCAAATTAAGAGAAGTTATGGTGGGTGAATTGGATAAGGAAAATGGTATCTGACCAATGAAATTGTTTGAATGGGCTACAAAATCCTGTAACTTTGCCAGTTCATAAAAAACATCCGGGATGCTTCCAGAAAACCCATTAGAGGAAATATCCAAACGAATAAGGTTAGTAAGGTTACCGATTCCATTCTTCAGCTGTCCGGAAAGGTTGTTGCATTGAAGATTTAACCGCGCCAACCTCCGTAGCCGAAATATATCTTCAGACAACCCACCAGTGAGGTAATTCATGCCGAGAAAAAGATGCTCCAAGGAGCTACAATTCCCAAATCCTGGTGGAATATTACCAGAGAAATTGTTCTGAGATATGTCAATGGACTGGATTGAAGGTAAATCAATGGTCGAGGGAATTTCACCGGAGAAGTCATTAGAACTTATGTCCATGACTTCTAAATTTGGCAAATGGAATAGTGACGGAGGAAGCGAGTCTCGGAGGAAATTGTGGGAGAGATTGAGGGTTCTAAGCTGTCCCAAGTTGCCCAATGAGTCAGATAGTACACCATTTAGTTTTCTCTTGTCAAGCTCCAACTTGATAACTCTAGAGTAATTCACGGAATCTCTCAAACCGCGGGAGAAGGAAGAGGCGCAAGTGATGCCTGGCCATGTACAGCAATCAGAAGACGAATTGGTGCCCCAACCCTCAATTACTGACTCCAAACCCCTCAAGAAACCCTCCAATGCCCCCAGGTCATCCGGATGACATGTCAGGTTCTGGGAATTCAGAAGCCGAGATTGGAAGCAGAAGCAAAGAACAATGATCATCAACCAGAAATGCCTGACACCCATATTTGAAAAGAGCACACCCACAGGACAGAGACCGTACAATCAAGTGAAAGAACCAACCTTTTCAAGTATCAAGATATCTGGAATCAGGCTGATGATTTGGGCCATTTTGGTTGAGGAACAAATTAAGCAGCAAATACGAGCAAGACAAAGACAGATAGAAAATGGATGAAAAAAATATTGGTTTTCACCCTTGTGAATATAATAAAGAGAGAACACAGAAAAAGGAAAAGAACACCTGTCAGGCCGAGAAATGGGGTCAGTAAGAAAGATAGAAAGCTGCTTCTCTTTCTCTCCCCATAGCTTTCTTGCAGAGAGAGATTCTTGCTTGGAGTAGCAAAAGCAGTTGGGGGGAAAGAGAGAAAGTGGAGATGGGGAGAAAGTGGGCTTTGAGAGCTATCGTGAATCTTTAGTGGGAAAAGGGACAAAAGCTTTAGGTGGAGACTGGCTAAAGCCGGTCAGGTTTAGGGAGTTAATGATCTTAATACGTGGAACGGGGACAGCTAACACTGCTGAAGGGTAAAGAGAGAGAGAGCCAAAGTCAAAGGTGGGCGGCGACACGTGGTGGGACTTGTGCATTACGCTGCGCCGCCTGTATAAAAATTTGCAGTTGGAGATGAGGTGCCCATCGACACTATTGGCAACTCTTTCCGGTTGGAACGGTGGTTTGATTTGTACGGTCCATAATCCTTGGGGGAGGCTATCGACTTTAAACTGTTTACAAATACCTTACAAAATATTTTCTTTGACAACCATAAACAATCCCTAACCTTTCATATCATATGCATGGGTTATTAGTAACCTGCAAACACTCTTTTAATATAATTTATTTTTTAACAAAATAATTATAAAATTATTTTTATTTTTATCAAATTATCTATTTTGATGACAATAAACATAAAAAAAATTCACTTAAATCATGTCGCTCTTCATTTTTTTGTAAATACTAAAACTAAAATTTTAACATGCAAATACACTGCATTGGAAGGAACATTTATCTTTCTTCCTTGCAGGGGATAGCTTACTAGGAGTACAGATGTTATTTTGTTAATGGAAGATTTGGACCAATTCTAAAGATGAAAATCCTAACAACTTTGCCGACATTAGCCGTTGATACGGGTTTATCATTTGACTATAACAAACTTTTTGTAGAATATGAGAAAGACGAAGTCAACAGTGAAGCCCATAATTTTAGCACATGAAGAAGCTAACAGACAATTGACAAACAAGTTGACCAACACCGTGCCGCTTATAAAAGTAAAGGCCGACAAGCCGGGACGGCTAGTCTGAAAGCCATAAACAAAAGTCCGAAAACAGAGGCCACTGGAATCTACTCAAAAGTAAACACCTACCTCTAGGCGCTTTGTTTGTTTTATTTTTATTTTTTCTAAGAGTTTTGTTTGTTTTATTAGTACTTGTTCCTGTCATTTTTTTAAGGTACGTGGCTACAATAAAGAAAACAAAAACAAAAAACTGACAAAAGGACAAGGCTGATATCTTTTTAATTTATCCTGAATTATTCAAAAGATTATAGTTAAGTCGGTATCACCTACATTTATTATGATGCGGTGACCTGTTCATCCGATAGATAATAATTATGATTCAAATCGAACATTTGCAGCGGAACGTGATCTTATAGTGACAACCAAAAAAGTTGTTATCCTGGTTATTTCCTCCAACATTTAAAAAAAATGTATTGTTAATTAGCTCCTGCACATGAAAATCAAAGTTCAAGTATTAAAAATGACATGAAAGGTTAATACAGAAAACTCCTCATGTTTGGTCGTTTTTTCATTCAAAGATGTACCTTGTGTTTCAGAGATATGGGTATCCCATTTTTCAGAGTATCCAAAAGCTTCCTCTATTGAGTGTACTATCCAAAATCCTATGGTGGATGGATGACAACACGAGCCATCTGCGGCAGGTGGATGATGGGGGCGGTTTCATGGGTGGCGAGAGACCCACTTTGTTTTTCTTACTTTAATTTTTTTCCTCTCATTTTGTAGTCTTTAGTTTTTTTTTTTTTGTTAAGTACTCGCTTCATCTCTGGATTGTGACACCTTTTTTAACAAATGTTCCTCCGGTTTTTAACTTGATTATAGAGGTCCTTGAGTTTATAATTGTTATCAAATAAGTCCTTTTAAAATTTTATTCTCAAAATTAATGATTCATACATCAGTTCTAATCATAAGTTCACACGTGCCATAAAAAAATTAAAATAATGTGACTTATAATTTTTTAAAAAAAAATTTCTAAATCTTTTCTTTTAAAAATAGTTTAAATAATTTAAATTTGTTTTATTATTTAAAAACACAAAATTAGGAAAAAAAATCATGAAAAAAAAAAACTTACAAAAATTACAAGTCACATAATTTTAGTTTTGGTTGACATGTGTATTGGAACTGGATTCATAACTTTATTGATAAAAGTTTAATAAGATACTTGTTTGATAAAAATTGTAAACTTAGGGATTTTTATAATCAATTTAAAAATTTAATAACTATTTATTAAACTGGGTCAAAACCCAGGAACCAAATAAGTATAGAACTCTTTTTTTTATTCTTTTGGTCATAACAAGCTCATGTCATTGATTTGTGGAGGATCAAAATCCTCAGTCACATGCTCAAGGAAAGGGGAGCCAGACCCTCCAAAAAATAAAAAGCATAGAAGCCTAATCTGAAAAAGGCCAGAGCTTAAATGACCGGTGAAAATGGAGCACACAGTAACTCAAAGAAATAGAGGAAAGATCTCGCTAGGAGGAGAGGCGATCTCGACCAATGAGAGAAAGTGTCGAGTGAATGACATGAACAAAAGGTTCAGAAAAGTGAGATTTTTTTTTACAAGATCTGGCTAAGAGAGACCAGAATGGAAGGGAAGATGGACGAGAGACGAGAAGAGGCGGAGCTCTTCCCGCGGCAGGAGAGGTTAGAGGGAGAGGGGGCAATCAAAGTTATGTTTTATGTGTTGGTTGCAAAAATTTCATACCTCCAAAATTTTCATCCCAATAAAATAACTCCCTAAAATTCTCTATTCTTATCAAATCATCACTTTCCACTCTAAATAAATATTAAAAATTCATATAAATTATTTATCTCCTTACTTTCTTACCGATTTCAATACTTCAAAATTTTTACAATCAAACATTACGTTAATTTATTATAGAGAAAAGTCAGAGGGGGGGGGGGGGGTCTCTAAAATTATAGGAGGCTCTGTCGTCTGTAGTGTTTGCTTTTGTTCTGTTATTTTTCTCATCGCTGGGGATCACTTAAAGTGACATCTTTTAGTAGTGGATGTGATAACTTCAAAAGAAATGATAACCTTGTAGTTAGGGTGGCAGTACATTTTACAAATATATATGATGTAGTGCGTCCCGCATGGCAAAATTAAAGGGTAGTACAATGCCAGTTATTATTATTTGATGCTCTGTTAACTTTTTGGACCGAAGCTTGTTAGTGGACCTTTTCCATGTCTTTAAAAAGCACGATTAACACTTGTATACTTAGTTTCTTTAATGACTCGTTTAGTAATTTCAAGTGGATAATAGTTTTCTCTAATTTGTTACCAGAGAGTTAGACCGTCAAATTTTTAAAAAATAAACACATTCAAATTCTACGTCATTTAATGTTATTCATATTAATTATCTGACAGTATGAATTCTATATTATTTAATATTGTAGCTAGATGGTCTAATTCGAACATCAAATTAGAGAAAAAAAATATAAGTTGGATTGGTAGTCAATTTCATTATTAATTCTTCAGTTGGAAACCAAACACATTCATTTGGGGCATGTTCATTTTGAAAAAAGATTTTTACAATTTGAAAAATTTTGAGAATTTTTAGGTGATGTATGAGTTATATTGATATTTGTGTAGAAGTTGTTGACCTTGATTAAAAAGTGAGAGAAGAGAAGTGATGTTTTTTAAAGTTGTTATTTGTAGATTACCTTTATTAGGATGTATGTAGAAGAGAAAATATAAAATAATATTTGTATTGATATTTATTTATAATATTTATTATAATTCCGAAAATTCCTTTTATGTTCCACTTTTTTTTATTCTGAAAATAATATTTAGATTGATGGTTTTTAATTTTTTTTATTGTGATACAAATGTTGATATTTATTTATACTATTTATTATAATTATGAAAATCTCTTTTTATTATTTTCTATTTTTAATTGTGATACAAATGTTGATATTTCTTTATAATATTTATTATAAGTTTGAAAATCTCTTTTATTATTTTCTATTTTTAATTGTGATACAAATGTTGATATTTATTTATAATATTTATTATAATTATGAAAATTCCTTTTATTTTCTATTTTTATTTTTTATTGTGATACAAATGTTGATATTTACTTATAATATTTACTATATTTCTGAAAAATCCCTTTTATTTCCTATTTTTTATTCTGATACAAATGTTGCTCGCGTTGTCAATGTTCTTTGTAACTAACTCCTGGTAGTCAGGAACAAAGGCCTCTAGATCGCCTTACTCTATCAAGAAATTGTGAACAACATCACATGCCATTATGATATTCCGCTGAATGGTTAGCTTATATCGTGGCATCTTGTCAAGATCAATTTTTCTCTTAATTATTTTTAAGTGTACTTGAACACTATTACACAACTTGATAAGCTCAAATTTTCATAATGTAGGTATTTAAAGAAGTTTTGGAATGGATTGGACACTTTCAAGATGCTGATTTTTTATCTCCAACACTTATAAGTGTCGACACATTGCACTGACACCAGAAAGCTGAATTTATGGATAGGTAGATGGAAGAACAAAAACTCTCTTAATAGAGTGGATATGAAAATGAAAGACTCTATCTCTTTATTCACACAAAGACAAGGATATGAAAGTGTGTTTTGTGTGAAAGCTATGAGAAATATAGAATAAGAAGGTTTATAATATTTCTCAAGTAGTAGAAATGATATGTGGTCGTTGGGTTATCATTTTAGATGAAATGAAGGTGTATTTATAGGTCACATATGAAAACTAGCTGTTTATAGTCGTTGGGAGTTTTTGCTAAAACGAGTCGATTGACCGCTACATGAACCGGTCGACCGCTTCAAGTTACCGTTACTCCAACGGTCATATTGTCAGAAGCTCAACGGCTCTTTTGTCAAAACCAACCGGTCGACTGCTACATGAGGCGGTCGAAGTACCGGTCGACCGCTTGAACAGCCGGTCGACCTCCTCAACTTAAGCATGATCTGGTTCTTTTAAAAACAAGGTTTTTGACCACTTTTAAACACCCAATTTGGAAGACATACTTCCCATAAGTATATGAAGGTTTGGAGATTTGATTGGGGTGTTTTTGAAACCTATAAAAATATTTTAATCTTTCAAATAATACTTAAAACGGTTTATGCATGTTTTGAAAGATATGCAAGTGCGTGATTCAAATCCTTATCAAATGTGAAATAAAGAGTTACAAGGATTATACCCTAAGGTCTTTGAATCTTCTCTTTAAGCTCCTTGCATCTTCTTGTTCCTTTTTCTCCAAGGTTTAGCTCTTTTTGTCAAGTTGTCTTTGTCTTTGAAGATGTCCATTTTGTAAACTCATCCATTTATTGAAATTATCAAAATCTCAATTGTGCACAAAAGCCAACAATTTTACCGTCTAAAGAATCCTCATTCATGGTTAACTAGCCAATTTTTAGATGATGTTAGAGTTGTATTGGTGTTTGTGTAGAAATTATTGAGGTGTAATTTCGAATTTCTTTTTTATTTTTTTTATTATAATATAAATATTTGAAAGTATTTTAAACAAGAAAAAGAGAAAGAGAAACAATTAATGCCGTTGAAAAATAAAATAAAATAAAAAGGAGAAGAAGAAAAAGACAAACTACTAATGCGATTGAAAAAGTAAAAAAAAAAAAAAAAAGAAGAAGAATAGAAGAAGAACACAAAAGCGTGATTCACACTACTGAGGAGTTGCAGGTATGACAGGGACAGGGCAGGGTATCGCAGATATGATAGGGGAAAAAATTGCGGCAGTATTTAATGGTCAGATGAAATGACCATATCACCAAAGCCTCACCATCGAGTGGTTAATGCGTTGAACGTGTGGGCCACATATTTTTTAAAATTCCGGTTTTGCCTTTCGGTATTAATGTCCTCAAAGCACTATTTGAGGGTATATTGGTAATTTTTCATACGCATGGTCAAGGTAAAAATGAAAAATAATTAACTAGCTCCTAAATTTAAACATATTCGGTTTCCAATACACATATATTGGATTCGCATTCTCAAATTATCGACTAAACGAACATACCCTGGTAAATTTAAGTTGGTCATCGTGTGATCAGGAAAAAGTTGTTTTAATAATATAAGGGAAATTTGCTTTTTAATCCTTAGGTTTTGAGCCCTTTTTAATTTTAGTCCTTAACTTTCAACCTTCAAAATTTTAGTCCTTGAACTTTCATTTTTGTAAAATTTAGTCCTTCCGTCAGTCTGCCGTCAATTTTTGTACCGGTCAACCGCCAATTTTGAAGCGGTTGACCAGATATATGTTTTGAAAGTGAGCGGTCGACCGGTACATGTAGCGGTCGTCCGCTTCATGTACCGGTCGACCGATACAAATTTGTCGACAAACTGACGGCAAACTGACGGAAGGACTAAATTTTACAAAGATGAAAGTTCAAGGACTAAAATTTTGACCCTCTAAAATTCATGATTAAAAATGAAAATGAGTTAAAACCTAAGGACTAAAAAGCAAATTTTCCATAATATAATTCAAAAACCGTATTCCTTCTTGATAAAGAACAGTGCCGGGAAGAACGACCGGTGTGTGTTTTATAGAACAATGCTTAGTCAAGAAAAAGAAGCTTTGCCAGTCGTACGTTTCGAAGAAGTTGACCAAAAAATGAATATATTCTTCTAGACTTTCGTTATCTTTAATGCTCATGTTCCTCGAGATGTCTACTTCTACGACATTCACATTTTCCTCCAGCCATATTTTGCCGGGACTCCGCTTTTCCAATATTTAATATGGTAAGGGGCCGCCGGAAAGTCTCAGATCGAATTTTCGACCGGCAGAAACTGAGGTCCGCAGTGACGTTTCCTAGCCGGCCAGAGAATAGTCAAATACAGACGGGAAGCGGCAGGTGGACGATGTTTTGTGTTCAGACTCTCTTAGAGATCCTGTCCACAAAATTATTGGGATGTTTGAGGGTGAAAATTTTGAGTATTGGAGTTTGAGAAATATTATAAAGTAAAGATATGTTATGAGAGTCGGTAAAAAAAGTAAAGAGAGAAGATTTTTAATAAGTATTATAATAATAATAAATTATGTGGTAAATTTTTTATGATTAAACAAACATACCCATATTTGATTAGGGGGCTCAAGCGAGTACACACGTCGTCGTTTAAGCTTATAACATATAATATAACCCATAACTCTGTAAACTATATGTCGTTGGAGAGCAATTATGCCTAAACTTAACTTGAACAATGAATGAAATCCATCAACAACCTATGGCTGGAGACGACTTGTGTAGACACATGAATATTTTTGTTAGACTTGCCTGAAATCTTCAATTGAATAGTTACCCTAACACCAAATTCTTGAAGTGACTTTACACCTCCTTCATGCCCTCTAATTTCATTCATTTTCAGTACCGTGCCCCATCAATTTGTTTTCGCTCGCTGTAGTGGCCGCACCGAAAAGGTATGTACAGTGGAGGTTGATTTCTCTTTATTAATAAAATTTGTGGACTTGCATACACAAAATACGTTGATTATTCTGACAAATAAGATTTATTAATGAAGCATTTTCCAAGCTAAAATAAGATTGTTCTGTTTCAAGTGGTCGATCCACTTGACCGGTGGCACCGGTTGACAAGAACAAAAGAACTTTTAAATTTATTTTTACCTGACAAACACCTGTCGAACTACTAATCCCACCCATAGAAGAAAATGTGCCTGACGTATGGACCTACATGTCCAGTGAAAAAAGCTTGCCTATATTTATGTTGAATGTGTCTCAAGCGATCGATCCGTTTTGAGTGTACAAAACTAGCCAGTTGAGCAAGAATCTACAATATTCTTGAATTTAAAATTGGCTAAAATAATACGCGTGCATATGTAGTATAGATGTTTCTTGCCCCTGCCACATCATTGACAAAAAAATAACCCCTAATCGACCATCTCGTCCAACATCAACTCTATTCAAAGTCGAAACAAAATCGATTTGGTTATTTAATCATTTATTCGATTTGGTTATGGAACAAAATCGAAAGCCAGTTTTGACGATGATCTTCTTCGAATTTCGATATAATTTTTCCTCAACCAAACAGAGGATAGTTAAGGATTTCAATGGAAATCCCAGCATATGAAACATAATTATGCACCTCTGCTTGACTGTCGAGAAAAACATAAAGAAAAATTCAATTGCTGCAACGCAACCAAAAGAGAGACAATTCAGTGATAAAATTTTAAAAATTACTTTTTCCTGCAGAAGATGCAACAATTTCAGCAACACAAAGTTCCACTACATCATATTGAGGGAGAGAATTACAAAAAGAAGAAAAAAATCAACCCTAAAAACCAGATCTATAGCCAAAACCACTGAGGCAGAGTAGGTACCTGCAAGCGAATTTGCAACGAAAGTTGTATTGATTCATAAATTTATACAAGAGCTTGAGGTTGTCCATCGATAGAGTCTCTTATCAACATTTTATTGTGACAATAATAGTGTTATAGCATAGGCAGTGAAATCAAGGGCCCATAAGAGGACAAAAGCACATAGAAAGAAGGTTCCATCTTATATGGGGCTTAATGAACCGAGGTGATGTGGTGATGGCCAAAGTAGTATCAGCTAAGAATATTGCAGACTCATTCACAAAGCCTTTGACTCAAAGATGTTTGAGAAACTTTTAGAGACGATAGGTGTCAGATATATATGTATGAGTGGTTTCGAGTTCAAGTGAGATATTATAAGATATATGCTCTCAAAACTAGTTATTGAAGAATAATTTTGATATAATTATTTATTTATTTATGAGTATTATGTTGTGACATAAGATGTCCCACAGTTTTATAATTGAGTAGCATTGTAGAAAATTCATGCCGAGGTTTATTGATTCAAAGGTGAGGAGTATGATTTTTCGAATTATTGTTCACTTGACGATTGTTCTAGATCGAAACACATATTTATGTGTACATAGGTCAATGTTAGATGTCTGCCCTCAAAACTAATACTTTTGCATAATTATGTGATAATTATTATTGTTGAGTAATCATTTGTATATTATTTTGGGTACATGAAATGACATAAGATGTCATATTTCTAATGACATAAGATGTCATATTGTTGAGCAACATTGTAGAAAGTCAAGTCAATGCTTAATGAATCATAGGCGGGATGACTTTTCAGATTTTTATTGACGGCTTACTTTGTTTTAGACCGAGGTACATGATAATGTACAAATAGGTCTACACTTGTTGTGCCTCTATAAGATAGAATGATGGACTCCGTCATTGAGGTCAGTGGCGGATCCAGGATTTTAGTTAAGGGGGGGCAAATTCCTAAAGCAAAATGACGTCTCAAAAAATTTTCCTGCGTAATGCAAAAATGACAATTCACAAATTCAATTTCAATTTTAACAAATGGCAAATCGTGTTTTGCAAACGCAGCCACTCCATTCCTGCTCTAGACACAACTGTTGGTCATTAAGTGGCACAATTGAGCATGTAAGTCCAGGTCCCAACATGCCATTCCAATCAGGTTATGCGCAAAATCAACAATGATGTATGCTTTGTCTTGGACTAGAGGTGAAATGTCAGTTGTGAGATTCTTGTATTGTACTTAGAAAAAGAAGAAGAAGAGATTCTTGTATTGAATTACTAGTAGAAAGTTGCCATATCCATATACAATCAATTTGGTTGGCCCATGCACTGCACTTGACCTTCACAACACACGAGTGATAAGGGCCGAATGGTTTACACTCATCCCTGTACCTGGAGGCTGGAAGACAAAGACAACATAAAAAAGTTTTATGGAAATATAAAAATGTGGCTAGCGCTCCTTCCGGTCGTTACATGCTCGGCACCATAGATGGCCCAAAAACAAATCATGCCATGTTGCAACTGATCTTGAGTATTGACTCAAATAGCTAGAATTACAACAGGAATTTACTTACATCTCTTGTCGAGGTCTTATGCAAGGAATAAACTGCTTGAGAAGCAACCTGTCAGAACAAGCAATACATGGAACATATATTACGAATTTCAAGTATAATTGCTCAGACGCACTCCAAACATCAGACTTAAGAGACATTCCTGATTTTACCTTCAAAGCCACAAATAGGAAATCCATATCAGCTCCCTTCTTCCGGGTTCCAAATGGAGGATTCATTACAACAGTATCAACAATTTGACCTGAATAAGTGATCACAAAAATAAAAGGAACAAATTATTCAAGAAATGTTAAATCATGAAGTGAACAGCTCTGTCTGATGAAACTCTAATGTTAAAAACTTCTGCCTTCCTTAATGCATCCACAGAAATATATTATCAATTACAGGCTCAGATGTCGTCAGTAGAAACTGTAAGAGAGCTGATCCACCAATTACCCTAGTGCCCCGTTTTTCAACTTTTTTTAAGTATATATACCTCAAACCATCCTAACCCCAAAAAAAAAACCAAAATAGGTAAGGCGGGGAGGGAGATACTCCAACACTAGCTGTACACACATAATAACTAGCTCCCCAAATTCAAATTTATCTAACTGCTACAATAATTTCTCAGACATTGGACACTGGAAGTTGCTGCCATTCATGCTTCTTGTGAACATAAACATTCACAAGGCACCTCCATCCCGAACTCATCTTCAGAAAAACAAACTATGCGAGGTGAAACCTATAACGGGCCATGCTATACAGTTGAAATATATCTGCTCACTTCCAAACTGTCTGGCAAAGTTTCTCATGGTTCAAGATTGCTGTTAATTGCTAGATGACAACTACCGTCTATGAGATACATAAGTGATAAAAAAAAGATGAGAAAAAGCAATTATACATAGTTGATATATGGGGTTAGGTTTATGAATCCAGAATTAAAATCTCGACTAAGACTTAAAAGCGAAAATGAATATGAGAAACCAAAAATGAAAAACGAGGAGAACCATGGTACTCACTCTGCATCCAAAAGTGCTCCTGCAGCACCCAATGTCCCACAGCCACAACCGAAATCGACCACTACCTTGTTGCTCACATCCCCAAATGAATTCTCGGCCTGATATGTTTCAATCATGTCAGACGTCAAAACGAAAAGGTACTACAACAACAATGTGATTCCATAATGTTGAATCCGTCAACAATCACAGGAAAAAAGACCGCTTTTGGCATTACGCACACAATTAACAGCCTTGCGATTAGCCCGGCTGCCCGGGTAAACGCAACTTCAAAATAGCGAAGTAATAAGTGGCTTCTTAGCTTTAGAATTAAAGAGATTGTAAAATTGCTTAATTTACCAGCCGACAAGAATTATCGACAAAGACCAAAATCAGAAAACGAATAATACGAATGGAGAAACGGATAGTTGAAGCAAAAGAGTCAGAGATAGGGAAGGAACACGACAGTAAGAGCGCTAAGAAAAATTAGGGGGAGCGAGAGATTGTTACAGTGAAAAGCATGCGAGAGGCAATGTGAGGTCCAGTTGGGTATTGCTCCAGCTCCACCTGCGGCGGTGAAATTCACACAGGACCATCAGGAAGCGACTCTAAAACTGCTATGCACGCAAAATCACACCGTTGGCGTTTCGTAGAGAGGGAAAGAGAGAGAAACCTTGGGGTTGGAGAACTGTTGAAGATCATCGTCCGGGGAGGCTGAGAATCTGAGATGGAGACTTGGAGAGGCTGGCTGGAGAGTCCTCTGAGAGGCCGATACCCCTTCCTAAGGGGGGCGGCCAATATTAAAAAAATTAAAAATTAAAAAAAGTATGAGAGATTTTTCAGGCGATGGGGGCAGCCGCCCCCATCGCCCCTCGCTAGATCCGCCTCTGATTGAGGTGGTGACCTTAAGCAGGCGAGTGATTGCAAATGTAAGAGTACATGCACTGAACTAGATCAAATATGAATACTTTATGGAAACGATCACTGATGTAGAGAATGATATTCCGCACAATTAGCTTATGTTGTCCTTAGAGAATGTGCTTGTGCTTTGACTGAGTCATTTAGTGATGATCTATCGTAAATCAAATATTCCAGATAATGTTGGGCATTGTGCATAGTAAGTGAATTTGTATAATTGCTCAATATGAAATCCACCAGTCTCTTGATGAGACAGTATATTCATTATGTCTTTATATTGTTGGACTCATAAAAATGTTGCGCAACGAGATTTTGTGAAAAATATTTTCACATTTTTTACTTATATTATATATTAAGTAAATATTTGCGAAAAAATTTTTGTAAAGTTTTGGAAGTCCAACTTGGTACAGACTGAGAATTAAGAATTATACGAGTTAGGGACTTACTCGGTGATATTATTTCAATCCTATTTGCTCATGTGGAATATAATATGATGAAAGGATAAATAAGCATATAATTGTTAGCAAAAAGGATTTCACAAAAACAATCTCAGTATCTTGGAGTTTAATTGTAATATGTTAATAGACATGATCACAATTTGTAGAAGCCCATAAATTCGGAATACAAAAGAGTTAAATACATGTCATGCCCCTGTGGTATGCGGTAATAGCAAATATGCCCCTGAGGTAAACAAAGTCATTTTCATACCCCTGAGGTAAACATTCATGAGCAAATATGCCCTTTCATTATTTACCTCAGGGGTATGAAAGGGCATATTTTCTCCTGAATGTTTACCTCAGGGGTATAAAAATGACCTTGTTTACCTCAGGGGCATATTTGCTATTATCGCATACCACACACTACAAAAAAAACAGGCTACAACAGCGGTCGAAAAACCGCTGGCAAAAGCCTAAAAAACGCTGCTAGACTTTTACCAGCGGTTTTTTACCGGCGTTTTCCGACCGCTGCCTTTTCTCCGTCGGGAATGCCTTCAACAACGTTTTTCAAAAACGCTGGTGATTCCTACCTTTTCACAGCGATTTTTTAGCGGCATTTTAAAAAAGCGCTGGTAATTCCCCCGCTTATAGCAGCGGTTTTTGTAGCGGCGTTTTAAAAAAGCGCTGGCGTTTCCCCGATTACAACAACAGTTTTTTAGCAGCGTTTTAAAAAACGCAGGCGTTTCCCCGCTTTTAGCAGCGGTTTTTTAGCGGCGTTTTTAAAAAACGCTGGCGTTTCCCCGTTTACAGTAGCGGTTTTTTAGCAGCGTTTTAAAAACGCTGGCGTTTCCCCGCTTTTAGCAGAGATTTTTTAGCAGTGTTTTAAAAAAGCGCTAGCGTTTCCCCATTTACAGCATCGGTTTTTTAGCAACGTTTTTAAAAACGTTGACGTTTCTCAGCTTTTAGCAGCGGTTTTTTAACGGCGTTTTTAAAAACGCTAGCGTTTCTCCTGATTTAGGGAAATTGGCAGTTTAGTCCCTAGGTTTATACTCCTTTGGCAAAATGGTCCCTCAATTTTAAAATTCAAATTTAAGGCCCTTAAACTTAATACTTTTGATGTAGAGGTCCTTCCGTTACGTTTCGGTCAATAAACTTAACGGACACGTCAGGGAGAATCCAACCTGGCACGAAATATTCGTTTAAAATAGAAGCACTGCTACAGATATTTTCATCTTTTTACAACCGAGCAACAAGTAACAAAAACCTAATGTTCTGCATCTCTTTCTTTCTGAAGAAGAAGAAGACTACGACGAAGATCGCAAAGTATATTTACAAAAATAAGGAAAAAAATGATCCCCCCTAAGTCACCATATCGAACCTGTCTCTTCTCTCTCCTAAGCTCACTGACAGTCTCTGAAAAAAGTTGTAAAAATTGTGGAGAAGCGAAACCGAGATGCTCAGAAGAATTCGTCGGAGATTAATTAATTGAGGAGGTCGTGGAGGTCACGCGACTGGTCGCTGCCAAGACGGAGGGCCTCGATGATGCGCTCGAAGACGAGCACGTGGCAGTGGATGCGGAGGACGCCTTTCTGCTCGTATCCGTACTCCTGAGCCGACTTGTTGAGCAGCTTGACGAAGATCGGGTGGTTGAGGAGCT
Organism: Myrica gale; assembly: GCA_963930655.1. NCBI lineage: Eukaryota > Viridiplantae > Streptophyta > Magnoliopsida > Fagales > Myricaceae > Myrica > Myrica gale. Next base: position 9,839,680 of record OZ005612.1, on the reverse strand, counting down.
CCGCCGACACCACGAACCGCTCCATCTCGTCGCCCACGTAGACGGGGAAGTGGCCCTGGGGAACCACGGGGGACTGAGAATATTTATGAAGAGGATGATGTTTGAATCCATTATCAAATCCATAGCTTCTCTACTCTTCCCCCGGCACCACGCTTCTTTCTCTGAAGTGGAAGGGATTCCGCGGCAAAACAAATTGACAGATATCAACATGAAGAATATGAAGATTTTTCCCCAAAAAGGTCATCCAATATCTGCTCCACCATTTTGATGGTCACCTGAATCGCAAACGTTAGAGAATCAGCTTCACCTTAAATATTTATGTTCCCCTAGTTTGGCTATGGCTTAAGAGTGTTCTTACATACTGCTCTTTTACCTTAAATATTTATGTTCCCAAATGTTGCTACACAAGCTTTTGTAGATAACCTGAGGGAGATAGCACCCAAGATTTTTCCAGTGAGGGAACTGGCTAGGTTTACGATTGTCACTCTTCTCTGGAAAATGAGGAAGAGCAATAAGGGAACCAAGCCTGTCATCAACTTTAAGACTGGTGTTGATCATTTTTGGCTCCACACGGGTGGAAAGGCTGTCATAGATGGCATTGGGTTGAGCCTAGGACTAAGCGAGCATGATCTAGAGTCGGCAAGGATGACACTGCACCGGTTTGGGAACACGTTGGCTAGTAGCTTTTGGTATGTTCTGGGGTACATGGAGGCCAAGAAAAGGCTCAAGAAGGACGACAAAGTATTCATGATAAGCTTTCTGTGGGAGGTGGTGAGGGATTTGGGCGATGGAAATGTGTGGAAGGATTGCATCGATGGCTACCCTCCAGAGTCCTTCGTCGATCTTCGTCGTAGTCTTCTTCTTCTTCAGAAAGAAAGAGATGCAGAACATTAGGTTTTTGTTACTTGTTGCTCGGTTGTAAAAAGATGAAAATATCTGTAGCAGTGCTTATATTTTAAACGAATATTTCGTGCCAGGTTGGATTCTCCCTGACGTGTATTGTACTTCCGTTAAGTTTATTGACGGAAACGTAACGGAAGGACCTCTACGTCAAAAGTATTAAGTTTAAGGGCCTTAAATTTGAATTTTAAAACTGAGGGTCCATTTTGCCAAAGGGGTATAAACCTAGGGACTGAACTGTCAATTTCCCCCTGATTTATAATAGCATTTTTAGCGGCGTTTTTAAAAACTCTGACATTTTGCCTTCCTGCTATAGGCCAAAAACGTTGTTATAAGTAATTTTTTCATATATTTTCTTGTACATGCTTTTTTAATCGGTAATTCAAATTTATTTTAATAATTATAATTAATTAAATGTAAAAAATTAAAGAACAAGAATTATAAAACAAAATATATTTAATCATTGATTAATAATATTTTACAACAAACACAAGAATCTCTACAAGTGATCTAAAAAGTAACAAATTTCTAATCTAAAATAACAATAAGCAAGAACTAACTAAAATATTCAAATACAACACAATAATCAAGGATCAATTAAAATCTTGCCCCTTTAACACATCGACGTCCTCTTGAATTCTCAATCAGCCCTAAATGTACCAAAATGAGGAAGAGATTAGTTAATCTCACTGGGAAGCAATAAAGAATATGACAATGAGAAATACTTAACAATAAATTCAACAAGTTATTGTATGCTAAAAACAGCTCCCTCTAATAGATTCAGATACAACAATATAATATATATATATATATATATAAGTTAGTATCACAGAGAAGAAGCAACTCAACTCTAGCAAATAGCAAAATATTGATAACTCATCATACCAAGAAATTTGAAAGTAAACTGAAAAAAACCTTGTTCTATCTATTTTCGCTGTCAATGCTCTTGTCTGAACTGTCCCTACGATTTGCACTGCAAGAAAAAAACATTATCAGAATAAAGGGTTCAAATGACCAGCATCTATTTCTTTGGCATGGATTATAACAGAAGGAAGATAAAAACAAAAGACTAAAACCTTCTTCCAATAACAAACCGCACAACTACACCCTTCTCACTCCATGTACTAGCATCCATGTCTGCCAGGGCACACTGACTGCTTTGATATCCTTCTCATACTCAAGTTTGTCCAAGCTAACAAGTTTGCAAAAGATTTTGAAAATTCTAATCAACATCAAGATATCTTACACCTATCCATTCCATAGCACATCATTATGTGCAACATCTTTCCACTGTCCACGTAGCAAAGAAAACACAACTCAAAACATTTAGCTGGTCTGGCATTTCAAAAAGTGTGAGGTGAATAGAAGAGAATAGGGGAGGGGTGACCCTACGGGAAGAAAATCTCACAATTTTAATCAAAAGAGAAATTCTTACATGTAAGTAACACTGAAAATGGAAAGCTTTCTTTAAAAGAATATCACCATAAGGAATAAATTAATATTCAAAGAATATGATATGATTAGCTTGCCTTCTGAACAAGGAAACATTTCCGTACAGAGGAGAATAGAGCTTCTAAAGAGACTCGAAGCATCCAAAAAGCAACATTTGATTTGACTCCACTGTTAATCCTCCACTCGCACAAAAATTTTCCATGTGAAAGACCCCTTTGTCTTTTGAATTAAGCATCACATGCGGGGGGGGGGGGGGGGGTCTTAGGCCTAGTTTTTCTAAAAGACTTTGCTGCGAATCTGTAAGGTAGCAGGCAGGAGTTGTCCACCCTAACGAATATGGGCAGTTTTAAATGGAAGTAAATCTAGAAGCAAGGCTTAAATCCTCCGAGAATCAGAAAATACACCACCGGAGGAGGAAATCCACAAAAAGTACAACCAAGAACCCCTAAGAGTGCACAAATCTGATAGTATTATTTACAACAACAACAACATCAAAGAACATGAATTCCTCCTGATTAAATCACAACACGTGACAGACGAGGAAACCAGAACCAGAAGCAAAAACCGTAGAAAATCCCCAAGAGCTAACCGATTCCGGAGTCGTCAAGAATGCATCCAGTGACCGATTCGAGCATCACAACAGTGACACGGTCCAGTAATACCCCACAAAATGAAATCAAAATTAAAAAATTACCAGGAGATATTTGAGATTGGTGGTGCTAATATCCTCCTAATTGGTTTCATTTGTCGAGAACAGGCCCATCTTATTCACCATTTGCTCACACTTCTCGAGAGCCTCGAGACCCTTCCTAACCAGCTCCTAAATTTTTCCAAATACCCCACAAAATCCAAAAGAAAACACGTCAATTAAAACCTTGGAGTTCATTATTCGGGGAATTAAAGGTCTGGATAAGCTTACCTGATCGGCGTTGGGCTCTGAGCAGATGAATGGATCTTACGGGCTTGTTCGAAAACAGATGGGAGAGGAACTTCCTCCATTTGCATTCACTGGACATATCGAAACCCTAGAAATTGGGAACCTGAGAGCGGAGGGGTTACCTGAGCCAATTTGACAATAAAGATCAGTGAGCACAAAAAAGGGAGGGAGAGAGAGAGTGAGTGAGTCTTACAGAGCAGGTTTGGGGAAGGATAGAATGAGGGAGACGAAGGTGCGAAGAGGAGAGAGCCCGTGTTGAGAGAGAGAATGATCGAGAGAGCTGAGAGATGGAGAGTCGAGAGAGAGAATGATTGAGAGAGCGCGGGGGTTCTAAAAGTTTTGGAAAATTTGGGCACGCTGGGTTGCCGCGGACAATTCCGCGGGTAATACATTTTTCAACTTAATTATTTGTTTTTTTGACAAATTTTTAAAAACATCAGTACATTAAAGCACATATATATTAAATAAATTTTATACATGTATATTAGACAAATATATAAATTATAGGGGTAAAGTCATAGTTAGCCCATTATGTTTTGATAAAAATAAATAGATACCCTTAATTTGCAATCCCACAATTTGAGACCCATAACTTTTAAAACTTATCAATTTTCGCCCCCGTCTAAATTAAACGTTAAATCAGACGGAAAAGTATGAAAAATGACCAAAATGCCCCTCCAAGAAAATTACTAAAATGCCCCTCCGTTGGACTTAACGCCTAATTTCAAATGAGGGCGAAGATTACTAGGTTTTGAAAGTTATGGGTCTAAAATTGATGAATTGAAAATTAAGGGTATTTATTTGATTTTTTCCGAAACATAGGGGCTAATTATGACTTTACCCCTAAATTATATGACAATTGTATTTATTGGAATTATATTGCTATTTCGTTATTATAATTTAATTAATGATATAATATATATATATATATAATATACTAAATATCTGATAATAAAAATATACTAAATAACTTATTTCTCAATAACGATCTACTAAATACATTGACACTATATATATACCTTAAGATTTGTTTGTAAAGTGAGAGGACATTGATCATGTTACTATATGATCTTTACCATAACTTGATGGTTATAGCACTTAGTGTTAGTTCTAAGGTTACATGATAACTTTGGTCATTTAATTTTGATAATAACAAATTATTTGTAAACTTTTCTAAAGATGTTATCTTATTTTATAAATCACGAGCGTACATATAACACATGTATGACAACTAAAAAAACCAATCCTTCTTATTGTGCTAATAGATATATCTTTGTCCTAAGTAATATATTCCTAGTAAACTGATGTGTATATATATAATTTTGTTTTATAATACCTTAATTGGTATATATGTGATAGAATTCAAAACCTCCATGGTTAGATATTATTCAATTCGATTGACATACTTTACACGTTTTAAGTTATGTACTCTAATTGCATAAGCTAATCTCACAATATATTTTTGTTTGAAAGTAAATAATATGTCGTAGTTAAATAGTATTATATTACTAATTATTATTTTTTATAAGTACTAATTATTCAAAATAATATACAATAATGACTTCATTGGTATTGAATTAACCAAGTAATTTTTTTAGGTTGTGCTTGTAGAGAATGTTTATTCATTCTTTACATACTTTGTATATATAATGACATATAATATATAAGTATAAACAAAATAATTTTACTGTCAATTAACAGCGGTCTTTTTAACGGTCGTCCACAAAAGCTTTCTTGCTTCCTTACGGTCTAAAAATGCTGGTATAGTAGGTCTTTTGGCCTATACCAGTGTTTTTTAGGCTATGGAAGCGGTATTTTAGCAGTGTTTTTTAAAAACACTAGTGTTTCCCCACTTTTAGCAGAGTTTTTAAAAACGCTGGTGTTTCCCGCTTTTAGCAGCGGTTTTTTTAGCGGTGTTTTTAAAAATGTTGGCGTTTCCCCGCTTTTAGCAGCGGTTTTTTCGCGGCGTTTTTAAAAACGCTGGCGTTTCCCGATTTTAGCAGCGTTTTTACGCCAGCATTTTTAAAAACGCCGCTAAAAAATCTCTGCTAAAATCAGGAAACGCCAGCGTTTTTAAAAACGCCGCGAAAAAATCGCTGCTAAAAGCGGGGAAACGCCAGCGTTTTTAAAAACGCTGCTAAAAGCTGGAAACGCCAGCGTTTTTAAAAATGCCGCTAAAAAACCGCTGTTAAAACTCTTTTGACTTTTAACAGCGGTCTTTGTAACGACGGTCATCAAAAGCGCCGCTATAGGTGACTTTTAGCGGCGATTTTTTACCGTCGTTACAAAGACCGCTGTTAAAATTCAAAAGAGTTTTAACAGCGGTTTTTTAGCGGCGTTTTAAGAAAGCGCCGCTATAGGTTCCTTTTAGCGGCGTTTTTCGCGACCGCCGTTAAAAGTACCGCTGTTAAAAGACGGTTTGTTTGTAGTGACAGGTGCATGACATGCATTTAACCCAATACAAAATATAAGGGGGCTTAATGAAAAAGAGTTTTTCATGATGATCCTATGATCGAGATTTGAGGTCTCTAAAGATCTCACGCTATAGCAGAGTTGAGTTCTGAGTCAGCCATTATAAATAGCTCAGAAGCTCATTTGAGAGATAACAAAATCATTTGAATGTTGGAGTTTCTCTCTCTAACTCTTTCTCAAACTTGTGTACGTGGATCTGAAGGAGACAGAATACTTGGGCTGCTTTGATTCAACGATCATGTCCGCTGCGCTCTCCCGGTTCCAAGAAGTGGTATCGGAGCGTCAGATCTGTGAAATCTCACTGTTCCAAGTTAGTTTCTCTCTCTACCTTCCCGCACGTGTTCTTCGCGATTCAAGTGATCCGTTGATTGTTTGTTACTGATCGTTTGTTGGAAAGTGTTTCTGTACTTCTGATTCGCTTTGCATGTGGGATCCACGCGAAAGAGACCATCGGGCAAAACATATTTTTTTTCCCGGTTCGTGGGTTTTAAAAAGAACAAGTTGTGTTGCGAAAAAACCTTTGCCCTTGGGTTGTCTTTTGCGTTTTTGATTAGATCTGTTGAGTTGCTTGTTTGGTTTTGATTTGTGTTGGTTCTTGCACATGATTTCTTTGAGAAAGAAGATAAATGTTATATTCTGCTTTTTCGTTTTGGTTATTGTGATTCAATGGGAGGTACCATTAGCTATTAAAATCTCTATGCTAATGGATTGTTAATATACTTGTGAATCTTCTTTCTTATATATGCAGATTCATGATGTCTAACCCATTATCTAGAATCCTAGATGATAACAAACTGACTGAGCCAAACTTCCTTGATTGGAAGAGAAATCATATGATAATACTCACTGTGGATAAAATAGCTCATGTCCTTAGAGAGGAGACCCCTCAGCTTGCCTTGGTTGATGCTACATAAGAACAAAGAGTTGTTTTTTAAAAGTGACATGAGGCAGATGAATTAGCTCGTTGTTATATGTTGGCGACTATGTCCAACTTATTGCAAAAGCAAAGCGAGGGTATAGCGACAACTAAAGAGATATTGAGATATCTCCAAGAGCTATTCGGAGAGCAAAGTCGTTCTGCACGCCAGCAAGTTACGAAACTGCTGATGACTACAAAATTGTGAAAGGTGCTCCAGTTCAGGAACATGTCCTGAAGATGATATTTTTCATCACAGAATTGAAGACACTAGGTGCATAAATGGATGGCGAGACCAGGATTTGAGCGATATTGGCATCTTTGACAAAGTCGTTCAACCAGTTCGTATTAAATTATAATATGAACAAGATAACAGTGACTTTGTCCTAGCTGCTCAATATGTTGCAAGCAGCTGAAGAGCTTATCAAAAAGGAGAAAGGTTCTCTGATGATAATTGAAAAGCCAAAAGTTAGTTCTGCCTTGGGAAACAAACCCAAAGGCAATAAATTTAAGAAAAAGAAAAGATCTCAGCCTAGCTCAAAGGCAAAGAAGAAGGACAAGAGCGAGCTGGATAAGAAGGCTAAGGGAAATTGTTTCCACTGCGGCAAACCAGGTCATTGGAAAAGGAATTGCTGTGTGTATCTTGCTTCTTTGAAGCAAAAGAAACCTATTAAAGGTATGTTTGTCATTTAAATGAATTTAGTAGATTGTCCATAAAATTCATGGTGTGTCGATTCAAGCACAACATCTCATATATGCAATATGTTGCAGGGGTTTAAAGAAATCCGGATACTAGATGAAAGGGAAGTTATCCCGAAGATGGGGACGACTGCCATAGGAACATTTCACCTAGGTCTATAACGGAACAAAGTTTTACTTTTGAAAGATTTTCTATATGTACCAGAATGTCGTAGAAACTTAATTTCTGTTTCAAAACTTGGAATATCTGGATATTCTCTTGTCTTTAATACTAAACTTGTTATTAAGTTTCACAATCAGTTTATTGCTTCTGGTACTATTTTGAATGATTTTTATATTTAGGAAAATGTTGTAGACTCTGTGAATAATATAGAGAATAATGCAGATACCAGTGAAACTCTCAAGAGGAAGAGGGATGTCAATCTCACTTACTTGTGGCATTTAAGACTTGGTCATGCTAATCTAGATAGGATCAATAGTTTAGTAAGGGATGAACCATTAGACCTTTTGAAGGTTGAGCTACACCCAATTTGCGAGTCTTGCTTGCAGGGAAAGATGACCAAGAATCCTTTTAAAGGAAAAGGAACTAAAGCCACATAGTTATTAGAGTTAGTTCATACTGATGTATGTGGTCCTTTTAACCACATAGCTAGAGGAGGGTTCTCATACTTCATCACTTTCATTGATGATTATTCTAGGTACGGTTATCTATACCTGATGAGACACAAGTCTGAATCATTTGAAAAGTTTAAGGAGTTTCAGAGAGAAGTTGAGAATCAACTAGAAAGGAGTATTAAGATACTCCGGTCTGATAGAGGAGGTGAATATCTCTCAGGATATTTTCAAACTCATTTCAGAGAGAAAGACATCATATCTCAGTTGACTCCTCCTGCTACGCCACAACATAATGGTGTTGCAATAAGAAGAAACCGAACACTATTAGATATGGTTCGGTCGATGATGAGCATGTCACAATTACCTATTTATTTTTGGGGTTATGCCTTAGAGACAACTGTTTATATTCTAAACAGGATACCCATTAAGTCTGTTCCTAATACTCCATATGAGTTATAGACTGGCAAAAAGCCAAGTCTGAAACACTTGAGAGTATGAGGATGCCTAGTTCACGTTAAAAAGTTTGACGTGGAAAATCTAGGGTCAAGGACTGAAAAATGTTTGTTTGTGGGTTACCCCAAAAGATCAGCTGATTATTACTTTTATAATCAAAAGGATCAAAAGGTAATTGTCAGTAGGAATGCGATATTCCTGGAAAATGAGTATAACCTAAGTGATGGGAAAAACAAGATCAGTTGAACCAGAAACTATAGCAGATAAGATTGATGAAAGGGATATAACTGAACCCACTGACGAGTCTGAAGAGTTTAGAACTCAAGAGCCTTATCGCAGTAAAAGAACACATGAACCTCTAGTTAGATATGGAATGATAAATGAGATTTATCAAATGCAGTCTGAGGGGTTGGATGATGATCCATATGCTTACCAAGAGACTGTCAGTGACAATGATGCAGCACACTAGAAAATAGTGATGGAATCAGAAATGGACTCCATGTACTCCAATGAGGTCTGGACCCTTGTTGATCAACCAGAAGACATCAAGCCTATAGGTTGTAAATGGGTATTCAAAAGAAAACGAGGACATACTGGAGAGGTAGAGACCTTCAAAGCTAGATTGATTGTGAAAGGTTATACTAAAAAATATGGTATTGACTATGAGGAAACCTTTTCACTAGTAGCTATGATGAAGTCCATTAGAATCCTATTGTCAATCGTCGCTCATTATGATTAAGAAATTTGGCAGATGGATGTGAAAATCGCATTTCTGAATGGGTACATCCAAGAGGAGATTTACATTGAACAACTTGAAGAGTTCCTTTCTCCTAGACAAGAATCTAAAGTGTGCAAACTGAACAAGTCCATTTACGGACTAAAATAGGCATCACGTTGCTGAAACATCCATTTTGATTAGAAGATCAAAGCGTTTGGTTTCTCTCAAAACTTAGATGAATCTTGTGTTTACAAGAGGATTAGTGGGAGTTCAGTAATGTTCCTTATTCTATATGTTGACGATATTCTACTCATAGGGAATGACATCAGTGCATTGTCATCAGTAAAAGTATGGTTAGCGAACCATTTTTCTATAAAAGACCTCGGGGAAGCATCCTATATTCTCAGGATCAAAGTGTTTAGAAACCGAGAAAAAGGCTTTTAGGGATTTCACAAGCCCAGTACATTGACAATATATTGGCACGATATAGAATGCAGGATACCAAGAAAGGGATCTTACCCTTTAGGCATAATATTCATCTCTCCAAGAATGTCTCCAAAGACACAAAAAGAGAGAGATAAGATGAGGAAGTTTCATTATGCTTCAGCTATAGGAAGCCTCATGTATTCAATACTCTGTACAAGGCTAGATATCAGTCATGCAGTTAGTGTTGTGAGTAGATATCAATCAGACCCAGGCCCTGAGCACTGGAGAACAGTCAAGTATATTCTCAAATATTTGAGAAGAGTCAAACACTATTGTCTAGTGTGTGGTTGAGAGGAAATGCTAATTGTCCAGGGATACATAGATTCAGATTTTCAATCAGATATTGATGATAGAAGATCTACATCTGGATTTGTGTTTATATTGGGTAAAAGAGTAGTGAGTTGGGGAAGTTTCAAGCAGAACACCACTGCTGACTCCACCATTGAGGCAGAATATGTCGCTGCCAATGAATCTGCAAAGGAAGCTGTGTGGATACGAAAATTCATATAAGAGCTTGAAGTTGTTTCTTTGATTGAGTCCCCGATCACCATTTATTGTGATACAATGGTGTTATAGCACAAGCGGTGTAACCTCAAGCTCATCAAATGATAAAACACATAGAAAGGATATTTCATCTTATTCATGACATTGTGAATCAGGGTGATGTAGTGATGACTAAAATAGCATCAACTGAGAACATAGCAGACCCGTTAACTAAACCGTTCACTCAAAAAGTGTTTGAGAAGCATTTTGAGTCTATTGGTATTAAGTACATGTCTGATTGGTATTGAGTGCAAGCGAGAGATTGTTAGATGTATGCCCTCAAAACCAATCCTTTTGCATAATTATGAGATAATTATTATTGTTGATTAATCATTTGTATATTATTTTGGGTACTTGAAATGACGTAAGATGTTATATTTCTAATGACATTAGGTGTCATATTGTTGAGCAACATTGTAGAAAGTTAAGCCAATGATTAATGAATCAGAGGTGGGGAGTATGACTTTTCGGATCCTTGTTGACATGCTTTGTTCTAGACCGAGGTACATGATAATGTACAAATAGGTCTACACTTGTTGTGCCTCTATAAGATAGAATGATGGACTCCGTCATTGAGGTGGTGACCTTAAGCAGACGAGTGAGTGCAATGTAAGAGTACATGCACTGAACCAGATCAAATATGAATACCTTCTGGAAACGATCACTGATGTAAAGAATGATATTCAACACAATTAGTTTATATCGTCCTTAGACATGAGAGAGTTATGCATATTTGCTTGTTGTGTGCTTGTGTTTTGACTGAGTCATTTGGTGATGATCTTTCACAAATCAAATATTCCTGATAATGTTGGGTCTTGTGCATAGTAAGTGAATTTGTATAATTGCTCAATATGGAATCCACCAGTCTCTTGATGAGGCAGTATATTCTTTATGTATGTATATTGTTGGACTCATATAAAAACGTTGCACATCGAGATTTTGTGAAAAATGTTTTCACTTTTTTACTTATATTATATATTAAGTAAATATTTGCGAAAATGATTTTGGAAAGTTTTGGAAGTCCAACTTAGTACAGACTGAGAATTAAGAATTATATGAGCTAGAGACTTAATCGGTGATATTATTCTAGTCCTATTAGCTCATGTGGAATATAGTGTGGTGGAAGGATAAATAAGCGTATAATTGTTAGCAAAAGGAATTTCACAAAAATAATCTCAGTATCTCTAGGGTCAATTGTGATATATTAATATACATGATCACAATTTTTAGATGCCCATAAATTCGGAATACATAATATAAGGGGATTTAATGAAAAAGAGTTTTTCATGATGATCCTATAGCCGAGATTTGAGTATTTGTGCTTTCCTACAACTTTGTCTCGTGGTAGAAAAAAATTTGTCCAAGGGGAAGGAGATGTTTTTTTTCTAGGATATCCTTTTGGTGTCAAAGGATATGAATTAGATCTTGATACCAAAGATATTTTCCTCTCTAGTGATGTCATCTTTCATGAACATATTTTTTCTTTTCATCACACCTCTCCAATTACCTCACTTCCGCATCATGATCCTTCATTTTATCCTCCACCTATACCTAATATACCTCTGTCTTCTCTTATCATACTCCACCAATTTTTCCTGATATTCCTTCACCTGCTCCTTCCTTCACACCTTCACCTATTTCTACACCATCATTGAATTTTTGCCCACTGCCTCATTTTCTTTCTCCAGCACCTACCCTCAAGCCTAATTCTCATTCTCCTGTTCCCCACTCACCTAATACTTCTTTACCTCCCTTGCCTCTTTGTAAATCCCTTATGCATAGACAACCACCCCAATTCTCTTAATGATTATCATTGCCACCAGACTTTGCTCACTCACCCGACTCCAGGACTGGACAAGATGAAGGCTCAAAACCAGGTACCGCTTATTCTTTGGTTGCTTCTCTCTCTTATCACAAATTATCTGCCTCCTATATGTTTTTTTCTTCCTCTTTTTCTAAGTATAGTGAACCATCAACTTTCAAACAAGCTTCTTGAACTGTTAACAATGTAAGCCAACAACACTTGGAAAATTACATAGATTTACCACCAGGGAAGGAATCCATTGGCTGCAAGTATTTGTTCAAAATAAAATATCATTTTGATGGCTCTTTGGAGCGATACAAAGCCTAATTAGTGGCTAAGGACTACACACAACAAGACGACATCGATTATCATGAAACTTTCTCACCCGTTGCAAAAATGGTGATCGTTAATTGTCAAGTTCTCCTCCTCTTTGACTGGGTGTGGTTTCACACAAAAGCAAGGCAAATTACAACCTCTTCACTATGCAATCTGATCATTCCTTTACTCCCTTGCTTTTTTATGTCGTTGATATCATTGTTGCAAGCAACTTTATCACTACCATCACTACTCTTAAATCTTTCTTACATGCTTAGTTTCATATTAACGATTTGGGCACCTTGCGGTATTTCTTGGTATTGAGTTTTGTCCGGTCTCCATCTAGCATTCACCTGTGTCAGCGCAAATATGCTTTGGACATTTTGGCTGGCACGGGTACTCTTGATTTCAAACCTCTTAGATTGCCTATGGAGCAAAACACTCACTTTGAGCAAAACTGATGGTACTGTTTTATTGGCCCTACGGTTTACATGCGACTCATTGGGCGTTTACTCTACCTTACCATAAGTAGACCTAACTTGAATTACAGCATTCAAGTCCTCAATCAATACATGGATCGAACCACTGATGTCCATTTAGCCGCTACTCATCGTGTTCTCAAATACATTCGGGCTGGTCTTGTCCAAGGAATTCTCTCATCTTCTTCATCCTCTTGCCAACTCATTGCCTACTGTGATTATGATTGGAGTGCTTGTCTCGATACTTACAAATGAGTCACTAGCTTCTGCATTTTTTAGGCCATTCTTTGATTTCACGGAAGTCGAAGAAGCAAATTGTCATCTCTCTCTCCTCAGCTGAAGCTGAGTATCAGACAATGGCCACTTGTTCTGAGCTCACTTGGATTCGTTATCTCCTGATTTGCATGTCTCTCATCCGCATGCTGCCTTGCTTTATTGCCATAATCAAATAGCCCTCCACATTGCCGCCAATCCTATTTTCCATGAAGCTTTACCTTCGAATGTTCTACATACTCACCTCTCCAAGATGGGAATAGTTGACATCTATTCTCCATCTTCGCGGGGGGGTTATTATCGAATGAAGAATCCTCTACAGCTGCTGGCCTAGAAGATGAAAAGGATATGCAGAATAACCTACGACCAGCAGCTATTGATCAAGGCAGAGTTACAAAAGCGTTTGTTAGCTGACAATTGTTGATTAATTTTATTCCCTTTCTGTTATGTACGAATTTGCTGAGCTGTAGATGGTGTATTTTTTTATTCTTTCAGGAACTGTAAATAGACTTAAAAGACATTCATTATTGCAATAGAAGCAAAATTCTCTCGAACCATCATTTTCTTCTCTCTGCCGTTTCCTTTCCAAAACTTTCAGATTACCATGTATGTACGTGGTCGTACAGATTTCAAGTGGTTGCTCCCCACCAACCTACCCTTCTAACAACAATTAACTTGTTTGATACACCAGAGAACATAATTTTGAAGAGAAGGATAGGCATTTGAATATGTATTGCCTCGAATAAATGAATAAAGATGAGTACCAAGAAGAAAAATGAGTATGTATAATGTTTTGATCAGTCAAAAAGATTTCGGATAAGAATTGTAACAATGGAAAATATAACTCTTTTCTATGGGATCTACAATTTCGCTCATGCGGCCGGCCAGATATATTCTTATACTGTCACCGTGAACAGGTAGAGCTTTAGTACGACAGCCAGAGCCAGCTGCAATAGAAAGATGCCAGCTACAATGAAGAACCACCTTTCACCAGCTGATTTAATGTGGGCTCGAAGGTTAAGTGCCACAAATGTAGCTGACATGAACCCAGCTACACCTGCAACAACCCATCTGAAGATTTCCAATGGCACGATAGAGAGGCACTGCAACCAGAAGATAAGGACTTTAGTAGTGAAAAATGCCACCTGAATAAATTATTATAAACCTTAAGTTAACAACCAGGAAGGTCAATATTGCACAATATAGAATGGACAGATTCATATTCCATCTGAGCCCCACATTCAAACACCATGGTTCTGATTGCTCAAACCTGTTCCCCCTTTGTCGTGGAACAGTAAAGTGACCTTTGCAGTGTTGCTATACTGATTCCTAGAAGAGATCTAGTAACTTGCACAAAATGCATCATTTTCAAGAAAATTCTACAGAACATATTCACAAATTTTTTGTTTTATTTTTATTTTCCCTGATAAATAGAGCTTCACAAACTGCTCTCTAGACGAGTCCTGGCTTCGGGGTCCCCCCCCCCCCCCCTTGCCACTGTACATTTATTAAGCTCACTGCAAAGCCTCAGATCTCTTTCTCGACTTTGAAGAAAAAGGTGTCTCTTCAAAGCTGAGTGTTTCCTTGTAAAAGGTAATTTTTGGCTGTAGTTTATGAATAAAAAAGACAGCATAGGAAAACCAGAAACATACCAGCGCTGGAATAAAGACAAACAGGGAGTAGCCATAGAGACAAAACAGCTGAACAAGGCCAGATGGAACTGAGAAGTATTTCAGAATTACATACAATCCAAGAGGTACAATTATGACATAGCCGTAGAACACTCCAGCAGACCAAGTTATCAAATTTATGTCATAGTTCCAATCTTTGTTGTTCAGCTTGTGTGCTACATAGGTCACAAAAGTGCCAATAGAAGCTGCTACAAATATCAAGGTAGTGCATATCCAAAATGGTCCGTACCTGCGTTGAATTTGAGATAAAAACTACACAACTTAATTTCCTCAATCATATGAGCGGCAGGGCGAACATCTTAAAGAGCAGCTCTAACACCTATAACAACAGTATTCTTCCAAATCCTATTTTTGCATATTCTTTCCAACTGAACTAGCAAGTGAAAACACACCCCACTACAAATAGAGTTTCTAGTCTTGTTTTTTGAAATACTAAACATTTACCATAAATTGAAAGATAAAACTAAAATCTCACAGAACAACATATGGGTATTTCTAGTCTCCACAAATAGAGTTTCTAGTCTTGTTTTTTGAAATACTAAACATTTACCATAAATTGAAAGATAAAACTAAAATCTCACAGAACAACATATGGGTATTTAAAATATGCTGATCATTGGAATTTAAGACGAGGAAACTACTGCTCTCTTGATGCCCTTAGCTTATAACACTCACAAGAATACAAAAAGGCATGCAGAAGACAAGACAACAATTATTAACTAAAGCAAATGGCCATTAATATGAATCGAAATTAGAAAAGGCTAGAATCTGCATAGAGATAACAGGTGCTTATCACGGAGCTCGGGCAGCGCCAGATCAGACAGTAGAAGTTGACGAGAAGACGCGGGCAGTGCCGGAGACGTCGGGATGCAGCTTTTCGGCGCCAGACCCGGCCGATCTTCAGGATGGAATGCTCCATAGGGGGGTCCCGACGCAAACCGATACTTTTCAGGATATTGGTGTTGCCGAGAGGGACCGGGCAGCCTTGGATCTGTCTTCTGGGGCTACATTCGGTGGTCTGGAGGTGGGGGAGGGCTTTCGGAGGACCCTGGATTGTGTTGAGAGTTCCTCTCTTAGGGCACATTCTCTAGAGATAGAGGTTAGAGAGCCTCTACGAGATCCCGTGGGGGAACTGGTGCTTGTTGTCCCCCTGGCGGTCAGTTTTCCTATAGACGATTTGGAGGGGAAATCTCCAGATTGGGTATTAGATATGGTCTCCTCTGTAGGACATTTGGTTGGAGTGTTGAGTGACGGTCACGAGGAGGAGCTGAGGAATCTCTTCGCTGCTTTGGAACGCGATCGGGTACCGCTTCGCTAAAAAAAATCCAACAAATCAGGGGGACGGATGCTTCGGGAGTTAAAGGGTTTGCACTCTTCGATTAACTATGAAGGGTCTTCTTCGACCACTAGGCAGACCAAGAACAAAGGGCAGACTTTGGCTTTGATAGTGTAATAGGGTGGGGTTTCTTTTGAGGGAGGGGTTCTCGTTTCTGGGGGGGGGCTTATGTTTGTTGGGTTAGTTTGGCAGTGCTTGGCGCCTCGAGAGGTCTTTTATTGTGGGGAAGTGGTGGCTTTGGGTTGTGTTGGCTGGTGTTTTTGGTGGGTGGGGTTTGGGTTTGGATTTTCAGTATAGTCCCTTGTATTGTTGATTCCTCTGTTTTGTGTTTTTTGTTTTTTCTCTTTAATAAGATTGGCTTACTTATCAAAAAAAAAAATGGAGCTCCATAATGTCTATTAAGAACACTACTGATTCTTTAACAGGAAGTTGTACGCTTGAGGACATCACTTCTGGTCTAATCCATGATAATGAAGTCCACATGAATCGAAGGATACCTCAGGAAGGAGAGACTACTGCTACGAGTTAGATCACAACATGGGGGATCAACCTTCAAGAGTTATTGCACCAGCAATTACATCTTATATACTTATATTCAGAAACAAATTACATGCAGAAATCAGAGATATTTGGCAAATTCCAAAACATATTAGACCATATGTATAGAAGACCCTCCGAACTCCAATGTAATTTACACTTGATAACTTTATTAAAATAGACAGCAAAATCCCTAAATCCTTTCCGTTTCTCGAGTTGATAACGATTTTAACCATGCACCAAATCTTCACCTAGAAAGTCAGCTTTAGGTTTCCAACACAACTTCTTACACAAATAATCATTAGCATCATTAGTAACAGAATCTCTACTTACAAATCTGGATTGCTCGCTGTTTTTTCGTTAAAAGTCCCCCTAAATGGAAAGAGTGAATCTTTAACCCTGTCCAAAATGTCTGAAGTGTCTACATCAAAGTACGGTTTATAAGCAGCAATCGTAAATGTCCGAAACCAACCACTCTGCTGGGCCTCATCAGAACCAGAAGCAGGTTTTGAAAATGTATCTGCAACAATTGAACTAAATTATTAGCCACTACTATGACAACAGATCTCAAGATTTACAAGTTAGTTAAGCTCAATAATGGAACTACCACCTTGTGTATAGAGTATGAAGATACAATCACTGTTTTAGCACCTCCCACACAAAGTACTATTAACTGCAAATTCAAGCTTAAGAGACTAGCAAACTTGTTTATGGAGTACAATTAAAGGATGTAATGGCAAGATTGCTACACTTAACTCTCTACTATTAGTCATATCTGATGCACACCACAAAACTTCAGTGAACATAGTGCTGTGTCGGGCTAAGTAGCGTTTTTCAGTGTTTATTGGTGGTCTTAGTGCAGTGTATTCCAGTTAAGTTCTTCTGAGATTAATATTTCAAAACAGTTGTCGGATCATACAGAAATAATGCAATGATTCCATCGAAGTTATTATTATTAATCTGAGAAGAAAAAAGGACCTGATTGTGGCAATGGTCCTCCTTTAGGAGTGAAAAAAGGAAACTGCCAGCATGATCCTAGTGGTCAATTCCCACTTTTCCTCGTCCTTCAATTTCATTTACAGTCTCAATAAGGACTATCAGATCTGACAAGAATTTTTCTCCTCAAAGAATCTCAGCTTATGACACTATCTTATACTCTCCCTAAAGAAAACCAAGTCAATTATACCGCTAACCTGAATTTCAGCAACCCTATATACCTCTGCCAACATCCTATGTCAAGTCTTTCCAGGGTGAGGGGCTTTGATCTAAAACTCATTATTTATTCTCCCTATTTCAACCTATTCTTAGCAAACCTTGAGAAATTTTAAGCACGTATGTGTATTCTTGCCATTCCCCTAAGATCCAGCAAAATGATCAGTATTGTATTCCTGAACAAAGAAAAATGCCTCAATGTTTCTACATAGCAGTTGCATGCTACAAAAGAACGCACCAAGATCTATGTCAATTACAACCACATAAATTCTTTTTCAATGAAGCACAGATAGAGGTGTCCACAACTGTTGTCAAACACTTCTCAGAACACATCTGCAAATAAAAAAGAGGAAAGAAATGGTGGTTGACTGAACTCAACTACCGTCATTAGAAATAGTTTACACAGAGTACTAACATGAATTAAGCGACTAAATAATTGTTCCTTAAGAGAACACTGATTTCCCATGGTTATCATGCCTTCCGATTATAAGTAATCAGTATTAAATAGTTCACATAGATTATAAATTGAAAAATGCTTCACAAAGTTCCTGCATATTACATAGCATGATATAACATTTACTAAAAAAGTTAAAATACTCGGCTTATTGTTGTTATGTCCCTCTTATGTCATGTCCTAACTTTTAGGATTTTCCCATTTCCATTTTGCTGTCCATCTCGTCTCACATGTTCATGCTCACACATCAATGTTTGGACTTCTTAGATTTTGCATTTTCTTACAGATAACTACAACTGATGCCCTTGTACAGCAAGAGATCTCAACCCCAAGTCTATAGAGGAGACGAAGACACATGATCTCGAAAGCATTTTATTGAGCAAAAATAGAACTTCAAAAGCCAAAGACCATCAGAATATAATTTCACGTACCATCAGCATCTCAAGGAGGGCGAGAACCACCAGAGATCTTCCCTTGTGCTTCAGAGGGAGGAAATGTCCGAGCATTTGAATCTACAGTGATAAACTCATAGAGTAAATTCAGAAACAAGAAAGCGGATACCAACAAGACTAAAGGAAAACACTATCCCACCAGTGTAATTTCTCAACTTTTCGGAATGAAACCCATAAGACACCAAGCCCCAACACAAGGATCCCACTTCTCTCCTTCTTTCCAACATATTGGAGTTTTAATAACATGTTGCTTTAAGAGATAAGAGAAAGACACGCTAAAACAAGGTAGATCAAATTCTTTCTTGTTTCCTTGTCTTAGACAACAGGCTCCGTTTGTTTGCTGAGAAAATCTCAGAAAGTATAATCTAACAGTTTGCGAACCCCAGGTTTTCAAACAATTACCACGAGAAAAGTGATTAGTTCACCGAGCTGCTAAAAGCCTGATACGACAGCTGGACTAACCGCAAGGAGCAATAAGACATAATATTAAGCACATAAATTTCATTTCCTTAGCCGGAATTTTCTGGGCAGCCAAAAAAGGGAAATGAATCCGACAAAAATGAAGCAATTGGCGAGTGAACAAAGAGCACCTGCAAACTTGACGGTGACATGGCCTGGATCTGACACAGCCTGCAATACGAAACGAAATCAAATGGTGAGATCTGAATGCTAAACGGACATATAATGCACCACTCAATAGGATACACATAGGATTAGACGCTTAAGGACTAGGAAAGACCTTAAAAATGGAAGAAATACTTACAGGTACGGATCCTGAGACCTTCTGGTTATCTAAGCTTGTGTAGTTGCCTGACATCATCTTCTCTCACCCTTCTCCTTCGCCGCTCGTGGATGGTGTATTTTCTTTGCTTTCCTCTCTTTTTCTGGTGGGAAGGAGTAGTCTTCTTTTCTTTGTTTCTCAGTCGGTCGAGACGGGGGAGAGAAGCCAGCGACGAGCGTCAGATGAAAAGTGGGCTCGCGCTAATAAGGAGGAAAAGATACGCCCATGCTCTATTGGGCTCACCTGGGCTTCTGAACCACAAGACCTCTCGCTTTGCTTTAATGTAAAATGATGAAAATTATACACTCCATGAGAAAGGCAGAATTATGAGAACTTTGATAATGTTTTGTTAGAAAAAATTTTAAAATTTTATTTTAAAAATTCAAACTCTCAGAATTTTTTTAAATTTAAAGATTCTTAAATTTTTTCACTGACTTTCTATAAAACCAAAAAACTCAAACTCTTCGAATTTTCTACTCCAAACTCAAAAATTTTAAATTTTTACTTCCCAAACATCTCCTAATAGTACTAGTTTCTATAACAATTAAAATTTTAAAAAGCTTAACAAGTTGTGTGATTGACAAGTGAGAGCGATACTTATTTAAGAAAAAAATCTTCATCTCAGACTCAATAGAGTGCGGGAGATATGAGATTCCACATACTCGTGAATTCTGTTCTGTTCTTACAATTTCATGGAAACCAAACAAAAGTTTAGGGGAGAGGGAGAGAGATCATACCATAGATCGCCTTCTCTTCTACTTTCTCACAAACACCTGCTTGAAGTCTTGCTTTGTCCGTGACTGATTCTATAAGTGGGGAAAAATTCTAGTGGAAACCGAAATTTCGGTTCGCATCCGGTTAATATCAGAATAGGAATCGGATTAGATTTTTTTCCAAATCCCTGTTCTCAATTTTTTTTAAAAAAGTTTGAGGCCTTCTTAAGAAAAAAACTTAGTATAGCCAACAATTTCATTGTTGTTCATAGAAATTATCAACTAAGAAAATTACAATTCTAAAAAAATAAAAAGTCTGCTCTTTGTGAGCTTCTGAGCGTTTTGCTCTTTCCTTCCGATTTCTTTCCTCTTTGCCGTCGACTGGGCTGTTGTTGCCTCGTCTATCTTTTTATATTCTTGTTTTTCCTACTGGTGTTTGATTGGAATGATTGTCATCCTTTGATCTGTTTCTGGTTGGTTGCGTATTGGTCAGTGTCTCTAATGGAGGAAATAATAGAGAAAACAAAGAAGTTGTCGTGGAAAGATGTTTCGGGCTTGCTGAAACCAAACCGTAGTCGGGCGAATCTTGTTCGTAGGGTGTCTCTGGTGGGTCGATTGGTATCAAAGAAGGTGTATCCTTTCCATATTATCCAGCCGCTCATTATGATGGGATGGAGATTTGTTACAGATTTAAAAGTGGAGGACGCCCGTGCAAACCGCTTTATTTTTACGTTCGCCTTGTCTGCTGATAAGGATCGACTTTTGTGTCAGGGTCCTTGGAATTTCAAGGGTTCGTATATGATTCTAAAGGAATGGGATCCATCCCAAACCTTAGATGAAGTGGAGTTATCTCAAGTGGAGTACTGGATTCAGATCCATGGATTACCGCTGGAACTTATGGATGACGAGAATGCACGGCTAATTGGAGGGATGCTGGGAACTATTCTGGAGTTAGATGATATTGATGATCACCAATCATTTATTAGGTTGAAAGTTCGGTTTTCTATAACTCAACCTCTGAAGCCTGGATTTATGTTTTCCCGGGAGGATGGTAATTCGGTGTGGATTGGTTTCAAGTATGAGAGGCTATCTTCTTTTTGTTTCCATTGTGGTCTTTTGGATCATACCATTGGAGCCTGTTATGATAATCTGCCGCATCCTATGAACTCTGGTTTGTCTGACAAGATGCGTTGTAATTGGGTTCCACGTCTCGCTAGTGCGCAAGGTTGGAGTGGAACTCCAACCTCTTCTGGTACAGATGATCGGCTGTCTTTTGGGTCCTCTAAGCCTCCAGTAGTGTCTGGTGTGGTGGAAGTGCCGCCGGTGGAACCAGTGGGCCTCTGTTTTCGATCTGCAAAACCTAGTGACTTGAATGTGTACGATAAATTAGCTGGTTTTGATAAACATGGTAAGTATGCGGCTTCTGCGGGACGTGCGGATATCATGCAGGTTAATCGAAGATTTGAATGTGAAGCTGGCTGTTCCGTTATTTCTGGGAAGGAAAAAGTCTCATTATCCTGCAAACTTACAAATTGCGAAAGAAACGGTAACTGATTCCGTTGAAGTGGGGTCAACCCTCCCGATTGAGATGAAGAGTATGTTGCAACTGGGCCATGGAAGGGTTGATGGGCCGAAATTTGCTTGTGAGGCTTTTTGCAACAAGGATCTAGTGGTGACTGGAACTGTGAATAAGGGGGCCAGATATGGAACATCGACGTGGGCTGGGCGTGGTGGATGTAGTGACTTCTTAAGGCCAAAAATGAAATAAGGAGGCTGGTGGGGTATCATTAAGCCCAGAACCCAAGCGAGGAAAAGAGAACTTGATGGGGGCAGAAAATGGGTTCGATAATTCAGTTGCTGAGCCTTTTCATATGGGCATAGAGAGTAGACCAAAAATAACTCGCCTTAGGCATGTGTTGAAGATGGGTCGTGCAGGGAAGACAACTGTGTCTGATACACAGGAGGTGATGTTGGGTGGGGCTACTATTTTATTTAAGGCTGAGGAGGCGGGCCATCCCATGCCCCCCAATGTCCCATGAAGCTCCTTGCCTGGAACTGCCGGGGGCTGGGTCGACCTTCGGCAGCTAGAGCCCTTCGGGACATTGTGAAAACAATGGATCCGGTGGGAATTTTTTTGATGGAGTTGTATCCTTGTGATGCCATCATGGTACATTAAGCAATTGAGGTCTCAGTTGATGAAATTGATTCCGTTGGTCTTCACACAAGGATGAGGGAAGGGCTAGCGTATGTTAAAAGAGAAGAATAAAGGGCAAAATGAGAATTTTCATAAAGTTTCATACCTGTTATATTCACTTGTACAACAAGGAGTAAAAGGGTGCAAAATTCCACTAAATTTGTAATATGGGGTGTAAAGTGCCAATATCCCAATAGATAAGGGGAGTGTATTTTTTTTTTGGCATAATTGCACCTAAGGCCTCTGAGGTAACAAAATGTTACAAATAAGTCCCATTGGCAATGTTTTCAATAATTAAACCCCTGAGGTCAAGTTTCACTTAAAAATAGGCCCCTTCGTCCACTTCTCGTCAACCCTGTTAATGCCAATTGCTAACAAGGATTTAAAAATCTACGTCACAACCAATGAAAAATGAACACCTGTTCACTTAAAACGAGATAGCCACGTGTGCGCCACATCCACCTTACAACATTAAAAAATGCCTCTTAATGAAAACGACGTCGTTTCTTCGTAGGTCCCCCTTCTACCCATCGCACACATAGAAGATTGATTCTCTCCCATTTTTTTTATTGCACACAGAGAATCTAAGTTCCCCAAATTCTCCTCTCCTACCCAATCACATAGAGAACGATTCTTACCCAAATTCTTGTGCAATGCTTTCTAGGAATTCCTAACTCGAATGCGATTTGTGTATTAATCTCAAAATCCAAACAAGAAGCAAAGGAGGTTCTACGACTAGACAGGGCTGTTTATTTTAAACCTAAAAAAATTTTTATTTTTGCTTTTCTTCTGAGTCTTTTTTCTCTAGGCATTACTTTGGAGCCTTTGATCATTTATTGGCTAAGGAGTTGCCAAATTTGCTCTAACAATGAGAAAACAAGGTCTTTACATCTTAATATCACAGGATGCTTTAAGAGTAGAAATTGATTAATGCAACCACTTGTTATATATGATCCCTCCATGGCAATTTCCAAGGTTATCAGTGAGATTGGGTAGGTGAGGAGAATTTGAGGAACCTAAGGTTCTCTTTGTGCTATGAGAAAAGAATTGGGAAGAATCGTTGGTTTGT
This sequence comes from Myrica gale, assembly GCA_963930655.1. Lineage (NCBI taxonomy): Eukaryota > Viridiplantae > Streptophyta > Magnoliopsida > Fagales > Myricaceae > Myrica > Myrica gale. The sequence goes on along the minus strand of OZ005612.1, from coordinate 9,816,179 downwards.
GCTATAGGTAGAAGAGGGGCTTACGAAGAAACATGGTCGTCTTATTTGAGGGGCTTTTTTTAAAATGCTTAGTGAGGTGGCACACTATTTCGTTTTAAGTGGACAAGTGCCAATTTTACATTGGTTGTGACGTGTATTTTAAATCCTGGTCAGCCATTGTCGTTAACGAGGTTGCTGGGAAGTGGACGAATGAGCCTATTTTTGACAGAAACTCGACCTCAGTGGTCTAATTGTTGAAAACGTTACCGAGGGGACTTAATTGCAACATTCTACTACCTCTGGAGCTCTAGGTGCATTTATCCCTATTTTTTCCAAGGGGTAAAAGGGGCATAAAATGTCACCATGAGTCACGTGCGTGTCATGCGCACACCTTTCAATCTAAAATGACAGAAATCTTGACGTCGAGGTGCAATATGTAAGTAGGTAGTAGTTGGGGGGCAAAATGTCACAAAATTGATGGGATGCAAAGTGCCAATACCTTCAAGTAGGGGTGAAAACCGACTTCGCTGTTTGGATTTTAGCCCCAACCGAGAATCATAAACTCCGAACTGACAGCCGAACCGCTGGTTGGGAGAATCGGCCTGGCCGACCAGGTTCGGTCATTGGCCCGATTCGGTCGGCAATCTGAGACAACCAAAATCAACTACCAAGAAGGCAACAACCACCAAATACACCAAAAACAGCCACCAACAAAAAAAAAAGTCACAATCAACCACCAACCATCCACAATCAACCACCAAAAGCTTGAACAATAAACACTAAACACACTGTCTAAGGCTAAGCAAACTAGTTTGTAAGCGATAAAGCTGGAGCTGCAATGGATAAGGAGAAGAAAATCAAGGAGGGAAGATGCTGAGAGATAGATTTGGACCTGGAGGCCTGTGAGGCTGAGAGGCGGCATGGCCGAGAGAGAGGTCGAGAGAGACAGACACCGAGACAGAGAGAGGCCGAGAGAGAGATCTGGAGCTGGAGGCCGAGAGAGAGACGTCGGTAGGATGTGGGCGGCGGCTAGGGCGTCGAGGACTTCGAGGGGAAGGGCTTGAGGATTCGCTGGGAGAGAGGGTTAGGGCGTCGACTGTCGAGGACTCGGGGGAGACGATGTCGTCTCACCCCCATGTATTATTCAATATAAAAAATAGTACAATACCCAAACCGGGTTGGCCCAAAACTGGCCGACCCATTCAGTTTCGGGCCGATTTGGTTCGGCCCGGTCAGTTTCGGCCCAAATTTGTTCAGCCCTAGCTTCAAGGGTGGTAATGAACCTTTACAAAGCATTTTTCGAGCTCACGAGTAGGACCAAGTGTTTACTCAACACTCAAGTGTTTTACAAAATATCAGTACAAAGGAATAACAAAGAAAGTCTCTCTAAGCTAAATAAGATAGTGGAAAGCACAACAGTGAGCAAGAAAACTAGATTCTTGTAGGAAAGCTTAAGTATTGACAGGTGGGAACACTAGCTTTCTTGGTAGGTGTGTTCATCTCTCTTCTTCAAAGCTCTTTGTCTCTCTAGAAAGTTAGGGGATAAAATAATTGCAAATGTGTTGTCTTTATCTCTCTATTTTCTTCTATATATAGTCAAATTATCTTCAAAGATCTTCAACACCCTCAAGAGTACCATTGGAAGGGTACCCAAGTCTTTTTGGAGAATTTAAATGAGCTAGCGACGTTTAAGTATTTTCCTGCAAAATCGCAGCATATGTCGACATGTATCAAAACCACAATATTGGTTTGGAAATGTGATCTTGGATGTTAGTGCGATGTGTCGACACCATCCATCAATGTGTCGACACCTCAAAAACTACTCTCGAGTGTCAATGCAATGTGTCGACACCATTCCTCATTGTATCAACACTATCAGTGCTGAAGAAAAAAATTAGCATCTTGAAAGTGTCGTTTCCAGTTTAAAACTTCTTTAAACAATTACAATAAGAAAATTTGATCTTTCAACTTTGTGCAATGATGTTTAAGTACAATTAAAAATATTTCAGAGGGATGACCTTGATCTTTTGAAATAATTTTTAAAAATTGTGGATTGAGAAAATAAAATATAAAAGTCTTTAAAGCACTTAGTAATTTTTGTTACCATTAAAATCAAATATGGATTGTTTGTAAAACAAGCTTGGGCTAACAATTTCTTTCTTTCTACTATTCGCATGACGAATAATTTGGCTTTAAAGAACTTTTGTCCAAAATTTTGTTCAATTCGTGTCTTAGCCCTAAAGGGCTCTATAATTTTAGTACTCTTTTTTATTAAGTCTCATTTAATAATATGTTATGGATAATTTATAGATTTTGTATTAAATTAGAATATTTTAAATTAATTAAATGTAAAAATAATCATATAAATTTTCTGTTAATATCTTCTCTTATTAATTAAGTCAATGTATATTTTATGACTCTTTGGTTGAGTAAATAAGATTAGATATGTATTAAATGTGTTTATAAATTCTTAGTAATAGTGATTAATTTAAACTATTAAAAGAGACTTTTTCCAAGACCTTTAAAGTTGAAAACTTTGTAGGATTAAGTTCTTTTATATTTTATTTACATAGATTATTATTTTCTAGTCTTAATTAGTGAATACAATAGGTTTAGAACTTGATTAAATTAAATGTTTAAGTAAGATACGTATTTAGGGCTTGGATCATGGAGTATTTGAGCTCAATGGACCTTAGAGGAGCTAGAATAGTGGGCTGGATGGTTTGCGACTTGAAGTGGACTAGAAATAGGCTTGATTGGGCTTGGAAAACTGGCCCAATGCAAGAAAAGACAACCGATTGATTGTGAGGGATTTTGTAAAGATTTGGAAGATTTTAATCATGGCGTTGCAAGGAATGCTCATACAAGTATAATTGATCCTTTGTAATAAATAGTATCAGTGCAATGATTTTAAGTTATATAAGTCATCGAAACGTGATAGAGAATGCATGCAATTAATTGAAATGTATTCGTTCCTCATATGGTTCCTTGAGGTATTCTTAGTACTTACTCTGTTCACCCCCAAATTCAGGTTGTGTGTCTCTCCTCTCTTCATGAGTCTGTCTTGTGCCACCTACACCAAGACTTTTAAAAATGATGTCGTAGACCCCAGAAGGAGCCCACCCACTCCCTGTTGTGGGGGGTTGCACTCTCCTAATGTGTCAGGTACTGTCACTCTTTCTTCAAGTGCAATTAATGCAGGAATATCATTCAAGTGCAAAGTACACATCCAAGCATCCCATGATATGACTTGTAATCCAATAAAGTACTTGTAATTTCATTGCATGAATAATTAAAAAAATAATAAATGAAAATTTCAGAAATTAAACCCACAAACTAAATTTAAAATACTCGATCTGTTTCAGCGTCATATGGTTTCAAATTATTAGACATTTTTCCTTAAGTAAAGAATTAATATACTTTTTCCATTTATAACACTAATTAGAGAATTAAACATGAAGTTTATAATTAAATATAAAATCTGCCCTAAATCTTCAAATGAGCTACAAGGCATTAATCGCATTGGGCAATAATGTCTAGAAAAAGGAGTTATGGCCATGTGTCAAAAAGGTGGGATTTGGAGATCTATAGTTTTATGGTCGGCTAAGCGGGGTAGTTGAGAGGGGCTTGGTGACTCTTGGGCTCCTGGATAAGTAATGGGGTTCGGCCCACACATGTTTTATAGGTCCAAGTCCAAAATTAACTACCCTAAGCCCAATATTATCTAAATGAGATTAAATAGGCCCTTTTAAAATAATAATTCGGTACAAATAAATCAATTACATGGAATGATAAATTCAAATGGAATAAGCAACATTAAATTAATCTAAGTAAGGAATAATGATTAAAACAATAACCGAAAATAAAATATTAATAAAAAAATGAATTTCGGCCCTAGTAAAAATTTATCCAATTTAATCTATAAAAATAAGGAAAAATAACTCAAATAAAGTAAATAATTTTAAGCATATGAAATAAAATGAAATAATGCAAGGATATAAAAATTAAGAGAAGAAATCGCAAAAAAAGAATTTAATTAACCATGAAATAAATCTAAGTGCTAATAATAATGAATTTAAAAACTAAGGAAATCAAGACTAATATCAAAGTGCATATTTTCTTAAAATATTTATAGCAAACATCGTAAAGGCACCACAAAAAGATGAGGGGCATCACATGCCTTTAGGCTTATTGAAGCCCAAAAGGATAAAACCCTAATTAAATAGTCAAGTGAAAATCCTAAGGAAAATATATCCGAAGGATTAATAATCTAAGTTGGAATTAAATAATAAGCAATAAATTAATATAAATAAATAAATAATGCGTTCAATTATGATACATTTCTTTCTGTTAAATTAGTGAAAACCTTGTAGTCTTATTTAAGCAACTGTATTAGTATTTGAATACATCATACATCATGAGCATGTTAAGAATTTAGCGGATGAATCAATGAACACAATGATGTACATCGAACAATTTGGAAAACGATGTTTCCATAAACATAGTAATTTTTGAAAGCCCATCTATAAGACTAAATGTCTAAGAGGACAAGTGAAGTATGATGGTACCGATCTTTGGAAGATGTGTAACCATTGCCTTAATTGGGTGTAGGAGTGGCCTCCAGGAGGCATGGAGTAGAATCCTTCACAAAAAAACCTCGAAGGAAAGGGAGAGGGATGGACAGCCCGAACTCTGGGAGTAAGCAGAGCATGGAGATCGATGAGAATTGAGATAAAGAAGTATCATCTAGAAATGATAATAGGATCAGTAAGTGAAATGCGTATTGTTCATCATTTCATAATCCTTTACTGTGGTATTCTTACGCTTTCTTATTTACTTGCCTGTATTTGTTTTACTTACTCACTGCTTTTTCATGACAATGTTTCCTCCTTTACTACCTTATTGAGTCCTTAAGAGTCATCCTTTTTATTTCTTTGCGTTGTATATGTATTATCTCGTTAGCAGACCATGAGGGTTCACGAGATCCTTCATACTTGTGACTTTGGTATGCACAGGCTAACGTTGCAAATTCGAATATGGGTGTTGGATTCATTCGAAGTGCTCATGGAGCATTACCACTACCAGACATCGAACATCTTGCCTCTGAAAACTCCACCAGCACCACTGCTGTTTGAATGCTGCTAGAGCTGGTTAATGTAGACCAAGAGCCAGATAATGTAGTTGATCGTATGGGTGCTCTCAAGGACCCATAGTTATTACGTCGTTATGTATTTATTGGGTTGTGAGTATTTTGAAGGGGAAAATACACTTTACACGCCTAAACTATGGTCTGTCTGACACTTTGCACTCTCTTGTCTTGATTTCGTGACATTGAGCCCACGGTCTTTTTATTTTTGTCAATTAACACTCTAAAGTTGATTTAGCCGTTAATACTAACTGTAATAAGTCCACGTGCCGTTCACGTGCATTACCTATTTTTTCTTCTTCCCGTTTTAACCTCATTCTATCCATTAAGAAGTTCAAATTCACGTTTTGCCCAGTAGTCAAAGATTTGGCATTCATCCCCTCCCCTTTGATGATACTGAGCCCCAGTTGTAGATGCGGTGCCTGAAATCTAGATTAACCAAAAAAATAGTTCATAAATGGTGTCACACTAGTAACGCTTCTGCATTTTTCCCTCTCGTTGCTCTGTATGTTTTGTGTTATCCATACACCTCTGTGGTGTTGTGTTTAATTCTATCCTTTTTTTTTCTTGGTTATGTGTTCTTGTTTTTCTCTTCTTTTGCACGCTTATACTTTCACGATGCCGCGTTTTCTTAAAATTGTGCAAAAATGGTATGCCATTCTTTTTCCTCGGTGCTGTATTTCTTGGTTCTGTGTGCTTGATTTTCTCTTCTTTTGGCATGTGGGTAGGACAACTAATCTGCGTAATTGCTTTGTTATAATTAATTTCTTGCTTAACATATGTTATATACTTGCTCTGTAGTGCACATTTGAGAAGTTAACTTGCTTTGTAGTGCACATTTGGGAAGTTAACTTGGTTCTGTAGTGCACATTTGGGAAGTTATGTGTTGTATTAATTGGGTTATTCAATATAAGTGTCAAGTTACACTTTATGAGAATCATGTTTAAGTAGTGAACAATAACTACCACAAATGCTTTTAATGGACTTCTCACATGTTTTTTAAGCAATTCACGTGCATCCCCAAGTACTGCAAGTTTGGCGATAAGAGTAGATGGAGATTCAACTAAAATTCCTATTTGTTACTGTGGATTTGATTCTTACCTGAAGACTACCTACACAGAAGAAAATTTTGGCAGAAGATTTTTTAGCTGTATGAACCACAAGATAATACCTCATATATGTAGTTTTAGTACATATGTATATTATTGCCCTGAAATGTTTATACATGATATGAATGCGGTTTGGGAGATCATACGAGTTTTTCATGTGGTTTGATCCTCTTATGTGTGTCCATGAAAGGAGGGTTTTAAGCTGTCTTTAGGAGAGGCACGAAAGAAGGCGGAGTATGCGAAGCACATTGCAACGATGGAGGAGTTGTTAGGGTCCCCGGTCAAGGACTTCACAACAATCACCAATCTCCTCCACGCGATCTGCTCCAACACCGTAATCGATCCTCCCGAACCGTTTCTAGTAACACACGAGCGTAGAATTTAGGATCAAAACACTCAACAATGAATAATACCTCACTTTATTACGAAGAACGTGGTCTTAGGATTATTAGTGCTTCGAACCACAAGAACACAAGAACAATCGTACAAGGGTTATTAGCCCAAGCACGCCCAACTTAAGACGTTATTAGCCCCCAAGTCTACTGGCATAAACGTGCCTATGCCTGGCCACTCTCAGAAAAGCTCTCTAGCTCTCACTACTCAACTCCATGACTGAATTCTAATGCTCCTGAGGAGTGCTTATATAGGCCTTCTCAGGAGCTTACAAAACCCTAATCAAATCAATCTAAATCAAATCTTTAAGATTCTAAGGAAACAATTCCCAGAATTAGGGAGATTTGATGATACATTCCTAAATCATCAAAACTTAGAAAGGAAAGACAATCTTCTAGAAACATCTAATTCTAGAAGATAAGATTTATTGAATTACTACCATAATCAGAGGCAATCTTTGAAGATGCTGATCTAGCTGCCGTCCGCCGCCCTACACGGTGGCGCCGCCGGCATGCTCCTCCTTGGGTGGTGATGCTCCTCTGACTCCCAAGGTCATGCTCATCACTTCCCGTCCGGTCACCGCTAAGGGTGGTGGTGCTCCGCCGCCAGCGGTGGCTGCTTTGGTTAGCCACTCTTGGCCCTCTGCTGCTGATTGGCTTGGCTGGGGGTCAGGGCCCTGCTGTGGTGCTAAGTCATGGCAAGGCCTTGTGGTGGCCATGAGCTTGCCATGGCATGTCTGCTGCTGGCTGACTTGCCTGCTGGGCGTGGGCATTGCTGGGCTGCCATGGCTTGTTAGTGGTGCCGGTGTGCCTTGCTCGCGCGCGCGCATGCTGATGCCATGGCTTGTCTGTGGTGCCTCGGCTGCGCGCGCTGTGGGCGTGTCATGTGCTCTTGCCGCGAGCGCTGTGGGGTGTCAAAGGCGCCCATGGGTGTCATTGGCACCGCATCTCGCGTGCTATCCTCCTCCTCGCAGCCGTTCAGTCCAAGGTCTTCCCTGGGGACCCTTTCATTCCCCCTTCCATTAAGTGCACCCTTATCCTCAAGGGTAAATTGTGGAAACCTTGAGGCTATCTCATCATAGTCCTCCCAAGTTGCTTCCTCTCTTGGTCGCCCACTCCACTGCACCAACACTCTCCAAATCTTCCTCCTAAACCTTCCCCTTGGCACCATCTTGTACTCAAGGCCTATGTCAGGTTGTAGAAGCATTCTTCCTTCCTCATCAAAGGAAGGCAATTCCTCCATGATCAAACTAGGATCTCTAACCCGTCTCTTGAGGAGAGACACATGAAATACCGGGTGAAGTCTTGAGGTTGGTGACAATTCCAACCAATATGCAACGATCTCGACACGGGCAGCCACTTTGAAAGGCCCATAGTATCTCTTCTCCAACTTGTAGCTCACCTTTCTCTTCATTGTCTTTTGCCCATACGGTTGGAGCTTCAAGTATACGAAGTCCCCGGGCTCAAACTCTTCAAGTCTCCTTCTTCTGTCATACTGTTTCTTCATGCTAGTTTGGGCTTTCTTGAGCCCCCTATTTACCTTTGCTAGGATCTCATCCCTAGTGAGTAAGGCTTCCTCCACCTCTGCATTCTTGGCCGTACCCTTCTCATAAGTCACCAAGGTAGGAGGCTTTCTCCCATACACCACTTCAAATGGGCTAAGTGTGGTAGATGAGTGGTACGTGGTGTTGTACCAATATTCTGCCCATGACATATACTCCATCCACCTTGCTTGCTCATCATGGCAATAGCACCGCAAGTATTGTTCCAGCGTACGGTTGACCACCTCTGTTTGGCCATCGGTCTGCGGGTGATATGAAGAACTTGTCTTCATCTTGCTTCCTTGAAGTGAAAGCACTTGCTTCCAAAAGGAACTCATGAACACCCGATCCCGGTCCGTCACTATGGTTCTAGGGAAGCCATGGAGCTTCACCACATTATCCACAAATGCCTTCGCCACACTCTTTATTGTAAATGGATGCTTAAAGGGTATGAAGTGAGCATACTTACTTAAGCGATCCACCACCACCAAGATCACTTCAAACCCTTGACTCGTGGGCAAGCCTTCCATGAAGTCCATGGACAAGTCTTCCCATATAGCTTCTGGTATGGGCAAGGGTTGCAATAGGCCCGTGGGGGCTCTTGTGTCATGCTTGGCCTTTTGACACACGTCATATTCGGCCACCCACTTCTTGACACTTCTCTTTAGGCCCTCCCAATAGAAGAAGTGTTTGACCCTTATGTAGGTCCTGAGCCATCCCGAATGACCACCTTCCCTACTATGGTGGAAATGAGTAAGGATCTCCTTCCTCAAGTTGGGCACGTCTGGCACATAGATGTAGGACTTATAGTAGATAAGCCCATCCCGCAACTTGAATCCGGTCACCCCATCACATGGGCTTTCAAGCTTCTCAATGATCTCTTGAGACCTTGCATCCAACTCCACGGCCTCTCTAAGCTTGTCCCATATCCTCCACTCAGCTCCACTCAAGGCACTAAGTTCGGCCTCATCTTCATAAAGAGTCCACATCATTGGACTTCCTTCCTTCCTCGATAAGGCATCAGCCACCTTATTCTCCTTGCCGGGTTGATACACGATGTCATATTCAAATCCCAACAGCTTCACAAGGAACTTCTGCTGCTCCGGCGTCACTATCTTTTGTTCCAGCAAGTGTCTCAACGCTTGCTGATCGGTCACGATGGTGAACTTTCTCCCCAAGAGGTAAGGTCTCCATACCTTCACCGCATGCACCACCGCCAACATTTCCCTTGCATAAGTGCTCCATGCCTTCTTCATTGGCGCTAAGGCCTTTGAGATATATGCAATGGGCCTCCTTTCTTGTGCTAGTACCGCCCCAATCCCTTCAGCACTTGCATCAGTATAGACTTAAAATGGTTTCTTGAAGTCAGGCAAGGCCAAGACGGGTGTCTTGGTCATGGCTCTCTTCAAGTCTTCAAAGGCCCTCCTTCCTTCATCGGTCCAATCAAAGCCCTCATTCTTTAGCATCGACGTAAGTGGCTTGGCGATCAATCCATAGCCTTGCACGAACCGTCGATAATAACCCGTCAATCCAAGGAATCCTCGCAAGGCTGACACATCCTTGGGTAAAGGCCAATCCACCATTGCTTCCACCTTCCGTTGGTCCACCTTCACTCCTTGGCCCGAGATGATATGGCCAAGATACTCTAACTCTTCTTGCATGAAGGCACATTTGGATGCCTTGATGAAGAAGTTGTGCTCCTTCAAGATCACCAACACACGCTCCAACTGCTCCAAGTGTTTCTCCACACTCTTCGAATACACCAAGATGTCTTCGAAGAACACCAATACGAACTTCCTTAAGAACGGCTTGAATATGGCATTCATAGCCGCTTGGAAGGTCGACGGGGCATTGCATAGCCCAAAAGGCATCACTAGGTACTCATACTGGCCGGAGTGAGTCCTAAATGCCGTTTTGTGGGTGTCTTCCTCCTTCATCCGGATTTGATGGTATCCGGCCCGCAAATCTACCTTGGTGAACACATGAGCTCCATGCAACTCATCAAGCATCTCGTCCACAGTAGGAATAGGGAATCTATCCCTCATCGTCGCTTCATTCAAGGCCCGATAGTCGGTGCAAAAGCGCCAACTTCCATCCTTCTTTCTCACAAGTAACACCGGCGATGAAAAGGGGCTCGTGCTTGGTCGGATCAAGCCACTAGCCAACATCTCCTCCACTTGTCTTTCAATCTCACCCTTCTGAAAGTGAGCATACTGGTATGGTGACACATTTACCGGTTTACTCGCATCCTTCAACACGATGCGGTGATCAAACTCCCTTCTTGGAGGCAACGAGGTAGGCACCTCCAATACTTCCTTGTGTCTTTCCAAGACCGCCCTCACACCTTGGGGCAGCTCCTCACTTCCATCACCATTCTTCTCTCCTTGCCCGTCTTCTTCTTTGTCTTGCCCCATCACTATGGCAAAGCAATGAGCCCCACCTTTGCATAGCTTCTCGAACATGTGGGCCTCGCAAGGCCTTGGCTCTTTTGATGCTAGAGCTGTCCACGTCCTCTTCTTTCCTCCAAGCTTGAACTCCATAGTCATCTTCTCATAGTCCGTGACAACCTTGCCAATGTCTCTTAGCCAAGCGTTGCCCAAGACCACGTCCAATCCCACCAAGGAAAGTACATGGAGATCAGCCATTATGCGGACACCTTGGACATTCATCTTTACGGTTCTCACCACCATTTCGCACCTTAGCTTCTCGCCATTTGCCACCTTGACTTCGAATGGCTCTACTTCTTCCCCATGCAACCCCACCTTAGAAAGAATGCAGGAGTTGATGAAGTTGTGGGTAGACCCACTATCCACCAGCAAGGTTACTTCATGCTTCCCGACCCAAGCCATAAGTCGCATGGTTGAGGGCTTTTGCACTCCGGACATAGCATTAAGGCTCAGCTCAGCCTCCTCACTTTCCCCTTCACTAGAGGACTCCTCATGCCCGTGCTCCTCTTCACTAGACTCCCCCACATGCTCCTCATCTTCATCGATCATGAACATCACCTTGGCGGCTTTCTTGCATTGATGGTCGCTGCTCCACTTCTCGCCACACTTGAAACACAAGCCCTTCTTTATATACTCATCCAGCTCCTCACGGGTCAGCTTATTGACTTCCTTCCCTTTGCTCCTTGAGTCTCCCATAGCCGCCTCCTTTTCCTTCCAAGACCCCGTGGAGTACAAGGGTTTAGGAGCCTTGTTAGCCACTTGGTCTTTGGTGTGCCTCTTCTCAAAGTGGTGCCTTTCTTCAAGAATCTCTGCCATCCTCATCGCCTCTTGTAGCCTTGTGGGTTGCTTCAACTTGAGCTCCCTGGCAATCCATGGCTTCAGCCCATCCACAAAGGTACCAACAAGCGCTTCCTCGGACCAACCCCTCACCAAGGTTTGGAGTTGACGGAACTCCTCCACGTAGGCATGCACCTTGCCTTATTGCTTTAGCTTGGCCAGTTGGCCATGGTGGTTGATAATGGGCGAGGGCCCAAATTGCATCAACAGCTCTCTCTCAAATGCCGTCCACCCGAGCCTTCTTCCTTCCTTCTCGTACTGAGCCCGAATCCATCTCCACCATTTGCTCGCCTTTCCATCAAGGAAGAAACAAGCTGTGGCCACTCTTTCCTCCCTTGGGACTTCATACACATGGAAATAATGGTCCGCCTTGTCTAGCCACTCATGAGGGTCGCCACCATTGAACTTTGGGAAATCAATCTTTGGTCTCCTTGGTCCTCGGTTGTTAAACCAATTCCCTTCATCATCTTCATAGTCACCTCCACGATATTGTGGCCTTCTTGGTCCTTGGTTGTTAAACCGATTTCCATCATCGATCTCATAGTCACCTCCGCGGTAATGGGGCCTTCGAGGTCCTCGGTGGTTAAACTGATTCCCTCCATCATCATCATCATGGTAGTCGTGGCCTCTTTGTGGTCTCCCATGTCTTCTAGCATCTCCATGGACTCGGGCATAGGGCACCTCCTCCCTATACCGACTCCCACCAACTTCTTCTTCAGTCCTTGCATCGTCATCAGCATCATGGTTGGGCTCTTCCTCACGCAGCCACCTCTCCACTATCTCCCGCTCATTCTCCACTCTTCCACCGAATCTAAGTGCTGGTCGTTGCCTTGGTTCTCCTCTTGTAGACTCGGACATATTAGTTCTTCTTCCATCAAAGGGCTGCTCCTCTTCCATGCTTGGGGGTGGTATGCGGTTGCCCCCATTTGGTTCTCCACCAAGTCTTGCCAAGATTGCTTGCAAGTCTTGCCTCATGCCTTCCACCGCCTTCATATTCTCCTCCGTAGTGTTGGTCACTGAAGTGATGGCCCCTTGCATGTCCGTCATGGAAGTTGTAGTCTCCACCATCTTCTCCTTCATCCAACGAGATGCCAGCTCCAAAGCTTCAAAACGGTCCTTGTTGGATGGAAATGAACTCGAGGCGGCCTCCATTGGAACTCTTGGCTGCAACAAGTCCAACCGTGGGTTCTCTCCTAAAGGAAGATCGAACCCCCTCCCACGGAGAACTTCTCACGAACACTTCCAACCTTGGGTTCTCTCCCAAAGGAAGATCGAACCCCTTACTTACCAAGAACGTCTTAAGAACAAACACTTTCCGACCTTGGGTTCTCTCCGAATTGAAGATCGAACCCCTCCACAGATTATAATATCAACACAATACAAACAACTTTCTTCTACAAAAATCTTAGTAACAAGGATCAAAGTAAGGTTTGCTCGTGTTTACCTCGCTTGAAGTGAAGAAAACTTCAAGCAACTCCTCTCAATGAAAGCACCAATTTGTTAGGGTCCCCGGTCAAAGACTCCAGAACAATCACCAATCTCCTCCACGCGATTCGCTCCAACACCGTAATCGATCCTCCCGAACCGTTTCTAGTAACACACGAGCGTAGAATTTAGGATCAAAACACTCAACAATGAATAATACCTCACTTTATTACGAATAACGTGGTCTTAGGATTATTAGTCCTTCGAACCACAAGAACACAAGAACAATCGTACAAGGGTTATTAGCCCAAGCACGCCCAACTTAAGAGGTTATTAGCTCCCAAGTCTACTGGCATAAACGTGCCTATGCCTGGCCACTCTCAGAAAAGCTCTCTAGCTCTCACTACTCAACTCCATGACTGAATTCTAATGCTCATGAGGAGTGCTTATATAGGCCTTCTCAGGAGCTTACAAAACCCTAATCAAATCAAATCAAATCAATCTAAATCAAATCTTCAAGATTCTAAGGAAACAATTCCCAGAATAAGGGAGATTTGATGATACATTCCTAAATCATCAAAACTTAGAAAGGAAAAACAATCTTCTAGAAACATCTAATTCTAGAAGATAAGATTTATTGAATTACTACCATAATCAGAGGCAATCTCTGAAGATGCTGATCTAGCCGCCGTCCGCCGCCCTACACGGTGGCGCCGCAGCCATGCTCCTCCTTGGGTGGTGATGCTCCTCCGACTCCCAAGGTCATGCTCATCACTTCCCGTCCGGTCACCGCTAAGGGCGGTGGTGCTCCGCCGCCAGCGGTGGCTGCTGTGGTTAGCCACTCTTGGCCCTCTGCTGCTGATTGGCTTGGCTGGGGGTCAGGGCCCTCCTGTGGTGCTAAGTCATGGCAAGGCCATGTGGTGGCCATGAGCTTGCCATGACATGTCTGCTGCTGGCTGACTTGCCTGCTGGGCGTCGGCATTGCTGGGCTGCCATGGCTTGTCAGTGGTGCCGGTGTGCCTTGCTCGCGCGCGCGCATGCTGATGCCATGGCTTGTCTGTGGTGCCTCGGCTGCGTACGCTGTGGGCGTGTCATGTGCTCTTGCCGCGCGCGCTGTGGGGTGTCAAAGGCGCCCATGGGTGTCATTGGCGCCGCATCTCGCGTGCTATCCTCCTCCTCACTAGCAATGTCCTCTACATCAATTGGATCCTCTTGTCTATTTCCATGACTTGAGATGCAACCTCAGTGACTGGTATAGTTTGAGGTGCTGCAGGTGGTGGTATAGTATGGTCTGCTCTTCCTCCACTTCTTGTTCTTGCTGCAGGAGGTTGAATTTACGTATTTGCTTCATTCTACAAATAGGACACAAAAATTATTAATAGTAGTTGTTAATATAAGAACATGATACAAAATTTTTAATAAAAGCTGTTCATATAAAACAAGATACAAAATTTTTAATGGAAGCTGTTAACATAAGAACACGATACAAAATTATTAATAAAAGTTGTTAATATAAGAGCAAGATACTAAATTATCTACATATGGGCTTACTGTCACCAAAATTTGGAGTTAAACTTTCTCAGTCTCTAGCTTTGGGACCCAGCTGCTTGTGAAGAAGTTACCCTGGACTTTTTACATTTATTCTTACCCTTCTGCGCAGATGCTGAAGTCGGCATTGAGTCATCAACAAGTGAAAAAAGCTACAATAAGGAAAAAAACATATTTGTCAGCAATGCCAACTCCAATTAGCATAAATGAAAAGTTATATACTCAAAAAATGTGAAGACGTACATTGTCCATGCCGAACTCTGAGGCTAGGGAAATTGATTCCTCGTCTACAAGTGGGACAACTGCAACACTCATGCCCTGACGTCTTAATGCTGCTGCTTTCCTTCTAGGACACCAGGCTTATATCCAAATGGTTTCACAACGTCGTCCAACTCAAAAAATGATAGTCAATCTGGATCGTACGGTTCGTCATACACGGAGACATTTCCACCTACATAAGAACACCTAAAGTGCCAATTGAATCTACCGCCATAGTGCACCTTGAATACAAGAAAGTCATACGACATGTTTAGAATTTTTAAAATACCACACCTGCTGAGTAAAATATAAAATTTAGCTCATGATATGTATTATTGTAGAAAATAGAACAACAAATATGGTAAGAGTTGAGTGCATCGACCATAAACATTAAAATAAGTACACTTGTGGTGGGAAAGCAACTTGTGTATTTTTTTTAATTTGCTTAACATGAACAAAAGAGACACACGTGCTTTCGAAAAGGTAAACAAAGCATAGATATAGCTTACATTATGGGTTATGGGACCATAAAGTTTTCTTTGAGTGAAAATGTAAGCAATAAACAAAATTGTGTACAAAAATGGGGGACACCAGGGGACCACAGGAAAGTAGGACAATTTCGGCAAAGACAAATTCTACGATTCAATGCAGTTGATGCATGCAAGTCACTTAAAAATGCGCTACCCATGCAAAATAACCCAACCTAACGATTACTTGAAAAAATGAGTTTGACCCTAAAATTTTCAAAACCAAATTTACAACGGATATATTGCGAAAACCCTAAAATAAGAAGAAGCTCATCATCAAAAAATAGGAAGAAGCTCATCCCCTACCTTTTGAGACAATTTTATTGATGATTGTTCAACATATGAGAAATAATTCTCAACGTCGAAGACCTTGCCTTGGTAAGTTCGAGAGTTGAGTGCAAAGAGAAAAGAGATTTGGACTAAATGTTGGAGAGAATCGAGTCTTCACGAATGTAAGGAGGGTAAAACAAGAAGTAAAAAATCAAGTAACGCACGTGGACGACACATGGGCTTATTACCGTCAGTATTAACGGCTAAATCGACTTTGGGGTGTTAATCGACGAAATTCAGAAGATCGTGGGTTCAATGTCACGAAATCAAGACAAGGGGGTGCAAAGTGTCAGACACTCTATAGTTCAGGGGTGCAAAATGTATTTTTCCCTATTTAGAAAATACTTTTGTTATGAGCTAGATAAGCTTGAATATAGGCTCAATTTTCGTAAAACCTATCATTTGTAGAAATCCTCGAGTAAAGGATTTGAAAATTACTTCCAAAAAGGCTTATGAACTGTTTCTTTGCCTCTTTCGTATTGCAAATCGGAAATTATTAACCTCTAAAATTTTTGGAGTTCTATTTTCCAACTATTTTAATTAAGTACTTTGTTTATGAAGCGTAAATAATTAACTTAACGATCTGATTTTATTCTACTGTTAAGTGCAAGTAGATAATTTATTGATATTGCTCGATGATAGGGAAAATTCCATAATTTTTATTTGAATATGCAAATAATATTTTTCTTCTCCGATGCTACTATGTCCTTTTGAGACTTAGGGCATGTTCGTTTGGCTAAAAGTTTTAGAAGTTAAATCCAACTTTCTAAATTTATACTTCTAACATTACTCTTACACGCATACCAATACAATTTAACAATTTTTACATGCATGCAATAAAGCTCAAAGATAACCTAAATATTCACATTATTTTTAGAATTTTTAAAATTTTCTGAAAATGAACATGCCCTTAGTTGCTCTACCTCAAAGATTCGGTTTTTATCGAGTAAGGATACTTTAGTCATTTTAGCATCTGGGAATATTTGCGTGCAGTAAACATTATGACATAATTCTTCAAATTATTATTATTCAATATTACTTGACAGATTGACCTTTACTCCTTAATTACATTATTTTAAAAAATATACTTTTCAGCCACGAACTATAACGTGTTTTACACTTTACACTTTAAATTACCACACTTGAGACATTGCACCCTCAAACTATCCATCCCTAATACATTGTACTCTACATCTATCTTTTCCATCAATTTAGAAGAAAATAATTTTTTTTCAATATGAAATATCGATTTTTCCTTAAAAATAAATATCAAGTTTCATTTAAAGGTATAATCGTCATTTTACTTAAAAAAAGTCAATTGCTTGAGGATATAAAGTGCAAAACCCTATTGTAATTGCGGGTGAAACGGTATATTTTCTCATAATTTATAATTATTTTACCCGATCTCCAAAAATCAGGAGATTTTAACAAAACAGTGGTCTCTCAATCCTTGAACTTTCAAGATAAAATTCTTTCATTTGAACTTCGTATGACATATTTCTAAGGTTGATGATTATTCTGTTGGCAGTACCATTTCGAGAAACTCCAAGAACAGATTCAAAAATAAGAACGACCATCTTAAATACCTCATAAATTCATGATAAATCTGTCCACGTCTAAAGGTGTTTCTCCACCCTAGAGGGTGTTATACTTATGAGCCCTAAAAGTTTTGTCTTCAGACTCTCATTGATCATGGGATGTCACTAAAAAAATAGGATCTGTCCGTGGACCCTAACAACAGCCTAACATAAATCTTATCACAATCCAAACCATATCAAATTATGAAATTTTAAATCCAGTGGAAAAAAATCTAAAGGAGTATGTTACGCCAGCAGAAACCTGGGGTGGTTTCAGTTAAATCTGACATTTGTTAAAATCAAAAACCCACTTAAATCAACTCCAAACTTCACGATAGAACTTAAAACCTGAGGATCCTAACATGATAAGATATAAATTAATGAAGATATTTTAAATTGAAAAACATTGAAAAGGATGGTAAAAATATTGTCCTCTGTTTTGCCTTTCTCTCTAGACCTAGCTAGATGCTAAGTTCAAAAGAATGGAGGCTAGGGAGAAAAGTGCTTGGTTAAGAGAAGATCCGGGAGAGAATATGAGGGCTCTGTACTTGCTAATTTCTAGGGAATTTGTAAGAAATTAAGAATTTTATTTTCGTATTATCTTTTTAAAATTCGTCCGAAAAACTTGGCCTCTTCTCAATCGATTTTAGCCAAAATGGGGAAAGAATTTGTCGCTTTTCAAGCTCCTTTTAGCTTAGTATAAAAGTGGAACAGGGAGACCAATTTTTAAAATTCAAAAGCTAACTCTTTTAAGCCTAACAACAGCCTCTATGTATGAAAGTACACTTTAATCTTCCAGCAGGGGGACTGGTGACTGTTCTGGATATCAGAAACAAGAAGCTTTGAATGAGATTCGAAGAGTACTCAGTTCCAACCACGCTTATTGGCTACTCCCACAAATCTGATCACTACCAATGTTTCACGCACAAGAGGATCCAAAGCCCTTAAGCGCTCCACGTAAGAGATACAGAGGGAATTACTAGTATGGTCTCTGCACGAGACAACTAATTAAGATCCTTCTATAGCTACATCAGTATTGATCTTCAACCAACCAGGATCAGGAGGGATCCAAATGTCTGAGATGCTCCCTATCCGCCTGGAACCTAGCAGCCCGATGCTCTTGTAACGACGACAAAGAGACTGAATGATCTTTCGCAAGCAAATCTGAGTATTTTAGTGAATGACCCTGTACCGGCAAAACCTGCTTTCATCCAAGACAAAAAGCGTCGTTGAGAATAAATCTCTTAAGTCGATTATCAGAAATGCCCAGGAAAAACTTCGTCTGGATAATTGATCGGATAAGATCAGAAGGTGTCCATAGGGGAGACGAGCCAAATCCATAAGGGACGCTGACTCTCGCCAGAGGATGCGTGCAATCTGGCATTGAAGAAAGAGAATGGATAATGGATTCTTTGTGATCTCCACAGAGAGCACACGAAGAAAGGAAATCTACTGAAGGTGAAAGAAAATGATGCAGGCTAGCTCTCACCGGAAGAGCATCAACTGCCACACGCCATAATAGAACTTGAGACGGTAGCTAGGGTACTAACTTATTCTTGTCATAGGTTGTGTTTGAGTGTTAAAATTTTGGGGAGGTTAAAATTTTAGGGTATTAGATTTGGTGAAAAAGTGAAGAGGAAGATGATTTTTAATATTTATTATAGTGAAAAGTAATGTTATGATGAGAGAAAGAGATTATGTTGTAATTTTTTATTGTGTTAAAATTTTAGAAAGTGTAAAATTTTAGTAAACAAACATAGCTATAGTCTCCCCTTGTTCTTGTCTTTTTAACTAATGGCACAAATAAATGTCCTTTGTTCTTGTCTACTTGAACAAGGACTGTTTTCTAGGTCTCCAATTATGTTCTTAACTTTTGCATAAGACATAAAATCCTCCCTCTAAGTTAATGAAAATATTATTAAGCAAATCAGATCCACATTAAGTACTGGTCATGCCGCATGATCAAATGCCAAAACATGCAAAAATCTCACCAAAACAAGAAAAGGAAGGGGAAGAAGAAAGGAGTTTCTTTTATTAATTCTTCATTCATAGTACTCCCTTATATATCCATGCACATGGCATTCCACAATATAAAAAGTATTATTCTCACATCCAATATGTACATTAGACAGTAGTACATATATATACATTATTGATACGGCCAGTAGGCCGATTGGCCATTGGCCGGGGCTCATGGACAGTCCTTCGGACGGGCTGTAAGGCAATTGCATTCGCATTGTCTTTCTATGAGATAGCATAGAGGCTGGTCGTTGCCCGTCGCGGGTTGGTCAAATATGCAGCACCAATAATTGTTGACAGCCGGGTCCTGTTTGCAGAACCGAAGATTAATTTTGCTATCGTTATAACCGCTGACTGATCGGCCTGCAGTGAATGTATATGTAATCTTATATTGTACATAAAGGGTTATAAGATCGTACGTATTATATACACATACGTACGTACGTTACCTTCATGAAGAGCGAAGAGGCAAGCAAACACCAACGAGAGCATTGCCCAACGAACACAAATATTGCTTATGGTAGCCATACGATTCAGCATTCCTTCTGAGAATTTAGAGATAATCAATCACATGCATGCGTGGTGGGTTTGGAATCACCAAGTACTATTCAGTTTATATAACATACCAACATTAACGGCTTGTTAATTATGGAAATTATGAGGATAATAGGAGACATCGGGAAGATAACAAAAATTATCCTCACATATGAAAAATGGCTACAAGCTGGTTGACTATCGCGGAAATACGTTTACGTCGAGAAGTTTTGGACTTCCGTTTACCCAAAAGAGCAAAAAGACATCGAGAAGCTTCAATTTTAGGTGGTCCATGATGCCAATGTCTCTATATATGTTCCTCGATATACATTGAAAAGAACTGGGAAATAGCAATTAAAACAGGAATTAATCCCGATATTACTGACATGCATAGACAAAACTGGCTGGTACTAATTTAGTCTGTTTTATTGTTCCCCTTTTTATCTTGTCTGTTTTATTGGTCTTCGCTCCTTTAACGTGACAAGCAAAAGTACACATCTACCTCAATGCCAAGCCGAGCTGGTTGTCATTTGGGCCAACGGTACACTCACTATAACAAATTTTGCATTTTAGGACTGATTTTTCTGTCCCAAAAAATTCGAATTCTACCCTGTCGCCCTGATTGTCTCAACAAACCCATTATTACAAGTTTTTTGGGACTGGAAGGATTCCGTCCCAAAATAAAATTATCGTCCGAAGTCTTTAGAACGGATAGTTGAAGATCATGTTCGAACGTCTTAAGATGAAAAATTTAAATACGTTCGAACAACCCCAAATTTTTTTGTACGTTCGATATTTAAGGTATTGTTCTAAAAATTGGAACGTCTGTAACTGTTCTTATTCGGTTACAACGGTTGACGTGAAAACCGTTCGAACGAAAAGTGAAAACATGTTCGAACATTTTGTGACGTTCCAACGGATATGTTTAAATATGTTAGATATACCGAGTACAGGAAAAAAAATTACTGTTCAAACATCTTAAGAATGGAAACGCAAACGTTCGAATGTAGGGGAGATACGTTGTATTTCGAACATTAAAACAAACGTTAGAAGGGCTTATTTTTATTTTTTTAAGAAATTAAAAAGTTGATAGAAAATTATTCAAAAATATATTTTTAAATAAATAATTAATTAAGAAAATATATAGTTAAATAATTAATCACAATATTCGAAACAATCAAATATAATACGCAATAAAAAAATAACAAATCTTCATCATCGCGTGCATCCAACTCTACATGTATCAAAACTTTTTTTAACTCTGTCTGCATCCTTATATTCCTACATCATAAATTGTAATCAATTTAACGCTTAAATAATTGAAAAAATAAATCATTAAACAAAAAGTAAGCTGAATGAAAAAATAAAATAACTTACCTATACGTCTACTCGATGTCATTTTCTGTGAAGGTGATCCAATATTAACGTAGGAAAAGCTAAGGCCCCATACAAGGCTGATGCTGCTAAATGATTATATGTAACATGTTTACATCGATCAAACGTATTGCGATCTATCGAGCACGTTCAAAACAGTTTTTTTATTTTGTTAGGAAAACTAGAAGTTTTACATTATGCACGAAAAATATAATTAAAAGGTGTTGGGCTTGAAATGAACTTGCATCTCTCTAACAATATTAATATTCACGCAAAACCAATAGAGAGAATCACAAAAGTTGATACAACATTTTCCAAACCAACATCCTTCATTGTATGGAAATAAATGGAGAGCACTACTCTGGTCAGTAGGGTCGGACATCTGAAAACCTTTAAGTCACACATGAGAAGCAGTTCTTTGCATGTCCTAGTTTGGAAGGAAAAAACTACTTTCTAGGTCAGATGTGTGGCCAAAAGGTATTCAGAAGTCATACCTTACTGACTAGAGTATTGTTTTCTATTTCTTTCCATACGATAAAAGAGGCTGGTTTGGAAAATGTTGTATCAGCTTTTGTCGTTCTCTCCATTAGTTTCGTGTGAATGCAAATATTGTTATAGTGATGAAAATCTATTTCAGACCCAACACATTAAATTTAGATTTGTTGTGCATAATTTTAAACTTCTAATTTTTCTAAAGAAAAAAACGTTCAAATGACTAGAATACACTCGAACGTATAAAGTGAGCGTTCAAACGTATTTGTCATCCCTACAAATGAACCATTTTAGCAATTCGTTCAAAGAAAAAATTTTACATTTTAGCGACTTAAAATCTCCCAATCAATGCCAAAAATCTGATTTTTTTTACTCCTAAAACATGCATTTAACAACCCTAAACAAGAATGAAACTAACTATAAGCATTTAAACATAAATTTTTTCCACAAGTACAAATCACATAAAAAAATATATACCTAAAAAACTAAGAAATGTATTGATAAAGATGATAAATCTTACTTCTAAAACAAAAAGAAGCTCCATTTGAGTATTTTCCTACAACAATAAGAAAAAAATGTAAGATTTCGATAGAATAAAAAAGACAGGGCGAATTTGTGGAGTTTTGAGGTTATGGGTGAAATGAGGTCTCAGGGTCGATTATGTGGTATTTGAGTTTGTGGTATCTATTCGAACTCGTTTTTATCCATTAGAATGTTTAGCCAAACACACGAACGATTGTTTTTTATCTCGACGACATCGTTAGTTTTCAAAATCGTTCTAACGTTTATTGAAAAAACGTTACACGCATCTTAGAAAATGAAACAACGTCATTTTTGCTTTTTAGAATTCGTTCAAATCGTTATTATCTGTTAAAATGGTACACCAAAAAGGGACAGCAAAAAAGCATGACTAAACTACTTTCTAACATTTTGTTTCACAGTCTCGAACGATTCTTTTTCCTACTGAACGACATCGTTTTTGTTTTCAGCATCTTTTAACGATTATTGAAGTACTGTTCGAATGTTTTTTTTATTGTTGATACAACGTCGTTTCATGCTTTTTATTAATTGAATGGTATTTATATGTTCGAAGATTTTTTGAATAATTGAAATAATATGTAGAAGATACTATATATTATATACATAATATTTATAAGGTACTATTACATAATATATATAAGGTAATATATATTAAATAATATCTATAAGGTACTAATAAACAAAATGTATAAGATATTATATATTAAATAATATGTATAAGGTACTATTAAATAATATCTACAAGGTACTATTATACTTGAAGGAAATTATTAATCAGAAGCCCATTCTTGCATGTTATCACCCGATGTCTCATCCTCAGTAGAATCACTATCACATTCAAATGGATCTCCATCTCCCTCCGAAACAATTCAAACTTCTTCGCTATTTTTTTCAACTTTTGCTTCATCCCCCTCTGAAACATCATTATTATCTAGACTCTTTTTCTTCCGCTGATCAATTGCATCATATGCTTGAATAAAGTTCGGAGCAACACCATCCCCCTCCGAAACAATTCAAACTTCTTCGCTATTTTTTTCAACTTTTGCTTCATCCCCCTCCGAAACATCATTATTATCTAGACTCTTTTTCTTCCGCTGATCAATTGCATCATATGCTTGAATAAAGTTCGGAGCAACATCATCCCTCTGTATCAGATTATGGTTAAGTTGTCAGAAGTCTATAAACATGTAAATGGCATCATCCTCTTGATACGCTTCATAAGTGATGGCTGCTCCCCAATTCAACATTTACATCAACTTCACCATTCGGATCCCGATCGGGAATGTCATATGCATTTCTATAAGACAACTTTTACACGACTGGCCAAGTAGGTCCGTGCATATTATGTACTAGATAAAACACTTGACTTACTTGATTTGCTAAAACAAATGGATCTTCTAAATACCACAGTCGGTATGAAATCCACGATGATCCCGACGTCCCACCAATCACAGTTAAACAAATATACTGTATTTTCCCGCAAGAACAACATGGCATAAATGTCTACAAGTCTACCATAAAATTCTATTGGATTTCCCTCGTGTGATCTCGGTACTACAATACTACTATTCTGAGTTCTTCGTCATTCTTCCTGTTGTACTGTATGATATTTACTTCTGCTCACAACACATGCAAAATAACGCATCACTCAAAACGAAATAGCCATGTGTGCGCAACATCCACCTTACAGCATTAAAAAAATGCCTCTTAATGAAAACGACGTCGTTTCTTCGTAGGTCCCCCTTCTACCCATCACACACATAGAAGATTGATTCTCTCCCATTTTTTTTGATTGCACACAGAGAATCTAAGTTCCCCAAATTCTCCTCTCCTACCCAATCACATAGAGAACGATTCTTACCCAAATTCTTGTGCGATGCTTTCTAGGAATTCCTAACTCGAATGCGATTTGTGTAGTAATCTCAAAATCCAAACAAGAAGCAAAGGAGGTTCTACGACTAGACAGGGCTGTTTATTTTAAACCTAAAAAAATGTTTATTTTTGCTTTTCTTCTGAGTCTTTTTTCTCTAGGCATTACTTTGGAGCCTTTGATCATTTATTGGCTAAGGAGTTGCCAAATTTGCTCTTACAATGAGAAAACAAGGTCTTCACATCTTAATATCACAGGATACTTTAAGAGTAGAAATTGATTAATGCAACCACTTGTTATATATGATCCCTCCATGGTAATTTCCAAGGTTATCAGTGAGATTGGGTAGGAGAGGAGAATTTGAGGAACCTAAGGTTCTCTTTGTGCTATGAGAAAAGAATTGGGAAGAATCGTTGGTTTGTGCTATAGGTAGAAGAGGGGCTTACGAAGAAACATGGTCGTCTTATTTGAGGTGCTTTTTTTAAAATGCTTAGTGAGGTGGCACACTTTTTCGTTTTAAGTGGACAAGTGTCAATTTTACATTGGTTGTGACGTGTATTTTAAATCCTGGTCAGCCATTGTCGTTAACGAGGTTGCTGGGAAGTGGACGAATGAGCCTATTTTTTACAGAAACTCGACCTCAGTGGTCTAATTGTTGAAAACGTTACCGAGGGGACTTAATTGCAACATTCTACTACCTCTAGAGCTCTAGGTGCATTTATCCCTATTTTTCCAAGGGGTAAAAGGGGCATAAAATGTCACCATGAGTCACGTGCGTGTCATGCGCACACCTTTCAATCCAAAATGACAGAAATCTTGACGTCGGGGTGCAATATGTAAGTAGGTAGTAGTTGGGGGGCAAAATGTCACAAAATTGATGGGATGCAAAGTGCCAATACCTTCAAGTAGGGGTGAAAACCGACTTCGCTGTTTGGTTTTTAGCCCCAAACGAGAATCATAAACTCCCAACTGACAGCCGAACCGCCGGTTGGGAGAATCGGCCTGGCCGACCACGTTCGGTCATTGGCCCGATTCGGTCGGCAATCTGAGACAACCAAAATCAACTACCAAGAAGGCAACAACCACCAAATACACCAAAAACAGCCACCAACAACAAAAAAAAGTCACAATCAACCACCAACCATCCACAATCAACCACCAAAAGCTTGAACAATAAACACTAAACACACTGTCTAAGGCTAAGCAAACTAGTTTGTAAGCGATAAAGCTGGAGTTGCAATGGATAAGGAGAAGAAAATCAAGGAGGGAAGATGCTGAGAGATAGATCTGGACCTGGAGGCCTGTGAGGCTGAGAGGCGGCATGGCCGAGAGAGAACTTTTAAAAATGATGTCGTAGACCCCAGAAGGAGCCCACCCACTCCCTGTTGTGGGGGGTTGCACTCTCCTAATGTGCCAGGTACTGTCACTCTTTCTTCAAGTGCAATTAATATAGGAATATCATTCAAGTGCAAAGTACACATCCAAGCATCCCATGATATGACTTGTAATCCAATAAAGTACTTGTAATTTCATTGCATGAATAATTAAAAAAATAATAAATGAAAATTTCAGAAATTAAACCCACAAACTAAATTTAAAATACTCGATCTGTTTCAGCGTCATATGATTTCAAATTATTAGACATTTTTCCTTAAGTAAAGAATTAATATACTTTTTCCATTTATAACACTAATTAGAGAATTAAACATGAAGTTTATAATTAAATATAAAATCTGCCCTAAATCTTCAAATGAGGGCCTCGTGGGCCTCCTTAGACTCTATTGGGCCTATCCCTAAAGTTTCAAAGTGTTATTTGATTAGGGTTAACGGGCCTAAAGTCCATTCAGGTTGCGAAACGGGCTTTGTGATTTGAGCTTCTAATTCTACTCGGTTTGGACTCAAATTTTGGCTTCCCCATCTACCTTAGACTCTACTGGGCCTATCCCTAAAGTTTCAAAATGTTATGGGCTTGTTTAGTGTTAACGGGCCTAAAGTCCATTCAGGTCGCTAAACGAGCTTTGTGTTTGAGCTTCTAATTCTACTCAATTTGGACTCAAATTTCGGCTTCCCCATCTATTTTTCATGAACTACACATACATATACTTATTTTACCGTTTGAACCTTTTTACCCTAATATTTTGTGTGAAATGTTAAAACTGCCCTTAGAGACCTTTAGGGGCCTTTTTGACCTTTTCCTACATCATTTTGAGCTGAAATTTTTGCTGGGACATACTGAGACCTTGTAAAAAATATTTGCAAAGTTTCATTATATAATCGAAAGGAATCTAGGAGTCAGTTTGGACAGCAAGCATGCTTCTAAGTAAAACTCTATAATAATCACTTGCATGTTATAGATCTTACATCAACAAGCTTCTAAATCCATGATCTACTCACCTTACTCACACAAGTGAAATCAAAACACAAATTTGTTGAGAAAAATAGCAAGCAAAACACATGCAAACTATGCACAATTTCACAATCCTTACACAAGTCATGCATGTAATGTATACAACTTGTAACTTCATCCTTGAGCCTTTTAAACTCCCTTTCCATAGCCTTATTTTCTCATTACTTCACCAAAATACAAACTTGCCATTTGGCCATCATCAATTGGCATGACATGCAAAACTTCCAGCATCATTCTTGGCAAACCCGTGACCCCTTGTCCCTAAAAAATTCTTGTTTTGGCCACTGATGTGGCTTACAATCCCATTAGATCCTATCATACATGCACAACAACTATTTCAAGCAAGAATCATGAGGAAAATCAAGTTATTTTAACATGCAAACACTATCACTACATGATCTAATGATATCATCATTTCTATACTATTTTTCTTCCATCTAACCATTAGATATTAATATTGATTCAAACAGAAACTTATATGCATGAAAAGACACCATTTTTATCCTAACACATTGCAAAAAA
Organism: Myrica gale; assembly: GCA_963930655.1. NCBI lineage: Eukaryota > Viridiplantae > Streptophyta > Magnoliopsida > Fagales > Myricaceae > Myrica > Myrica gale. The sequence goes on along the minus strand of OZ005612.1, from coordinate 9,789,305 downwards.
ACTGCACTTACCTCTAAACGTTTCGTAGCCTTTCCCCCCTTTCTCTTTCTTTCCTTTCTTGGCTGGACCTCATCCTCCTTTTCTCTCCTTTCTTTCCTTCCTTTCTTCTCTCTTTTCTCTCTTCTCTTTCTTCTTCTCTCTCTTGTCGCATGACAAAGTGCTTGCCGTGAGTCTCTTGTGTCTTTTATATTAAATCCCCTCTCTTGTCTCATTCACTACTTCTCTTAGGGGTATGTTAAATATTTATGAGGTTTACTGATTAGGGAGACAAAATGAGCTACAAGGCATTAATCGCATTGGGCAATAGTGTCTAGAAAAGGGAGTTATGGCCATGTGTCAAAAAGGTGGGATTTGGAGATCTATACTTTTATGGTCGGCTAAGCGGGGTAGTTGAGAGGGGCTTGGTGACTCTTGGGCTCCTGGATAAGTAATGGGGTTCGGCCCACACATGTTTTATAGGTCCAAGTCCAAAATTAACTACCCTAAGCCCAATATTATCTAAATGAGATTAAATAGGCCCTTTTAAAATAATAATTCGGTACAAATAAATCAATTACATGGAATGATAAATTCAAATGGAATAAGCAACATTAAATTAATCTAAGTAAGGAATAATGATTAAAACAATAACCGAAAATAAAATATTAATAAAAAAATGAATTTCGGCCCTAGTAAAAATTTATCCAATTTAATCTATAAAAATAAGGAAAAATAACTCAAATAAATTAAATAATTTTAAGCATATGAAATAATGCAAGGATATAAAAATTAAGAGAAGAAATCGCAAAAAAAGAATTTAATTAACCATGAAATAAATCTAAGTGCTAATAATAATGAATTTAAAAACTAAGGAAATCAAGACTAATATCAAAGTGCATATTTTCTTAAAATATTTATAGCAAACATCGTAAAGGCACCACAAAAAGATGAGGGGCATCACATGCCTTTAGGCTTATTGAAGCCCAAAAGGATAAAACCCTAATTAAATAGTCAAGTGAAAATCCTAAGGAAAATATATCCGAAGGATTAATAATCTAAGTTGGAATTAAATAATAAGCAATAAATTAATATAAATAAATAAATAATGCGTTCAATTATGATACATTTCTTTCTGTTAAATTAGTGAAAACCTTGTAGTCTTATTTAAGCAACTGTATTAGTATTTGAATACGTCATACATCATGAGCATGTTAAGAATTTAGCGGATGAATCAATGAACACAATGATGTACATCGAACAATTTGGAAAACGATGTTTCCATAAACATAGTAATTTTTGAAAGTCCATCTATAAGACTAAATGTCTAAGAGGACAAGTGAAGTATGATGGTACCGATCTTTGGAAGATGTGTAACCATTGCCTTAATTGGGTGTAGGAGTGGCCTCCAGGAGGCATGGAGTAGAATCCTTCACAAAAAAACCTCGAAGGAAAGGGAGAGGGATGGACAGCCCGAACTCTGGGAGTAAGCAGAGCATGGAGATCGATGAGAATTGAGATAAAGAAGTATCATCTAGAAATGATAATAGGATCAGTAAGTGAAATGCGTATTGTTCATCATTTCATAATCCTTTACTGTGGTATTCTTACGCTTTCTTATTTACTTGCCTGTATTTGTTTTACTTACTCACTGCTTTTTCATGACAATGTTTCCTCCTTTCCTACCTTATTGAGTCCTTAAGAGTCATCATTTTTATTTCTTTACGTTTTATATGTATTATCTCGTTAGCAGCCATGAGGGTTCACGAGATCCTTCATACTTGTGACTTTGGTATGCACACGCTAACGTTGCAAATTCAAATATGGGTGATGGATTCATTCGAAGTGCTCATGGAGCATTACCACTACTAGACATAGAACATCTTGCCTCTGAAAACTCCACCAGCACCACTGCTGTTTGAATGCTGCTAGAGCTGGTTAATGTAGACCAAGAGCCAGATAATATAGTTGATCTTATGGGTGCTGTCAAGGACCCATAGTTATTACTGTGAGACCCCGATTTTCTCCTACGTAATTGCTCATGTATTATTTTATTTTTCCAATGTAATAGTCTTTATTTCCTAATGGGGCTATGTTTTGGCCAATGTATGGCCTAATTTTTATGTTATGGTATTTCGATTTAAAATAGGATTTTATTTCATAAAATCTCCTTAAATGATTTTAATGCCATTTTATCGGATGTATAAATTATATTATATTAAGAGCCGAAATTTGCAAGTGAGTTCCTCTTTTACAAATTAATATTTTTACCTAATATGATTCATGGACCATATAATTTGAATTATGCTTAAATAATTTCCTAGTATAGCCGAAATTATTAATAGATTGAATAATGAAATTCTTTTGAATACATGGATTAGATATTTTATGTGACATGTAATATTATGATGTGTTCCATATTATTAATAGAAGTCCCATATGAATATTCAATGATAAGCTATGTAGTTATGTGATAAGTTTAGGAATGATTTAATTGATAAGCACACTTGCTTATCATAGTGATAAGCAAGAATGATAAGTTAGGAAACTTTTAGGGTGATAAGGCCTTGTGATTATTGTAGAGATAGGCTAAGGTCATTATCACATGATAAGATATCATACTTGTAAGGTGATAAGCTATTGGAATGAATAGATAAGTAAGAGAACTTATAAAGTGATAAGTTAGGTGATAAGTGAAAACTAAGTTGAAAGTTAGTTGCCATGTAATGTGGGAGTAACTAGCATGGTTGGAAAGCAACCAAACTAGCAAAGGGAAGGCCTTCTACGTGAAAGACAAGGAGGAGAGAAATTTAAAAGCCATGTGATGTGTAAGAGATGTGTAAGAAGTGTAAGTGTGTAAGAATTGATGAGACAACTCATGGAAGTGAAAAGAGAAGAGAGAAGTGAGAAAGGAGAGTGAATGTCGATGGAAATGAATGGGAAGAGAGAGAGAAGGATTTCAAAATGCAAGACAAGCTTTTGGAGACATTTGATGTAAGAGAAAAAGGTGAAATGAAAAGAGGAGAGAAGGAGAGCCATGCTTGGTCGGCCAAACCCATATTCACCTCCCTTTTTCTCCTTCAAACTTCTCTCTTGTCATCTCAACATCTCAAGTCATGTGTCATAGCCATAATTCACCTTGGGAGACTCATTCTCTCACACTTCACAATTGATTTTGCATTGGCCGAACCTCACCATTTCACTTCACTCTCCATTTCTCCCTCACTTGGCCGAATACCTCATTTTCTCTCAACCCTCTCATTTTCCTCTCTTGACCGAACCACTCATCTAAGCTCAAGTCTTGCTCTTTTCCTCTTGCATTCTAAATCACACTCCAAAAGCTCAAGTTTAGACCTCTCTTTGTGGTGACCAAATCTTCACATTGTGCAACACCATTTCCTTCTTTGAAAACCCTACTCATTAGCCTCCTTCCTCTTGAAGAAGTTAGTTCATTTCCATTAGAACTAATCATTCAAGCTCACCATATTTTTCCCCCCACCATAAAACCCACCTTAGCACCTCAAATCAAGCTTGGATCTTTTCTAAGGAGGGTGGACCGAATCTTTGAAGGAGGAGAAGGATAGGAAGAGTTGGTATAGAGTGAAGGTAAGATTAGTTCATTGATGTTCTTGCCTTAAACATCATAAGTACTAACCATAGATGTTTTATTTTCTAGGTGCTCAAGCTTGGACAAACAACAAGGTAAGGCTAAAATGATTTTGTTAGGTTAGCATGAGTGGCCGAATGGCCTATGTATAAGATCTTGAAGTTTTATTTTGATAGATGCCTTGATGTTGTTAGATCTTGGATGCTTAGGAACCCTAGGTTGTTTACATGCTAGATCTAACTATGGAAGCCCTAGATCTAAGGTTGTATGTGAAGAAAAATGTAAAGGAAGTTAGATCTAAGTTTTGATATGTTGGGTTGATGAAAAAAATGATATCTTTGTTTAGATCTATGGATATTAGTGTGAATAAAGAGTAGATCTATGATTGATGAAATTATTTGATAAAAAGGATTAAGTACATGCATGCTAGTTAGGTCACAAATGCAAAGGATGTGCATGATATGATTTTTAGCATGAAAAAGGTAACATTTTGGGTATGGCCGAAAATGAGCTATGTGGATTTTTATGTATAGTTTTGAATATGTGTAGATCTGGACATTGGACTTAACATGTGTAAGATTTATGACCTTAATGCATAGTAGATGATTATGTTAAGTGATTGGAAGCATGCATGTTGAAGGAAATAAAGGAAAACTAATCATTGGGTAAAAACATGTGTTGGCCGAATGTCATGAGTATAGTGTATGGTGTTGGTGCTTTGATTTGTAGATATTAGGTTGTGAAATTGTTGATTGGAGGATGGGATCACCCTTGGAGAAAAAGTTGTGATTTAATTGGTGCATAAATGGTAGTGGCCGAAAGTTACAAGAAGTTAACCCTAAGTGTAAATTTATAATTTATGTATTTTCATTGTTGTGTTGGATAAGAAAAATTAGAGTTAGGCTAGTTGGAATAATATTATATAGCCATGATCTTTATTAAATATTATGGGAACCCTAGTTAAGTTTTACTCGGGTTTTATTTGAGGTTTAAAGTCTAAGTTAAGATTTAATCATGAATAATTTATTAATAGTTAGAAATAAGGTTTAATGTAGTACGTGTAATAAAAGAGACTTAGGTTTAATTCTAAACCTACGAGTATTATTTTAACCCTAATCGAGACACATACATGGATAAATATATTTTTAATGATTTAATAAGCTAAGTTTTGAATATTGTTAAGGAAAAGAATAAATAATTATTTTGTAATTAAATGAATTTCTGTGATATGTATATATATATATATATATATATCTTCGATTGATGACTGATTTCAAAAGAAATGATTTCATAATTCTTAAAGTCTAAAAGAATATTTGAATCGCTTGTAGGCGATCCACGTGTCTGTATATACGAACAAGAAGACCAAGAGTAAGTGGAATAGTAAGTGGATACTGTAAGTGTACAGTAAGTATTCTTTTTCAAAACTGGAATGACACGCTGCATCGTTTCATGAATAAGCATGAATTTTAAGAAAGCATGACATGATATGAATTTCATGAACAAGCATGAATTTTAAGCAAGTATGAGTTTTAAGCAAGCATGACATGACATGTGCATTGCATGAATTTTTCAAGAAGAAAATTATGCAATGATTTTTTATGGAAAGAATATGAGAAGTTTTATGAAACGATAAGTTAAGATTAAGGGCACCGGTCGGTACCGTACCATTAAGATGGACTCCCATACCGAAGGACATTTATGAGAAGGATGGGAGAATCCAAGAGGCTGTGCAAGCCACACTGAAGGACAATGAGAAGGTGTGGTGCCTCCAAGGGTCACGTCTAGCCACTGAAGGACATTGAGAAGGTGCGCTAGCTGACCAGATGTAAGTCTCTAAGGGAATTCGGGGACGGTTCCGAAGGGAACGCACAACCCTGACTTCAGGGGTCAAATGGAGCGAGCCCGCAAGTAAAAGACATGAGATAATTATGATAAGGCCAACAAGGGCACAAGTACGAAAGAAAGATTTTTAAGGGCCAAGGGCCAGTTTACAAGCAAGCATGAAAGAAAGTGGTTTTCAAGGGCCTGGGGCCGGAAACAATAAGCAAGAGCATATGCATAACTCATAAGCACGCATATGCATCAATTGTTCAAGTTTTATCTTTCTTTCATGATTAAGCAAGCATGAGTCAAGAGCATGATTTAAGTTTTACGTTTTTCCCTTACTGAGTCTTTTGACTCACGTTTTTTTTAAAATTGTGTCATTCCAGATGTATCAGGTGAAGAGAGTCAGGAGGACTACCTGACCTAGATGCCCAAGAAATTAAGTTTCGAATTTTGTTGATAGTGACATGAGCGTCACTAATTGGGTTCGAATATGTTTAAATATTTGTTTTGTATGAACTTAATGAGAACCCTGATTATGTAAGTATTCGCTCGAACCCCTCGCGATCCTGTACGTTTCCGCCGTAATTAAGTAAGAAAATAAGTATGAACGCTGGAGCCGTCCAGGGGATAGCTCGCGGCTGTCACGGTCCCTGCGGGATGCCGTTCGGGGCGTGACAATTACGTCGTTATGTATTTATTGGGTTGTGAGTATTTTGAAGGGGAAAATACACTTTACACGCCTAAACTATGGTGTGTCTGACACTTTGCACTCTCTTGTCTTGATTTCGTGACATTGAGCCCACGGTCTTTTTATTTTTGTCAATTAACACTCTAAAGTTGATTTAGCCGTTAATACTAACTGTAATAAGTCCACGTGCCAATCACGTGCATTACTTATTTTTTCTTCTTCCCGTTTTACCTTCATTCTATCCATTAAGAAGTTCAAATTCACGTTTTGCCCAGTAGTCAAAGATTTGGCATTCATCCCCTCCCCTTTGATGATACTGAGCCCTAGTTGTAGATGCGGTGCCTGAAATCTAGATTAACCAAAAAAATAGTTCATAAATGGTGTCACACTAGTAACGCTTCTGCATTTTTCCCTCTCGTTGCTCTGTATGTTTTGTGTTTTCCATACACCTCTGTGGTGTTGTGTTTAATTCTATCCTTTTTTTTCTTGGTTATGTGTTCTTGTTTTTCTCTTCTTTTGCACGCTTATACCTTCACGATGCCGCGTTTTCTTAAAATTGTGCAAAAATGGTATGCCATTCTTTTTCCTCGGTGCTGCATTTCTTGGTTCTGTGTGCTTGATTTTCTCTTCTTTTGGCATGTGGGTAGGACAACTAATCTGCGTAATTGCTTTGTTATAATTAATTTCTTGCTTAACATATGTTATATACTTGCTCTGTAGTGCACATTTGAGAAGTTAACTTGCTTTGTAGTGCACATTTGGGAAGTTAACTTGGTTCTGTAGTGCACATTTGGGAAGTTAACTTGGTTCTGTAGTGCACATTTGGGTTAACTTGCTTTTAATGGACTTCTCACATGTTTTTTAAGCAATTCACCTCTATCCCCAAGTACTGCAAGTTTGGCGATAAGAGTAGATGTTGATTCAACTAAAATTCCTATTTGTTACTGTGGATTTGATTCTTACCTGAAGACTACCTACACAGAAGAAAATTTTGGCAGAAGATTTTTTAGCTGTATGAACCACAAGATAATACCTCATATATGTAGTTTTAGTACATATGTATATTATTGCCCTGAAATGTTTATACATGATATGAATGCGGTTTGGGAGATCATGCGAGTTTTTCATGTGGTTTGATCCTCTTATGTGTGTCCATGAAAGGAGGGTTTTAAGCTGTCTTTGGGAGAGGCACGAAAGGAGGCGGAGTATGCGAAGCGCATTGCAACGATGGAGGAGTATGCGAAGCGCAATGCGATGATGGAATGCAATATGGCACGGCTCCGCTTAGAGTTGGTTTCCATAAAATATATTCACAATGAAGAGAATAAACTCTATAGGAGGATGTTGACTTTGTCGTAGGTGATGATTATTTTGTTGTTGTTGCCTTTTGTGTATGTCAGACACGTGCAAACTATAAGAACACGATACAAAATTATTAATAGAAATTGTTAATATAAGAGCAAGATACTAAAGTATCTACATATGGGCTTACTGTCACCAAAATTTGGAGTTAAACTGTCTCAGTCTCTAGCTTTGGGACCCAGCTGCTTTGTGAAGAAGTTACCCTGGACTTTTTACATTTATTCTTACCCTTCTGCGCAGATGCTGAAGTCGGCATTGAGTCATCAACAAGTGAAAAAAGCTACAATAAGGAAAAAAACATATTTGTCAGCAATGCCAACTCCAATTAGCATAAATGAAAAGTTATATATTCAAAAAATGTGAAGACGTACATTGTCCATGCCGAACTCTGAGGCTAGGGAAATGGATTCCTCGTCTACAAGTGGGACAACTGCAACACTCATGCCCTGACGTCTTAATGCTGCTCCTTTCCTTCTAGGACACCAGGCTTATATCCAAATGGTTTCACAACGTCCTCCAACTCAAAAAATGATAGTCAATCTGGATCGTACGGTTCGTCATACACGGAGACATTTCCACCTACATAAGAACACCTGAAGTGCCAATTGAATCTACCGCCATAGTGCACCTTGAATACGAGAAAGTCATACGACATGTTTAGAATTTTTAAAATACCACACCTACTGAGTAAAATATAAAATTTAGCTCATGATATGTATTATTGTAGAAAATAGAACAACAAATATGGTAAGAGCTGAGTGCATCGACCATAAACATTAAAATAAGTACACTTGTGGTGGGAAAGCAACTTGTGTATTTTTTTAATTTGCTTAACATGAACAAAAGAGACACACGTGCTTTCGAAAAGGTAAACAAAGCATAAATATAGCTTACATTATGGGTTATGGGACCATAAAGTTTTCTTTGAGTGAAAATGTAAGCAATAAACAAAATTGTGTACAAAAATGGGGGACACCAGGGGACCACAGGAAAGTAGGACAATTTCGGCAAAGACAAATTCTACGATTCAATGCAGTTGATGCATGCAAGTCACTTAAAAATGCGCTACCCATGCAAAATAACCCAACCTAACGATTACTTGAAAAAATGAGTTTGACCCTAAAATTTTCAAAACCAAATTTACAACGGATATATTGCGAAAACACTAAAATAAGAAGAAGCTCATCATCAAAAAATAGGAAGAAGCTCATCCCATACCTTTTGAGACAATTTTATTGATGATTGTTCAACATATGAGAAATAATTCCCAACGTCGAAGACCTTGCCTTGGTAAGTTTGAGTGTTGAGTGCAAAGAGAAAATAGATTTGGACTGAATGTTGGAGGGAATCGAGTCTTCACGAATGTAAGGAGGGTAAAACAAGAAGTAAAAAATCAAGTAACGCACGTGGACGACACATGGGCTTATTACCGTCAGTATTAACGGCTAAATCGACTTTGGGGTGTTAATCGACGAAATTCAGAAGATCGTGGGTTCAATGTCACGAAATCAAGACAAGGGGGTGCAAAGTGTCAGACACTCTATAGTTCAGGGGTGCAAAATGTATTTTTCCCTATTTAGAAAATACTTTTGTTATGAGCTAGATAAGCTTGAATATAGGCTCAATTTTCGTAAAACCTATCATTTGTAGAAATCCTCGAGTAAAGGATTTGAAAATTATTTCCAAAAAGGCTTATGAACTGTTTCTTTGCCTCTTTCGTATTGCAAATCGGAAATTATTAACCTCTAAAATTTTTGGAGTTCTATTTTCCAACTATTTTAATTAAGTACTTTGTTTATGAAGTGTAAATAATTAACTTAACGATCTGATTTTATTCTACTGTTAAGTGCAAGTAGATAATTTATTGATATTGCTCGACGATAGGGAAAATTCCATAATTTTTATTTGAATATGCAAATAATATTTTTCTTCTCCGATGCTACTATGTCCTTTTGAGACTTAGGGCATGTTCGTTTGGCTAAAAATTTTAGAAGTTAAATCCAACTTTCTAAATTTATACTTCTAACATTACTCTTACACGCATACCAATACAATTTAACAATTTTTACATGCATGCAATAAAGCTCGAAGATAACCTAAATATTCACATTATTTTTAAAATTTTTAAAATTTTTTGAAAATGAACATGCCCTTAGTTGCTCTACCTCAAAGATTCGGTTTTTATCGAGTAAGGATACTTTAGTCATTTTAGCATCTGGGAGTATTTGCGTGCAGTAAACATTATGACATAATTCTTCAAATTATTATTATTCAATATTACTTGACAGATTGACCTTTACTCCTTAATTACATTATTTTAAAAAATATACTTTTCAGCCACGAACTATAACGTGTTTTACACTTTACACTTTAAATTACCACACTTGAGACATTGCACCCTCAAACTATCCATCCCTAATACATTGTACTCTACATCTATCTTTTCCATCAATTTAGAAGAAAATAATTTTTTTTCAATATGAAATATCGATTTTTCCTTAAAAATAAATATCAAGTTTCATTTAAAGGTATAATCGTCATTTTACTTAAAAAAAGTCAATTGCTTGAGGATATAAAGTGCAAAACCCTATTGTAATTGCGGGTGAAACGTATATTTTCTCATAATTTATAATTATTTTACCCGATCTCCAAAAATCAGGAGATTTTAACAAAACAGTGGTCTCTCAATCCTTGAACTTTCAAGATAAAATTCTTTCATTTGAACTTCGTATGACATATTTCTAAAGTTGATGATTATTCTGTTGGCAGTACCATTTCGAGAAACTCCAAGAACAGATTCAAAAATAAGAACGACCATCTTAAATACCTCATAAATTCATGATAAATCTGTCCACGTCTAAAGGTGTTTCTCCACCCTAGAGGGTGTTATACTTATGAGCCCTAAAAGTTTTGTCTTCAGACTCTCATTGATCATGGGATGTCACTAAAAAAATAGGATCTGTCCGTGGACCCTAACAACAGCCTAACATAAATCTTATCACAATCCAAACCATATCAAATTATGAAATTTTAAATCCAGTGGAAAAAAATCTAAAGGAGTATGTTACGCCAGCAGAAACCTGGGGTGGTTTCAGTTAAATCTGACATTTGTTAAAATAAAAAACCCACCTAAATCAACTCCAAACTTCACGATAGAACTTAAAACCTGAGGATCCTAACATGATAAGATATAAATTAATGAAGATATTTTAAATTGAAAAACATTGAAAAGGATGGTAAAAATATTGTCCTCTGTTTTGCCTTTCTCTCTAGACCTAGCTAGATGCTAAGTTCAAAAGAATGGAGGCTAGGGAGAAAAGTGCTTGGTTAAGAGAAGATCCGGGAGAGAATATGAGGGCTCTGTACTTGCTAATTTCTAGGGAATTTGTAAGAAATTAAGAATTTTATTTTCGTATTATCTTTTTAAAATTCGTCCGAAAAACTTGGCCTCTTCTCAATCGATTTTAGCCAAAATGGGGAAAGAATTTGTCGCTTTTCAAGCTCCTTTTAGCTTAGTATAAAAGTGGAACAGGGAGACCAATTTTTAAAATTCAAAAGCTAACTCTTTTAAGCCTAACAACAGCCTCTTTGTATGAAAGTACACTTTAATCTTCCAGCAGGGGAACTGGTGACTGTTCTGGATATCAGAAACAAGAAGCTTTGAATGAGATTCGAAGAGTACTCAGTTCCAACCACGCTTATTGGCTACTCCCACAAATCTGATCACTACCAATGTTTCACGCACAAGAGGATCCAAAGCCCTTAAGCGCTCCACGTAAGAGATACAGAGGGAATTACTAGTATGGTCTCTGCACGAGACAACTAATTAAGATCCTTCTATAGCTACATCAGTATTGATCTTCAACCAACCAGGATCAGGAGGGATCCAAATGTCTGAGATGCTCCCTATCCGCCTGGAACCTAGCAGCCCGATGCTCTTGTAACGACGACAGAGACTGAATGATCTTTCGCAAGCAAATCTGAGTATTTTAGTGAATGACCCTGTACCGGCAAAACCTGCTTTCATCCAAGACAAAAAGCGTCGTTGAGAATAAATCTCTTAAGTCGATTATCAGAAATGCCCAGGAAAAACTTCGTCTGGATAATTGATCGGATAAGATCAGAAGGTGTCCATAGGGGAGACGAGCCAAATCCATAAGGGACGCTGACTCTCGCCAGAGGATGCGTGCAATCTGGCATTGAAGAAAGAGATGGATAATGGATTCTTTGTGATCCCCACAGAGAGCACGCGAAGAAAGGAAATCTAATGAAGGTGAAAGAAAATGATGCAGGCTAGCTCTCACCGGAAGAGCATCAACTGCCACACGCCATAATAGAACTTGAGACGGTAGCTAGGGTACTAACTTATTCTTGTCATAGTCTCCCCTTGTTCTTGTCTTTTTAACTAATGGCACAAATAAATGTCCTTTGTTCTTGTCTACTTGAACAAGGACTGTTTTCTAGGTCTCCAATTATGTTCTTAACTTTTGCATAAGACATAAAATCCTCCCTCTAAGTTAAAGAAAATATTATTAAGCAAATCAGATCCACATTAAGTACTGGTCATGCCGCATGATCAAATGCCAAAACATGCAAAAATCTCACCAAAACAAGAAAAGGATGGGGAAGAAGAAATGAGTTTCTTTTATTAATTCTTCATTCATAGTACTCCCTTATATATCCATGCACATGGCATTCCACAATATAAAAAGTATTATTCTCACATCCAATATGTACATTAGACAGTAGTACATATATATACATTATTGATACGGCCAGTTGGCCGATTGGCCATTGGCCGGGGCTCATGGACAGTCCTTCGGACGGGCTGTAAGGCAATTGCATTCGCATTGTCTTTCTATGAGATAGCATAGAGGCTGGTCGTTGCCCCTCGCGGGTTGGTCAAATATGCAGCACCAATAATTGTTGACAGCCGGGTCCTGTTTGCAGAACCGAAGATGAATTTTGCTATCGTTATAACCGCTGACTGATCGGCCTGCAGTGAATGTATATGTAATCTTATATTGTACATAAAGCGTTATAAGATCGTACGTATTATATACACATACGTACGTACGTTACCTTCATGAAGAGCGAAGAGGCAAGCAAACACCAACGAGAGCATTGCCAAACGAACACAAATATTGCTTATGGTAGCCATACGATTCAGCATTCCTTCTGAGAATTTAGAGATAATCAATCACATGCATGCGTGGTGGGTTTGGAATCACCAAGTAATATTCAGTTTATATAACATACCAACATTAACGGCTTGTTAATTATGGCAATTATGAGGATAATGGGAGACATCGGGAAGATAACAAAAATTATCCTCACATAAGAAAAATGGCTACAAGCTGGTTGACTATCGCGGAAATACGTTTACGTCGAGAAGTTTTGGACTTCCGTTTACCCAAAAGAGCAAAAAGACATCGAGAAGCTTCAATTTTAGGTGGTCCATGATGCCAATGTCTCTATATATGTTCCTCGATATACATTGAAAAGAACTGGGAAATAGCAATTAAAACAGGAATTAATCCCCATATTACTGACATGCATAGACAAAACTGGCGGGTACTAATTTAGTCTGTTTTATTGTTCCCCTTTTTATCTTGTCTGTTTTATTGGTCTTCGCTCCTTTAACGTGACAAGCAAAAGTACACATCTACCTCAATGCCAAGCCGAGCTGGTTGTCTTTTGGGCCAAAGGTACACTCACTATAACAAATTTTGCATTTTGGGACTGATTTTTCTGTCCCAAAAAATTTCGAATTCTACCCTGTCGCCCCGATTGTCTCAACAAACCCATTATTACAAGTTTTTTGGGACGGGAAGGATTCCGTCCCAAAATAAAATTATCGTCCGAAGACTTTAGAACGGATAGTTGAAGATCATGTTCGAACGTCTTAAGATGAAAAATTTAAATACGTTCGAACAACCCCAAATTTTTTTGTACGTTCGATTTTTAAGGTATTGTTCTAAAAATTGGAACGTCCGTAACTGTTCTTATTCGGTTACAACGGTTGACGTGAAAACCGTTCGAACGAAAAGTGAAAACATGTTCGAACATTTTGTGATGTTCCAACGGATATGGTTAAATATGTTCGATATACCGAGTGCAGGATAAAAAATTACTGTTCAAACATCTTAAGAATGGAAACACAAACGTTCGAATGTAGGGGAGATACGTTGTGTTTCGAACATTAAAACAAACGTTAGAAGGGCTTATTTTTATTTTTTTAAGAAATTAAAAAGTTGATAGAAAATTATTCAAAAAATTATTTTTAAATAAAATAATTAATTAAGAAAATATACAGTTAAATAATTAATCACAATATTCGAAACAATCAAATATAATACGCAATAAAAAAATAACAAATCTTCATCATCGCGTGCATCCATGTCTGCGTGCATCCAACTCTACATGTATCAAAACTTTTTTTAACTCTGCCTGCATCCTTATCTTCCTACATCATAAATTGTAATCAATTTAACGCTTAAATAATTGAAAAAATAAATCATTAAACAAAAAGTAAGCAGAATGAAAAAATAAAATAACTTACCTATACGTCTACTCGATGTCATTTTCTGTGAAGGTGATGCAATATCAATGTAGGAAAAGCTAAGGCCCCATACAAGGCTGATGCTGCTAAATGATTATATGTAACATGTTTACATCGATCAAACGTATTGCGATCTATCGAGCACGTTCAAAACAGTTTTTTTATTTTGTTAGGAAGATTAGAAGTTTTACATTATGCACGAAAAATATAATTAAAAGGTGTTGGGCTTGAAATGAACTTGCATCTCTGTAACAATATTAACATTCACGGAAAACCAATAGAGTGAATCACAAAAGTTGATACAACATTTTCCAAACCAACATCCTTCATTGTATGGAAATAAAGGAGAGTACTACTCTGGTCAGTAGGGTCGGACATCTGAAAACTTTTAAGTCACACATGAGAAGCAGTTCTTTGCATGTCCTAGTTTGGAAGGAAAAAACTACTTTCTAGGTCAGATGTGTGGCCAAAAGGTATTCAGAAGTCATACCTTACTGACTAGAGTATTGTTTTCTATTTCTTTCCATACGATAAAAGAGGCTGGTTTGGAAAATGTTGTATCAGCTTTTGTCGTTCTCTCCATTAGTTTCGTGTGAATGCTAATATTGTTATAGTGATGAAAATCTATTTCAGACCCAACACATTAAATTTAGATTTGTTGTGCATAATTTTAAACTTCTAATTTTTCTAAAGAAAAAAACGTTCAAATGACTAGAATACACTCGAACGTATAAAGTGAGCGTTCAAACGTATTTGTCATCCCTACAAATGAACCATTTTAGCAATTCGTTCAAAGAAAAAATTTTACATTTTAGCGACTTAAAATCTCCCAATCAATGCCAAAAATCTGATTTTTTTTACTCCATAACATGCATTTAACAACCCTAAACAAGAATGAAACTAACTATAAGCATTTAAACATAAATTTTTTCCACAAGTCCAAATCACATAAAAAAATATATACCTAAAAAACTAAGAAATTTATTGATAAAGATGATAAATCTTACTTCTAAAACAAAAAGAAGCTCCATTTGAGTATTTTCCTACAACAATAAGAAAAAAAATGTAAGATTTCGATAGAATAAAAAAGACAAGGCGAATTTGTGGTGTTTTGAGGTTATGGGTGAAATGAGGTCTCAGGGTCGATTATGTGGTATTTGAGTTTGTTGTTTCTATTCGAACTCGTTTTTATCCATTAGAATGTTTAGCCAAACGCACGAACGATTGTTTTTTATCTCGACGACATCGTTAGTTTTCAAAATCGTTCTAACGTTTATTGAAAAAACGTTACACGCATCTTAGAAAATGAAACAACATCATTTTTGCTTTTTAGAATTCGTTCAAATCGTTATTATTATTAGAATGATACACCAAAAAGGGACGGCAAAAAATCATGACTAAACTACTTTCTAACATTTTGTTTCACAGTCTCGAACGATTCTTTTTCCTACTGAACGACATCGTTTTTGTTTTCAGCATCGTTTAACGATTATTGAAGTACTGTTCGAATGTTTTTTTATTGTTGATACGACGTCGTTTCATGCTTTCTATTGTTTGAATGGTATTTATATGTTCGAAGATTTTTTAAATAATTGAAATAATACTTAAATAATATGTAGAAGATACTATATATTATATACATAATATGTATAAGGTACTATTACATAATATATATAAGGTAATATATATTAAATAATATCTACAAGGTACTATTAAACAAAATGTATAAGATATTATATATTAAATAATATCTACAAGGTACTATTATACTTGAAGGAAATTATTAATCAGAAGCCCATTCTTGCACGTTATCACCCGATGTCTCATCCTCAGTAGAATCACTATCACATTCAAATGGATCTCCATCCCCCTCCGAAACAATTCAAACTTCTTCGCTATTTTTTTTTCAACTTTTGCTTCATCCCCCTCCGAAACATCATTATTATCTAGACTCTTTTTCTTCCGCTGATCAATTGCATCATATGCTTGAATAAAGTTTGGAGCAACATCATCCCTCTGTATCGGATTATGGTTAAGTTGTCAGAAGTCTATAAACATGTAAATGTCATCATCCTCTTGATACGCTTCATTAGTGATGGTTGCTCCCCAATTCAACGTTTACATCAACTTCAACATTCGGATCCCGATCGGGAATGTCAGATGCATTTCTATAAGACAACTTTTACACGACTGGCCAAGTAGGTCCGTGCATATTATGTACTAGATAAAACACTTGACTTACTTGATTTGCTAAAACAAATGGATCTTCTAAATATCGCAGTCGGTATGAAATCCATGATGATCCCGACGTCCCACCAATCACAGTTAAACAAATATACTATATTTTCCTGCAAGAACAACATGGCATAAATGTCTACAAGTCTACCATAAAATTCTATTGGATTTCCCTCGTGTGATCTCGGTACTACAATACTACTATTCTGAGTTCTTCGTCATTCTTCCTGTTGTACTGTATGATATCTACTTCTGCTCACAACACATGCAAAATAACGCATCACTCATGTATCAGGCTCACGCACCAATGAATACAATTCATCGACCGATGTACATGAATTTTGTGAATGTTATGTTTCAGCCTACAAAAAAAATATTAGGTCATTAAAAATAGAGACACGATAAAATTAGATGGTGCATAAATTGTTCCTCATGCATACGAGAAGCTCAACCATGTGTTCACTGTAACGATAAAATTAATCAGCGACTATGTATTATAGTAGAAATTTTATTTTATTTTACATACTCTAAGTAGTTGTTGATGTCTTTGCAATTGTTCAGCACATACGACCGAGCTTTCTTGAACTCTGTTCGGTTTATATGTCCTGCTCTTTTGTAGCCCCTACCAATCTAATTTTCTGAGTGAACACATCAAATTACCTTTTTGATACCTCCATCTCGCTTTCATAATTGTAGTTTCGATCTCTGCGATTAAACATTGTTTCGACCACTCGGAGATACTAGGAACAAAATGTCGAACACTTGTACTCAATATACCCTTTTGCAATCAACCCTTCGGGACTTGACATATTTTACACAAACCATTTCATGACACTCATTGACCGTTCAACTAGATATATCCATCTGTATTGCACCAGTACAACAAGTATTGCTTTGTGTGGTAAGTGGACCGCCAAATGCATCATGACAATAAAAAATGGCTGAAAAAATTATTTTTAACTTACATAAAGTAACCCCGATATCGTCCGACATCCTTTTGCAATAGAGACATCTTCAATGTCAGCGAGTACAACTCTAAAAAAAACATAATTCGGTCACTGTGCCACCCATGTCTTCATTCAACAACCCTCGGATCATCAATGGAAGAATCCTCTGCAAGAACACGTGACAATCATGACTTTTATTCCAGACACTTTCAGCTTATCTAGATTCAAACAACGTAAAATCTCAATAGCACAACCACCAGGAAACCTCACGTATTTTAACCACTCATACACCGCTTGCCATGAACCAAGTGCAAGTATTTTTTAACCCCCATTTCAGCTAAATGTCTACGTGAACCTGCTGAATTCTTGGTCTTGAACTCAACGTTCATCACCTCCCATTCACATTGCCACATATGTTATTTTCGATGTGCATCACGTCCAAGTTATGCCGTAACCCTAACGTACTCCAATACGGCAATTGGAAAAAAATTTCTTCTTCGTCCAATTCAAATTTTTCGACGAGTGTTTCTTCTTCCCCCTATTTTTCTCTGATAATTTACCAAAGATAATCTCCCTAACAAGCATCAATTATTCCAATGCGTCCTCACCATTTAACTCCCGGGCGGATGTCCATGCTCTTCTTTCCCATCGAACATATCCACATTAGATCTCCATGGATGCTCTGGTGGCAAGTATCTCGTATGACCAATACAACACATTCTTGTCCTGTGCTTCAACCACCTATAGTCAATGCCAACATTACACATTGGCATATGCTGAAAAATCATTTATGGTCCATATCAAAGTTGCATGCATCTTAAATGTCGTCCCATCTAAAGCGTCATATGTCTCAACTCCATCTTCCCATAGTTGTTTCAACTCTTCCACTAAGGGTTGAAGATATACATCTATATCACTTCCCAATGACTTGTGACCTGAGATTAAAAGAGTCATTAGTGAAAATGAGACCTTCATACACTTCCTTAGGGTCAAATTATAAGAAAACCTAATGACTGGCCAAATATTATACCCATTGCTTATGTTTCTAAATGGATTGAACCCGTCTGAAGTAAGACCAAGGCAGACGTTGCGAGCATCTTGAGCAAACCAACCATGGTCCTTATCAAAAGTCTTCCAAACCAATGAATTTGCAGGATGCATCTGTAAGAATAATGCCCTAAAAATTATTTATTTGAATAAAAGTCATTTAGATGTCACATGTTTATATTTATTTATTGGGTAATATGATGTGACATAAGATGTTACATAAATATTATTGAGTGACATTGTAGAAAAGTCACGTCAATGATTAATGAATCAAAGACTTATGACTTTCCCGTTCCTTGTTCACTTGATATTTTGTTCTAGACCAAGGTACATATTGACGTACGATAGGTCCACACTCGTTGTGCCTATATTTGATAGGATGATGGAATTCGTCATTGAGGTAATGACCTTAAACAAACGAGTAGGTGCAATGTAAAGGTATATGTACTAAACAAGATAAAAAATGACTACCTTATGGAAGTGATCACTGATGTTGAGATGGTATTCAGTACAATTGGTTTATTATATCCTTAGACCTAAGAGGATTATACGAATCTATTTATTGTGTACTTGTGCTTTGGCCGAGTCAGTTTGTGATGATCTTTCTATGTCAAATATTCCAGATAATGTTGGGTCTTGTACATAATAAATGAGTTTTATAAATGCTCAACAAGGGTATAAGGTTGTACTAGAAAAAAATCCATTGGCCAATAGTATTTTTTGAAATGTTTTTTGAAATTAATATATATATATATATATTTATTTATTTATTTATTTATTTGTGAAATTGTTTTGGAAACAATTGATAGTCCAATGAGTTACAGATCATGAATTGAGAATTATATGAGTTAGGAACTTAATCGGTGATATGATTCCGATCCTATTGACTCATGTGGAATATATTTTGGTGGAAGGATAAATAAACAAATAATAGTGAAAGCTCATTCGTTTTGTTAAAAAAATGAATTTGGACCGGCCTTGTTTTAAATAAAAGAATGGGCCAGCCCAAATGAAGCCCAGTTCATTAATTAAAAAAAAAGAGGGAAAAGGGGGAGAGGGCATTCCAAGTGGAAACGAATGGAGCCTAAGGTCCGGGTTTGACCCCGATCATGACCCATAACCAGATTGTGTTAGACCTGGATCAATGGGTCAATGGATCACTCGATTTGATAGGGCAGATTCGTTGACCAACCCAGTTTGACTAGGGTTGACCAATTTTTTTAAAAAAAAATCTTTAAATTCAAGTGCTAAATGAAATTGTTTAGAGGAAACAAATCCCAAGACCTCTCATTGTTGGTAAATGAGAATCTATTTTATTAAGAGTTTGATGAAACTAAAATAGGTGATTCAAATTTCTTGATTTTATAGTTTGTCCTATTTATCTTTTTAGAAGATAAATGAGGGTTTATGCAGAATGAGGGTGTTGACTAAAATAGCAATATCGACCCATTACAAAATTACATGTTATTTAGACGATAGTTGAACTTAACTAAATAAATACATATGCTAAAATAATGATTGTTGTGTTTATTTGGTGGGCTAAAGAAAATTAAGAGTTATGAATATTTACATACATATAGTACGGGACAGATGGATTCATAAAAGATAGTTCTATTAACTTTTATAAGTTGTTGCATGGTTACTCAAATAGGATCATGTTTACAAAAGGTAAAAGATCTTGATACCTACTAATGACATGGAATATAAATATTATATTCAGGTTTTTTATTTGATTAAAGTGTCATTGTGGGAGGTACAATAGTTATTCGAAAAGCCGAAACTAGTGAATTTATATTTATATACATGTTAATTGATTTCTATGTTTGTGCAGATTTTTATGTCAAACTTATATACCCTGTGATGATTATGAACTACGCCAAGTTTTATGTTTAAAAATGGATCCAACTGAAGGTATGCTTATCATTAAAGTCAATTTAATGTATTGTTCATTAAATTATTAGTTTGTCTATTTAGGCATAATATCTCACTTTTGCAATAAGTTGCATCGTTTAAGGATATGAATATGATTGCAAGTGTTGTAGCGACTTCCATAAGGAATTATTTATTTGAGTTAGAAAAAGGGAAAAACTTTATTTTTTGAAGACTAGCTTTAAATGTGCTCGAAATTTCTAGAAATTTCATTTCAAGCTCTACTTTAAAATTAAAAGTGTTTATTGATTTTTGCACTATTATTGATAGTCGTATTATTTTTTGAAAAGTTGTTAACTCTGAATAATATTCAGAAAGATGTTGATACCACTTCGACAACTCTAAAAAGTATAGGGATGTGAATCCCACTTGTATGTGGCATCTGACACTTAGTCATAGTAATCTGGATATGATCAAATGATGACTAAGAAATCATTTTAAAGCAAAAGGAGTTAGAGCTATATGATTGTTAGAGTTGGTGCACAACTGATGTATCTGGTGATTTCAACCACATAACCAGAGGATGGTTTTTCCAGTTTCACCATTTTTAGTAATAGTTATTCTAGGTAGGTTACCGGTACCTGATGAATCATGACTCTGAATCTTTTGAAAAGTTTAAGAAATTACAGAGTAAAGTGGAAAAACCAACTGGAAGTGAGTATTATTGATTTTAATTCCCTTGTTACGTCACGACACAATTTTCTTGGAAATGTGAAATTGAACTTTATAGGATATTGTTCAGTGGGAGATAAACATAGAATTATTACATATATTCTTTTGAGGTTTTACCCAAAAAGGTTCACTGAGTATTATTTGATAATTTTCAAAGGAACAATTGATAATTATAAGTAGGGATATTTACTTTTAAAAGAGTACGACCTAAGTAGAGGCGAAAGTGTGACAGTTGTTGATGAAACAGTTAGCTGAGCCAATAAAAAGGACAGATAAGATCAATAGAAAAGGTGACATTATTGAACCTATTGATGAGTCTGAAGAGTACAGAACTCAGGAGCATTATCTAGAAATCTAGTGTGATGAAATAATTAAATTGTTTGATTTTTTCACAAAACATGGATTAGCCTTGTATTAAAAAGAAGTCAATGGGAGTTTAACATTGTTTCTGATTCTGTATGTTAAAAATATGCTACTCAATTGGAATGACGTCCAAGTGATGTCATTAGTCAAAGACCTTTGGAAGTGTTCCACATTAGGTCTTTGGAACTATATTGATGAATAATGGAACATGATGGTTTACAGAATGCCAAGGAAATGTTTTACCTTTTAGGCATAATTTCATCTCTCCATGTAAGGCCAGATATTAATTTTGAAGCTGCTTTTATGAGTGAATATTGATTTAACAAAGGCCCTGATTGCTGGACTGTGGTTAAGAATATTCTCAAGTTCTTGAAAAGAACTAAGTGTTAAGCTTGGTGCTTAGAGTTGAGTATTTGCAGATTGTTTAGGGATGTATAAAATACAGATATGATTGATAGTTGATCAATATTGAATTTATACATGTGCATTGGGTAAAAGTATATGAGTTGGTGGAGTTGTAAGTAGTTTAGAATTGATGACTCCACCACTGAAAGGCAAAATACATAGAAAGGATGTACGTGGATATGGGATACCTGTATGAATGTTTTTTAGTGCAAGTGGGATATTGTACGAATAATGCCCTAAAAATCATTTATATTAATAGTAGTTATTTAGATGTCATATGTTTATATTATTTATTGGGTAATATGTTATGACATGAGATGTTACATATATATTATTGAGTGACGTTGTAGAAAAGTCATGCTAATGATTAATGAATTAAAGGTGGGAAGTATGACTATTCGGTTCCTTGTCCACTTAATGTTTTGTTTTAGACTAAGATAGGTCTAAACTCGTTGTGCCTCTATTTAATAAGATGATGGACTTCGTCATTAAGGTAGTGACCTTAAGCAAACGAGTGGGTGCAATGTAAGAGTACATGCACTGAACTGGATAAACATGAATACATTCTGGAAGTGATCACTAATGTTGAGAAGGTATTCAACACAATTGATTTATTATATCCTTAGACCTGAGAGGTTTATTTGGATCTATTTATTGTGTACTTGTGCTTTGACCGAGTCATTTGGTGATCTTTCTAGGTCAAAGATTTCAAATAACATTGGGTCTTCTACATAATAAATGAGTTTGTATAAATGCTCAATAAGGAATCCACCATTCTCTTGATGAGACAATATATTCAATATATTTGTAATGGGTTGGACTAGAAAAGAATCCATTGGCCAATGGTATTTTGTGAAATTTTTTTAGAAATTAATATATATTATATATTTATTTATGAAATTTTCTTGGAAACAATTGATATTCTAACGAGTTACGGATTGTTAATTGATAATTATATGAGTAGGGACTTAATTGATGATATGATTTCGGTCCTATTGACTCATGTGGAATATAGTGTGGTGAAAGGATAAATAAACGAATAATTTTAGCAGAAGGGATTTCACAAGTTAGTCTCAAATACTCAGGATAAATTGTGATATGTTATAGGACATGATCACAATTAGTAGAAGCCTAAAATTCGAAAAAAAAATAAGAGAAAAAATGGAAAAGAGTTTTCCATGTGATCTTACAGCCGAGATTTAAGGTTCCTAACGATCTCACGATATATCATCGCTGGGGTTTAGAAAAATACTATAATAGTTTTTTCTAGACAGTTGGTCATTATGACTTTGAGAAACGTTGTGACGACTGTGAGGGATGGAAAGGAATGAAGCATCACATTTGGGCTGCTCCATTATGAAATCAAAGACTCAATATGTGAGATCAACAAGACCTGGAGATTATCGAAGATTGAAGATTCAATCGCAGACAAAGTTCAAGATAGTTTATCAGATCAAGTAAGTATGATAATTTTTGTAGGCAAACTGTCACTGGTATTAGAACTAGGTTAGTTGAATCTCATTCTCTTGAGATCCGTATCACAGTTTGTTAGAAAATTCATGTTATTCGAATATTTGATTTATTGAAAAATCATTTTATAAGTAAATTATTTTTCGTTCTTGGTGATTTTGGTAATCGCGGTAAGAGATTAGATTGATATGATTTTTTTTGTTCTTTCCTATTGAATATGATTCCTGATCTTTGAGAATCGGATTATATATTATGAATGAAATTTTTTCATGCTGCTATGAATATTTCTATTGGATTCTCATATAAAATTGATTTTGGAAACCGAAGAGCAAACGAGTTTTTTTGTTGTAACAAAAGAAATATGTTTTCTCTTGTTTCGTTATCAAATCTATTTCTGTTAATGGATTGTTGCTTGGTCTTATGATTCACGTTTTATATCTATGTGAATTTGAATCGTTTGTGAGAGAGAAAGAGTTTCTCTCCTTAAAACACCATGTGACTGGTGACATGGTGGGATGTCGCCATGTCACTGGCCTGAGATGGGCCAGGTTTGACCGGCGCGACATCTAGCCGGAGCCCAGATGGTGTCTGGCAACCTTGGAGGTAGCTAGGGTTTAGATAAAGACTATAAGATATATTTTTCTAGATAGTCGGCCATTATTCCTTTAAGAAATCGTGTGATGGCTGTGGGCGCGGAAATGATGGAGGCAGAACATTTGGACTGCAGTATTGTGAAATCAACGACTCAAGGTGTGAGATCAACAAGACCTGAAGATTATTGAAGGTTGAAGATTCAATCGCAAACAAAGTTTAAGATCGTTTGTCAGATCAAGTAAGTATGACAATTTCTACACGCAAACTTTCAACCTCATCCTCTCCCCATTGTCGACTCGTTTCTCCTTATGTCATCTCATGTCATGAGCTATATATTTTGTGGTAAATAAATGTTTGAGTCTAGGGATTAAAGGGAAACAATACAACACTTTCATTGGAATTTGCTTATGCAAGTCGTCTTAGAATTTTGTCCGAGACACCCCACATATCGGACATTTGTCTAACACATTATTTTCTTCCAAAACAACTCACAATCATTCTTACAAGCATTGATCTTATCGTAACTGAATCCAAGGCCCTTTCGCAATTGTTTATCCCCGTAATACGATCTCGGTTACCACTTATATATAACAGAAGATCGATTGTCCAAAATGACGATCAATCGTATTTAACACAAAACGCAAAAATTCGCCCAAACCACTGCAGACCATCAAATCTTCACACAAAACACTCTCAAATCATCCTCTTGCCAAATCCATTCCAATGTACGTATCAAAAACTTAATAAGCTCCAATCAGCACGAATCATATCCACAATACCCAAAAATATCCAAATCAAATAAATCATCACATAATAAACCAAATCATTCCTAAATAGAGATTGTACGTCGAGAAACATAACTCTTGCACGGATTCCACACAAAAATGCACCAAATCCCCACCAAAATGTCACAAATTTTGCCTAAACTCTCGCTATGTTTTAAATTCTTCACTCACGGTCTTAGAACATTCTGATTCTTAAAGCTCAATAAATATCGATCGATTGGTGAACTAGCAGATCGATCACCATGCCAGGTTTAAAATTTCCGCTATGTTTTCGACCGATCAACGACGTCCTTAACGATTGATCGATTAGAATTTCTGACTTTAAAAAAATTGACCAGCAATTTTTTTGGTGATCAAATTTTTTCCAATCGATCGGTTGGCACACATCAAAACAACGATGTCTTGACTGTTTGATCAGCATGTTTATAGACATTCAAATAGAAATATACATATAAACGACACCGTGTAGAACCGATCGACCATTTTGGTGACGATCAATCGGTGATCTTAATTATTAAAAAATGATTTATAAACTGAAAAATGACTTCATTATGAAATAATTTGTATTATGAGGTATCTTAATACATGTCTCATACTAATAACTTATAATCATGTACTAAATAATATTATATCACTAGTTTATACTATGTATATATAAACTAACTCTTACACTATGTTTCTATGATATAACACGTACAACTTAAACATGTTTTCCTCATATATGCTTGCATGATTAATGATGTGTACTTAATATGTTTTTATGTAATCTAAACATATCCTAACATACTTTGTTTGTGCAAAAATTTAAACACAAAATGTTCTATCATTAATTCTCTACCACTCATTACGTACATGTACTTAGATTACAACTCCATCATCAACTATCTGTATTTGGATTGCTTATGTATATATATATATATATATATGTAGATAGTTTATTAAAATCTTATATTGTGTTTATGGTTTGTTTATTTGATCGATCGTTATTTATTTTACCCTAATACGTATTTTTTATTAAATTCTTACATTGTGTACATTAATTGTTTATTTGATCAATCGTTATTTATTTTATTTGTACTTGTATATATATGTACTTAGATTTTATATATATTCCTATATTTTTTATTTGATCGGCAAATTATTAGATCGTTATATTCTTACATTCCTCTATATATACTTATATTGTTTGTTCACCGATCGATCGTCATGTGTCTTTAAAACGATGTCGTGCGAGACGATCGAGCAATAAATATAACCGTTCGATC
The DNA here is from genome assembly GCA_963930655.1 of Myrica gale. Taxonomy (NCBI): domain Eukaryota; kingdom Viridiplantae; phylum Streptophyta; class Magnoliopsida; order Fagales; family Myricaceae; genus Myrica; species Myrica gale. Next base: position 9,763,568 of record OZ005612.1, on the reverse strand, counting down.
GGTAGTATACTTCTAATCCACCATGTAGAACCGATCGAACGGTGATCTTAATTATTAAAAACAATTTATAAACTTAAAAACGACTTAATTATGAAATATTTTTTTATTTATGATGCTATCTTAATACATGTCTCATACTAATAACTTATAATCATGTGCTAAATAAAATTAAACATGTACAACCTAAACATGTTTTCTATAATCTTATTTGTACTTAGATATATATTCTTATACTTTTTGTTTGATCTATCGTTATTAATTGTTTATATAAATTTGTCCTTAGATTTTATTTAAATTTTTATATTACATATTTGATCGATCGTTATTAATTGTTTATGGATATATGTATGTACTTAGATTTTATCTAAATATGTATTTTATTCAACTGTTTAACTTTGCAATTTTTGGTAATTTTCTCATCGAAAGGGTACTTTCGGTCAATTTAAGTATCTAAACATAAAATAAAAATAAACTCATAAACTGTAATCAAAATCAATATATATCCAAAAATATAAACATGATGTCCCAAAGATGATCACCAAAAGACGTCACATTTGTAGGAATATCTCCGGTAATCTTTACAGGTCCTGCCTCTGACTTAAACTCTACGCTCCCCGTCAAAGTCAATCTAGAGCCATTAAATCTCCTTCTTCAATTTCTCCACATGTGCTCCTCAAAAGGCTTCAACGCATTCTTGAAAACTGCGCTAACATGGGTGTTGAGGTCCCAAGGAGCCACGCCACCCAAGGAGGAGGCGCTCCCGTGTTGATCAGTGCCTTTGCTCAAGGCGTTCCCATGTCGGTCGATTCCTGTGATGTCATAGCCTCTCCTCTACGAACTAACTGTTGAACCATAGCCCCCCTGCCCCTCACTCCCCGACATTGTGGCCTTGTTCAATGCTCCACTCACCGAAGTACACGGCTCCTCATCACTAAAAATGACACCCGATTCATTAGAACTTCGTCAGGAACACACCATATGAGAGGCTAGTACCATGTGTCAACCAAGCCTCCTCCACGATTAATTGGTACATGTATATCGAGAGATTAATCCGAGTCTACTAACCAACCAGGAGCATGCACTACACTCTAGGGATTGGGCACTCCGTGGAATGGGATCTGCCGTCAATGTTGAGCGTCTAGATCAGGTTCATCATCTACCAGAAGGTGTGATCCTCGTATATTAGCTCATAAAAATCTGCTAGCATCCTTGGACAAACTCTCGCCACGTATCGCATCTTCAAGAGCATCTGCCGCATGATGGTCAGCTTCGGTTCCTGCTGCTCTTGGGACGACGATCCTACGCCGGTGCTTGAAGTGCGCGCATGCTTAAATCGAGACAATTTTTGTATGCTTCAACAATTGTATAAAAAATATGTCTTAATAAATAAAAAATAAAAACAGAATTAAAATATTAAAGTTGCAATAATTGGCGATCGATTGTGAAATACACCGATTGATCAAGAAAAAATGAACGATGCAATTTATTACACTCACGATCAATCGATGACAACCAACCAAACAGAAACTAGCGGTGATTGATCTTGAATACAACAAACATACAATATTATCCAAGGGATCAATCAGCCTTGTGACGATTGATCGCTTGTTATGGTAAACGCACAATTTCAATTTACGATCACCGATCGATCAGCGCGTATAACGACGATCGATTGACGGAAACTTCAAAAGACATTGTATCGACTACCGATTGATCGTTTCTAATAATTGAAAAGCAAAGTTTCTGAGAGGCGATCGATATGTACATGTGTGATCCATCGATCTCAAAAATAACTAAACGATCGATCGACCAAATAAGCAGATCGATCGGTAGGAAAACAGAAATCACCGTTTAACTACCGATCGTTTGACTATTTTAACAAACCACCTATCAGTTGATCACTTATCTCAACAGCCACCTGACGATCAATCGGCACATGGACGATCGAAAAAAACGTAGAACCTATATTACGCCTAAAACATTCCCAAATGCCCCAAATTGATCCCTAAACAATTCTAAACTCCTAAAACAAACATTAACACTAAAATAAATAAATTTTACGGAGCTAAATCGATTATATAGCAAATTAAAAAAGCTAATCTAGAAACCTATTTAAAACCACTTAAAACACAAAATAACTAAGTACCTTTAATGTAGATAACAATAGGGGAAATTTCTAATCACTTTGATGGACAATGCAATATGAAAATGGCTAGTTGAAGGTTGTGACTGTAGGAAAGGTACTCGGGAAAAAATAGCATTCGACAGTTTTGATATCATTCCTCTAGCCAATTCATCGTCACTTCCACTGATTGATCACCTGTTTTAGAACATGTGGTACATTTCCATTCGTTGTCGTAGCGATCAATCATTACTTCGTTCCGATCGAACTATGATTCAAGTAAGTGACAGTTACGCTCCTCGATAGATCAGCCTTATGGGATGATCCATCACCTATTTTATAACACGTGGCACACTTCCATTCATTGACGTATTGATCCATCTGTACTTCATTTCGATCAATCGACAATTCAAAAAACTGATGGTTGCGTTACCCAATCGCTCGTCATTAGTGGCCGATCGATTGCTATGTGTGGACACGTGCCAGCATGCCATTGTTGCACTATAATTGATAATGTGACACTCACCAGTTGTGCTCAGCATGCACCACGTGTCAATCCGTTCCCTATTGATCGTTCTTAATGACAGATTGATCGGGTTGTCCCAACTCCATCGGATCGATCGATCATCCTTATTGATGATCGATCGCTAAGTGTGACCACATAATTTCATCACCAAAGCCCTATGGAGTTAGTGACGGATCATTTAGTCACAACAAGTGCTATCAATCGGTTGTCTTAACGATTGAATTGAGTGGTGACGAAAATTTTCGTCACGGAAAGTTCTAGTTTCTAGTGATGATACATTTTCGGTTTGAGCTCAGATTTAGGCTCCCCCATCCATTTTTCATGCTTACACAGACATTTGGATAGTTTTACGCTAACATTTTATTGGAAAATGTCGAAACTGCCCTTAGAGACATCCAGGGGCATTTTCGACTTTTTCCTACATTTTTTTTAGCTGAAATTTTTGTTGGGACATATTGAGACCTCATACAATTCATATGTAAAGTTCCAAGCAAAAAATCTAGGGGAATCTTTGGGTCATTTTGGACAGCAAGCACATTTTACTCAAAAACCCTAGAATTCAATTTCATGTGACAGTTATGTAGCAATAGCATGTAATGAGTTCGGCACTACCGAAGGCCAGCCCGTGGCTCTTTGGCCTTCAAAAACACATATTTCAGCCACTGATGTGGTTTACAAACTCTGTAGTTCAAATCACAAAATCGATTCAAACAATAACTTAAATACATGAAAAACATCATGTTTCCCTACACAAATGCACAAACTATCCCTTAACTAGTCTTGGTTTGCATGCTCACCTTCTTCTCTTCCTTTTTCTTCCTTTATCTCATTTTCTCTCTTGGCCGACCCTTCCTTTTTCTTTCACTTTTCACTTTTCTATTTTCTCTCTCTTTCTTCTCTCCCCTTCTCTCTCTAGAGCATTGTCGTGAGCCTCATGGCCTTCAAATACTAAGTATAGATTTTTGTCTTTTCTTACCTACTTACCTAGGGAAAATCTACATTAATTAGGGACATAATGATTAGGGGGACATTAACCACCACAAGTAATTGCAACCATTGGGTAGCCACTTGTAGAAAATAGAGAATTGGACACGTGGAAAAAAGAAAAGATTTTGAAAATCTACAATAAATAGGCTGGCCATGGGTATTTAAAGTGGGCTTGGGTGGGTTTTTGGGCCTCCATGGCATTAATGGGCTTCGGCCCAAGCTTCTAGGTCCAAGTCCACAATTATCAACCCTAGGCCCAATTGCATTATTTTGAAATAATTAAGCTCAATAAAAATTAAGTTCATGAAATAATAAAATCAAATTGGACCAATAACATTACAATAATGTATGAAAGGATAAATTATTAAACAAAGGCTAAAAATAAAATATTTAATCATGGAAGGGAAATTTGGCCATATGTAAAAATCAACTAAATTAATCTAAAATATTAAAGGAAATAAAATCAAGTCAATTAGGTAATTTAAACACATGCTATTGCAATGAAATAATGATCTTAATGGAAAGATATAAAATTAAAGGAAAGAAATCATATAAGTAATTAATTAAATTAAAGATATAAATCAAAACGCCAAGATCTTGAATTTAGCAATTAAAGCAAATAACTAAAATATTTTGAAGGAAAAATCTTAACACAATAGTATCAAAAGTAGCTCATAATGTGAGGGATATCACAATATAGAAACTCATAAATTTGGAATATAGAATAAGAGAGTTAAAGAAAAAAGAATTTTTCATAATAAACTTACAACCGAGATTTGAGATTACTAAGAATCTCATGCACTAGCAAAGTTAACGTTTCAAGTGAACCGATATATAAACTCAAAAACACTCATTCAAGAGATAGATGTTCGCAGAGAAACTTTCTAAGAGAAAATATTTTTTTTCAAAAATTGTGCGCGAGATTTCGAAAGAGGTAGTACAATTGGGCTGCTTCAATTTCAACAATTACATCAATCCACTTCCGTTGTGTGGCTTTTAGTGGTATCAGAGCTCAGATGTAGTTAAATCATAACTGAGATTAGTGTTTTCCTCAGACCACTTAAAAAGGCAAATTTGTGAAATTTTCAAATCAAATGTGATTTGAGACAAAGGAAACCGATTTTTGTAATGGGACGTGGCATAAATTGTGGGGGAAATAAAATCAGGCAAAAAAAATTATGTTTGCTTGAAAATGAGAGAGGGAGAGAGAAGAACCTCTCTTGGATTCGGCAACCATGGCCGGTGGCTAGGGACCACGCCTGATGGGACTTGTAGGGTCCTAAGTGCCAGCAACAGAAGTGTCGCGTGGCCTGGAGCCCCTGGACTCGTGTACTCAATTGGGTACAGGAGGTAGGCTTTTGTCACCCGCTACCACTGAGGGCTGCATGATGGTTAGCTGTGGAACGACCGGCCTCTCCCTCGCTAGACTCAGCGAGCAGAGGCTACTAGCGACCAGTTGTGTGCTTGGGTCCCCAAGGGATGAGATCCCTAGGTCGCTAGCTTCGGCCAACCGGGTAGGGCTTCACAAGTCATACCTGGCCCAAGTTGCATCCCATTAAAAAAAAAAAGCTGAATTAATCTGTCTTCCCTAGAGTTTGAAATTTTTCCAAATACGTCTTAAGGGTTCAGGTTCACTTCGTCCTACAGAGGTTCTTGAAGTTAATAGCTTTCTTTATTACTTCTTTCCATTAATGTGGCTCCACAAAAATGATGCGCTTACACGTGGCCTGTCAGGGCCATCTCACCCAACACCACATCAACCCCGAATCCAAATGCAACATTCTCTTCACCGCTTTGGATCTCTCGGAAAATAGCCTCTACGACTCTTTCTTTGACCTCTCCAAACCGGGTTCTTGCTTTGTGGTTGAAATCACTCTTCTTTTTTCTCCGAATGGTTGAAATCACTCAATCTTTCCAGCAAACTCCTCGACTCATCTTCTTCCATCAAAGATGCACTCAAACGCGGTGTCCAAGTTCTTGATCTCTCCTTCAACAAGCTCTACATCCCCACCGCTCCACCGTGGAAACACAAGAACCTTTCTTTGTATGACTTATCTTTTGCCTCAAGTCAGCATATCGAGACAAAGAAAGATCAAGGCAACATATCAGATTTTCTTTTATACTTTAATTGAATTTGTTTTCATGACCAGACGGGGTTGACTTTGTTTGACCGATTTTTGACAAAAAAAAAATATTTTAAAAAACTTGACCTCCTCCTTAGACTCGTTACGCTATTCAACTGAACTAGTTGGCTTCGTCATTTTTTTTTTTTTAAGATTTAATGTAAGTTTTAAATGAGATTTTTTAAAGGAAATAAATCTTCCATTCACAACAACAGAAACCACTCTTTCCCGCCATTATTTGTAATTACGACTTAATACCATGGTCAGTCTTTGGCCGAAAAAAAGCTAGAGACAATTTCTGCAATTGCAGTACAATGATGCATTGGTCGGAATTTTCTTTTTCCTGCAGATATTTGTAGTTGTTAACTAGTCAAGAAAACCACTCCATCTCAGCTACCTTCTGGTTGAAAATGTTTTACTTGTTCCGTCCAAATTTTTCGGGGTCAGTATGTAATTTTTTCGCCAATATTCATATGGTCTGCAGTTGTTCCATTGTGACCCTATGTTGTTTATTTTCCTACCAGATATTTATGTTGCAAGTTTTCATTTGTGGCCACTCACAAACTGCCGATTACATACTTTTCTTGTGAAATCACGAACGCCGCATTAACATTTATATCTTCGGCTTTAAAAATCTTTGGAAAAATGCTTGTATTGTCCGTATCTTCGGAAAAATGCTTGTATTATGTGCCATTACTTATTTCCCAAAAAATGACTTTTTCCGACTTCGTTGTTGCTTGGTCGCCATTACTACGAAGTGGACTAAATCACAAAATGGTTGGTAAGAAGTTTTATTTGATGAAACATCTAATTGGATAGAAAAAAAACGTTCTATTACTGCCGTAATCTACGTCGTATTAATATCACTTACTTGAGTTGCTTTATTCAGTTGAATATACATTATACACGGTCATTATGATTGTAAATGTACTTAGTTGTCATAAACTTCATGTTTGTATTTGTGTCATATTCCTGAAGATTCAAGAGTGAAAGCACTGCGTGGTTCAAGTGTCTCAGAAAGCAAATGAGTATGTCTGAAGAATGTATAGTATGACGAGAAGTCTGTCTACTAGTTTGATAACATGAAGTTGGAGTTCAGGATGTTTTATGTTGGCACAGTTTATTGGGAGTTTGCCTGAGGTTTACCAGAATCGTTTCTTTGTTTAGAGAGAGTATAAGCTTCCATTGTTATCTTCTCCAAGAACTCTCTGTTGTTATTTCTTAGTTAACTATGTAAGGACTAACGCGTATCAAAACGATTGTACCTATTATTTAGTTTCATCAAGGTTTGTTGATCACACACAAAGATTACCAGATTGAAGTCTTGGAGTTTATCAGAGTTCTGGTTCCTAAGATGGTTTGGATGGCACTGATCTGTTTCAAGTTATGGTGAAGTTCACTGGGAAGACTGCGTTCAAGATAAGGTGAAGGTGTTAGAGATGAAGAATGGATGAGACCGGGTCTTAGTCCCAGCAAGGTTTGCTGAACCAAATTGAAGATTTGGGTAAGGAATTCAATGTGTTAGAGTAGCAAGGCTTTTGTGTACTGCTAACGGATTACTTTGTAATTTTGAGTTCTCATTCTAGTGGAAACTTTTCCCAGCAACAAGGCATGTAGAGTTTTTCTTCTTGAAGTGTGTCTTTAAGAGGTTTCTCTTCGTTACCAATCCGTGTGTCAAGTGTGTTGTGATTGTTTGATTTACATTGTTATTCACCCCTTTTAGGTTTGGTGTACTGTATTGAGTCTAAAACCACCTTAGTCATGAAACCTCCATTTTCATTTATATTTAGACAACATATTTGGTCAGTTATTCTATACTGAAAAAATCAAATATATCTCAAACCACGCGTGCATTTCATAAAATAAAATGGTGAAGCACGGTATAAAACATCACTTAGACTAAAATAAACAATCCAAATGCAATTTGTTCGAAATCAAATAAACATGGAAATCAAAATTCAACCTGATGATACCAAAATTGAACTAGTCCAGCCCAAATCAATTTGGGCTGAACAATATGATCATACAAAAAGTCCAACAATGATGAAAGACTCGCATTGCACCAAGCTCAAAGGAAAGAATATCGTAACACGCAACATAACAGATATAAGTAAACTTATAACGTGCAACATTTCCATGATCCCGAAATCCCCATGAAAAGAAGCTAACTTCCCACGGTGAGATGTCAAAAAGGAACGTCCCACGTGACATGATAGAAATAAGGGATCAAAGCTCCTTGAAAAGGGGGAACTTGAGGACGTGAGAAAATGACTATAAAAGCATAGTATTGTGAAGAAGGAAGGTAAGCGATAATTGAGAAATTGAATAGAGAAATTACAATACAAAGGCACTGACTTTAGCATCAGAGGTGCATACCCCGGTGTCCGAGGTCAATTCTATTGTTTGTGGGAATGTAGATTGTCACGCCCCGAACGCAATCCCGCAGGGACAGTGACAGCCGCGAGCAATCCTGAGGGAAAGCCCCAGCGAGCTTAAACATGCATATAGTGGAATAAGATCGAGAGAGAGACAGCCAAAACTCAACATAACTAATCTTACATATTAAGTTCCAAAGAAGTAGTAGCTTCATTACATAACACATGGAATTTCATAATCTAAGTGGTAGACCACAACGATCAACAATTACCACAACAAAATACATATTATCTTCTTTCTAAGACAGATAGTCTTCCTGATCTCCTTCACCTGAAACATCTGGAATGATACATTTGAAAAACTATGAGTCGAAAGACTCAGTAAGGGAAAACTTAAATTAAAAACATGAGTTTATGACTTGAATATGAATATCGTGAATAACATAAATCTTGATGCACATGCATGCTTCATGGTTGCATATGCACATGTAACAATCTTGATCTTGAAAAACATGTTCTGGAACTTGAAATTGACACATGGTCCTTGGAATTATTTTCTTCTTGACTTATGGGCCACTTATGCTCCATTTAACCCCTGAAGTCAGGGTCGTGCGTTCCCATCGGAACCGTCTCCCTTTCCCATTGGGACATTTCATTTGGTCGAACTAGCCCCACCTTCTCGCATTCGTCCTTCAGTGGCTAGTCACGACACTTGGAGGTCCACACCTTCTCGCATACGTCCTTCAGTGTGGTTGCACTTACCTCTAGGGTTCACCCATCCTTCTCGCATTCGTCCTTCGGTATAGGTGCCCTTCTTGATGGTACGGTATCGACCAGAGCCCTTAACTTAACTTGACTTATCATAAAACTTTTCATACATCATTGCATAAAACTTATTTTAGAAAATCATGCAATGCTCGTGTCATGACATGTTTGCTTATGATGTCATGCTTGCTCATGTAAACCAATGTTGTGTATCATTCCAGTTTTGTAAAAATGTAACTCCACTTACCTTGCTTCTCTTGATATAGAGATGGTGCTTTGCCTACAAGCGAGTCAATTACTACACTTAGATGTTTAGGAATTAATCACATAGACATACAAAAGAAGTACTTTGTAATTATTTCGGTTTTCCAAAAGTACATATCTTTGAAATATCATTTCGTTTACAAAATATTACTTAACTAGTTTTCGTAAAAAAAATGAAGAAGACAATTAAACATAAGCATCAACCATCTTCTATACGGTTGCTAAAGGGATCACTATGTAATACTCAATCAACTAGGTATACTTCTTCTTCCCAAACATGATTTCAAGCCTATTCATGAATTTACCGCCATCCTAACCTCAATAATTTCATAACTAAGTTTATTCAACTATCCCTAATGCTAGAGTTCACAAGACTTCAATTGGAACTCCAAATTCAACATATATGGAATTTTAACAGGGACCGCTCGAGCGCCTGTCGAGCACTGGTCAAGCGTCAACTCATTGTCCAACTTTCATCAACCCTCGGTCGAGCGGCAGTCGAGCGCCAACTCTCTGTATGCAAATTTCCAAGGGCCGCTCGAGCACCTGCCGAGCGCTGGTCAAGCAGCAAGACACTGTCCATCATATTACGCTAAGGCCGCTCGAGAGCCTGACGCACGCTGGTCGAGCACGATGTTGCCTAAAAACAGGGTACTAACATTTTCCTATTCCAACAACCTAATCATGATCCCTAGCTTGCTTCTTCTGACCATAAACAATTCCACACACTATTTTCATGCCTAAAAAATCTCCATGCAACAATGTCCATCCTTCAGCAATCAATTTCACAACCTAGGAGACACTACATTTATGATATTGCAAGAGAACCCAATCGGCCAAGCATGGATTTCACAACAACCAAAGGCCGAAACCTAAACCTAGCATATATCAACTTCACATGCATCTTCCATTCAACATCATAACACTTCTCATTCTTTAGATTTAACAAAGATTCAAGAGGAAACAAGAGAGATTCAACCAAATCAAGGGGAAAATAAAACATGCAAGGTTCGGCCATGTAAAATCCTTTTGCTAACCAAGAAATCCGACCTTACCTTGCTGTGCATAACACAAGAGCTAGGACCTAGCACAAAATATTCAAGATCAGAACCTATGAAGGAAAAGAACAAGCACATGCAAAGGCCAAAACATTTACCTCTACCTCCAACTATGGCACTCGGCTAACACCAGAATCTTCTACCTCTCTAAACTTTCGGTTCTACTCTCTTGTGTGGCTTCAAAGGGCTGAAATGGTAGTAGAAAGGTACTGTGGTGAAGCTTGAAGGAGAGAGAAATGAAGTGGCAGCTGCTGGAAATGGCTTGAGGAAGGCAAAGGGAGGAGCTTGGAGAGTAAAGTGGTTCGGCCAAGAGAAAAAGAACAAGCTGAGCAAGGAGAGAGGCTATGCGAGTGAAATGGTGAGGAAGTGAAATCAAATGGGGTTTGAAATGAAGGCTCATCACGTGAAGGGGTGTGAGGTTCTCTTGTTTGTATCGCCCATCCTCATTGGGTGGTATGGCTGGTTGACATGGTGTTTGTCCTATCTTCTTTACTTGTATTTAATTCCTTGTCTCCCTCTTAGCCATACATGTGAATCACCCAAAGCCAATTTCAACTTTGCTCTTTGCCTTTCACGTAAACCTCTCTTGCCCTCCACTTTATCATTCTCTTATCACATAGGCACATTAACCTATCACCACTATAAACACACTAGCCTATCACCATTATAAGCATATCAACTAATCTCCTTTATAAACACATTAACTTATCACTTAATTCTTCTAATGATACTTAAGACTACCTAATGGTGATTAAGGTTACCTAATCAAGGACACAAAATAATCTATATGCTCAACATAAATTTCATAACTATAGATTATTATGCAATGATTTCTACTTAAAGAATTTCGGCAATAAGAAACAAAATTCTCTTCATATATTTAATTTCATAAATCATGGTGGCATAATTATAAACAAATGGAAAAATTAGTTTATAAAAGAAATCTACCTTGAAAAATTCGGCTCTTAGGAAAACAATAGAATTTCACCAATAAAATTTCACAATGATAATAAAATAAAATACCATTAGTATTAAAGTTAAGTCATACATTGGCCAAAAATATGGCCTCTTGAGTTAAATAAAAAACAAATACATAGAAATATAGCAAAAACGAAGTACGGGGTCTCACATAGATTTTTGTGATAAAAGGTTTTATGGCGAATGAATTGAGTAAAAGCAGAACCACTTCCATTAGGAATTGGAGGAAACAATGACACATAGTGAGTCTCGCGCCGTCACCAACCTAGAGTTGAATGGAGACGGCGGACAATCGAGAGGAGACGACAAATAACCAGAGGAAACATCAGTACAAAGAGAACCTGAGGGAGGAGTTTGGATGCCGCATAACGAAAAAAATTCTCAGTCCCCAACTCGTTGACAAGATGGGAGAGTCGACCACAAGGATGATGCATGATGCATCAAGTGAACAAACCACCACAATCTCCTCTTGACAGCATGATGCATCAAGTGGAATCTCCATTCACATCAAGGATCCTGGAAACTAGATTACCGTCTAAATTCGGTATGCCTGTTAATGACAAATATACAGGAGCAACATATCTGCTCGACCATTTGGAGGGTTACCAATCGCAGATGGACTTGTTGGACACATAAGATGCTATCAAATGCAAAGTGTTTCCTACTATGTAGCCCGCATCTAGTTTAGCATATTAAAGCCGAAATCGATCTCTAGTTTCAAAGAACTCAGCCGAGCCTTCGTTAGCCATTTCACAGCAAGCAAGAAACACAAGAAACCAACAAGTCATCTCCTTTCGACCTGACAGAAGGAAGATGAGAGTTTACAAGACTATGTGGCTCGTTTCAGCCAAGAAAAGTTGAACGTAGAAGATCTAGATGATAAATTTGTCCTTACTACTATAGTAGCTGGACTAATAGATGGAAAATTTCATTCTCCCTAAGAAAGAAGCCCCAAAAACCTTTGGATAATTCATGAAAAAAATGAAGAAACACAAGAATGCAGAAGATATGGTAACAGCCGGCAGAGTACAAGTCGCTGATCTAGGAGGAACGGCGGCCAAGAGGAGGAAAGAAGCGATCTTGGTCAAGCCTCTAGTAGCAGAAAGCGATCGGAGAGTAGAACCATGAGCGAAGCGTCCAAAGCTACAATTTACACCCCTCAATGCCCCACAAGAAAAATCCTTATGGAAATCCAAAATGACCTCGAGATACAGTGGCCTTTCAAAATGAAATTGGATCTAAACAAACGGGACAACCAGAAGTTCTGCCATTTTCACGTTGACCATCGGTCACAATACTGACGAGTGCATTCACCTAAAAAGACAAATAGAAGCCCTTATCCAGCAAGGATGTCTCTGGTGATTCACCACTTCTAGAGCTGAAGAGCAATTCAGAAGGGAAGCACAACCACCCGAGAACAACCGTTTCAGACCTTACCAAAGGAATGAACGCAAACCCTGGGAAAACAGAGGGAGAATAGGGCCCTGAGGTAAAGAGCAAGGCAAGAGGAGAGACGTTCCCCACAAAGAGCAATCGAAGAAAACAGCGTCATCTTCGGAGGCTTTGTCGTAGAAAGATCCTCCAAATCTTCAAGAAAATCCTACGTAAGGCATCTGCTCGTTGCAAAAATAAGTAGCGGACCCCGATGTCTGATTAAGAGAAGCCCATTACATTTACTACAAAAGACATGGTCGGGATCAAATATCCACATGACGACGCGATAGTAATCGCTGCCATGATAAGAAAATATAACATCGGAGAATCATCATCTGCATAGGGAGCTCGACTGACATCATCTACGTAACAGCATAAGACTAGATGAAGCTGGGAAGGGAGAAAATAACCGATAGAAGCACATGATTAACATGACTCACCGGCCATCAGATGTATGCCCTAGGAGCCATGGAGCATTCGTTTAGAGTAAGAGAATATCCATGTTGAAGGACGTGTCCATCCTCCTATAACGCTAAACAGGTTGAAGGACGTGTCCATCCACCATTTGAAAATGAAGTTTCCAACCAAAGCTAGGATTGGAGAAGTAAAAGGAGACTATGAGCAGGCCAAGAGATGTTACTTATCGGATACCCAGATGACTGAAGAAATGATGACTATAAAGCATCGGGAAGAGTTTCGAGCAAAACTAGTGGAAAACCCTAGAAGAAATACCACTTTGGGAGGACTTGAGGGAAAGAGCAATCAAAAACGAGACTAACCTACCTGAGGAATCCAAAAAAATTCTCATGGAGTTTCTGCTAGCAAATAGGCCTTCGCCTAGCCACATGAAGACATGCTAGGTATCAATTCAAGAGTCATCACTCATAAACTAAAAATACGTCCCGAGATCAAGCCGATCATACAATGCAAGTGAAGCTTTGCCCCATAAAGGAGTCAGGCAACCAAAGAGGAGGTTAGAAAGCTAGTCTGTTGAGGATTCATCAGGGAAGTTAACTACCTTAGTTGGCAAATGTGCTTATAGTAAAGAAGGCAAACGAAAAATGGCAGATGTGCGTGGATTACACCGATCTAAACAAAGCCTACCTAAAAGACTATTACCTGCTCTTAAGAATCGACTCGTTGGTAGACTCAACAATAGGACATCGGCTCTTAAGGTTCATGGATGCCTTTTCAGGGTACAACCAAATTAAGATGCATACACGAGATCAAGAATGCACCTCTTTCACAACAGTCCTGGAGACTTACTATTACCAAGTCATGTCCTTCGGTCAAAAGAATGAGGGAGCAACATATCAAAGATTGGTCAACCTAATGTTCTGTGAACAAATAGGGCACAACATGGAAGTCTACGTGGACTATTTGTTAGTCAAAACACGAGAATCAACAAACCATGTCACGGATCTTGTTGAAGCCTTTGACGTACTTCAATCATATAAGATGCGCCTGAACCCAACGAAATGTGCGTTCGATGTATCTTTAGGAAAATTCTTAGGATTCCTAATATCCTAAAGAGGAATCGAAGCCAACCTAGAAAAATCAAGGTCATCCTACACATGCAACTGCCGAAGAATATCAAAGAGCTGCAGTGACTCACTAGATGAATAGCAGCACTCAATAGGTTTATTGCCCGCGTCACGGACAGATGCTTACCATTCTTCAAAACACTTCAGAAAGCCTTCGAGTATACAGAAGAATGTCAACCAGCCTTTGAGGAACTGAAGACATATCTAGCGAATCCCCCACTCCTGAGTTCTCCAATACCAGGAGAGACCTTTTATTTGTACCTCGCTATCTCGAACGGAGCATTAGGGCATTACAAGGAGCCAAACCCCGATATCCCGACTTCAATAAACTAGCACTAATTGTCATCATCTCAGCGAGGAAATTGATGCCATACTTCTAGGCTCATCCCATAGTATCATGACGGACCAACCATTACGACAAATCCTGTGGAAATTAGATGCATCAAGAAGACTAGTCTAATGGTCTGTGGAGCTCTTAAAATTCGCCATTTAATATCGACCTCAGACTGTAATTAAGGGACAAGCACTAGCCGACTTCATCACAGAATTCACGACTTTGATATCTCGGGAAGATTTCCCCAAGCCAGAGTCATGGCAAATATATGTGGACGGATCGTCCAACCACGAAGCATGAGGTGTAGGAGTAGTTCTCGAGACGATAAAATGGTGACTTACCTGGGAAGCTCTAAGAAGATAAAGCGTTTCAAAACTTTTAGGATTCAACATATCCCTCGAGATCAAAATGCTCGAGCTAATGCTTTAGTTATCGAGGTGTAGTTGACGAAATAGAACTGGAGGATTGGCAAGCCCCGATGATGAAAATATTCAAAGAATAGGATCCCGAGATCAACAGGCAACAACTGCAAAAATTTAAGAGGATTGTCACGCGGTATACTATTATAGATGGAAACCTATATCACCGAAGTCTCTATAAAACAGTGTTACGTTGCCTCGGTACTCAAGATACCAACTATGCACTTCGGGAAGTACACGAAGGGATCTGGGAAATCATTCGGGATCAAGGACGCTCGCTCAAAAAGTTCATTCGAGTTGGATTCTTCTGGCCTACCATGCAAGCCGACGCTGAAGAGATGGTGTAGAAATGCAAAAAAATGCCATAGATTCGCCTATGTTATAAATATGCTGACAGAGAAGATGACGGTCATCAATGCCCCGTACCCATTCATTTAATGCGGAATTGATATACTTGGCCCATTCCTTTTGGGATGAAAATAGTTGAAAATCCTAATAGTTGCCATTGATTATTTCACCAAATGGGTGGAAGCTAAACCACTGGCAAAGAATGCCGAACTGAACGTCTGAAAATTCATCTGGAGGAAATCATGTGTTGCTTCAGACTACTGGGGACCATAATCACCGACAACAGCATGCAATTTGACAACAAAAGCTTCCGAGACTTTTGCACGAAACTTAGCATCGAGAATCACTACTCATCCTCATACTTTCAAGCCAATGAGCAGGTAGAGCTCGCAAATTGATCGTTGTTAAAGATCATCAAGACAAAGCTTGACAACCACAAAAGTCTATGGGAAGAAGAATTGCCCAGAGTACTGTGGGCATACCGTACTACTGTTAGAACATCAACAAGAAAAACCCCATTTGCCCTCACCTTTGGAACCGAAACGGTGATTCTGGTCAAGATAGGAGCCCTTTCACCTCTGGTGATAAATTTCACCTATGAAAACAGTGAAGAATAAAGGAAACTAGATCTCCACTTACTGGAGGAAAATAGAGAAGATGCACGGCTTAAGATGGAAGCGTACAAGCAAAATATCACTAACTATTACAATGCCCAGGTTAGGCCGTGTCATTTCATTCCAGGAGATTTAATGCTTAAGAAAATACTACTCAGGACCAAAGATCGACAACAAGGAAAATTGCATCCAAATTGGGAAGGACCGTATCACATCATCGGTTCCAAAAAATCAGGAACGTACAACCTAAAAGACCTTAAAGGAAAGGCACTGCAACACCCATGGAACTCAAAACATCTTTGGAAATATCATGCTTAGATATAATGTTTGCTTTTTGCCCATAGTTTTGCATTTACACTAAAGTTAAATTATGAGTCTTATTGTTTATTATGAATGAAAAACCCCAAGTTCTCTTAAAAAATTAAGTATTCAATTCTGACAAAGCAACCACGAGAAACCACGATTTCCAACTGAATTTAAGAAACCTCGGAGAACCATGGTGTCCAATTACACTCAAGACGACCTCGGAGAACCACAATTCTCAATCGCACCAAAAATGACCTCTGAAAACCACGGTTCCCAGTTGCACCAAAAATGACCTCGGAGAACCACAGTTTCTAGTCGCACCCAAGATGACCTCGGAGAACTACGGTTCTCAGTCGCACCCAAGAAGATCTGGGAGAACCAAAGATGACCTCAAAGAACCACGGTTCTCAATCGCACCTCAAATGATCTCAAAGAACCACGGTTCTCAGTCGCATCGAAGACAACCTTGGAGAAACATGGTTCCTAGTCGCACCTAAATTTTAAACATAAGGATTAGTTGACAAAAAGTTCTAAAATGTTATCGACTATTCATCTGGTGTTTAAATATTTGTTAGACAAAGATAAAAAAAAAACAAATGGCGGCATAATGACAGAGTTATTTTTTATGTCGAACACGTTATGAGCAGGAAAAAATATGTAAAAGGGGTGAAATCGAAATGAAATGAACAGGAAAGTTAGCAATACATGCACGATCTAATCAGGGCTGATATATTTTAAGTGAAATGAAATTGTGTGCAGTTTTAGTAGGAGAAGTATAAGGTTTCTAGACATACCACAGGGAATGATTTTTGCAATTTCAGTACAACACGAGTACCTTCATAAGATGAGGGAATCAACGTAGACATATTACTTCAAACCAAACAACTTCCTGTCAGAACACTCCCACCAACCAGCAATGTCGATAGGTTGAAGGAGTAGTAGTTGAGTTGTTCACTAATTGGTCTATTAGTGGGGTCATATTCGGTTGAGAAATGACCAGTGTATTATTTCGATGACTTGTAAGTGAATTAACCGTTTTACAGTGAAAAACGTAGGGGGTGAAAATGATTTAACGCAATAAAATATACTGCGTTGTATAAGAATGTTAACACTTGCATTTTTGTTGAATAAAAAGGGCATCGTATAAGTGAAATTTTTATCGTAGAGGTTAAGAAATCCATTTACCAAAATTTTCCCAAAAAAATCATGACCAAAAGAAGAACGGTTCATAGCAGCAAGAGAGAAGATATGATTTTCGCAAGGGTGTTTTAAGACCCAAACCTATGGCGAGGAAGACCAAAACAGTAATGCATGAAGTTTTTGTGGTGTTCGTATAGTCCCTTACGAATGATTTTCTAGCAACATTTTTTTCTCTCCTATCGAGTGGGATCATCAGATTGGTTGGAACACGACGTGGTAGATAGGCCAGAAAGAGTATGATTGAGCGATAAAGGAGCAGTTGCTGGTAAGGCTTCAATCAATGGGTGTTTACTAAAATATATGTCAGGTTGCGATTGTCCAGTGCCTTGTTCACTGGGCATCTATTCAATTTTTTCTAACATAGTTTTTTACGACCAGTTTTCATTTTGCTATAAAAGCAACAAACATGACTACACACCTCTGGTTGATATTAGCTTATCGAAAATGAGAGTAAAAAATATTCAAAGAACTTTAGCGGCATTCACGACAAAATGGTCTTAAAACACACGATTCACAACTGAAACTTTGTGGTCCAAAATAAATTTTTATTTTTAACCATTCTTTCACCAGTATTGTCATGTTCATTCATCGTAAATGCCCTTTTTATAACCTGTATTTTCCAACCAATTCAACGCTCCGGAAAATGACTACTTGCAACCACGAATGAGAGGCCAAAAAAAATTGGCCGGGAAAAGCCGTTTATGTTGTAGTGATTGTTGGTAATTGAGAATTTTATTTGATTGACTTGAATCAAGAAAAAATGGTTGGTACCAATTGTTGGTCTTATAATTTTTCTTCATTTACTTTTTTAGAAGAAAAATGAGTATGTGTGAGTAAAAAAGTAATACCGACTTACTATAAAATTACATGTCATTTAGACGATAGTTGCACTTAGTTAAATAAACACATATATTAGAATAGTGAGGATTGTGTGTGATGTTGGTGGCCAAAATAAATATCAAGAATTGTAAATTTTGTGTATATATGATATACAACATGTGAATTTTTTTGCAGATAAGTTGAAAATTCTTGATATTCACCACAGACATTGCATGTGAATGTTATATTTTGTATTTTTATTTGATTGTTGTTACTCAGTGAGATGTACCATTAGTCATTCAAAAATCTAGTACTAATGGAAATTTATATACATGTGAATTTTATTTCTTACTATTTTTAGATTCATTATGCCAAACTCATTATCTATAATTTCAGATAATAACAAATTGATTGGGCCAAACTTCCTTGACTGGTGGAAGAATGTTATGATTGTACTCACAATTGATAAATTGATCATGTCCTAAAAGATGAGTCCCCTTAGCTTACTTTAGCTAACACCACTCAATAGCAAAGATGGCTTATGATAAGTAGAATGAGACAGATGAGTTAGTTTGATGTTATATGCTGGCTTCAATAACCAATATATTATAGAAGCAGTGCGAAGACCTAGCTTCTGTAAAAGGAATTCCCTTATATCTTTAGGAGTTTTTTGAAGAATAGAGTCGATCTGCACGCCAGCAAGTTCTGTGTGAGTCCTAGTTTTCAAGATTAAGGCAACTCAAGAGAGGGATGAATTGATTTTCTAAAACTTTTCGGTATTGACCCCCCAAAGTTGTGTTTGCAAGTAAAGCCTATTTTAGCACAAGAATATAATATGCAATAACTGTAAATAAGTGTTAAAGTAAGGAGAAGGGTACGAGAAGCAAACACTCAATTTTTAGGTGGTTCGGCAAACTCGCCTACATCCACCCCTCAAGCTCCTTCACCGAGCCTCGAGGTTTTCTACTATCTTCAACCAATAGCTTACACACTAGCTTCCGGGTGCTAGTGAACTGTACAAGTGTTTTCCCGGGATCAACACTCAAACCCACCCAAGTGGTTTTTTTGGCTCACCACTCACAACCTCACCAAGCTTGAGATATACACTCTCAGAGCTTCTTCTTTAGTGAACAACCTCACTAAAGGAAACACCTCTTTTTGATAGGTAGGTTGAATAACAAAACTCTCTCAAAGAGTAGATATAAACACTCAGTTTGTGTGTTTGTGTGAATGCTATGAGAAATATAGAATATGAAGGTTTAAGAATATTTCTCAAGTAGTAGAAATGATATGTGGTCGTTGGTTTTTTTAGATGAAATGAATGTATATTTATAGGCCACATATGAAAACTAGCTGTTTATAGCCGTTAGGGGTCGATTTGACAATTTTACCGTTGTACCGGTCGACCACTTCATGTACCGGTCGACCGGTTCAAGTAGTTGTTGTCCAACGGTCATAAATTTGAATGCTGTCAAGATCATCCGCTTCATGTAGAGGTCGACCGCTACAAAAGTTCATCGACCGGTTCATTTAAAACAATGTTTTTGACGACTTTTAAACACCCAATTTTAAAGGCTTACTTCCCATAAGTGTATGAAAGGTTTGAGAATATATTTGGGGTGTTTTGAAACCTTTAAAAATATTTTAATCTTTCAAACAAAATTTAAAACGGTTTATGCACGTTTTGAAAGATATGCAAGTGTGATTCATAATCCTTATCAAAAGTGAAACAAAGAGTTACAAGGATTATACCCTAAGATCTTGAAACTTCACTTTGAGCTCCTTGCATCTTCTTGTTCTTCTTTCTTCAAGTCTTTGGCTCTTTCATCAAGTCGTCTTTGTCTTTGAAGATGTTCATTTTATAAACTTGATCCATTTAGTGAAATCATCAAAATCTCGATTGTGCACAAAAGCCAACATTCTGGACAGCTAAAATGATGGAGGGTATTCCAGTTCAGGATCATGTATTAAAGATGATATCTTTTATTACTAAATTTGAGACACAAGATGCAGAGATAAATGGTAAGATTAAGGTTGAAGCAATATTGGCGTTTTTACTTAAATCATTTAGCCAGTTTGTATCAAACTATAATATGAACAAGATGTTACTGACTTTGTTTGAGCTGCTCAACATGTTACAGTCAGCTGAAGAACTTATCAAGAAATAGCTTAAAATCTTAACCAATATTCTCAAATGTGATGGTTGAGATCTCGAACAATCAACATTACTATTTTTAAAGTGTCTAAAAATAATAAATACTAATGTAATAATGTAATAAATGCTAGATTTTCGACAACAATACATGTTGGTATGATACGTTTTTCACTATTAAAGTTACAAATAAGGAATAAAATTTAAGAAATATATTTAATAAATTATTCTAGAAAGTCTAGCATCTTGATACGTAGATATGAATTGAATAAGATACTGACCATTTAATTATTAATATGAGAAGCAAACTAACATTTTATGAATTCTTACTTAATAATAAACATATTTTGATTTTCTCTTGGTTTAGTTTGTAAGGTCGAGACTGAGAGCAATTTTTGAGCAAAATTTTTTTACGAAGGAAAAAAAAAGAAAGGAAAAAAAAGGAAAGTGGTCCTCTGCTTCGTGGAACTCAAGCAATTGAAGAGGAAAGCTGGAGGCATTATCCGAAGTGTCTATGGCGAGTTGAGTTTCGAAAACAATCTTCCTCACGCCTCTGAACAGACACCGACTATTGAATGAAACAGATTTTGTTTGGAAATGCAATGTCACACGTGTTAAGTTACATTGGTGCCAGTGGCGAATGCAAGGGGTGGCAGCACCCACCCATTGCACTGCCCAAAAAAACTACATGTAATTTTTTTCATAAGTTGGTCTGGGCCCAATCTCCATTGTTCTTGGCCAACCCTGGTTATACGGACTGAAGGGCCTGATTTATTTTTTAATAGGCAGAGGGTGAAACGACGTTGTTTCACCCTCTGCCTTAAAAAAATAAATCAAAATATGAAATCAAAACAGGGTGAAATGGTGTGTTTCACCCAGTTTTTAAAAAACCCTCCCTGTTTCTTTCTCTCTCTCTCTCTCTTCACGCCTCTCTTTCTCTTTGAATTTTTTCTTTCTCTCTTTTGTCACGTTCAGGCTTCAGCCGTTGCCGCTGCCGCACCAAAAAACCTAGGTCGTTGCCCGTGCCCCGTTCGGCGTTCACTCTCTCTCACCTCTCTCAGTCTCTCTCTCTCTCTCTACCACACCGTTGCTGGTAACTAATGGCAGTAGCCAATAAGGCTCTCTTTCCCTCTCAGTCTCTCTTTTGCTCTCTGCCCCTCTCTCTCTCAACTCTCAAGTCTTAACTCTTGCTCTTTGCCTCTCAGCTCCCTCCCTCTCTCTCAATCTCATTATTTTGATTTTTGACAATTTCAATTTTTGCAGGATCATCTAGATTTTGTACAAAGAAATTGCAAATTGTCTGGCTCGTCACCCCTAGTATGTCTTTCTATCCAAAATTCTCTCTCTACAATTCAGTTAGAAAAATTATTTATTTAGTATGCTAAAAATGCTTTAGGGTTTGGAATTTTGTGATTTGTGAAATTGTTAGACAGTTGGAGGATGAGATTAAATTGGTTTGGATATTTGTGGTTTGTGAAATTGTTGGAGGATGAGATTGAATTGGTTTGAAATTTGGATATATGTGATTTGTGAAACTGTTTATTTGAATTAGTTTGTGAAATTCTTTATTTTGAATTTCAGGTTATCTCACATGTTGTCAATTGATTGATTGTCTTCACTTTGTTTTATTTTGTTTAGATAATGGATAATTTTGTGATAAGATAGCCACGCAGCATGGAGTCGTCTGATAGTCATAACGTGACTACTAAATTTGAGACAGATAGTAGTTAAAAAAAGACATCGCATTATGTTTAGTCTGGATGATATTATTGTTGACCAGGGTTACGTAAACCCATTGAAGAATATGATGCTGGGATTATGGATCAAGTTTGTAGGAGCACTTGATCAATGATCCTTTTCAACCCCGTGGCCATGATTTTCCCAAGAAGCGGGCAAAAATGAGGGGTTTTAGAGATGTATGGTTTAAAGATTTTAATTGGTTGGAATACAGTGTATCAAAGGAAGAGACAAATTGCTTGTGGTGTTATCTGTTTAGGCGACCTAGAGGAGGGAAGTCCGTGGGAGATAAGTTTATATCTACGGGATTTAGAAACTGGAAAAAGGCAATGAAGTTTTTTTATAAACATGTTGGTGCACATGATAGTGCTCTCAATGAAGCTAGAAGACAATGTGAAACACTTGAAAATCAACCACAAAGTCTGTCGCACATGTTATCTGCACATGGACACGATTAAGAGAATGCTTATCGCATTTGTTTGACAACAATTTTAGATGTCATTCGTTATCTTTTGGGGAAATGATTAGGTTTTCATGGTCATGACAAGTCTGAGAGTTCAATAAAGAAGGACAATTTTCTTGAGCTTCTGAACGTGTTTTGCCAACATGATGAAAAGGTTGCTAAGACACTTAACACTAATGATCCTATAAACATCCAAATGACTGCTCCAAATATTCAGAAGGAAATGACGAGTGATTGTGCAGCTCAGACCAGAATTGCCATCATTAAAGAAATTGGGGATGTATTTGATTCTCTTATGGTTGATGAGTCTCGAGATATATGAACATACGTGAACAAGTGTTTGAAAATGTTTCTTGGTGTGGAACATGTTCTTGATACTTGCTCTGAATCTTTGAAAAAAATTATAGGCAAATTGTATGCAAGACATGAGTTGTCAATATCCAGATTGAGAGGTCAAGGGTATGATAGGGCATCAAACATGCGAGGCGAGTTCAATGGGCTGAAATCGCTCATTTTGAGGGGTAATCCTTCTGCTACCTATATCCCTTGTTTTGCTCACCAACTTCAATTGACTATCGTGGGTATTGCAAATAATAACTTGCAAGTTGGTATTTTTTTAATTATACTTCCATGATTGTGAATATGGTCAGAGCATCATGTAAAAGGAAAGATGCACTTCGGCAAAGTTGTCATGAGAAAATAGTGGAGCAGTTGGACAACAGAGAGATTTCTAGTGGAAGGTGCAAAAATCAAGAAATCGGTCTTGTACGACCAGGTGATTGCTATATTTCATTATAATATTAATAGACTATTTAGTTTTTTATTTGTTTATAGTTTTATAATTCTTATAATATTGTAGGTGACACTCATTGGGGTTCATACCACCTTACAATATTCCGTCTCTTCACTATATGATCATCAGTATTGGAAGTGTTTGAACACATAAAAGAGGATGATACTCTCCTAGAACAAAGTTCCATGGCTATGAGTTTGATGGATAAGATGAAAAGTTTCGAGTTTGTATTCATTATGCATCTATTGAGGAATATAATGAGAATTACAAACGAATTGTCACAGGCCGTACAACGAAAAGATTAAGACATTGTTAATACTATGAGTTTGGTAGGAGTTGTGAAGGAACAGTTGCACAAATTGAGAGAGATATAATGAGATGGATTTTTGGAAGAAGTCAAAACTTATTGTGTGGATAACTCTATTAGTGTGCCGAATATGGAAGACATTATATGAACTCGTAGTCGTTCGAGGTGTGGAGGGCAAACTATTACTTATTTCCATCATTTTCGTGTGGAAGTGTTTTGTTAGGTTGTTGATTTGATCATTCAGGAGATGGATAATCGGTTCACAGAAGCAAGTACAAAGTTACTTCTTTTCATAACATGTCTTGATCCAAAAAACTCATTCTTAGCGTTTGATCATGCTAAGTTACGTCGTCTTGCTGAGCTTTATCCAGAAGATTTCACAATAGATGATCATTTGATACTTAAAAATCAGCTTAATAACTATATTAGAGATGTTAGAAGAAATGATGTTTTTTTTGGGCTTCATAATATTGGAGGTCTTGCTATGAAGATGGTTGAGACCAAAAAGAATACTCTATTTCCATTAGTTTATTGACTTATTGAGTTGACATTGGCCTTACCAGTTGCGACTGCAATCGTTGAAATAATATTTTTGCGATAAAGATCATCAAGATTGATTTGCGTAATAGGATGAGAGATGATTGGCTGAATGATTGCATGATAGTGTACATCGAGCAAGAAGTTTTTAAAACTATTGAGAACGAAACCATTTTGCAACATTTTCAGAAGATGAAAAAACGTAGGATGCAATTGTTACCTCTCAGTCGCAGTACATAGTATGTTACATGTATTCTAATATTTTTAATGTTTTTAGTCTTTAATTTTCGATATTGAATTCTAAGACAATTTTTTACATTATGAAGGAATTTTTTTTGTCAGTTCACATTTAAAGTTCGTCCCACTTGGATTTTGATCCTGGCTCCGCCACTGATTGCTACTAAGCTATTTTCTTATTTTCTACAACTAATAAACAAAATATTTTTATTAAGAGATTGTAATTTATTCTAAAAAATACCAAATATTGTAAGTTTGCTTTTAAGTTTGAATCTTGTAACCTGTAAAACTTTTGATTTTCAATATGAGTCAAGATCTTTCTGTATTAATTGTCATTGCTTTACTGCTTAATGATACTATGAATACGCTGCTTGACAATTAATACATAGTATCATTAAGTAGTAAAGTAATGACAATTAATACAGAAAGATCTTGACTCATATTGAAAATCAAAATTTTTACAGGTTACAAGATTCAAACTTAAAAGCAAACTTACAATATTGAAGACTTGAACACAGGAAGGGTTGATATATGAGAAACTGGAAAGATAATAAAGGGAAAGGAATTATAGATGATATGTAGAAGATTGAAGGCGTAGAAGTTTTTAGGAAAAGGAAGAGATTCGGTTGAAGGTAGGAGAAGGTTGATAAGAAAAGGCTTGAGAGATTTCGGAGAAATGAAGGCAGGTATCTGGTTCGAGAGAATAGTCTGAGAGAATTTGGAGGCTAAGAAGTATTCGATGCGTTTAATGAGAGACGAAAGGAACGTTTATATAGAAAAGAGTGAAGAGAAAAAGACGAGAAATGTCCTCTGATATTTTTGAACAGGAAGGGTATTTTTGGAAAAGAGCACAGTAAGTAAAACAGTACCTGACAACAGAGTACTGTAGATGAATAGTGATATTTGTCGGGAACAGTAGATGAACAGGAAAAGCAATAGTATCTTGAACAGTGCTTTGTCGGCGACTGTCGGCAGAACAGTAATCTTCAGCTTGAAAAGACTATCTTGACTTTGATCTTCAGATATTTGTCCTTGATATTTTGAAAAATTACATCTCTGACATGGTTGATATTGACGTCATGCTTGCATCATCAAAGGAACTGTTGATTTATGGCATTTATTTCTTCATCGGATAAATGAATTTCGTATCCATCATAAGGGTCTTGAGCATCTTGATATTGTGGTATTGGACTGAGAGCAGAACAAGATGCCGAGGTGGCATTATTTTCATCTTCTTGTGACAGTTGGGACAGAACTTTGAGCAATTGATTTTTATAATCATCTTTATTCTGGGCAGCAGCAAGTTTAGCCTGTAATTGACTTCTCTGAGCAAGGAATTGAGGATGATTTGATATTTGGGTTTTGGCTTTGGTAATGGAATTAATGATATTATCGGTGGTGTAAACGTTCCACTATTTAATGAAAAATTTATGGGCTAATATTTTAACATAGTCTTCTTGGGAAAAAACAAACTTTCAACAGAAAATCCATGGGATAAGGTTAAACTGTATATAGAAACGAAGAAGGACCGATATATTTTTGAAATGAGGGTTTTTCATGGCTGGATATCTGTCTAGGGAAGGTGTATCATGAGGGTTGACAGTCCATTGATCATATGTTTTCTTGAGATTTTCAGGAAAGAGTTTTTCATCTTGACCGAATCGGTCCCACCACTGGAGAAACCAATGGGGTATTGGTTCAGTACCATGGAGTCCTTTAAAACGTATAAACCAAGTATGACGATGGTTGTTATTTTCAAAAAATAAAGTGTATGTCCAATGTTTCGATGTAATCATAATATGAAATTGTTTTGATATTGTTAAAAGATTCAGAAAGAGAACATAGAGTCCAGGGTGGACCTTGCTCTTTTTGTGATATTATCCTGCGTATTATGAATTTAGAAAAACCAACTCTTGAAGAGTCAAATTTGCAGGGTGTTGTTTCAAATTCAACAGACTTTGTATCCTTTAAAACATGTTGACAAAAAGCTTGAGTAAATAAAGGATGCTTTGGAACATAGTTCATTTCTGGAGGTAATATTTGTGCAGCAACTTTGTATGGATCACACTCATTGTCATACGGGCTTTCCACGAAACACACTAATCTGATATATGATTTAGGCATTAAAGGGTTAACATCAGGTAAAGGAGGTGATATTGGAGTAACAGGGGTAGATGATATTGAAGAGGAAACCTTTTGACTAAAGGTGGCTGTCATTGGAGGAGGCTCAGAAGCTAAAGGACTTGATATTGGAGGAATATGAGGTGTTTGGCCTAAAATTGTAAATTGATTTTGAATTGGAACGACACCAGGCCGTGGACCAGGAGGACGAGGACCAAGTGGACGAGTATTACCGCGATAAACAAAAGGAGACAAAGGAGGAAAATTAGAGGTTTGATCAGAGGAAGATAGTTTACTCAATTTTTATTTTACCCTGTAAAAATTCACGAGTTAGAAAATCAGGAACATAATTTTGAGAACCTTTTATATATTCAATATCAAAATCAAAAACAGATAAAATATCTTGCTATCTGGCAAACAAATGTTTAGAAGCAAGATTTTTAACATTTTTCATCAAAATATCTTTTGCAGAATGAAAATCGACACAAATTAAAAAAGTTTGATTTAATAAATCGTCTTGAAATTTAGAAACACAAAGTACTATTGCCAGAGCTTCTTGCTTTACAATACTATATTTTTGCTGCGTGATATTCCATGCATGAGAATGATATCGTACTATTTGTTCATTGTCATTTGGATGCATGCATTGTTTTAATATGCCACCATAACCTATATTAGATGCATCTGTTTCTACAATTTTAAATGCATGAGGTGATGATCAGTCCAAGGGGAAGGTTTTTAAATGCTTTACATGTTTCTTTATTTGTTTAATTATTTTTGTGTGTTGATCAGTCCAAGGGGAAGGTTTTTTCTTTAAACTACCAACAAAAGTTTGCAAATTCAATAGCGCGTGATATTGGTGTAATAGTACCTTGATATATGGTATGACCTAAAAATCTTATTTTTGACTGAAATAATTTTATTTTAGGAGCATATACAACTAAACCATTTTGTTCAATGATATTTTGAAATTTATTCAAATGATACCAATGTTGTTTTATTGATTTAGAAAAGATTAAAACATCATCAATATAAACTAAAGCAAAAGAAGAATAGGGATTAAATATATCATTCATAATGTTTTGAAATTCAGAAGGGGCATTTTTCAAACCAAAAGGCATAACATTTCATCAAAATGACCGAAAGGAACTGTAAAAGCAGTTTTATATCTATCTTGTTTAGCAATTTGTATTTGGTAATATCCAGACTTCATATCAAATTTAGAAAAAATACAAGCATCATGCAATCTGTTAAGCAAATCTTTTTTATTAGGGATTGGATATCTTATCCATCTTAAAACTTTATTTAAAGGTTTATAGTTAATAATAAGTCGAGGGACACCACGTTCCTTTTCAGCAGCATTCATTACATAAAAAGCAGCACAACTCCAAGGAGACTTAGAAGGGCGAATTAATTTTTTATCAATTAAAGACTGTATTTCTTTTTTACAAATTTCTAAATATTCATTATTCATCTGTATGGGTCGAGCTTTGGTAGGTATATTTTTCTCAGAAAAATCAAATTCATAAGGAAGAGTAATGATATGTTGTTTTCTATTCCCAAAAGCATTAGGGACAGACGAGCAAAGAATATCTTCTAATATTTGTTGATATTTTTTAATGGCTTGTTGTAACTGTTCATTATTAATTTGTTCATCGATTTGTTTATACATAATTTTTTTCTGTAAAAATTGTAAATGTTGTTGTTTACGAAGAACTTTTGTTTTATTTAAAATATTAATTTCTTTTGATATCGAAATGTTTTTCAAAACTTGAATATCTCTAGAAAAAGGAGGATAATAGAAATTAAAAGTAACTTCATGGCCAAACACACGAGAAGTTATTCCTTGTTCAGTAACCATAAAAGGATATAATAAAGATAAAAAAGATTACCTAAAATAACTTTAGAAGTTAAATTTTTAACCATAACAAAAGTAGTTTGAAAGCAAAAACCATTATTGCAAATATGAACATTTGAAACTTTATAATTTATTGTCATTTTATTTCCATCAACTTAAGATAAACGTTCAGTTGATTTTTCAAAATATTTGGAATCAATTAATCCTTCTTGAATACAATTTAAATCAGCATCAGAATCAATTAAAGCAACAACAGTAAAGGAAAAATCTTTAATACGAATAGTAACTTCAGAATACCAATTTTGAAAAATAATTTTATCTATTATTTGTAAGAAAGCTTCAGTATACTGTATTTGCGTATCTATTTCAGGAGGTTCAGAAGATGAGGGTATATCTGATATTGTTAGTTTGTTATTATCATCTTTTTGAGTTTTTAAAAGACAAATTTTCTGTTAATAAATGATCGGTGATATTTGTTAAACTTATCTGAGAGTTTTGCAACTGTTTTATTTCTTGCTTAAGAATTTGTATTTCTTTTTGTAAATCTTGTATTGTAGCAAGTTTGTTTGAATTATTAAATCTAGCTAATATTTTACAATAATCATAATAAACTGTGGGTTGTTTATTCGAAAAAGAGGATGAAGAAGATTGTATTTCCATATTTTTCATTTTTACGAGAAACTCATGCTGTATTTCTTTATCTTGTATTTGAGTGATAGCTTCTAATAAAAGTTGATCAGACTTTGTTAAAACAAAAACTTTTTTACAAGTACACCATCTAAACAATTACATAATTGGACTTCATCATTTTCAGAAGAATTATCATCATTTAAAGAAGAAGAGGAAGAAGAAGAAGAAAGTGGAGTAGGTGATTGATCATTTAAAAATTTTAAACAGTTTATTTTTTATTTCCTCTGGAATTTCTAACTGTTCTATTTTCTTTCTGACATAACATTTATTAGCGAAGTGTCCAGTTTTTCCACATTTCCAACAAACAACATTTTTTCTATCTTTTTGTTTTTTTAATTTCTTAAATGGTTTTGAAGAGGATGGTTTAGGTTTAGAAGAATATTTAGATTTGTTAAATCATTTTTTATACTTGTTATATTTTGATTTTTTTGATTTATAATATTTATCATGTTTTCTTCTTTTAGAATGAGCAATCGGAATGTAGTAACCATATTGTTCACAGAAATGACCTAATTCTCTATGAGTATGTTTTTTTTTCTAATTCTGTTGTTTTCTTTAACTTGATATCATTACAAATAAGTAAACCAGTACGATTGATAATACTAATTATTTCGTCATAAGTATAAGAATCATACAAAATAACACCTTCATCATTGGCTAAATTAATACGAACTTTTTGAGCAAAATAATATGGTAAGCCAGCAATAAATTTTTCTTTCCAATAGGCTTGATTGCAATCAGCCCGTAATACAACTTTAGACAACAATACATCTTTATACCAGCGAAAATCAGCCATAGTTGGACATTTTAAATTTAAAAGAAAATCAGAAGCCCTTTCACTATAAACATCAGGAGAACCAACAAAATTTCTTGTAATAGTATAAAGCAAAGTATTTACAGCATCTAGAATAATTGGGTATATATATATATATCAATTTATTGTCTATATTTTCTCTTACTAAAATTTTAAATATTATTAACGTAAAAGAAAACATGTTACAAAATGTATAATTATTATTTTTTATTTTCTAATTAAAAATATCATAAATCTTATTATACAATTATTTCTTTTCATAAAATTTTCTGCATGGTATTATGAGAGTCAAAGTTAGCACGAGGGAAGTCATGAACCCGAGGGCCTCCAAAAGTCTGTAGAATTTTTTTTTTCCAATTAGGCAAAAATAATGTTTTTAAGTGTTGTCTTGTACTTACTATTTTTTTGGTCTCCAAAATTTATAATTGTAAAAATTGGTTTCTGAATATCTCACAGTTTGTCAACATAAAATTTTACCCTAAAATTTTAACATCATTACATTCTCATTCTCTCTCTTTCCTTTTTTTTCTAACTTTTTTATTAACTTTTTTACTTTTTACCAACTTTTTCACTTACTTTTTTATTCTCTCTCCTTACTTTTTATCTAACTTTTTTACACTTTTTACTAATTTTTTCACTTTTTCATTTAGTCTCCTCACTTTTTCACAAATCCTAAAATTTTACATACACAAACACTATACTAAAGTATAGTGAATCGCTTTTCTATAAATATAGTAATAGAATTTCGTTTTCACAGGAGTCTTACTTATCAAGTCTAGCGAAAGCACTTTGTCACTTAGCACCGGTGGAGGAAAGGAAGAAAAGAAGTAGAAAGTATAGTGAATCGCTTTTCTATAAATATAGTAATAGAATTTCGTTTTCACAGGAGTCTTACTTATCAAGTCTAGCGAAAGCACTTTGTCACTTAGCACCGGTGGAGGAAAGGAAGAAAAGAAGTAGAAAATCGACATCTGGACGTAAGAAAGGTTGGCAAGCGGGCCGGGGAGACCGCATAGCGCGTGGGCATCGGGCGTAGGAAGATTTCAGCCAGAAAGAACCGGCTGTAGCCGGTAGCTTTGAGAGAGGGTCAGTAAAGTTCAGAATCACCATCTCCACCTACACCCTCCGCCTGTCT
This sequence comes from Myrica gale, assembly GCA_963930655.1. Lineage (NCBI taxonomy): Eukaryota > Viridiplantae > Streptophyta > Magnoliopsida > Fagales > Myricaceae > Myrica > Myrica gale. The sequence continues at coordinate 9,732,508 of OZ005612.1, read as the reverse complement.
TTTTCCCGGCCATTTTCGTATTTCCATAGCGCCGGATATAGACGCAAGAGGAAAAAATAGAATATAATTTTTTTGTTCTCTGTCAATTTTTTTTTTCCGGATAAAAAGGAAGGGGTTGTTCGGTGTGGTGGTCGGTCGCCGTGGAAGTGAGCGGTCCTGAAGGGTAATGACGCGCAGCGGCGTAGTGGAAGTACCGACGGCGGTAATAGCGTACGGACTCAACGCCGCCTCCAGTTGGTGGGAAAAAATTAATGAATCTCGGGTCTGGCAGGATCGTATCTTTCACGTCCTTGCCGCTCTCCACGGCGTTGTCGCCGCAGTAGCTTTGGTATGTCTGTTTCGGAATTTTAAGGTTTTGCTGGATCAATTTCGGTTAGGCTTTTTTATTTTTGTTTTTGTTTTTAATTTAAACGTGGGCAGCCAATCGAAGTAACTGGAAATAATAGTTTGAATTTGTCAACTATACGATTCTTAATCTTGAATTTGATTTTTAGGTTCAACTTATTCGAATACAACTGAGAGTGCCGGAGTATGGATGGACCACGCAGAAGGTCTTCCACTTTCTCAATTTCTTGGTGAATGGGGGTTTGTACAATTTTATACTAAGAAATTCTGGTTTTACTTTTCGTTCCGTTGATTGTAATCATTCAGATATTAGTCGTACTGATTAGAACTCGTATCTTACAGTCCGGTCAATAGTTTTTGCCTTACGTCGGGAGGTGCAGAAGATACAACCACAGGTTGGTTTGATGGTTTATGTCGTGATTTACTCCTAATTCATTTTATTTGGTTTGTATTTCTGACGTGAATGTTGTTTGGGTATGTCAATTAGATTCTCCAACATATCTTGCTTGATATGCCAAGTCTTGCTTTCTTCACGACGTATGCGCTTTTGGTTCTTTTCTGGGCAGAGATTTATTATCAGGTCAGGTTAGGGTTTTATTTTAGGTACCTTTCTTTAGGTTTGTTTTGGAATAAGGAGTTCCAACTGCACTTATCAGAATAAAATAGAAAAGTTGGTCTGACAATGGCCGTCTTCACTTGAATGTAAAACAGGCACGTGCTATATCGACTGATGGACTGAGACCAGCTTTCTTTGCCATTAATGCCGTAGTTTATGCCATTCAGGTGAAATTTCTTTCCCATTGTCTCACTGTAACCCTGAAGAATGGGGGGTCTTGAGGCTGGATCCCTTTTATGAGGAAGCTAGATCTGTTTGAGGAATTGAGCATTGCCGTTAATTTGATTCTAGCCATTTTTTTCCATTTCTTCCACTCTTTCACCTTTGTATTTGTCCGTGGTAAATGAAAAGGCAGACTTAAGATGGAGTCAAGCGATGAATTGTATATCATAATTTATACTGTAAATCCAATATTTAGGGAGTTTGAATATGGTTTAACTGTGTATATATGAATGTCCATTTTTGTCTGTTGGCACCTTCCTCTGAGCGGTTGGACCGGTACTGATCTTCCATTTTGAGTTAGAAAGATCTGATGGGCAGTCTATGTTCTTATGCTTTGACTTTAGTTATTATTTATTTTCTAAATGAACTGCATTGACAGATTCTGCGAACTTCTAGGATACTGACAATGCTTCTATAGAAAATTTTGGCTTTTATTGAGTGGAAAGACCGTGGGGCATCAATGCCAGCTGATTATTAGAGATCCAATATATGGAATAAGAATAGGAAATGAATGGAGATTGTCTTTGTATCTTGGTATGTTGCCTTTGGCTGTGGGCAAGTTACTTCGACACGTGTGAGATGTAGAAAATTGTGCATCATAAACAATTGGAGAGTACACTTTTACATGAACCAATCTATTTATTTTCATAATTGATAATAGATGATTATGGCTTATGAAGCTTGAGCTTTGAAAAAGGCCATATTATTGAATTTTTGTGGCTTAATTTTAGGTTTCATAATGTGGTCCTTGTCTATCTTTGTCTTTTTACGAAATAGATTGGGAATATTGTAACAACCCAAGAAAATCATTAGCCACATTTGTGCCTTTTGACTTCAAAAGGACTTGTCAAGGTTGCTATTTTGAAGTTTCTTAGAATCATGATAAGTCCTAGTTCTACTTAGTAAGCAACCAATATGGGTCTTGGCCTTATATCATTCATTTCTCATTACTTATCCTCTCCCACTCCATGTGCGACTCAAGTGTTACAATTTTCCCCCCTTTGAATCTCTAACGTCCACGTCAAGGCATGCCAAGCCCACATTAGTGGTTACTGGTGTTAGAGAATATAATTCAAATAATAGAATTTTTTTCTTCCTATTAGCATAAGTTTTTTGGATAAGTGGTAGACTCACATGGTACCAGAGCCAAGGTCATAAGTTCGAGACCCGACTCCACACTTCAACCCAATTTCAATTAAATATTGTACGTATTGGGCCTTCCAATTAAAGGAGTCTTGCCCACACGTGAGTGGAATGTTAAAGAATATAATTTAAATAATAAAATCTTTCTCGTCCTATCAACTTAAGTTTGAGATAAATGGTAGATTCATAATTGGGTTGCTCTAATACATTTGTAATGACCTAAGGAAAGCCTAATATCCACGTCAGGGCATGCCAAGTCAACATTAGTGGTTGCTGGTGTTAGAGAATATGATTCAAATAATACAAGCTTCCTCTTCCTATCAGCTTAAGTTTTTTGGATAAGTGGTAGATTCACATGATATTAGAGCTAAGGTCCTAAGTTCGAGACCCGACTCCACACTTCACCTTAATTTCAATTAAATATTGCACGTGGTGGGCCTTCCAATTAAAAAAAAAGTTCGGCCCACACGTGAGGGGAATGTTAGAGAATATAATTCAAATAATACAAGCTTCCTCTTCCTATCAGCTTAAGTTTTTTGGATAAGTGGTAGATTCACATGGTATTAGAGCTAAGGTCCTAAGTTCGAGACCCAACTCCACATTTCACCTTAATTTCAATTAAATATTGCACGTAGTGGGCCTTCCAATTAAAAAAAAAGTCCGGCCCACACGTGAGGGGAATGTTAGAGAATATAATTCAAATAATACAATCTTCCTCTTCCTATAAGCTTAAGTGTTTGAGATAAGTGTTAGATTCACAATTGGGTTACTCTAATACATTTGTAATGACCCAAGGAAAGCGCTAACCACATCTACGCTTTTTGACTTCAAAAAAACTAGTCAATGTTATTTTTTTGAAGCTCTTTAGAACCATTATAATGTCGAGTTCTACCTAGTAAGAAACTAATGCGGGACCTAGTTTATATCATTCCTTTCTCATTACTTATCCTCGCTCTCTCCATAGGAGATTCGAGGTGTTACATACATGGATTAAATTATAGCAGTGGTTCATTTTATTTTAGAAAACAGAATCATATTGGGCAACTATGAGACAAGCAAAATGGAGAAAGGAAAGCTTGTAGGGCCCTTTGATGGTATGATGGACAATCTTGGGCTTTCGGGCCCAAGTATAAGAGTTCATTCTTTAATAGACCAATTCATTTAAACTAAATGTTAGGACTGTCTCTTCATGTAAACTAAACCTTTTCTTGCCTTTTCTTCTAAAATAATTTTGCATTTGATTTAGTTTTTGTCTAACCTTGTGGTATAATGTTCAAAGTCGTGGGTTTGTAAGCTCAATTGTAAGGTTTCAAATATCAACAATTCCCCCCTTCATGTAACCTCAATATAATGTTTGTCTACATTGCAAGTGCATGTTGGTGTCTTAGTATTTGATGTTATTAATGTTCAGAAAAAGGGCTGCTCCAACTTAAACAAGTGAATATGCTCCCCAACTTGTTGAGCGAGATTCAAACTCTCTTCCTTATCTGGTGGTTGGGGAGCGTATTTGACTGCTTCTAATGATTAGGATTTATCAATGGACTACTAGGGTAAAATGTTTGATCATATTTACATGGTTTTCATCATTACCCACAAGAATCTAAGTAAAGATTGTTGTATCGTGCACACGTGTAAGCCTAAGTTGTGATTTTTCTAAAATTTTGAGGTGGCAGTTATTTTATAAAAGAACTTGTTAATAATTAAAGGGTGATGCATGTATTTAAAATTTAGTGATTTTTCTGACCCGAGCTCGAGTTCATCACTTAGCTACAATTCACTTTTAAGTTTGTTATTTATTATTCGAACAAGTTGAAGCTTGTTCATGAGCTTCTTGACTAATGTATTATTGCACATTTGAAATATATTATCTTGAGAAGCTTTTTTCTAGTCATAGCTATTTAACTATTTTAATATTCTAGTGTTCACTTGAATTGCAGAAACTGTATTTATTAACTTATAAAAGGATTCTAGTTGTATCTTATTATATACTTGAGATATTGTTATTATAAAATTAAGAATAACCTTATGAGAAATTAATAAAAATAAGATTATACGAGTTTCATGAGTTTATAAGAGTCGGATCAAGTTAATATGAGTTTTGTTTGCTTAATAAATGACCTTAAATCTTGTTCAAGTTTGGGTGATGTAATAAAGGGATTAAATAAATGAACAATTTCTTTTCGCCGTGATTATACAAGTCGAGCTCAAGTATTTTATGTACAACTCAGTCCATTTCCCCGCCTTAGCCTTAGGCCATCATAGAAAGTGGATACTTTAGAATTGGGCCAACATCTTTTTTTTTTTAATCATAGCAGCTCATATCATTAATTCAAGGAGGGTCCTTAGTTACAAGGTCAAAGAAAGTGGGATCCAGAACCTCCAAAGAGGTGGTGGCCAATGAGCTAGGGGGCCAAGAAGCCTCACAAGGCATGAGGCCTAAACCCAAAAGGGTGGAAAGTTGAAATGACCAATGGAGACAGAACCGGCAGGTGGAGAAGAGGGCTCGGCCGGAGAGACCAAGCTTTATGTCCTTCAAAGACCACTATACTCGCTAGGATATAGCGTCCAAAGCCGCTAGAACTAAGACCTGAAAAAGGGATGGAAAGGTGGGGTTTATTACAGATCTCGGCCACAGGAGACTGGAAAGAGAGAGGAAAGGAGACGTGAGGAGCTCCAGCTCTCCCTGCTGCTGGAAATCGTAGGGGGGAGGGGGCAGTAGAGGGGGGAAGTGGGGGGATTCTAGAGACAAGGTAGATCCTCTCTCTCTAGAATAGGGGGACCACTTTTGCGAGCATTTGTTTGGGCTCGATTTTGTTTCGATTTCTAGGAAGGGCCAAAGAAATGACAGTTAACCAGGAACTTTGGATCTCGGCAACTCTTCTGGTGACTAGGCATGTTTAGCTACTAGGGCTTGAGTTTTAATTAGGTATTGAGTAACTTAGGCCATTTTGTTGGAAGTTGCATAGATGGATCGGTCCTTCACCATTTATTGCCTTTTGATCCCATCCAAGTTACACCACTCCCACCCAACTAAAGCGAATCTCCCGCCCCCGGTTTTGATTGGTCACTATATAAGGTCAGTTAGTGGCTAAGAGGACGCAAACTTAGTGATGTAGGACAACTAGTTGAGCGGGCCCGTAATTTTTTTTGGAGAAGGCTGGAAAAATTTGGGGATTGATGGCTTCAAGTAATGTAAGGGAAGGACTTGATTTGAAGGCAAAATTAAAGTTTTTAGGTTGTTGGTCTATGGTGTGAAGACTAATCCGTGAATAATACTTATAGTTTAGGGTCGTTAGGATTGCTATTCGGTGGGTAGATGAAAGAAGGACTTGGATAAACGTTCCCTTAATTGGATTGAAATCGATTGAAGGGTTAGGGAAGAATAAAAGTAAGAAGAGAAGATGGATGAAGAAGCTAGGAATCCCTCCAGATATTCCGTAGGCATCATACAAGGTTAGAATTGCAATCCGTTATCCATAATCACATTTTGGGTCTCATGTTTCCGAGATCTCATTCTTTTATGCTATTAGGCATTCAATTACTAATCAGTCCTAAAGTTGGGACTTATTAGGCGAAACAAATACATTGCCCTAATACTTCTAGAGTGAAGTCAGACATTCCACATAGTTTCTGGGGAAGTTTGAAACTGCAGTACCGAGAGGAAGACTCAGTAGCCGGACTCGTGCAGAGCTAATGGCGTGTTTGGGTTTAACGAGAAGTTGAAATCAAGCGATGATTTTTTTTTCTGTAGTTTAGTGATTAAGGTGAAGACATTTCATTTCTCAGTTAGCAAGTTGGGTCTCGTTACGTTATCGGAGCTGAGTCGGAAGTCACAGAGCTTCGTTCGTGTTGGCAGATATGGGGTGGTTTGGCTTGCCAACCTCTTTGGCAAACTGGTGGAGGGGAACGCTGACAAAGATATCTCGGTGAAGTTCAATGAATCCTCACGTGCGTTTCTTGCCCAGAAATGCTCGAATGAGCATGGCAGATACGTTGTGTTGGTGGAATTTGGGGATAGACGGCGGAAGGGGGGCAATAAGGATCCCAGAGGGGCGATCGGGCGTTGGCTTGCAGGCCTTCGTTCAGTTTTGTGAGGAGATGATTTATGTTATTGGTGAGCTGCTTTGAACAAGCTCTGGACATGCAGTGTCAAAGGTTAGGCAGGGAGTTTTTGCCCTGCTGGTGAGGGGTGGCTCGCCGGAGATGAAGGTGGAAGGTGTGGTGGAGTTTCGTAAGCATCACGCTGACAACGGTAACCTGACAAGGAAGGTGACAATTGGTTTCCTTATGGCGGCGTCTGCAGTGGTTGGCGTAGGTCACGTGAATTCCAATAGTAATGATGCTTCTAGGGGGATTACTGTGACGGCTGGGACAAAAGGGGATTTATGGGAGCATTTAATGCGTCTGTGTGCTGAGCTGGACAGTCTTATCAAATTCGTAGTAGAACCCAGGAAGGCTTTGTGTTCCTTGGTATGCGGTTCTAAGCTCGTTGGCTCTGGTTCTCTCGAGTTGGGCGGATAAACTGGATGCCCTGGTTAGGCTCCTAGGGCTTTGTTTGGGCGGTTGTGGGGAGGTCGGTGCACTGAGACTGTGGATGTGGCTCATTTCGGGTGCAATGGACAACTTAAGGAGGTGGTTGCCCTGTAGTTAGGCGGTGGTTGGCAAAGGTCGGGTGCAATGAGTCTGCGGGTCATATCTTCTTGCATTGCTCAGTGGCTATGGATATCTTAGGAGGAGGGGTTGTGGGCAGTGTTGTCTTTAGGTCTTTGTGTTCCCTTTTCTGGTTTCCCATTTTTCTTAATTTTCTAGTTTGTTTGTGTTAGAGGTTTTCAGTATATTCTCTTATACTGTTGACTCCGTTGTTGTGTGGTCCTTGTTTTTTTTTTCTTTTTAATAAGATTGGCTTACTTATCAAACAAAAAAACTTCTAGAGTGAAGTGAGTTGACATGATTAGCTATGGAAACTACTTAATTGCATGACTCATGTATGGTTTGGTACTAAAGTTAGTTGTAGAGTTTGAGTTGATAGTTTTGAAGTTTCCTTTTTTCCTTGGTGAACTCCCATGGTTTTTGTTTCTAGTACAATCCAATACGTTTGAGTTCTTGGTCTTGACTTCTCGAATAAGAGTCTCTATCTATTTTGAGAAGAAATTCATCTCTACTAAGAATGTCTGGAGCTTACATTAATACGCCTATTTAATGCAATTTTGCTATATATAGGGTTATTTCAATTGTGCATGGCCTAATTCTTCATCAATGCTTTACCACTTGGTTCTCGTGCTCATCGAATAATAAGATGGGTGGGATAATCCCCCAAGTCCCACATGGAGTTGGAAAGGTGAATGAATGAAAAATGAATGGTTTAAGGCTAAGACCCTGATAGGTCCGTGTCAGAGCTTTAGATAGAATTCTCTTCGGGTGAGAACGAACCACACGTAGTTTGGATTAAAATATGCTTGCCTTTATTAATGCTTCTAGCAGAATTTAAATAAACAATTACTAACAAATTTTCCTAAAGTTAGGACGACAAGTTCCTAAAATAAAGCCACAAACAACTAACTGCGAAATAAACACTAACAACTACTTGACTTTTTTTTACATATTCTTTCAACTCATGAACGTTGGCTTTGAACCAAGTCTTCCACATTTTATGCCTCATTCCAACAACTCCAAACACCTTCACCCCATTATGATTCCTAATACGATTAGTTGGAAATTTGTGGTTTATCATCCCCTCCCCCTTCAAGGGAATCCTTGTCGTGGCCTTGTTCTCCAACGTAACATATTTCCCGAATTTGTGGACCATCTTGGACTCGGGTTGCAATTTTGGTGTAGCTTCCTCCACATTGCATCAATGATTTCTTCACACACGATCTCCCCCGTACTGATGCTTCCTTCAAGGAGTAATAGTTGCGGTCCTTGGCACTCGCCACTCATAGTGAACTTCTCATTGTTGTTGAAACAAAGGCCTTATGCTTGTCGCTTCTTCATCTCATCCCACGTCAATCGCTTCACAGGTGATGCAGATGCAGACCGCGTTGAAGTTGGAAAAGCTAGCTACGATCGGTTGGTTTCGATTGGTGATGGTTGTGTGAATTGTTGTTGGCAAAGGAACTGATCATCACGCATCCTTGCAATTCTAATGACCTCCCTCAACATATTATTACTTCGGAATTTCCAGCCTTAAGTCCTCCCATGAACGTACCAACTAAAGCCTTTTGTGTTCATCCTTGAACTCAATTGGTGAGCTTCTCGAATTCTTTCTGATAGTTACGCAACGTCCCCACTTGCCTTTCTCTGGACAAGCTTCATCAAATTCCTCACAATCTGTGGGATCGAAACAAGCCCAAAGCTCCTATTTGAACACTTCCCACGTCAATGCTCGACCTTCCTCGTTGTATGCTCGACGCACCCATTGCCACCGTTAGTTGGCCTCTCCCTCCAAATGAAAGGAAGCCAACACCACCTTTTTATTACCCATTGTTCCTTAATACTCAAAAAACTGAGTCATTCGGTTGGGTTATCACCAACATAATGAGGAAACTCCATTTTTGCCATTTTGCTGAGAAACTTTCCTTCGATCCTTCACCGTTTTCCTGTTGGTTACATGAGAATCCTTCAGCCTTCTCATGGTTATGATAACTAGGTGACCCCTGCGTACTAGACAAAACAGCGTCTGAGATCTTGTTGAGAGACTCCTCCAGAAAATGCATCCTGACGGCCATGGCTATCTCCATGTGTTCCACCCCACTTTGGACTCCATTGAGCCCAGTTCTAACATCTCAATCCTTTCTCAGTCAAAGCTTTAGATAGAATTCTCTTCGGGGTGAGAACAAACCACAAGTAGTTTGGATAAAAATACCTTGCTTATTGATGCTTCTAGCATAATTTAAATAAACAATGACTAACAAAGTGCCCAGAGAAAAGTTATGCAACTGCTTAGCTTTGAGATATAGGGGAGGCTGTCGTATAAAATCCCAGTGCACCATGGTAAAACAGAGGAAAACCTGAAGCTTAGATTGAACGTGAAAAGTATTTACAGTCCAAGTGTAGAAGAATGGCTTTTGTCCGTAGTTTGGTGATCGAGGCTAAGACCTTCCAGTTCTCTGTTAGCTTCTCTGGATTAGTTACGTTAACTGAGCAGCACAGGAAGTCTCAGAATTCGATTCGGTTCGGTAGATATGGAGTGGTCTGGCTGGTGAATCTGTTCAGTAAACTTGTGGAGTCCCAGGATGCTAGAGATTTTTCAAAGAGGTTCAATGAACCACCACGTGCGTTTTTCAGAGAGGTTCAATGAACCACCGCGTGCTTTTACACGCCTCGCTCTAGCTGAATTTGGAGGGGCGTCGACAGGGGGCTGTGATGATCCCGGAGGGGAGGTGGAGTGAAGGGTGGAAGGCGTTCGTGCTGACTTGCGAAGAAGTTATCTCGGCCATTGGCGAGCTTAGACGAAGGAAGAAGGGGCCGGTGGACTCTACGGTCAGCAAAGGTATTTCCTTCGCCGATATGGTGAAATCTGGAGTGCCGGTGAAGAGAGCGGTGGGGAAGAAGGCTGACGTGGGCGGCATGCATTCGCACGAGACTGTTGGCGTTCCCCTGGAGTCGCATGCCAATTCTGTTGGGGGGCTGGTCCTTCCCGAGAGTTATGATTACTCTGGGCTTCAGTCCTAGCGGCTGGGTCTGACGGCGTTGTATGGGAGCGTTTAATGAGATTGAAGGCTGACGTGGATGGCCTAATCGGGTTGGTTAAGGATTGGCAGATGGCTGGTGCGCATTCGGGTGGACCCAGGTTGGATTTAAGTTGCACGACATGTGGCTTTAAAATGGGGGCCCAGGTTATTGGGGGCGGGATCAATAAGCCCTTGGAGTATTCGAGTTGGAAGGCTGGCCTGGATTCAAGCCCATCTCTGGATCAGAGTATTGAGGCCCACTGTCTTCTGCGGGGGAATGAAAAGGCACAGCTCTCTGTGGATAGGGGGCGTCGTGTGGGCCTGGGGTTGGGATGTTTGTTGGGTCTGCTTTGGTTGGGAGTGTTGGGCTGTTTGAAGGGTCGGGCAAGGTGGTTTCAGGTGGGTCAGAGGTTCCGATAGTGGTTATGGCCTCTGAGGCCCCCGATTCGGCGGCGGATTCTGTCCCTCAGCTCAGGGAGGCGGGATCGCCTTCGTCTGGGGCAGCTGAATGTCTGGAGGATGTTCTGCCGGTATCGGAAGCCCTTGCCGACTTTGGCCGAGCTTCACCTGGTTCCCCAATCTCCGATTCGGCGGTCACTATCGTTCTCAAGCCTTTGGAGGCGGGATCGACTTCTTTTCAGGTGACTGTTGGCTCAGCCGATGGATGCTTCAGCAGCTTTTTGTCGGCGTCGGATGCTCCAGCAGATTTTTGCTCTACTTTGACAACTTCGAATTTTTTGGCGAATGAACTGAACGCGTGCATGGGGTCGGAACTCTCAGCAACGGTCGAGATGCAGTCTAATGGGTCTGGGGCATCTCAAGTTGGGAGTGTGATTCCAGGCTGTGACTGCTGTGGAGGATATGAAGGAAGTCATGCCGTTGGATTCCTTAGGGAGTCTTGACTTGGTTGCAGTGGAGGGAGACGATGGAAGTTCTTCGGTTCCTTTGGATGGGGGAGGGGCTCTAGTCTGCGCAGACAGCGGTGCTGATGGGCTTGGGGCTTTTGGCAGTGGGTCTTCCTTTGCGGGGGAAGGAGGGTTGTCACCTGTCTTTATCTTCTTCGGACTGGGTTTTGGAAATGGTTTATTCCTTTAAAGATATGGTTGGTCTCTCTTGTGATGGTTACGAGAGTGCGGTGATGCCGTTCTTTGCCGCTCTGGAGAAGGAAAGGGGGAGCAGTGGGTTCATTACTCTTACCAGATCTGATGGCAAGGTTTCGCATGAGTTGAAAGGGTTGAAGTCCTCAGTTAATTATGATGGGAAGATGTATGTGTCTAGGAAGGGTCGTACGAGAGGGAGGGTTTCAATTAGATCTTTACGAAGCCCAGAATATTGAGTTGGAATGTTAGGGGGTTGAATGATAGTCGGAAGCGTAGTGGGGTGAGAAATTTGCTGCGGGGATGGAAGCCTGATTTAGTTTGTTTTTAGGAAACTAAGGTGGGGATTGTTACTAGAGCATTAGTCAAAAGTTTGTGGGGGGGGGGCATCATGTGGGCTGGTGTAGTCTAGCGGCGACAGGAGCTTCGGGTGGGATTTTGATTTTGTGGGATTCGAGGACTTAGAGATGGTGGAATCTTGTGAGGGTTGTTCTTCTCTTTCGGTGATTTTTAAGCACGTTGAGGATGGGGCCCAGTGGGCGTTTTCTGGGGTGTATGGCCCTAACGATGACAATAGCCGAAGGTTGCTTTGGGAGGAATTATCGGGTGTTTTTGCTTGGTGGAATCTACCATGGTGCATTGCGGGTGACTTCAATGTCACGCGCTTTCCTAGTGAGAAGTTGGGAAATGTAGGTCTCAGGCGTGCTATGATGGATTTTTCTGATTTTATTTCAGAAAATGGATTGATGGACTTGCCGTTGTCGGGAGGGTCCTTTACTTGGTCGAATAATAGAGCGTCCCAGTCTCGGTCTAGAATAGACCGCTTTCTTTTAAGCCCTTGTTGGGAAGCCTTGTACCCCGAGGTAACTCAAAAGAGGCTCCCTCGTTTGTTTTCCGATCACTTCCCTATTCTTTTAGAAAGCGGCAGATTTGGGCAAGGAAAGAAACCCTTCCGGTTTGAAAACATGTGGCTTCAGGAGGAGGGTTTTGTGAATAAGGTAAGGGCGTGATGGAATTCCTATGTTTTCTCGGGGTCACCGAGTTATGTGTTTGATTTTAAGTTGAAAGCATTGAAGAAGGACCTGAAGATGTGGAATCAAGAAGTCTTTGGGGATCTGAATTCTCGTAAAATTGCGTTGTTGAGCGACTTGTCAAGTATTGAACAAATTGGATGAGGAGGGCTGCCTAGATGAGGGAGGGAACGCGAGGAAAGTGGAAGTGACTCGGGAGTTGAATATTCTGATCGAGATGGAGGAGACTCATTGGAGGCAAAAGTCGAGGGCTCTTTGGCTGAAAGAGGGGGATAGGTGTACGAAGTTCTTCCATAGAATGGCCAATTCCAATAGGAGGTACAATTCTATATCTAGCTTGGAGGTTGAGGGAGAGTTGGTGGAGGACCCCGAGAGGATCTCCGCGGAGATTGTGGGCTTCTATAGCTCCTCGTATAAGGAGTCTTTCTCTTGGAGACCTCGCTTGGAGAATTTAGAGTTTGCTTCTATTTCTAGGGCTGATGCGGCTTGGATGGAGAGACCCTTCGATGAGGAGGAGGTTACGGGGCGGTTTGGAGTTTAAATGGGGATAAGGCGCGGGGCCCTAATGGGTTCTCCTTAGCATTCTTCCAATCTTGTTGGGAGGTGGTTAAGGGCGACATCCTCTCCATGTTTAACTAGTTTGCTATGGAGGGAAGATTTGTTAGAAGTATGAACACCACTTTTATTGTTCTCATTCCGAAGAAACCGGGAGTGGTCGAGTTGAAGGACTTTTGCCCCATAAGTTTAGTTGGGAGTGTTTACAAGATTTTGGCGAAGGTGCTTGCTAATCGGTTGAAGTATGTCTTGGATAAGATCATATCACCTTCACAGAATGCTTTTGTGAAAGGTAGACAGATTTTAGATCCTGTGCTTATTACTAGCGAATGTATCGACTCCAGATTGTGTTCCAATGTGCCGGGTATGTTGTGCAAATTGGACATTCAGAAAGCTTATGACCATGTCAGTTGGGAGTTCCTTTTGTACCTGTTGAGAATATGCGGTTTTGGGGAGAGGTGGTGTAGGTGGATTGATTTTTGCATTTCTACGGTTAGGTTTTTGGTGATGGTAAATGGCTCCCCCGAAGGTTTTTTTGGTGGCTCTAGGGGCTTACGTCAAGGAGACCCACTCTCTCCCTTTTTCTTTGTGCTCATTATGGAAGCTTTCAGTAGAAAGATGAATCAAGTGGTGGCTAGGGGTTCCATTGTGGGGTTTGAGGTTGGTGGTAGAGGGGGAGGCGGCATGAGTATTTCTCACCTTCTATTTGCTGACGACACCTTAATCTTGTGTGCGGCGGAGGTGAGTCAGTTTCGAAATCTCGGTTGCTTATTGCTTTGCTTTGAGGCGGTGTCGGGATTGAGAGTTAACCTTTCAAAAACAGAAGTTATTCCTGTTGGGGGTGTGGACAATGTTCAGGAGTTGGCTGCTATTATGGGGTGCAGGGTGTCGTCGTTGCCTACTACCTATCTTGGGTTTCCGTTGGGAGCGCGTTTTAAGAGCAAACATATTTGGGATGACATTGTTGAGAGAACTGGAAAAAGGTTAGCAGGTTGGAAACAGAGCTATCTTTCTAAGGGAGGTTGACTTACGTTGATCAAGTCTACCCTCTCTAGCCTCCCAACCTATTTTCTGTCTCTTTCCTAGTCCTTTGGGGGTTGCAAGGAGATTGGAGAAGATCCAAAGGACATTTTTGTGGGGAGGTGATGGTATCGAGCACAAGTTTCATCTTGTTAGGTGGGAGAAGGTTTGTTCTCCCATGAGCAATGGGGGGTTGGGTATTAGGAGTTTTGCCTTGGAGCGGGGTAGATTATGGCGGGCTGTTATTGAGGCTAAGTATGGTTGTGTTTCGGGAGGTTGGCACACCAATGAGATCCATGGCTCCTATGGTGTGAGCCTGTGGAAGCACATTAGCAATGGATGGACCTTCTTTTGTGGAAACATTCGTTTCTCGGTGTGTTTTGGTCTTAGAGTGCGGTGTTGGCATGATCTTTGGTGTGGAGAAAGGCCTTTGAAGGTGGCATTCCCTCTGTTGTTCTCTCTTGCTAGGCACAAGGGGTGTGGAATGTTCAATTTACTAGAACTGATAATGATTGGGAGATTGAAGTCTTTTTTGCTTTCTATTCTCTATTGTACTCTATGGTCCTTAGGAGACGGGAAGACGATAAAATGTTATGGCAAGGGGCTAAGAATGGAGTCTTTTCGGTTAAGTCGCTTTATGGGATCATTGTTGAGGGTTTTGGCGAGGTCTTCCCGTGGAGACAGATTTGGAAGACCGCTGTCCCGCCTCGAGTTTCGTTCTGTGTGGGAAGCGGCTCATGGGCAGGTCTTAACCATTGACAATTTAAGAAAGAGGGGGTTATGCTTTGTTAATTGGTGCTTTCTTTGCAAGAATGATGGGGAAACTGTGGATCGTGTGCATATCCATTGCTTGGTAGCAAGAGAGTTGTGGGTGCATGTCCTTAGTATTGTCAACTACCCTTGGGTGATGCTTATGAGGGTGGGAGGGGTGTTGAAGTGTTGGAAGAGGAAGTTCAACAATCCTTTGGCATTGGCTATGTGGAATATGATCCCATTGTGCATTTGGTGGAGCTTATGGAGGGAACGAAATGATAGATGCTTTGAAGATTTGGGGTTGTCCTTAGAATGCTTGAAGGGAAAAACGTTGCGGACCTTGTTTTTGTGGGTTAATGGGGTGATGGGTTCCCCTTTTGTAGATTTCAGTGATTTTAGTAGTTTCCTAGCTTGTTTGTTGTAGTCGGTTTAGTGCATGTCCTTAGTATTGTCAACTACCCTTGGGTGATGCTTATGAGGGTGGGAGGGGTGTTGAAGTGTTGGAAGAGGAAGTTCAACAATCCTTTGGCATTGGCTATGTGGAATATGATCCCATTGTGCATTTGGTGGAGCTTATGGAGGGAACGAAATGATAGATGCTTTGAAGATTTGGGGTTGTCCTTAGAATGCTTGAAGGGAAAAATGTTGCGGACCTTGTTTTTGTGGGTTAATGGGGTGATGGGTTCCCCTTTTGTAGATTTCAGTGATTTTAGTAGTTTCCTAGCTTGTTTGTTGTAGTCGGTTTAGTACAACCTTTGTACTGCTCCGTTTTCCTTTTTATATCAATAAAGCTTTCCTTATAAAAAAAAAACAATGACTAACAACTTTTCCTAAACTTAGGACTACAACTTCCTAAAATGAAGACACAAACAACTAACTGCAAAATAAACACTAACAACTACTTGACTTATTCTGACCTATTCTTTCAACTCGTGAATGTGGGCATTAAACCTAAGTCTTCCACATTTTGCGCCTCAATCCAACAGCTCCAAACACCTTCACCCCATTACGATTCCTTATACGATTAGTTGGAAATTAATGGTTGATCTGACCCACATTGGAATCGTACTTGGGTAGAACTAGGCCTTATAACAATTCTAAAGAGCTTCAAAAGCAAACTCGACTAGTTCTTTTAGAATCAAAGTACTGAAGTGGCTAGCGTTTCCTTGGGTCGTCACAATAAGATTCCAAGAATACCCAAAATCCAGTATCTTGATTTCGTTAGTTTTCTTACTTGTTTAGAATAGTGGTTGCGGTATAGTCTTTGTACTGTCCTCACTTTTCCAATGAGATTGGCTTATTTATCAAAAAAAAAAAAAAAAAAAAGAAACTCCACAGGAGAGAAGTTAATGGTTCTATCAGGAAATAACATTCAATTGATTGGATTTTGCAAGTGTAATTAAAATATCAAATATATTCAATTAATCAAAGAATTGAACAAAAGATTTATTGGCTAAAAGATTGGAGAATAAGGTCATATTTGGAGAGTTAGTTACTTGAATTCATGCACATGCATTCCCCCTTCCCCAACCAAAAAGATAAAAAGCCTACACTTCTTTCTGAATGGTTAATATAACATGTCAAAATTGCTTCAAGTTCAACGAAAATCTATCTCATGCTAGCTCTTCAACTTCTTGGTCTCAATTCTCCTGATCAGTTTTCGTGATTTAAATTTTACTCGAGACTAAATCCCAAAGGGGAACAAGATAACGGTAGATGAAGTTTAAGCCAAATGTTCTAACTACCAAGCATTTTGTAACTGTATAGTCAGTGGCAAGGTTTGCATATGCACTTTTCTACATATTTTGAGAGGTTTAAAGTATATGAGTGATGCTCTCAGACTCTGAAGAGATATAGTTGCACTAGTTTTATGATTCTAGTGATCCTTGACTTCCCCTATTTGTCTCTTCAGCTAAAAGGGTCATCAATTTGATCATGAGTTGGTAAAGTTAGTCATATTTCAACGTACTTGGTGTGTCATCGGCTATGTATTCTACGTACTCTGTTTGTTTTTGTGTTTGAAGTTCTCCAATCCATACAAGGAGAACAAACAGAGAAAAAAATATTAAAGAATTGAGGTTCTGCTCAAGGTCAAAATTGATTGCAGTGTTTAGGTTGTCTTCATATGTACTGGAGTCCATGAACGTATGTATGAATGTTACAGAAATGACCTTTTGAACATCGTGGAATAGGTTGGGACCTAGGGGAAGGTATGTCTTTCTTTAGCTGACCTTTTCCATTTTGACACAACAAATAATGAAAAGGGAAAAGGCAGAAGGAAGAAAGGGAAAAAATGGTTTGTCAAGCACCAACTGCTGACACTTTGCACCCTCTATCTAAGATTTTCATTAAATTGGATGGGAAAATAACATTTGTTATATCTGCACTCGTTGAATACATATCTAATTGTCCTTATATATTAGGTTGCAGTTTTAAATTTGGCTCCCTATTTCCCATGCGCTCATATGTACCCACCTGGATTACTTTCTCAGTTTGTTCATGCGATCATCATGCTTTTAGCGTTTTGCTTGTAATTTTCCTGACATGTTGTACATTTATTTCTTGTTACTTAAACTTGGACTTGTGTGATCCCCGTCGATAATGCTGTGCTTTTATCTGTTTGTTTTGACGTAAAATGAGGCAAATGGACAAATATTTGCTGAGAGAACTGCTGATTTTTCATTTTTCGGCTAATACTCTGAAAACGACACTGAAAATAATTGCAATCGTTTGGCTGATACCTTGAAAAATAAGGCTCAAAATTTTTTTTTTATAAGTAAGGAAAACTTTATTAAAAACCAAGAAATGTGACAGTGCACAAGAGCTATACTGAAGCACCTAAGCCATACAAGCTACAAAACTAATGAAAACAGGAAAATCCGAGAAAGGATAGCCTAGAACTACATTAGCCCACAAAAACAGAGATGTCATCAGCTTGCCCTTCAACCCTTCAAGAGACGAAAAAGTGTCATTGAAATATCTATCATTCCGCTCCCGCCAAATAACCCACCAAATGCATAAAGGGATTATCTTCCACACAACCGAAGCAAAGGGGTCAATAGACTTCCTCCTCCAACCGCACAACACTTCAATCACCTTGGATGGCATAACCTAACAATAGTTCATAGTGCTAAACACATGATACACAAAAGCTCCCTAGAGACCGTACAATGAAGGAAAATATGATCCACCGATTCTCCACAATTTCTACATAGGAAGCACCAATCAAGAACACATAAACGCCTCCTTCTAAGATTGTTGATAGTCAAGACTCTCCCATGGACAACCTCCCACACTAAAAAGGAAACTCTCATAGGGACGGAGGACCTCCAAATCTGCCTCCACGGAAAACGGGCGCTGGGATTGCAAGAAAGTATCCCATACATAGACTTTACGGAGAATTTTCCAGATCTGGACCCCACCCAACACATCCTTTCTTCAGCTCCACTTCCGGGAGCCATGGTGTAAAGAAACGAGAAGAAGGACGAGAAAATCTCCAACTCCCAATCGGCTCAAAATCATTTTTGGTGTTAGCTTGCATTAAAAATATGAATATTTTATTTAATTTAATTGTTGTAGTTAATAATTATAATCACATTCCTATGGTACTATAAAGTATAAACCAATCGAAAAAAGAGATAATATCCTATGCAAAATTTTCAAATAAGATAATAGACATCAATGAAGTAAAACTATATTCATTCTACAGATTTAATATTTATGTTGGATCCTTTATTAATGCCATCTTTTATTCAGAACAGTTAGTTAAATAAGTCAAATGAATAATATTATAATGGTTCAATTTGGTGTATAGCTGGCAAAGTATCAGGCTAGTTTCTGAACTCCATGTTACTAATCCCTTGAGCTAAAATTATAGTTCCTTTCCTACGCCAAATGATTATTGAGTTTAAAGAAGAAACTGGCAAATGAACAGAAGAATAGAAACTGTGTGAGCATGAGAGAGATGAAACTTAAGAGAGAGTGCAGATTAGCTGTAGAACTATAAACAAAGATATGGCAGAACTCTTACATGAGCGAAGATAGGTTTTATAATTTAATCACAGGAAGAAGGGTGCATAGAAGCATAAGGGGTGGAAATAACATTCCGCTCCAGAGAGGTTATTTTCCTGTTGACCAATGCTTCCTTTTCTTTTGACCCTTATTTTCTTCCCTAGCAAACACAATTTTAAGAAACTCCCCAAAAATATTTTCAGTGGAGACAAACTCAGCCTAAGTGCAATGTAATATAGATATTGTGTCGCTTGTCATGATGGGTATAATATAAATATTGAAATGTTTCCCGACTTCATTGAATAACCATTTCCCCCCTCCTTATGATGCCTCAATCCTTCCAGATAGCTTTGTGGTTGATACAATGGTGGAAGCCTGTACAAGTTGTGGTTATCGTGTCCAAGATGTTCTTTGCTGGTGTCTCTTTATTTTCCGCCCTTGGGTTTCTCCTCTACGGTGGAAGGTTAGTTTTCTACATTGTTTTGTATGCTGTATTGCATTTGGACCATGAATTATAAAGGCTGCAGCATGTATGAACTAGCATATAGAACGTCATAAACCAGAATCCACTTATTGAACATTGGTTTGTCTGCGGTAATGCATTTGGACCAGCATGAATTATAAAGGTTGCAGCATGTATGAACTAGCATATACAACATCATAAACCAGAATCCACTTACCATTGCACAAATTTGTTGGTCAGCTTGATTCATACCGCCCCAAAGGTCCAATGCAAAAATATGGGAAATTGTATTCACTAGGAAAACTGAGACGTGTGTAAGTTCTTTATTTTTATTGAAGGTATTTCACACAGTACAGTATCATACTTGGTTGCTTAGTTTACTACTCTGAGCACACATCTGCAGTGGGCATTGAGCTTGAAGTTTTAATGATTTTTAATTTTAACTTGAAAAATGATTAGCTTTTTGGACTTCTGAATGAGTCTACTTGTGGACTACAGTCCAGTGGTATGGTCCCAAGTATCTCCTGGGTCAGTTTTCCTTAAGTAAATAAAACAGTAGCAGCTGCCTATATGTTAAGAATGTTAGCGTTTGAAAGCTCTATCTTTCCTTTGAATAATAAATTAATATAATATTAATGCTTCCCCCCCTTCTCTCTCTCTCTCCCCTCTGAGTTCCATGTGCCAAAACTTTAGACATACTATAACATCTTGTGTCTTTCTAGTTGTGCACACTGTAGTTAGTCTGACTTTTGGGTAAAGGTCTGGCCTATTTTGATTGCTATGGTGCTGAGGATTGGCTTATGGTGTGCACAGTAGGTTGAGATTGGGTATCCGTTTCCTAGGGCGTATTCTCCAATGTGGTATAAACTTTCGCTGTGTAGTACCTTTATGTTGATTATCTTGTTTGGTGAATGATTCTCCTCCTTGCTCATCTGCATCTGTTTTGTCTTCAGTCAGTTGGCAACTGACTGAATAGATGTCACATAGTAATGACTTTCAACAATTATCTGAATTGTTTGTAAGCTTACATTATGTATGATCTTCTAAGATATCCAACGATCAATGTTTGCCAGACTCTTCTTGATGTTACAGCGCTTCCCTGTAGAATCCAAAGGACGACGTAAGAAGCTGCAAGAGGTATTACTTCTGCACAGATTATCATTTACATCTTTATCATTCTTTGTTTCTGTTTTTTGATAGCTGCTGTGGATGCTGTCTTTGACAGGTTGGCTATGTGACCACCATATGTTTTACATGTTTCCTTATCAGATCCATTATGGTGAGTCCACGTGTATTCTTTCCACCTTGATGTCCTTTAGCCTTTGCCCTTGGTTCTTAGACCAGCAACACAACAAGGGCAGTCTATGTGATGTTAACTTAACAGCTATATGTTAGAAGGATGATCATTCTGGTGTTTGTATAAGTCATAAATGTACAAACGCTCGTCTTTGTATATTTTTAGTTATGCATGAGTTTTGACTACTAACCAAATTATTTACACTGGATCCTGTACGTGCTTTTTTTTCATTTACATTTGGGCTATTAAAAAATTCGTTCGTCAATCAATGGTGACAATGCTATATCTCTGTTGCTTTTCACTGTTTTTTTCTTTTGTTTTCTATTCCTCTAATTTATGTGCTTCTCTTTTTCATTTTATATTCATATCTATTGCTGCAGGTGTGTTTTAATGCATTCGATAAAGCAGCAGACCTTGATGTTTTGGATCATCCTGTTCTAAATTTCATATATTACCTGGTAAGTGTGGGTATAGCTTGCCGTTTCTGATACATCTAGGGGGCAGGTTTTCTTCTTGAGTTGTGTTTGAGCAGTGTTGATTACCTGCCTTCTGTGAGTCTCTTTCTTTTTCTTTTCCGGTTATTTTTATTTTCTGTTTGTGCTCTAAAAGTTTTAATCATCTTTAGCCATGATCCCTCGTTAGTAGTTTTATCTTCACCTGGCTAACTTAATTGGTAAGAAGTGTCTAGAAGTGGAAGGTGACGCGGCCAAGTGCATTAACCTAATTCGCCGAATGGCTAAGCTCTCATATGTTGACCAATCAAGGAGTTTTGTAGAGATAAAGGGCAATAGATTGGACCGTTGCCTATTTGAAAACAATTCAAACACTCCTTGAAAAAGGAAAATTTAAACATCATTGAGGTAGAAGCGCAGTTATGTAGCTCTGGTGTACAAGAGTTGCATATCGAGGGCATTGGAGCATTATTAGTCATGACATGGTGCATTATTTCCTTGAGGGTCATGAGGAGGAGCTAAGGAAGCTCTTTGTTGCGTTGGAAAGAGACAGGGTGAAAAGCAGTTAAAAAAAGTCTAGAAAATTAGGGGGAAAGTTGATACGAGAGCTGAAGGGATTGACTTCTTCGGTTAACTATTAAGGGTCTTCTTCGATTGCTAGAAAGAGCAAGAACAAAGGGCGGGCATTATTAGTGTTTAAATGATGCCACGAATCTTGAGTTGGAATGTTAGGGGGTTGAATGATAATGCGAAGTGTAGTAGGGTGGGGAATCTTTTGAGGGGTTGGCGGATGTTGTTTGTCTTCAAGAGACCAAAGTGGCCGAGGTTTCTAGGGCTTTGGTTAGGCGTTTGTGGGGAGGGCTCATGTTTGTTGGCTTAGTTTGGCGGCGGTTGGCGCCTCGGGGGGTATTTTATTAATGTGGGATAATAGGGTGTTGGAGATGGTGGTTTCTTGCCTTTGAGTTTTCGGTTTCGGTGATCTTTAAAAATGTGGACGATGGTTATCAGTGGATGTTTTCGGGTGTTTATGGTCCTAATGAGGATAGGGATAGGAGTTTGTTATGGGATAAGTTGGCTAGGGTTTTTGTTTGGTGGGATCTCTCATGGTGTATTGGGGGTGATTTCAATGTCACCCGGTTTCCTAGCGAGCGTTCGGGTGGAGGTGGGGTTGGGAGAGCGATGGTGGAGTTCTTTGATTTCGTTGCGGAGTTGGGTCTTGTGGACATTCCTCTGTTGGGTGGAGTTTATACGTGGTCTAACAATAGGGCCTCTGAGTCGTGGTCTAGGATTGACCGTTTCCTCTTTAGCTCATCTTGGGAATCCTTGTTCCCGGAGGTGACTCAGAAAAGGCTGCCCCGTCTTCTCTCGGATCATTTTCCTATTCTCTTGGAGAGGGGCAGTCTGGGGGGTGGGAAAATGCTGTTTCGATTCGAGAACATGTGGCTGAAAGTGGATGGGTTTGTGGATAAGGTTCGGGAGTGGTGGGGTTCGTATTCTTTTGCGGGGTCTCCTAGTTTTGTGTTGGATGCAAAGTTGAAGGCGCTGAAAAGAGATCTGAAGATGTGGAACCAGGAGGTTTTCGGGGATAGTAGCTTTAGGAAGTCCTCTTTGTTGACTGAGTTGTTTCGCTTGACTTGTTGGATGAAGGGGGGCTTTGGAGGAGGAAGGGAAAGCTAGGAAGATTCATGTGGTGGGGGAGTTGGATCGCCTGCTTGATATGGAGGAGGTGAGTTGGAGACATAAGTCGCGATCTTTGTTGCTTAAGGAGGGGGATAGAAGCACCAAGTTTTTCCATCGCATGACAAACTCGAATAGGAGGAATAATTTCATTACTTGTTTGGAGGTGGATGGGGTTGTTCTGGAGGATCCGGTTTTGGTGTCCGATGAGATTGTGAATTATTATTGTTCCTTGTACAAAGAACCTCACTCTTGGAGGCCGTCATTGGAGGGCTTAGAGTTTGATTCTATCTCGGGGGAGGAAGCTAGCTTTATTGAGAGACCTTTTGCTAAGGATGAGGTGACTATGGTGGTGCATTGCCTTAATGGGGATAAAGCCCCGAGCTCGGATGGATACTCTTTAGCCTTCTTTCAGTCTTGTTGGGAGGTGATTAAGAAGGATGTTTTGGCTTCTTTTAATGAATTTGCCCAAAGGGGGAAATTTGTCAAGAGTTTGAATGCTTCCTTCATTGTTCTCATTCCCAAGAAGGTTGGCGCGGTCGAGCTTAAAGATTTTCGTCCCATTAGTTTAGTGGGTGGGGTCTATAAGATTTTGGCTAAGGTGTTGGCCAACAGTTTGAAGGTGGTGTTGAATAAAATCATTTCACCCTTTCAGAGTGCCTTTGTTAGAGGTAGGCAAATTTTGGATTCATTGTTGATTGCAAATGAGTGCATTGATTCCAGGTTGAGATCGCGGGTGCCCTGTTTGATTTGTAAGCTGGATATCCAAAAGGCTTACGACCATGTGAATTGGGATTTCTTGTTGTATATGTTAAGGAGGTGTGGGTTTGGAGAGAAGTGTAGTTGGATTGCTTTTTGTATTTCGACGGTTAAGTTTTCGGTTTTGGTGAACGATTCTCCTCAGGGTTTTTTTGGCAGTTCTCGCGGGTTGCACTAAGGTGATCCTCTTTCACCTCTTCTATTTGTTATTGTTATGGAGGCTTTTAGCAAGATGATTAATGAGTTGGTGGTGAGAGGTGTCTTGGTGGGTGTTGATGTGGGTGGTGGTAGGGGTAATGGGGTGTGTATTTCTCACTTATTATTTGCTAACGATACACTCATCATGTGTGGGGTTGAGGAGAGCCAAGTTCGTCACCTTAGATGCTTGTCGCTTTGCTTTGAGGGGGTGTCGGGCTTGAAGATCAACCTTTCCAAATCTATTGTCATTCCTATTGATATTGTGGATAACGCTCAGCGGCTGGCCGACTTAATGGAATGTGAAGTTTCTGCCCTTCCGATGACTTACCTTGGGCTCCCTCTTGGGGCGAGATGTAAGAGTCCACGCATTTGGGATGACATTATTGAGCGGGTTGAAAGGAGATTGGCTAGTTGGAAGCGTATTTACCATTTGAAGGGGGGGAAGAATCACTCTTATCAGGTCCACGCTTTCATGCCTTCCTACTTATTTCATGTTTTTTTTTTTCCTATTCCCATGGTGGTGGCTAACATATTGGAAAAACTCCAAAGAGAATTTTTGTGGGGTAGTGGGGGGGATGGACATAAGTTTCATCTTGTCAGGTGGGATAAGGTGTGCTCTCCTCGTCGCGCTGGTGGGTTGGGTCTTTGTTCAAGAAGGCCTTACTTGGGAAGTGGTTGTGGCGGTTCACTACGGATACTGATAGTTTATGGAGGAATGTCATTTTGGAGAAGTATGGTTGCGCGGTGGGTAGATGGAGGACTCCAGTGGTTAATGGAGAAGTATGAGAGGCTCTTTTTTGTGGTGGGGTGCGGGCTTAGAGTTTGTTTTTGGCATGATCTTTGGTGTGGAGAGAGAATTTTAAGGTTAGCTTTCCCTCTCCTATTCTCCTTGGCTTAGAATCAGGATGCATTGGTGGCAGATTATTTGGAGGATAGGTCAGGAACTACGGTTTGGAATGTTCAGTTTTCTAGAACAGCCAATGATTGGGAGTTGGATGACTTTGCGGCCTTTTATTCTTTGTTGTATGGGCAGGTTGTTAGGAGAGGGGAGGTTGATAAGATGAGGTGGCGGGATTCCAAAATCGGTGTCTTTTCAGTCAAGTCTATGTATAGATCTCTTTCGAGGGATATTGATTTGGGTTTTCCTTGGCGTCAGTGCTGGAAGAGTTTGGCTCCCTCTAGAGTTTCTTTTTTGGCTTGGAAGGCTGCTCGTGGGAGAGTGTTGACTATTGACAACTTAAGGAGGAGGGGCTTTTACTTGACTTATTGGTGTTTCTTGTGTAAAGGCGAGGGGAAGTCTGTGGATTATCTTTTCCTGCATTGTTTGGTTGCTAGAGGGTTGTGGGCGTATTTTTGTGCATTATGAACCTTTCTTGTGTTATGCCAAGGAGGGTGATTGAGGTGTTGAGGGGCTGGGAAAAGCAGTTCAACAACCACATTGCTTTGGCTGTGTGGAGGATGATTCCTCTTGCTGTTTGGTGGATCTTGTAGAGGGAGAGGAATAACATATGCTTCAAAAATTCTGAGCGGTCTTTGGATAGTTTAAGGGGTCTTGTTTTGCAGTCGCTTTTTCTTTGGGCTAATGTGATGTTGGGTTCTTTTTTGGGTTTTTCAGATTTTCTTTGCTTTCTTGCTTGCTTATGTTAGGGGTTTTCAGTAGTCTTTTGTACTGTTGACTCTATTGTTTTGTATCATTGTTTTTCCTTTTTAATAAGATTGGCTTACTAAAAAAAAAGATTATCTTCCTATTGTATATTTTGATGATCATGCTGATTGATGTTTCAATAGGTGGCTCTTTGGGGTCGATTATTAGATTTTGTATCTCACACTGATTAATGTTTCAATAGGCAGCTCTCTGTGTCTTCTTAGGCTTTTACTTAACCAGGCGTTTGACAAAGTATACAGGCGGTTATTGTTCTCACGCCTTAGATGTTGCTTGGAGATGTACTCTTATAATGTTCTAGTTTATTATTTTTGTTTCCTATGCACTGATGTTGTTTGGAGATGTAATGGTTCCTGAGGTTCACATTTTTCTCCTTTTCTTCCTTTATCTACAGGTGGTCGAGATACTACCTTCATCTTTGGTCCTTTTCATTTTGAGGAAGCTGCCGCCAAAACGTGGAATCACACAGTATCACCCTATTCGCTGAGGGGATTGGAGATGACACATGTTGAGAAGCAGACCTAGAGAAAGAGAAAGAAGGGATGGGTCGACTTTTGAGGTGCTTATCTAGCCTCTGAATAGAACAACAGCTATAAGAGGCGAACAAAAGTTGAACATTCTGTGTTTGAAGTTACAAGCTAATCTCATGGGTTCTGAATTGTCAGTTTGTGCTCCAAAAAGTTGTATATGTGTTGAAAAGAAATTGACATATGGATTGTGTAATATGTGAGAGCCTCTGGTAGTTTATTGACCTTTGCTTTGTTTGCCTAGAATCATATAATTGGTGTTCTTTTTGTTCAACAGCGACAGAACTTGGGAATGTCCATGCAATGTGATCTATGTAAGAATGCTGATAAGATATAAGAAACACGCATACTCAGAGAGTGCAAGCTATGTATCAGCAAGTCGTTCTAAATGTTTGGTATTTGGTATAATTATCATGTGATGGTCCAGTGCTTTTGAGCTTTAATCCAACAAAGTTGTCTGAACTGTTCACTAATTCCTCTCTTGGAGAAGTGGGACAACATACAGTGGAATACAGGAAGTAGAGCAGTTATTGTCGAAATCAAAGAGGAAGAATCGAGTTTAGGCGTAAATGGGGAGTTCACAGAAGAAATATACAGGTTAAAGGAAGCATACCTTGGGACGAGTTGGCTTGGGTTTCTGCAATGGCTGAAAATCTGGCTGTTTCCCATTAAGCAGCTCTACCAACTTCGTATCTGATGATGGATGGCGGAACACTTGAATGGTTCATGGGGAAGGGAAAAAAAGCATGGCGTTGGCAACTGGTGTTCTTGGATCTTTGTAATGGATGGGAATTGTGCTTAGTTTCTCGTAGGAAAACGAATGTGTTTGTTTAGAAACTGTGGGGTATTTGATGTGTTAGAGAGAGTTTGGACCGGTTGATGGTGTCACCTTCTACCGTTCCTGGTGGTGGATGTGGAATGTTAGGTTTTGACTGACCGTTTGGTTTTGTTTTCTGGATGGACAAGAGGAATGGAAGTAAACCTCGCCACCAGAAAAGTTGATAGAGAATTTGGCTTTGCGCGTTTCATGCTTCCATTTATTGAAACATCACAATTCACAGGTGCACTGCAAAGTCAACTCTTGAAAAGTGCAGTTTGAAGCTAACTGCATGAGTCGACGCTCACAGTTTTTTTTTTTTTTTGGCAACTGTGAAAATCATTTCACAAAGGGCCACAAACCAACAGGCCTTAAAAGGCCATAACTAAACGGGATAAACAGCCCATATAACCCACTCGTGTCCACAGACCCATCCTACCAAGTATCAACGTCATTGAAGGCAGCTTCGGTTGCCAGAGAAGAAGAGGGCCGGCCACCTCCATGCCGCGTTCCGTAGTTGTTGTCCTTGTTAGCACCGACCAGCAAAAGGTGGCGGAGGAGTGGGCAAAAATTGTCGGATGGCACCGGTCGTTAGATCGACGCGCACCAAGAGAGGCGCATGGATCCACACAGCGAAAACCAACCAAAGCCCAACCACTTGATTTCCATCGATTACAAACTCATACCAAGAACAAAAAAAAACAACTAAACCAGAAATCAAAACAAACTTCCTAAAAAAAAAATAGGGCAAAGAGAAGGTCGCGGGAGGGATGATCTTGGCCAAGCAAAGGATAAGGAATCCACGGATGGAGCTTATTAATGAGTCGACACCTTTGCCACGGCTGGCGACTGGAAAGAAAAATTTTGAATCTGTCCAAAAGTGTTAACACCTCTAGAAATGAGTCAACACCTTGCCCGCGCTAGACAATTGGAATTGCAGACCAGAACAGATGAGCTAACACATTCTGGCAGAGCTGACATCTGGATAATCTAGAATTCAACATTTTCAATGACTCTTATTAGATTTAATGCACCTCAAAGGCCAGAAAACTTTATTTGGGTGTAAAGGAAGCCAAAGAGGGAGAAATAAACAATTCTCGCACAACATTAGAAATTTCTCAAGAAGCCGTAGAATCTCTCTCTCCTCATTCTCTCGGATTGGTTTAAGCTTTAAAATTTCATTCTTTTCACCATTACTGCTCATCATTGGCTAGATCTGGTTATTTAGAGCTATTTATTTTGAGCTTAAATCTCTCTTCACAGTGTAAAGGCTCTCAAGCACCATTAAAGCTTGAGTTTCTGACTGTCGAGCAAAAACATTTTGTACTAACCATAAGGTTAGGGGAACCAAGGTGCAGATATCCTTGGTAGTGTTGAGCCTTGTTAAAAACACTCATAATGTTCTCTAATACCCGAAAGTTAGAGTGTATTATTTGAAAAATAAGGGAGAAAACTCAAAAGATGAGTCTTTAGGATGGACGTAGGCTTGGGTTAAGCTAAACCCCCTAAAATCGAAGTGTTGTATCTCTTATCCCTTTATCTCTTTATTTCCCCGTGTGTTTTTGTGTTAAATAGTTTAACATTCATCTTGATCTTGTCGTCCTACTGTTATAAAAGACAAAACATTTTGAGAAACTCAATTCACCCCACTTTGGGTTGTCTATCAGGACTAAAATGGATGTTACTTGCATTTACTTGTCTTAAAGATTTTAAATTGTATCAAATAGATGTGAAAAATGTCTTTATAAAATGTTTTATTTAAGAGATAATTTATATTGAACAACCTCTTGGTTTTCGAAGTGAAGATTTTTCAAACCATGTTTTCAAACTCTCAAAAGTTATGGTTTGAAACAAGCTTCAAGAGCTTGGTATGAAAGGTTAAGTAATTTTTTTAATTACAAGTGGCATTTCAAGAGAAAAACATAGATTTAACACCTTTTACTAAATCAAAATATGATGATTTACTCAGCGTTCAAAATTATGTGGATAATATAGCTTTTGGTTCTACCAGTGAAGAATTGTGCTAATGGTTTTTCAACTGTTTGCAAAGTGAATTTCAGATGAGCTTAATGGCATAACTCAAATATTTCCTTAGACTTCAAATAAAGCAAATAAACGAAGAAATTTTGATCAATAAAGAAAAATACACAAAAGACTTGTTTTTACGCTTTTGATTGGAGAGCTCAAAGCCAATGGATAGTACACCTATGAACCCCTCCACCAAATTAGACAAGGATTAAAATGGTACAAATATTGATTAAACAATATATTGAGTGTTAACCCTAAGGTTACACATTATTTTCGATGATAACAAACCATATATCTCATTTCAAGAGCTTTTTATATTTTTAAAAGTTTGTTCTTCATGGAAAGATTTATGAATGTTAGAATCTTGATGATTAATGCCGAATATGGTATTATTCTATTCATTTGTCTAGAGTAATTTGAGTTTATGTTCATACTGAAAGTTTATTTAAAAGCTCAAATTATTTCACAAGTTAAAGAATGGATTTCTCTACATTTTGTGAAGAATGAGTCTATATGAACCTCTGAAATGAAAAATTTGAATCTGTCCAAATGAGTTGACTACATGATGACAATGAGTTGCCTACATGCTCCATAAGTCAAAGCTTAGGAAGTCCTAATCAAATCTTAAAGACACTGGAAGTGAAAGTCAAAAAATGAGTTGACACCATGGTCAAATGAGTCTACAGATACATATTAGCAAATGGAAGAAACAAAAATAAAAACAGAAGAAGGAATCGATGACATCATTCAATGAAAGGATGACCGCGGTTGAAGCAAGCCTTGAGGATAAATGCAATCGAATGGAGATAGTCATTCTCGAGTTCAAACAAGTTATCTAAGCAAGAGTGAAGAAAACCAACTCATGAGTCTACGAAAAAGGAGAAAGTGGTGGCATGAGAAAGCCACAAAAGACTAGCTAGTGCTTTGGTCGAGCACATTTCTATCCAAGGAAGCAATGCTCATGTGAAAAGAGAGCGTTTCAAAAGCCAAAGAGGGTAGCATGCTGACTCACAAAAAAATGAGTAGTGCAAAGGCTATCTCAAGTATAGGAGTTATGTCGTGTAATAATTAGCCCAAAAGGTCATATAGTCTCCTTAGGAAAATGAACTAATTTAAATTTGTGTAAAAACAAGGACAAATATTCACAACAAGAATATAAAGCGGTGATATGTGCAATGAGTGAAAATAAAAATAAAAGAAAGGTTTACTAAACAAAGTTTAGATTCTTTTTTATTATTATTATTATAGAGAGTTCAAAATGAAATTTAAACACTACGAAAGAAATGACTAAAAGTATTTAAAACAACGATATTGAACTAAAAAAGTAAAAAGAAAAAAAAACATTGATGGAAAATCCTAAACCTCATTCGAATGTAAAATCTTTAATTTATAAAATTAATTAGATGGATGAATTTCTAACGTAACTCAGGTCACAAATTAAAGAATTCACAGTCATTTCTTGATATGAAAATTCCAACAAAGCTAAATTTACATTCTTTTACACAAAGACAAATGAAATATGCTAGAAAACTTAACAATGCATTAAACTAACTAATAATTAAATCAGCAAATAAACCCAACCGAATCAACTACTAATGTAACTCGAAACTAAAATTTAGGTGAAACATCACTTTGAGCCCTCTAACTACCAATACAATTTCAAATAGTGGTCTAAACTACCACATTTGACACATTAAGCCTACGAACTACCAAATTCCATCATTCTATGCCCCTAAAAAAGATTCAAGATCAAACTCTTGTCACGTGTGTTGTGAATGAGCCATGTGGCACAATTTTGACTCTAAGATTTTACTTCAGGGCGCAATTTGATTAATTGTGGAAGTTGGAGGGCTCAATGTGTCAAGATTGGTAGTTTATACATCTATTTGAAATTGCATTGGTAATTAGAGGGCTCAAAGTAACTTTTTCCCTAAAATTTAAGTACAAAAATCAAAGAGCAAGTTAAGACACTCAAGCCATGTTTGGAGTGCGAGTGTGGACCTAGTTTCTGGTCCCAAAGTGAAATTTAGGTCCAAATTTTGGAATGCTCGTTTGGCATGGGTTGAGACCCTGGTTGAAGTTTTGTGGGCTGGTCTCATCTTTCCGTTGCTAGACGTGATGATACATAATGACATTAACATCACATATGCAGGGCTATCCTTTCCTCCATAGATGAAGTTGCAGTCAACAACCACTTTGTCAGAAGCCTTACTATAATCTTTTTAGAAGAGAAACAAACCTTCGAATTTGTCAACTAATTCGAATAAGTCAATGAAATCTCCAATCCAACCTCATCTAATGGTAAGCTACTCTTGCGGTTTCTCATATGCGAGGCCTTAATTTCCCCCATCTTCCCCTAAACTGCCCCTCCTCACCATTACAACAACATTGATAACCATTTTGACCCTCCTCCACTTCCAGCTGCATCTTCCATTTGGAATCCACTTTATTGCAACTCTCATCTCCTCTACATGTGATGCCACGGTTCGTGGCCAATACTTCTCTTCTTTGCCAGCGATCCAACGGTTCAGGCGGCTCTTATCAAACGTAGAGTCTGAATTTGGGGATTTGGCAGGGAATTTTGACTTCCAAGCTAAAAAGGGGGGTGAGACATTTGTGCCTTGTGTTTCCATGCATTAGAGAGAAAGATGGGGAGAAAGAAGAAGAAAAGGAAAGAATAAGAGAAAGAAAGAAAGAAAGAAGAGGGAGAGGCCGAAGAAGGAAGAAGAAGAAAAAAAGGTAAGAGGGGAGAGGGTAATTGGGTGTTCGGCCATGGAAGAAAACCTCTTCAATGAGCCACTTCCTTTCATTTCTTCAAATCTCTATTTTACTAACCTAAACTCTCTTACCCTAGGAAATTTTAAAGCCACCAGGAAGAGTCAATCAAACTAGCAAGGTAAGGGGTGTAGTTCATGTTGGTTTGTGTGGGAAAATGACCATATGGCCATGTATGTTTGCTAGATAGGTTGCTGTCATGTTTTTCTTACAAAAACGTCACTGCCCTTGCATTTTTTTATGAAATCTTTTATGTTTGTTGGTTACATGTAGAAGTTGAGTAAAGAGAATGATCCTTTTTGTAAAAATGAGATAGAGAGGGTCAGGGAAGTGCCCTAAGGGGAGCTCTTTCTGAGTTCAAATGGCCTTGAATGGCATGAAGAGTGGCATTGAGCCACATGCATGGATTTTAGTGGATTTGGAAAAAAAAGGGGACCAAAGGCATTTGAATTGTTGATTTTTTTATCATTAAATCTGGAATGTTTTTGTGTCATTGATTGCTTATTAGCATATTGATACACATAGAGAGACGATAAGAACAAAGAAAGACACATGCATGCATTACATCTCTAGGTTCTATGGCACCCGAATGCAGTGTAGTTATTTCATGTAAAAATATGTTTCATTTTCACATAAAAATTTCCTCATATGAATTTTAGGACCCCTAGGTTGTACCCTAAAAATTTCAAAGAAAAATGATAAAAGAAAAGGTTAGAAATGACCTTAGAAACCGTTAGGGGCAGTTTCGGCATTTTTGAAAAAAACGGAGGGTAAAAGAGTCCAAACATGAAAACTGAGCTTATGTCCATGTAGAGCATAAAAAAGGGGATGGAAATGTTAAAATTTGAACCCAAACCCGCATTCTTAGAGAGCCCAAATCATCCTGCCCGTATAGGTCCGATATGTACCCATTAACCTAAAGGTATTAAATGAGCTTCTTAATGCTATTGAAATGGAACACTGACCCATTTGGGTCTAAAGAAGCCCATTAGGCCCATGTAGTACATTAATCAAAAGTAATCATAAAATAACATAATTACTCTAATATTCTTTGAATTATAAAACATAAAATGTTAATATGGATAAATAAGGAGTTAGAATTCCCTAATAGAAATTAATTAATTTAATAAAGGAGTAAAAGAAATATTTATTTTAAATATAGAAGCTTAGATTAATTCAAAAAAAATAATGATTCATTAAATGAACACTATGAATCATTTGCATTACATGGATAAATGGTTGCAATTGTTCGCATTTGAAACTATTTTTTGCATCGATGTTTTATTTTCGCCATATTCCTTATTCCATCAATGATTAAACATCACTAAATGCATACATAAAATAATGAGTGTGGACCAAGACTGGGATTTCGAAATCAAACCTACATGAGCTGGCTCCCAAGAAAAGGGTGACGGTACCGGGTATATATGGAGAGAGTGCAACCCCTATTACAGAGAGTGAGTGGGCTCCCACTGGGGCAATTATGCCTTTGATAGGATCCTAGTGCAGGTGGAACGGGGCAGTCTCACAAGGAGATGAGTGACGCATAACCTGCCTCTGGGTGAAACAGAGCAGGCACTGGGAACACCTCATACCTAAATGAAAGGATGAGAAGTGGGTGCATATTATCATTG
The DNA here is from genome assembly GCA_963930655.1 of Myrica gale. Taxonomy (NCBI): domain Eukaryota; kingdom Viridiplantae; phylum Streptophyta; class Magnoliopsida; order Fagales; family Myricaceae; genus Myrica; species Myrica gale. Next base: position 9,699,755 of record OZ005612.1, on the reverse strand, counting down.
CACGATCATTGGCATTTACTTGTGTTACAATTTATGCTTTATGGATCTCTGACTTTATTTGCTTGTTCATTTACTGCTTTTATGTATGATATGCCCTTTCCTCAACCTTACTGAGTCCTTATGACTCATCCTATCTTTTTTTTGTTTGCTCGTGTTTAAATGACGTCAACAAGATATGAGGCTTTTCAAGATCGAGCAAGTGATAGATTTGGACCCGTATATCGTGATCCTTCATATTCGGGCATGGGTCTCGGATTCGTTTTAGATATCAGTGGAGCATACTCCCCGCTAATATCTCAAGGATCCACTCCTGCCCAGACCTGAGGACTTTGGTCTGGTAGACACCCTGTCAGAGCTGGTAGTTCCCTACCCTTCACCACCAGCCCCACCGATGGAGGCTAGTCGAGTGATGCCAGGAGACAACGTGGTTGATCTTACCTCCAATAGCGAGAAGTAGTAGATGGATATTATTTACCTTAGTGTTTTATCGTTTCTTTTTCTCGTTGTATTTGTAAAACGTTTTTCCAGTACATATATCAAGGTTATATAGGCTTAATGAGCCCTAGTCCACTCACACTTTTGTAACTCAAGCCTTTTTGTTGTAGTCCTCGAGAAGGACTTTTTTTTTGGACAAACCGTGATATATTATAAAAATTTAGTGTTTATTTAAGTTATTCTAATTTTTGGTTCTTCCTAAATTAGCTAACTATTTTGTAAACAACTCAATCTTTTACACTTTTTTATTAATTTCGTGTTAATTATTACTATAAGTGAACCTAGGGGATTAGTACGAGCACATGACGTGACATGTTCATTACAAAAATATTTTAGAACTTATTATCTTTGATCCTTTAGGCCAACTATCATTTTTCCCTTAGATTGTGCTTCTCGGCCCAATCCCTCTCTTCTCTTTGGATTGGGCCTCTTGGCCCAACCTCATTTTCCCCTTGGACTGGGCGTCTCGGCCCAACCACCCTTGTCTCATTTTGGATTGGCCCGACTTATGGGTTTTAATAAGGTTTGATAGGCATATTGGGTCGTAGGTCTTTAGGAAATCTCCATTTGGCACTTAATCTATTTTTTAAGAAAACGTCTTTTAAATTCTAATCTCTCATCATATACTAAATGTGGTCAAACATGAATACCTTTTGGAAGTGATCACTGATATTGAGAAGGTATTCAATACAATTGGTTTATTGTACCCTTAGACCTGAGAGGTTTATACAGATCTATTTGTTGTGTACTTGTGCTTTGACCGAGTCATTTGGTGATGATATTTCTAGGTCAAATATTTCAGATAACGTTGGGTCTTGTACATACTAAGTGAGTTGTATAAATGCTCAATAAATAATCCATCAGTCTCTTGATGAGGCAATATATTCAAGATATCAGTATATGGTTGGACTAGAAAATAATCCATTGGCCAATGGTATTTTATGAAAATATTTTTTGAAATTAATATATATATTATATATTTATTTGTGAAATTGTTTTAGAAACAATTGATAGTCTAACGAGTTACAGATCGTGAATTGAAAATTATATGAGTAAGGGCTTAATCGGTGATATGATTCTGGTCCTATAGACTCATGTGGAATATAGTATGGTGGACGAAACAATAAACGAATAATTGTTAGCATATGGGATTTCACAAATCAATCTCATATTCTCGGAGGTAAATTATAATATGTTAATGGATATAATTACAATTAGTATAAGCCTAAAATTCAGAATATAAGAATAAAATGGAGTTAATGGAAAAATAGTTTTTCCATGTGATTCTGCGACCAAGATATGAGATCTTTAACAATCTTACGCTATATTACAGCTAGGGTTTAGAAAAAGTCTATAAGAGAGTTTTTTCTAGACAGTTGGTCATTAGGACTTTGAGAAACAATGTAACAGTTGTGAGATGTGGAAAGGAAGGAGGCAAAACATTTGAGTTACTATATTGTAAAATCAAAAGACTCAAGGTGTGAGATCAACAAGACTTAAGATTATCAAGATTGAAGAATCAATCGCAGATAAAGTTCAAGATCGTTTGTCAGATTAAGTAAGTATAATTTTCCACAGGCAAACTTTCTAAGGGGTCTTGCGAGGCCTCTTTTTCTCAATCAATACTCATATGCAAGGCTAAGCTAACATATATCTCATAAGAAATGACATAATTAGTAATCATAAGGACATCAAACTTCGTCAAATGATCCATGTTTCTTATAAAAATTCAAGACCACAAACATGTATATCATGTACTTGAAGAACTCACTCAACCGTGGCTTATTAGACCTCAGCCGTGTTAAACTTGTCACCTTTCTCATCTCTTAACATGTAAACATCTCTATTCTAATCAAGGGATGCATAAACAAAGAAGATTCCACCAAAAAATCAATCTAGACTCAAACTTTTAAGTCCTGTTTGGAAAGAGTGTTACGCTTTGGTTTTGGTTTTGGTTTGGGTTTCAAAATTCAAAATTCAATGTTTAAATATTGTTTTGAAACAAGGCTTTGTTTTGATGATCAAGTTCTATAATTATTTATATTATATTTTGTATAATAATGTTATCTTTTACGATGTTTAAAAAAAAAACCAACAAGTAAAATTAATTTACAAAAATCAGGAAAAATACAAAAATGAAGGTCACATATAAAAAATAATTACACAAATATAAAAATTATAAATATTTACAAAATAAAAAAGTAATTATCAAAGTTCTTATAGAAATTTTTTAAAATAAATTTGTTGAAATCTACTAAAATAAGGAAGCAAATTTAATTTATACGAATCATAAAAAAATTATTGAAATAGTTACAAAAGTATATAAAATATCTAGAAAATTTTAAAAATAAAAAATAGAAAATTAATTTCGAAAAAATACAAAAAATAACTTACAGATATTAATAAACAAATATAAAATTTTAAATCCAAATTGGGGCTATTATGAAAAATTGAACAATAAATAAAATTAAAGAAATTAATAAATACACAATGTTAAAATCAATAAATTTTAATTTTAATTTTGGGACATACAAAAAAAAATAAAAATAAAAATAAATTTATAAAACTAAAAATTAACATATATAAAAAAAAAAATAGAATCTGAGCAGGTGTATTCGCCAGTTCGAACCGTCAGTACTCGACTCGGCTCGAATACAGCCCCGATAACTATGGGCTTCGCTTAAACCCTAATCCTCTACGTGTCTCTTTTCTCTTTTTCTTAGCCTCCACTCGCCAGCTGGTTCTCTGTAAAAATGGTGAAACACTACAGGCCTCCTGTAAGTTCTTATGATGCACGGCTTTTTTTTTTCTGTACCTATGACCCATATGGAACTGGAAAATTTCTCACCATTTCGCCGTCAAATTCTCTCTCATACTTTCAGGGTAAGAAAAAGGAAGGTAACGCTGCTAGATATATTACCAGGTCGCAAGCAGTCAAGCATCTTCAAGTCACTCTTCCGCTTTTCAGGTCCCTTTCTCTCGTACAGTATATACATCTGGTTATGTATTTAGATGAATGAACCAAGAAAACGAGTAGGGATATTTAAAAGTTGGAGCAAGTGTGGTAAGCATTTCCCGTTACTTTGGTAGCGTTAGGTTCTATTGCTGGTTGCAGTGTAGCTATCTTTTTGCCATATAGGTTTTGTATCAATTAGGTAGTACTTATATAGAGAATGGCAGGTGAAGGTGCCAAATTAGATATATGGATCACAGAAACGGGCACCAACATAGCTAGTATTTTTTATTTTAGGTTCTGTTATAAGTTTTTTTGTATGGTAGCGATCCGGATGTGGCTATAAGTTGAATGTGAATTCCTTTAGTTGAGTCAGAGCCTGTATGCTTGTTTGGGGCACCTGCCATTAGTGGATATTCGTTAAAGTCTGTTAGAGGATTGCTTTACTTTGTTAGGAAAGGACATCCGACGAGGATTATAAACTCATAATGTGGATGGCTTGAAAATTGCAGGAGACTATGCATTCTCAAGGGTGTATTCCCCCGGGAGCCAAAGAAGAAGGTGAAAGGAAATCATCACACTTATTATCATGTGAAGGATATTGCATTCCTGCAACATGAACCTTTGCTTGAGATATTTAGAGATAAGAGGGCTTACGAGAAGAAGATAAAGAAAGCTGAATCAAAGAAGAACCCAGATCTTGCAAACCTTTTGCGAACTCGCATACCTACTTATAAGCTTGATAGAATTATTCGGGAGAGGTTTGTTAATCCCATCCATTGGATTTTAAAGATATGGTTGCAGGCAGTTGCCGATGAGAAATCACTCACAGTCGCTGTTGTGATGCCTAAATTGTAGGTATCCAAAGTTTGTTGATGCACTTAGAGATTTGGATGATTGTCTCACAATGGTTCACCTTTTTGCTACCTTACCTGCATTGGAGAGGGAAAGATTGGAAGTGGACCGCATTCATAACTGTCGCAGGTAGGTATATGATTTGTCTAAAAAAGAGGTGAAAATGGCATCAGATTTGTTTAAGTGTTCCACTTGCAAAAGAGTACGAGTGGTCTGGTGATTTTTCTGTACAAGCTTATCATCTCATGAACACCTGTCTTATGTATGTTGTGGTTTATTTCCTAGGTTGAGTCATGAATGGCAAGCTTACATATCACGCAGCCATAAACTACGAAAAGTCTTCATATCTGTGAAAGGCATATATTATCAGGTACCATTACCCCTTGTGGTATACTGCTTTTAATATTTACCTGGCCAGAGCGTGGAATTTATCTTTGTTGATGGACTCTACATCTTTGTTCTGTATGTCCTTTTTAAGGCTGAGGTTGAAGGTCAAAAGATCACATGGTTGACCCCTCATGCACTGCAGCAAGTTTTGCCTGATGATGATGTTGACTTCAATGTCATGCTAACTTTTGTTGAAGTTTACGAGGTTAGTATTGATGGTTCATTTGTTCTAGGGTTTTGTATTTGTTGTTCACATCAACTCTGCACTTGCAGGGGAACGGCGTTCACAAATTTTCATATCAAACTAAGAGACATTTAATACTAGTCCTTGTCATAGATCATCAAATCACTCTGCCCCCCCAAAAGTGAGAGACGGACTAAACTGTTGGATCAATTCTTTGGATAATCAAGGAAACTAGAGAAAGTTTTTAGGCAGGACTTGATCTAAAATTGTTGGGTGCTAAAATAAAACTTATATGAAGATGGAAGCTGTAATTATTTTTCTAATCTTATGTTTATTTAGTTATTTTTGTTTTGGAAAGAGGGAAGGTTTCTCCTAAATCAGGATAAACAAATACAGAAAAAGGTCAATCAGGCACATCACACATGTTTCTTGTATTGTGTCCCGCTTCTCAGTCTTCTAGTGGACCTATTTGTTTTGCGTGCAGACTCTCCTCACATTTGTAAATTATCACCTTTACCATTCGATAAATGCGATGTATCCGCCCATTCTTGATCCCAGATTGGAAGCCTTAGCAGCAGGTATGGTTTTCTCTGTTCAGCAGCGGTACGGAATTTCTATTTTCTTACTAGGAGAGTTTAGCAACTTGAAGTTGTGTAAGAACTCGTATTTTATAGTTTTGTAGGTAGTTGTGACCTAGGCTGTATATTCATTATACGGTTATTTTTGTAACTAAGCACTTCCTCACTTATGCAGATCTTTATGCGTTGTCAAGATACTTTGATGCGAACTCTAGAACTCCTGTGGTGGATCCTCAGGACCCTAGTATCTGTGGGTCTGAGCAAGTTGAGACACAGCAGAAGGAGACACCATCTGATGAGTCTGAATTAAGACTAGCTCAACTTCAACATCAACTTCCTTCTAATGAACCCGGTGCATTAATGAGACTTGTCGAAGATGTTACTGGTGAGGATGAAGAGGATGAAGATACAATGGAGTGTAAAAAGCTCTTTAAGGACCTGAAATTGTTCTTGAGTCGTGAGGTGAGACTAGTTTCTGGATATTGACCTTAATGACAACACCCAACCCAATGGAGTGTAAAAAGCTCTTTAAGGACCTGGAATTATTCTTGAGGCGTGAGTGAGGTGAGAGTAGTTTCTGGTTATTGACCTCAATGACAACACCCAAGCCAATGGGTCGGGTTGGATTCCTCATTTTCTTGTCTTTGGTGGGTGGTCAAGGGGATTTCCATTATGATAGCAAAATCAAATGATTTAGGACTATGCACATTCTTTCGCATGGAATAAAGCATATGCGTCAAATAAAACCGTAGATAGAAAAAAAGAAAGTATAAAAGCTGGACGATGAAGAGGAGCAAGTTCCCAGGTGGAATATCAGCTGTGTTATAAGTTTAGTAACCGGTGACTTTCTGCTTTCAAATCATAATATGGGTGTTGGTTTGAAACTAGGCATATGACAATAGATACATGTCTTGCCATAATATACCGGTCTCTTTCATTTTGAGGGTTATACTATTTCTTTGTCTCAGTTGTTTATTCTGTCTTTTTGTATGGTTATTTCACATTCAGGTTCCTAGAGAGTCATTGCTTTTTGTTATTCCTGCTTTTGGTGGTGTTGTTTCCTGGGAGGGAGAGGGGGCTCCATTCAAGGAAGCTGATCAGAGCATTACTCATCAGGTTTGCATTCAACACTTTGTATATGTGATGGCACATTAACACAGATAAATACCTCACATCTCTATGGATATTTTTTTTTTTGGTGAAACTGTACAATAAGGATAATTTTGAGTGATGATTGCTTTTGTATGTGCAGATTGTTGACCGCCCAACACAAGGTCATAAATTCCTATCCAGGGAGTACATCCAACCACAATGGGTGTATGATTGTGTAAATGCACGCATCATTTTGCCTACTGAGAATTATATGGTGGGAAGGTGATTTTTCTTCAAGTCCCTGGATGTGTATGAACCTTTTTATTTATTTTCTGATCAGGATGTGTGTAAACCTGATTACACTATGTCGATCGCTTTTTCCTTTGGATGTAATTTTTGAGTTGTAACACTGATTTAGTTTGCTTGGCCAGATAAAATTGTGTAGAAAATTATATATCTTGAGAAAAGGTTTCTTGTTAAAGATTGAAAGTGTTCCCTGTTAAAGGTGTGAAAGCTGGTGCACCAGTTTCTAATATTAATAAGAATGCATGACTTATTGAAACCTGTCAACAGGGTTCCTCCACCACACTTGTCACCTTTTGTTGATAATGATGTGGAAGGGTATGTTCCAGAGTATGCAGAGACCATAAAGCGGTTGCAGTCTGCTGCTAGAAATGAAGTCCTTCCATTACCTGGTATTGGAAAGGAAGATTTTGAAGATCCTCAGAAATTACTGGTCGAAGGTATTATTGATAGGGCAGAAGCTAATGAAGCTGCTGAGAGAAAGCGCAAGGTAGGCATTCTTTTGACTGATTGAAGTGTGTTACAAACTAGGGCAGTGCAAGTCCAGTAGTGGTGGCGGTTATGGCAATACCGGTATGGGCTGGGTGCTGCAATCCCGGTACGGTGACAGTACCGGTAGTGGGGTCCCATGAACAGCCCTATACAAACAAACACAGGACTGTGTTTTACAAGGAATCTGATACTGTTTGATTTTGCTTCATTTTCATTCGGAAGTTCATAGTTTTGTCCCTTATGACTTTAGCAAATTTGACATGGTTGCAGATGATTCTTGAGCAGAACTGGTATCTTGATGAATTGAAAATGGAAGTTATTGGTACAACTACTGCAGACAATAAGCAGAGCACTTATAAAGAGATGGAGGCTAGGGAAGCATCTGATCCAGATATCCAACGAATTGTCCAGGATCATGCAAACATGTCAAAGGTTGTGATGTCACGGAATAAGAGGAAGCTTTATGAAGCCATGGAGGTAACTTTAATGGCTATGCAGTTTTTGTTGTTTTGTCCTGAAAGAAAGGTGTGGTCAAATGATTATGGAGTCAGGTTGCCTTCGGCGATTTTCATAACAGGCTAACAGCAGTTTGCATAGTGAATTTGTTTTCGATGTGATCTAATGCACGTTGCATGAAGTCTACTTTCTTGGATTTCCTGAGAAGTCATAAATTGGTCTGACAAAGGGATCCACGGTTTATAATTTTTGGCTTGATTGATCATTATGGATTTTATTTAGTTGTCAAATTCCATTTTTACCTTTGAAGTTTTTCATATGCTCTACAATAAGTACTATGGTTGAGTTTGATAATGATTTTTTCTGTGGTGATAATATCTTTGTTTTTTTTTCGTCCTCTTAGATTGGCAAAAAACGGAAGCAGTCTCATGTTGATCTTCTCAAGGAACGGAAGAGAAAAATTGCGGCAGATCAGAAATCCGTGGAGAGTTGAAAGTGCCCATGAAATTTGCATGGCTTGGATTTGTTGCAGACTGATTTTCCTGTCATATGTGGTTAGAAGGTCAGTTAATTTACCCAATTTTGTAATGAACTACTATTAAGTCATACATTGCCAATTGAGGTTGCAATTGGCTAAAATTTTGGCAAAAATGTGCAATATAAATGTTTTTAATTTTCATGCTGAATTCATAGTTGGTTTTGCTCACCAAAACGACAGTCCTGATTGGAGAGCTATAACCTGTTGGATCATCATGGTAAGAGAGCATATTTAAACACCAAACATGCTTTACTTTGATCAATTGTAAAAAAATGCGATATTAGATGCCGATACCTTAGCATGCATTTAGTTGTCCACTTTTACTGGGCTTTTGGTTCAGAAGCAGACTTTGGTCACAGCAACTATTGCCCAATGCCCACCCCATCTCCAGTTTATTAAAGTCTTACGCTGATAACGCGGGGCCTGTGTACACGTTGAAGGATATAAAGTTTAGGTATTCTAGTTTTTTTGTGCGCGATTGTTTCTCCGTTCATACCTTTTTGCGGTGTTTTTATTTTTCATAATTTGCTGTATGCGTCTAAGACCGAAAAGAGGAAATTGGAAATGGTTGTTTTTCTGAACGGCGTCGTTGCGGTCGAATTTGTGTGCATTTGGCGCCTAGTGATTCTGGAACCCAAATTCGTCGGCATATAGTATCTAAACCGCTTAGGGAAAAAAAATTACAATTAACCCTCTACAAACTATCATTTTTCTTAATTACCCCTTAAACTATCATTTGTTGCAACTTACCTATTAAATTATGTTCTTGTTGCGGTTTTATCTCCAACAGATGTAGAGCGTCAATTTGGACTGAATCCATTCACGTGCGGCACACGTGAATAGAGTAAGTTACAATAACCTGCCATGAACTATTATCATTTTCTTAATCACTCTCTTAAATTATCACTCGTTCCAACTCTCCCATCAGATTTGAAGCGTCAATTTGTCCTCACGTGCATTACACGTGACCCTCAACCCTACATCAAGACAGTTTTGCCTCAATAAAATGCAAAGAAAAAAAAAACACAAACTACCTGAAGACCCTCAATGCACATTTTAAAGCCTTCGTCATTTTCGTTCAGTTGGGGACATTAGAGCATTATTATTCATGACATGTTGCATTGTGTTAGTGCATTTTAATATTTTATTAGTTATTTATTGAATAGTTAAATGTTACACCTAATGGGGAGATGTAACGAGAGGAAGATTATTGTTTATTATTTGAATAGTTAATGTTGCGCCTAGTATCGGCAGGAAATTTGAATGGTTAACGATTTCTTGTTGCGTCATTATGGCTAGTAATAAATTGATTATTTTATTTATTAATCTTTAGAGAAATGTATTTCAAATTTCTTTTGAGAGAGAACTTAGAGAAATGGGTTCTTGTGGTGGAAGTTTGGGCTCATCCACTTGTGCAGAGTAAGGTTCAAGCTATATGATGAACAAATCAGGCTGTTGTATCCTGGAGGAGACAAATCGTAGATACTCTGCTACACTAGTTTTTCAAGCTTTTCTAACTGCAGGGGGCTTGAATCTCCTTTAAATCTGACGTTATTTCGTTCTAAATCAAGACATTGTCGTTCCTTTCTCTAGAACGACAATGTCTCGTATGTCCTTACGGCAAAGAATCCAAACAAGGTCCCCACAGACGGAATGACTAATGAAGAGGCTCGAGCTCACCAAGAAATAAAGGTGGGTTCCAGAACACGGATGAAACTTTCAATACTCACAGGAATTCAATATTTAGTTTCAGTTTCATTTCCGACAATACTAGAATGGAATCGGAATGAAACCAGAATTTCCGCAAATCAGAAATTGAAAAATTTCGGTTTCAATATTTGGACTTTTTTGGTCAAATATTTTTGGGTCCTAGTGGGCCCAAAATGCTTTTTAGTCATTTTGGAGCAAGAATTTTGGATAGATTTTTCTGTTGTACCTCATAAATTAGTAATAAACAAAATGTAAATTAAACATTCATCCAAAATCTAAAATAAAATTTCAACATTCTAAAATTATGGGCATCAAAAAAAATTTTTGAGCCCTATTTTTAAATTACACGTTTTGAGCCATGTCTAAAATAAAATAAACATTCATAAAAAATTTAAAAATAAAATTACAACATTTTGAGTCATATTTAAAAAAAAAAAAACTGGAAGAACCGAAAATTGCCAAAAATGGATTATGGTTCATTTTTTATGTGTCGGAAACCGAAAGTTCCGGTTGTGGCCAGAATTTTTGCCTACCCCTACCAAGAAAAGGTAAAAAAAAATATGGTAAAGATGAGTATAAATGTCAGTGTTCTATTTTGAACTGAGTTGCGGATATTTTATGCCTCCTTGCACGTCTGCCAAGAAAATATAGAAAGCTTTACAAAACAAATATGATACCAAAGAAGCTGGTAATAAGAAATATGTAGCTAGTTGATTCTTTTGTTTTCAAATTGTGGATGGAAAATCTGTTGCGGAGCAAGCACAATACTTTCAAATGATTGTTGGAGAGGTTAGATATGAAGGCATTAAGATCTAACCTCTCCAACGACAGATGGTATCTGGCATTCCGATCGTCAGATGGTGGGACAGCTTTTGGTGGATCATTTTTCTTCTCTCTATAGTTCGGAGGACCCTGAGATTGCTGTGGGCATTGAAGAACTTATTCTACCGACCGTTACTTCAGAGGAGAATTCTTTCCTCTGTCGGATTCCCGATGCAGCTGAAGTTCTAGCTACGGTTAAACAAATCGGCTCCTCTAAGGCTCCAGGTCCGGATGGCATGACTGCATCCTTTTATCAAAAGTTCTGGCTAGTTGTGGATCCTTTGGTTATTCGAATGGTCTGCCGGTTCTTCTCGACGGGTTATCTGTTAAGAGGTCTTAATGAGACTTTCATAGCCCTACTGCCGAAGGTTCCAAATCCTGTGCAGGTTTCTCAGTTCCACCTGATAGGCCTTTGCAACGTTTCCTATAAGATTATCTCAAAATTGCTGGCCAATAGACTCAAGCTCTTACTTCCGAAATTGATCTCTACATCTCAGTCTGCTTTCATTCCAGGGCCCATTATTCAAGATAACTCCATTGCAGCACAGGAAATCATCCATTCTATGAAAAGAAAATCAGGACGCAGTGGTCTGATGGCCATTAAGTTAGACATGTCTCAAGCGTACGACCGTTTGGAGTGGAAGTTTGTGCTTCATGTCCTCAAGTGTTTCGGTTTTTCTACTCGGTGGATACAGCTTGTTCATCAATGCCTCTCCACGGTCTCGTATTCTTTACTCCTCAACGGTAGTATGTTTGGCTCTCTTTCTCCTGGGAGAGGGTTGCGTTAGGGGGACCCCCTCTCCCCCTTCCTCTTCATCCTAGCTTTAGAAGCTCTCTCTCGGGTGTTTCACAAGGCTGAAAGATTACACACTTTTCGTGGCATCGAAGTCAATCCCAGAGCCCCTTCAATAACTCACCTTCTCTTCGCAGATGACTTGCTAATTTTTTGCAGGGCTAATTTACGAGAATCAAGAGTGGTGGATGAATGTTTGGCCTCTTTCTGTCGCTGGTCAGGACAGAAAGTTAATAAGAGTAAATCTTCCATTTTCTTCAGCCCTAATACTCATCCAGAGGTGAGGCATGCTATCTGTAACGATCTCCAACTTCACGTTATGAAAGAGGACAGTAAGTATCTCGGTCTCCCTATTTTTATGGGGTGTGCTAAGTCGTGCCATTTTGATGCTTTAAAAGACAAAGTGGGCTCGAAGCTTGCAGGTTGGAAATGCAAAACGTTATCTCAAGCCGGCCGTTCCACTCTGATTAAGTCTGTGGCTCTTTCCTTACCTCAGTACTTTATGCAGTCATTCTTGTTACCGGTGGGTTGGTGTTCCCAAGTGGATAAGATGCTTAAAGACTTTTTGTGGGGCTTCTCTTCCTTGAAGTTTCAGAATTATACACCGAAGGCATGGAATGATATTTGTTAACCTAAGTCTAGTGGAGGTTTGGGCATTCGGAAAATGGGGGAGATCAATTCGGTTTTATGCAAAATCTCGGTTGGCATATTCTGACTAGACCCACTAGTCTTTGGGTTCAAATTCTTAAGTCTAAATATTTTCCCCACTGTACCTTCTTACAGGCTTCCTCTGTTTCGGGCGCCTCTCTGGTGTGGCAAGGCATTTGTAAGGCTAAATCTGAGCTCTGTTCACGTGTTTGCATTTTACCTCGTAATGGTTCTGCTATTAATATCTGTCTTGATCCTTGGATCCCTGGTGCTCATAATTTTAAACCGGTATGGCGTCATCAGTCTGAGTTGTCCGGCCAGTTCCAATGGGTGTCAGATTTGGTAGATTTGGACTCCGGAGCTTGGGATGTCAATGTGTTGCAGAACCTGTTTGATCAATCTACTGTGGACTGTATTCTTTTAATGAACGCCCCGTCCTCTACTCTTTCAGATTCGTTCATCTAGACTCCTGATTCCCACGGTAAATTTTCAGTGCAGGCGCTATGAGGCTTATGCAGGATGCACGTCATTCTAGCCGACGAAGACTGGACCTCACTATGGCGTTCCCAGCTGCAAGATCGTCTTAAGTTACTGTTATAGAAGATTGCAGGGGAAGCTTTGCCTGTCCGTGTGGCCTTGGCCTTCTCTGGTAGTGTGGGTGAGGAGGTTCATCCCTCCCTGTTTTGTCTCGGTTGTGCTATTCATGCAGAGACTGTCTTGCACGTTTTTTTCGAATGTTTAATGGCACGGGGTTTATGGTTATTGTCCGATTGGCCTCTAGACTTATCTCGGATTTCTTGTTCCACTTCTGCATCATGGATCAAGTCAATCATGCTGACGAGATTCTGGGTATCCCGCCGCGTTCGCTACCCTCTTTCGTGCTTAATGCTGCTCTTATTATGGATGTGCTCTGGTTTGCCCGTAATCAAGCTGTTCACGATGGTAAACCCATAGTTCTCTCTTCTCTCCAGTCAGATTTGTCTCGGCGTCTTTCTGCCCATTCTTCGGCTTGGTTCTCTACTAAGCCTCGTTTCGCTGACCATTGGGTTCCTCCTGAACCCGATTTCTTAAAGATCAATTTCGACGTAGCCATACGTCGTTCCGGATCGTACATAGCCGTATCTTGTAGAGAATCTTCTAGCTCTCTCTGTACTGTGTACATGGAGCGAATTAGGGCTATGGACCCACTTGTGGGCGAAACTCTAGCGGCTGCTCGTGCTGTAGAAGTGGCTGTGGCGAAGAAGTGGACTCGGGTGGTTTTTGAATCTGATTCTAAGTTGTTGTGCCTTGATTTGTCTGATCCTTTTCATACTCCTTGCTGGAAAGTCGAAGCTCTGATGGACGCTCTGAGACAGTAGTTTAAGGGCCAAGCGGCATGGTCGATTCATTGGGTTCCTAGGCGTCTTAATCAGCAGGCTCATTTGCTTGCCCAGTGGGCTGCATCCTCCCATATATCTAGCTTTGTTAACTTAGCTTGTATTCTTGTTTCTATTTTGCAATGCGACTCTTGTTTGTTTTTCCGTAATTTTTAATACAGAGGTTGCTTTCAGAAAAAAGGAGATCTTATTGTGGCCGAAATCATAGAAAAGCTACCACCATAGTAGAGAGAATTTTAAAAGTCTATGTGCCACGAGCAGAAGCACTACAAAAAAAGGTCTATTGCAGCGGTCGGAATCGCCGCTATAGAACTTCGGGTCTATAGCAACGATTATTTAGCGGTGGTCATTTAACTGCGGTTTAGACCACCGCTATAGACCCGAAGTTCTACAAAGATGGTCATATAACAACGGTCTAGACCGCCGCTATAGACCCAAAAATAATTAGGGACTGAGAGGACACTAACAACCCAAGAGGGGGGTGAATTGGGTTATATAAAAACTTTTGTCATTTTTACGTATAAAACCGAATATCCAAAGATCCCCTTTCTAAAGAGCGAGAGAATGAACAAAATATATAAATAATCACAACAGAAGATATCAACAGTAAAGGAGATAGGGTTAGAGAGATAACACCGTGACTTTTAGGTGGTTCGGCTAACACTTGCCTACGTCCACCCCCAAGGCTATTGACTTCCTTGGGCTTCCTTCACTATTCTCCAAATAGTAAATACACCTTAGCTTCCGGGGTGCTAAGGAACCGTTACAAAGTGTTTTCTATCTCACACTTTAACTTACTCACGTGTTTTTCAAGGATGGGTACAAAAGGGAATCTTAGTAAATAGCTCTTTAAGCTGAATAAACAAGTGTGAAGTACTGAGGTGTGCAAAGAGACAAGATATACAAGAAAGGCAACAACAATTGCAGGTGAGGACAAACTTTCTTGGATGATGTAGCTTATTTCTTCTTCAAAGCGTTTTCTCTCTCTAGAAAGTTAGGGCAGAGTTAATGTCGCACAACCACACCGTTTGTCTCTCCATCTTCTTCTATTTAAAGCGTCTAGGGCACCAAGGGTCTTCTGGTAAAGTTTTGGAGCCGTTGGAGGTCATTTGAGACAAATTGAAGAAGTTTCGAAATGATGACGATGTTTCCAGAAAATCTGCAAAATAACACAATGTGTCGACACATAGGTTGTATGTGCTGACACATTAAACTAGATCTGAAAATAGAGTCTCGGGTGTTAGTTCAATGTGTCGACACCATATAATAATGTGTCGACACCTTCAACACTTAGTCAAAAATCAACTTGAATGGATTGAAATGTAAACTCTCGGGTGTTAGTTCAATGTGTCGACACCATGGTCCAATGTGTCGACACTTCCAATACTTAGCCAAAAAAATCAAGTTGAACAGATTGGAATGCAAACTCTCGGGTGTTAGTTCAATGTGTCGACACCATGGTCCAATGTGTCGACACTTCCAACACTTAGACAAAAAATCAAGTTGAATGGATTGGAATGCAAACTCTCGGGTGTTAGTGCAATGTGTCGACACCAAGGTCCAATTTGTCGACACTTATAAATGCTGAAGAGTTTTTCAGCAACTTCAAAGTGTTCAATCCATTCCAAAACTTCTTTAAACACCGACAATATGAAAAATTGATCTTATCAACTTGTGTAATGGTGTTCAAGTGCACTTTATAAATATTTAAGAGAGATAACCTCAATCCTTTGAAATATAACTTGGAAATTGTGGATTGACAAAGTAAAATCTAAAAGTCTTTGAAACTTAGAATATTTTGTTATCATCAAAATCATTTATAGATTGTTTGTAAAACAACCTTGGGCTAACAATCTCCTCCTTTTTGATGATGACAAAACCAT
Organism: Myrica gale; assembly: GCA_963930655.1. NCBI lineage: Eukaryota > Viridiplantae > Streptophyta > Magnoliopsida > Fagales > Myricaceae > Myrica > Myrica gale. The sequence goes on along the minus strand of OZ005612.1, from coordinate 9,684,190 downwards.
GTAAAAAACAACAATTTGCTAACAAATAGAAAAGCTCCCCTTAGAAAAGCTCCCCCTCAGAACAAGCAGAAGTTTTTCATGATATTTTTAGCAAAAAGGACTTTAGGATTTTACAAAAAAATTTACAAGAGTTTCCTTTATAAGTAAAGGTTTCCCAAGATTTAAAAACACAAAAAAACACTTCTATAAGCTTTCTCCAAACTTCCCAAACTTCCAATTTAAATCAGAACACAAGACTTCATATTGATACCAATAGAAAGTTAGGAATACTACCTGGAAGGCAAGTCTCAATTTTCCTCAATGAAGTGCAAAAAGATGAGCACTTCTCAAATCCTTATAGATACAAATGAGATAATCAACAGATGTAAGTATAACCAAATAATCCTTTGAAGATAAATAAATCATAGAGATAATAAATCTTAGAGATATGCATATATAAGGCAATTCAAGTGATCAACCAACATAAGAGTCGGGAAGTCAACATAATACTTATAAACTTCTCCCCACTTCTCCCCATAATTCTTCTAATTTCTCCCCCTTTGGCATCATAAAAAAGAACTGGGCAAGGAGAGAAGTGAGGGGAGTAGGTAAGGGAATCAGGGCGGAGGAGGAGGAGGATGGTCCACGTCAAACTTGCGCAACCAGTTCATCCAAGTCATGAAAAACCAATACGTCCACTTCATGATGTGAGGACGAAGTTTGCGATCAACTTCCATACTCACTTCAGTAGCATTGACGACATCTTGAGCGGAGGATTTCAAATCATCCACAGTAACTTGAATTACCTCGCTGGCCATATGAATGCTATTATTGACCTGATGCTTGAGAAGCCTCACATCTTTATTGAGAAGCTTGAAGCGCTCATCATGAGCAGCAAACAACTGCTTGATATCATCAAAACCCGTCTTCATATCAAGAGATAATTTCTCCAGTTGCTGCCCCAACTTTTGTTGTTCCTCCTTGATATCCTCAAAGGAAGCTTCAAGAGAGTCAAGGTGAGACTTCTAAGAGCGGGAAGGGGGAACTCGGGAAGAGGACTCCATATTGAATGAAGGAAGGGGAGGAGGGGAGAAGGGCATTCTCGGAGTGCGGGTAGCAGGAGTTCGGTTGAAAGTGACTTCCTCTTCATCTTCACTAAAAGCATCAGAACCCAACCTCCTATGACTTCGCTTTTGAGGGGTGACATCAGCTTTCTCAACCCAAAAACCATCATCATTTTGCTGGAACCCCATCAACTTCAACGTCTTTTGATTATACTCTCTTGTGTCCATTGGTGGTTCTCTTACTTCACCCCCTAAATCGACCTCAAGAAGTTGAAACACACGGATGAAGAACATCCCATATGGCAGCCCTTGGTTTTTATTCTCATTGGCAGCCTTCATATGGTTGATCATAGGATGACCAAGATTCATGGGAGTACGAGTGATTAAACAGTCCAAGAAGGTCATGTACTCAAATTTTCCCGTTCTTGGTAGAATAATATTACAAACCATATGATGGAGAATACGTCTGGGGATGCTTAAATCACTGGCTGTGGGTTTAAGGACTTCATCAAGGGTTGGATTATCCAAAACAACCCTGAGAATATGTAGAGGATCCACTTCAGACATACCGACCCACCCATGATTCTCAAAGAATTTCTTTCCATTATCAAGGGCATTTGCCAATGAATTCAAAGAAGAAGTAGATAGATCCAATATTTTCCCATTCACATAGCTATCAGCATCCTCTGACTTAGAGAACTGAAAATTTGCATATACTAACTTGACTAGGTACACATAGCAGTTCTCTTTAATGGACACAAGAGTTTCCCATCCTTGAAACTCAAACATGTCTTGGAAATCAAATCCACTAGCACTAAACCATTCAAAATCAATCCAACGGCCAGGAAGAACTTTCCTATCACGAAAATCTTGAGTAAAGCGATTTTTGCATAAACCTGACCTGTAAATGTAACCTTCAGGTGTGAGAGGGGTCTCTTCGGATACCCTTGCTTTCTTCTTCCCTTTTGAGCCCGCAGATGTTGGAGTGCATTGAGAGGAGCGAGTTTGTCGGCTGGAAGACATGGTGTGTTGGGTTTAGAGGGAGAAGCGACTGTCGGCTGGTGGGTTTTGAGAGAGAGAGAGAAGATTGAGAAGGAGCCTAAAATGCCGAACCCTAACTCAAGAGAGATTAATATACCATCGTGCCCTTGGTTTTAAAAAAACGGTTTACACAAGCAATGTGTCGACACATTGTGCTATGTGTCGACACATTGGTCATGCTCCCAAAACATTGTTAAAGGAGCTCTCGGGTGAATGACTTATGTGTCGACACATACCTCTTCATGGATGAAAAACAAAAACCAGAGGTGCTGACACTTGTTTCACCAAGTGTTGACACATCACATGAAATATCAATTTTGAAAAATAGTTTTAAAGCCAATCGTCACACATAAAAGAGCAATCATCATTCAGAATCATGTATAATGCAATTCGTATTACAATTCAAGAGATAAATAAAGAGTATGAGAATAAATCAATCCAAAGGAAATTTCATCCCGATCTCTTGGCGAATAAAACAAAATCTATCCTCATTAAGGGGTTTTGTGAAAATGTCCGCCAATTGAATGTCGGTATTTACAAACTCAAGAACAATATCCCCTCTTTGAGCATGATCACGAATAAAATGATGTTTTATCTCAATGTGTTTTGTCCTAGAGTGCTGAATTGGATTTTTAGTTAGATTTATCGCACTAGTATTGTCACATTTTATTGGGATGAGTGAGAAGTGAAGATTAAAATCTTCCAATTGTTGTTTCATCCACAATATTTGTGCACAACAATTGCCTATGACAATGTACTCTGCTTCTGTAGTTGATAAAGCTACAGAATTTTGTTTCTTACAACACCAAGAGACTAGTGAGGGTCCAATAAATTGGCATGCACCACTAGTATTCTTTTTATCTATTTTACAATCGGCATAATCCGCATCCGAGTATCCTTGCAAATTAAACTCAACACTCTTAGGATAAAACAAACCAAGGTTTGAGTGCCAACAAGATATCTGAAAATTCGTTTGACTGCAAGTAAATGAGATTCCTTTGGACATGATTGATATCTAGCACACATGGAAACACTAAGCATTATGTCCGGTCTACTAGCGGTAAGATAGAGAAGAGAGCCAATCATACCTCGGTATTTGGTTTGATCCACATCTTTACCTTTCTCATCTTTTTCCATTTTTGTGGATGGACTCATAGGAGTTCTCATAGGTTTTGAATTTTCCATGCAGAAACCCTTGAGAAGATCTTTAGTGTATTTTTTGCTTGATTGATGAAGATTCCCTCATTGCTTTGTTTTATTTGAAGACCATGGAAGTAATTTAATTTTCCCATGAGACTCATCTCGAATTCACCTTGCATAACTTGAGAAAATTCTTGACATAGAGATTCATTAGTAGACCCGAAAATAATGTCATCCACATATATTTGAACTATTAACAATTCATTGACTTTTTCTTTAGTGAAGAGGGTAGTATCAATATGACCTCTTGAGAAACCATTTTCAATGAGAAAGGAGCTTAGTCTTTCATACCATGCTCGAGGTTCATGTTTCAATCCATAAAGCGCTTTTGTGAGCTTGTACACATGATTTGAAAGATTTTTATCTTCAAATCCTGGTCGTTGCTAAACATAAACTTCTTCAGTAAGAAATCCATTTAGAAAAGCACTTTTTACATCCATTTGAAAAAGTTTAAAATCTTTAAAACATGCAAAAGCGAGAAGCAGCGTATGGATTCTAAACGAGCAACAGGAGCAAAGGTTTCATCAAAATCAATTCCTTCTTCTTGATTATAACCTTGGGCTACTAATCTTGATTTTTTCCTCACTACAACCCCGGATTCATCCATTTTGTTTCAAAAAACCCATTTTGTGCCAATGATTGGATAATTCTTGGGTCTAGGAACTAGATGCCATACTTGGTTTTTCTCAAATTGTTTTAATTCATCTTCCATAGCATGGATCCAACTTTCATCATCTTTAGCCTTAGAAAAGTTCTTAGGCTCAAGTTGAGAAAGTAAAACAAGGTTAATAGCTTGGTGAACAGAAGATCGAGTCCTCACCCCTTTTTCAACATTACCAATAATTTGTTGGAGATGGTGACTCTTGACGTACTTCCAGGATTTTGGTAAATCATCATCATCCTGTAGTGCCTCCTTTTGATGCTCTTGAGGTTCTTCCTCTTGCACAAGTGTCTTCCCATTGTCATTGTCAATTGTGAGCTTATCAACCTCTTTGTTGAGATCTACACCATCTTCATCATCTTTTCTCATGAGATTGTTAGATTCATAAAAAACAACATGAACTGATTCTTCAACAACTAAGATACGTTTATTAAAGACACGATAAGCTTTACTAGAAGTTGAGTAGCCAAGAAATATACCTTCATCTGCTTTTGCATCGAACTTACCCAAATTGTCCTTGTTGTTGTTGAGCACAAAGCATTTACAACCGAAAACGTGAAAGTAACCAATGTTGGGTTTTCTATCATTCCATAGCTCATAAGGGGTTTTCTTGAGAATATGCCTAATCATGCAATGGTTCATAACATAACAACTTGTGCTAGCTGCTTCAGCCCAGAAGTAATCAGACAAGTTTTTTTCACATAGCAAGGTTCTAGCCATTTCTTCAAGAGTCCTATTTTTCCTCTCCACAACACCATTTTGTTGAGGAGTTCTAGGAGCTGAGAAGTTATGACTAATACCGTTTTCTCCACAAAACTTTTCAAAGGAGGAATTTTCAAATTCTTTACCATGGTCACTCCTTATGCTAGAAATAGCAAAACCTTTTTCATTTTGAATTCTCTTGCTAAGTTTTTCAAAAGCATGAAAGACTTCATCTTTATGAGGTAGAAATAGAACCTATGTGAATCTACTGAAGTCATCAGCAACAACAAAACCAAAACGTTTGCCACCCAAACTTAGAGTTCGGGTTGGACCAAATAAGTCCATGTGTAGGAGTTGGAGTGGTCTAGAGGTGGACACAATGTTTTTTGGTTTAAAAGATATTTTGGTTTGTTTGCCCTTTTGACATGCTGCACAAATTTTATCATTTTCAAAAGAGAGATTAGGCAAACCCAAAACAAGATTTCGTTTAGCAAGTTTAGAAATCAGGTCCATGCTTGCATGAGCAAGCCTCCTATGCCACAACCAACTGTCTTTATCATTTAGAGCTGAAAGAAATTTTATATTTTCTGAAGAGATACTCTCTAAATGAACAATGTACACATTTTCATATCTATGTCCAACAAACAAAACTTTCTTGCTTTCAATATTTTCAACAAGACACATTGATGATTCAAAAACGACTCGGTTTCCCTTGTCACATAATTGGCTAATGCTTAAGAGATTATGCTTTAAACCTTTGACAAGAAGAACATTTTCAATGATGAGATTAGGATATGTACCAATGCTTCCAAAACCAAGCATCTTCCCTTTCCATTGTCACCAAAAGTAACAGACCCCTTATTCTTAAGACAAAAGGAGGTGAACCAACTTTTGTCTTCGGTCATGTGCTTGGAGCATCCACTATCAAGTACCCAATGTTCCTTGATGTCCTTGGACTCCAAGCATTCCTGCAAAGAGGATCAGCTCTTGATCTTTGGTACCCAAACCTTTTTGGGTCTATTTGTATTAGATACAAATCCCTTTACTTTATCCTTTTGAATCCATACAAATTTAATCCCGTGAGTGGATCCTTTTCTAGTTTGACATGTGTGTGAGATGTGTCCATGTTTTCCACAAGAATTGCATATAAGGAAAGGTATTGATGACTTAGTAATTATATCAGAATACAATTTTTGATATCCACTAGACTTATAGCCAATTCCGCTTTTGTTGAAACAACATTTTTGTGAACCAAGGAGAATATCAAGATTCTTCTTTCCTTGAGTAAATCTAGCAATATCTTGAGTAAGAGTTTTAACTTTTTCTTTCAAACAATTGTTTTCCAATTTTAAATCAATTGACTCTTCATGTATTACATTTAACTTTTCTTTTGTGACTTTTGCCAGATTTTCTTTAAGAGAAACAACTTGGCATTTTAAGGAATCACTTTCTTGAATAAGCAATTCATGGTTCTTTTTGAGACAACAATACTTTGAAAATATTCTTTTCAACTCAACATGTTGTTCATCAAAGGCATCTTGTAGTTCCTCAAAAGTAAAAGAGTCAAATGAAGAGCTTTGTACCTCATCTTCGTTATCCTTTGCCATGAAGCAAAGGTTTGCAACTTCTTCATCGCTTTCACTACTACTTTCATCGGATTCTCCCCATGCAGCCAAGAATGCTTTCTTTTTGTTTTTGAAATCCTTAGACTTCTTGTAGGTCTCAACATTGGGGGATTCCGACTTTATGTGACCCGACTTCTTGCATCCGAAGCAGATGATTTCATTCTTTTTGCTGCTATCACCTTTGTAATTTGATTTTCTTGAAGGACGTTTATCTCCTTGTTTCTTGCGGAAGAACTTCTTGAATCGCTTAGTGAAAAAAGTCATTTCCTCATTGTCCTCAGAGGATTCATCCTCACTAGAGTATGTGGCCTTTAGGGCTACACCCCTTTTTCCTTTGCCTTCATCTTCATCTCCTTTAACTTGATTCATCTCATGGGTCATGAGAGATCCCATGAGCTCGTCCAAGGAGAGCTTCGTCAAGTCCTTGGCTTCTTGGATTGCAGTGACCTTGGGTTCCCAAGCTTTAGGAAGACACCTGAGAATCTTTCTTACCATTTCATTGTTAGTGTACTCTTTACCAAGAGATTTAAGTCCATTAAGGATATCAGTAAAACGAGTAAACATAGAAGAGATAGATTCATCAGATCTCATCTTAAAAAGTTCATAGCTATGAACAAGCATGCTAATCTTGCTTTCTTTTACCTGATTCGTACCTTCATGGGATACTTGAAGTTTATCCAAAATTTGGTTTGCAGTATCGCATCCAGAGATACGATTGAACTCTTTTGAATCAAGGGCACAGTATAGAACATTCATTGCCTTAGAATTTAGAGACATGAGCTTAAGATCATTCTCATCAAAATCTTTCTCTTCCTTGAGCTTTCCATCAACTCCTTGGGGAAAACGAGGTCCTCTTGAAATGATTCTCCACAGATCATAATCAACCGCTTGGATGTAGATTCTCATCCTTGCCTTCCAATAGTTATAGGAGGTTCCATTAAACAAGAGTGGTCGATTTGTCGACTGCCCTTCAGCTAAGGAGGTGCTTACTACGGTTGTCATTTAAAAGAGTGTCTAGCCTCAGCTCCGATACCAATTTAGAGGACACTAACAACCCAAGAGGGGGGGTGAATTGGGTTTTATAAAAACTTTTGTCATTTTTACGTATAAAACCGAATATCCAAAGATCCCCTTTCTAAAGAGCGAGAGAATGAACAAAATATATAAACAATCATAACAGAAGATATCAACAGTAAAAGGAGATAGGGTTAGAGAGATAACACCGTGACTTTTAGGTGGTTCGACTAACACTTGCCTACGTCCACCCCCAAGGCTATTGACTTCCTTGGGCTTCCTTCACTATTCTCCAAATAGTAAATACACCTTAGCTTCCGGGGTGCTAAGGAACCGTTACAAAGTGTTTTCTATCTCACACTTTAACTTACTCTCACAAATCCTCACCACCTAGAGGATTTCTTCTACCCACCATGTAGGACAAGTATTTTTCACAAACACTCACGTGTTTTTCAAGGATGGGTACAAAAGGGAATCTTAGTAAATAGCTCTTTATGCTGAATAAACAAGTGTGAAGTACTGAGGTGTGCAAAGAGACAAGATAATCAAGAAAGGCAACAGCGATTACAGGTGAGGACAATCTTTCTTGGATGATGTAGCTTCTTTCTTCTTCAAAGCGTTTTCTCTCTCTAGAAAGTTAGGGCAGAGTTAATGTCGCACAACCACACCGTTTCTCTCTCCATCTTCTTCTATTTAAAGCGTCTAGGGCACCAAGGGTCTTCTGGTAAAGTTTTGGAGCTGTTGGAGGTCATTTGAGACAATTCGAAATGATGACGACGTTTCCAGAAAATCTGCAAAATAACACAATGTGTCGACACATAGGTTGTATGTGCTGACACATTAAACTAGATCTGAAAATAGAGTCTCGGGTGTTAGTTCAATGTGTCGACACCATATAATAATGTGTCGACACCTTCAACACTTAGTCAAAAATCAACTTGAATGGATTGAAATGTAAACTCTCGGGTGTTAGTTCAATGTGTCGACACCATGGTCCAATGTGTCGACACTTCCAACACTTAGCCAAAAAATCAAGTTGAACAGGAATGCAAACTCTCGGGTGTTAGTTCAATGTGTCGACACCATGGTCCAATGTGTCGACACTTCCAACACTTAGACAAAAAATCAAGTTGAATGGATTGGAATGCAAACTCTCGGGTGTTAGTGCAATGTGTCGACACCAAGGTCCAATTTGTCGACACTTATAAGTACTGAAGAGTTTTTCAACAACTTCAAAGTGTTCAATCCATTCCAAAACTTCTTTAAACACCGACAATATGAAAAATTGATCTTATCAACTTGTATAATGGTGTTCAAGTGCACTTTATAAATATTTAAGAGAGATAACCTCAATCCTTTGAAATATAACTTGGAAATTGTGGATTGACAAAGTAAAATCTAAAAGTCTTTGAAACTTAGAATATTTTGTTATCATCAAAATCATTTATAGATTGTTTGTAACACAACCTTGGGCTAACAGGGAGCGCCGCTATAGATACAAAGGTTTTTTTTAACTAATTTTTATTTTCATCCAGTCCACTAAATCTGTATTAAAAACGATGTAATAGAAAAATATAATAAAACAAAATAAACATCATCATTGACTAAATAACCACGTCTTACAAGTTTTGCAAAAAACCCAAATAAGTTATAAAATTTTTGCAGTAGTCTATAAACTAGCAAGTAATGATATTGAACAACAAATAATAATAACTTTAATCTTTAGCAGCTTCAGCACATGCACTATCACCATTTGCTCCAATATTTGCATCATTTCAATCACCCTCACCATCAACATTGTTTGCAATTGCAATATTAGAAAATTAATATCAACTTATACCTAGGGCAATCTTCATAAATTAAACAATGGCAATCTTAGTACACACTTAAAATCAAATTAATGACAATCTTCATTTATGTTAGTATCTTACCATGAAACGTTTTCCGGCTTGCATGAGATGATCTATGAATTGATGGTGGTGCTTGGTGAGAATTGGGATTGGCAACATTTTGGTTTTCACGTTGCTCCTACAAAAGTTAAACAAACAATTAGCTAGGAAAATACGTAAATAGAATCAATTGTGATTATCTGAGGGTAAGTAACTAAAATTTCTACCAAGGTTGTAGCCATCAGTTGGATTGTAGATTGAAGCGATGAAATTGTAGACTCTAAAGTCTTCATTCTATCCTGGATGTCCACTATTTGGTCGTTATTAGATGATGTAGGCTGAGTGGATATTCTACTAGTGTTAGTAGGATGAGATGAAGGAGTCGGTCCTAGTCCAACACCGCGAATGTGACCATGTCGTTTTGGACCAATCACTTGTGCATAGCGGTCAGATGGTGGCCAACTGATGCTGCCACTCATTCTAGATTGGCTCAAAGCTTGTGAAATTGTTGGATCATTCATTTGAATCTTATCCATTCGTCTCTGAAATAATAGAACATACAGTTAAATTATGATTAGTAATACATTGGGGGTCGAAATAAGTATCTAATGTAATAGTGACATACTATTTTCTCTGCTACATCTGGATTCATTAGAGACCCGTCAGAACGTGAATGGACCGCTTTATATAGCTCTGCTCGATCAATTATAACTTGTTTCTCTTTTTCCTGCATCACAGAAACCATATGAAATGATGAAATTGTAAATTACTTATAACAATCCTAATAATAACAACTGAGCAAACAAAGTAATTGAGTACTATGTACCATCTCATGAGCAGGACGTGCAAAGCTTCTAGATCCTGCAGTGTGCACCGACGTCTGTAGTGATCGACTTTGTTTCCCGGCCAAACTTCGACGCTACATTAATACCAAGACATTATATATTAATAATGAATATTATATTCATGACATATATAATACAAATAAATAATGACATACCCGTCTTGCTTCAGAATACCAAAAGTCTACTAACTTGCAAAATTGCTCCAAATTAACATCTGTTGGAGCTTTACTTTTCACTTATTGAAGTGTAAAGGCCTAGTTGAAATATTTAGTCTTCAAACTACATTTAAAATTCCTCCATTTTTCACCCAAATCTTTGAGGAACCAATTTTTCACTACATCCCTCAATGGACCCTCGGGGATTGTAAATCGGTTCTGCAAAATATACCACAAGAGTTAGGTGCGTAAATTATTAAACTTATATAAGTGCATTTCATCCTGGCGTATATAAAATAATGTATACCGTCATAAGTGTCCAACATCTTCCTTTATTGTCGTAGGGACTCTACGCCAATCTACTGCATCTAAGGGGATTTGATTAGGAACACGGGCAACACTGCTAGTGAATTGGGCAAAAATGCCTCCTTCAGTACCTAGAGGCTGCCCATTATCATTGAAGTGGGTGGGAATCAATTCGCCTTCTTTCAAATTCCACACCTGAGTCATGCACGTCCCATCACGCGCTTTATGAACTTGAGTATTATCTGCACATTTAACATGTAAAATTAAATTCACAAACAAATGAAATAAATTATCACTATTTGGTTATTAACATACCTAGTGTGTCATCATCGTTCGAAGGTTCATCTTCGAATGATGGTACTGTAGATTGATGAGATGGTGAGGTAGCCTGCTGCGATGTTATTGAAGCCTGCTGCGATGAGAACATAGCCTGCTGTGATGGTGGTGTAGCCTGCTGCGATGATATTGGAGCCTGCTGCGGTGATGACGTAGTTGGTGTAGCTGGAGTAGCTGATGAGGATATAGTCCTAAACCTCTTCCTCGTCATTGTACCTTCACACAATCCAAATAATACAAATCCATCTATGTGATTTGAAAAAAAAAACTATTAGGCAGCGCCTGGAAGATATTCCAGAAACCAGCACAGTCAGACCATTAGCCTGGTCTTCATGAACACTACCACACGGTCCACACCCCCCTCCCAAACAAAATGCTAGTGTATTTATACAAGTTCAAGAAAAAAACCAAATATCACTTTGGAATGTTATCAAATCAGCTCAGCTCCACCAGGTTTATTAGATATACAAGACTCAGCTCTACAATGATGAAATCATCGTTATGAAAAATAGCTATTTTCAAGACAACAAACGGAAGCTTTTGAAGAACTCCATAACTTAAATGAACTGAAAAGGAAATGAATGGACAAACAAGAAACTTGTACTCATGGCATGTACTCATAAAACATCATTTACACATAAAACACCAAGTACACATGGCACCTGCGTTCCATCTTAATAACATGACGATATCTGAAATTGGAGAAACAAGAAAATTATAAGTCTCAAGAGAAAAATCAAAGATTGTGAAATTCACATACCATAGGTTCGTCCTGAGGCATATCTAATGTTGTTTCTTCCACATCATTTCTAAACCACGTCAAATCATCTTGTACATTCTCATGGACTTGCTCAAAGTTGAAATTGTAAGGCTCATTCTCACAAAAGTCATCCACATCCATATCATCATCAAACATCAGTCCATTACCAGCATCAAACACATCTCTTGGTTTAGTATTGAAAACTACTCCCAATTTGGATGCCTTTCATCAAATACTTGAGATGCTTGTGATGCCAATATGAATGGATCATAGCTTAATCCCTCTCCAGTATGCACTAAACGCGAAAAATTTACAAGTTTGAATCCAAACTCATCAACTTTATATCCCCTACCAATAACAGTGTCAATCCAATCACATTTGAATAGTACAAAACGTTCCGAATCAAAATATTTTAACTCAATGATACTTGTATTTCGCCCGTAATATATGGTGCCCCCTTCAACAGTCACACAAACACCACTATTTTGAGTTGTTCTGCCCATTTCATTCTTTTTTGTACGGAACTCCATACCATTACGTATGTATCGACTGAATGATCTAGCTTCGGGGTGTGGACCTTTAGCAAGCCATCTTTGGAAGTTCACGCTTCCTTGCATCGTCCATATTTTGAATCTATTTTCCTCGGACAAGAACCCAATATTAACACTATTTATAAGTTTTAAAGTAACCAAGAAATTCAAAACATTTTAAATATAAAACATACATAGTCTCGAAACCAATCACAAAATTCTTCCCTATGCATCTTATAGATGACAAAATCTGTGGGACGACTCCTACGGTTGCTTGCCTTCAATCGATCCTTATGCATTTTGCACGGACAATATAACTAAAACTTACATTCTAGTTGATATAAACATTCTTAATGCAAGAGTTAATTGTCTGACATCACTTATAAGCGAATTTGGACTAACTTATCGCAATTAAAAAGGACATATCGATGGGCCTGCATGCACGCCTTGTATCAAGATGAACATAAGAGATTCCTCCCATAGTGTCGTCTACATTTCTGGGGGATCTATTAAAAATCGTTGGAACTGATTCTAAATATCTTGAACAAAAACTTAGGCATTCATCTACGATGTATCCTTCAGCAATAGAGCCTTCAGGTGCGGCTGTATTGCGAACATAAGATTTGAAACGATGCATGCACGTACACCAACAATATTACATTTCAAACCATAACACACATATGCAAAGAAACATATGTAACATATTTGTATAACTAATATTACCTCTCTATAGGGTACATCCATCGAAGTTGGACCGGTCCACCCATCTTACATTCTGCAACTAGATGTATGACCAAGTGCACCATAAAAGTGAAAAAAGAAGGCAAAAATATCGTTTCAAGTTGAAACAATGTTATAGGAATTTGAGCCTCAAGTAGATCTAGGTTCTCTAATCGTAATGTTTTCGAACAAATTTTCCTAAAGAAACATGACAACTCGATTAAAGGAGAAAAAATATTGCATGGTAACGATCTCCGTATGACAATGGGCATCAAATGTTACATCAAAATATGGGAGTCATGACTCTTCAAACCACTGATATTACGTTGTTAAATCTTGACACAACGTGATAGGTTCGAAGCAAAACCATCCGCACTTTCAAATTCTTTATCACTTTTAGGAAGCTTTCTTTCTCATCGCAAGTCATTGAGAAGCAAGCTGCACGAAAATACACATGTCTTGCGGGAGTGGTCCATGGATGAAGATCATGTCTTATTCCCATGCTTTGTAAGTCAAGACGTGCCTTATAGTTATATTTTGTCTTTTCATCCACATTTAACAACGTACCAATAATGTTGTCAACTGCATTCTTCTCTATATGCATCACATCTAGATTATGGCGCAACATATTATCCTTCCAATAAGGCAATGTAAAGAAATTACTCCGTTTCTTCCATACAGTTGACTCAAAATGTTCAATACCCTCTAGTTCCGTCAAAATGTCAACACTGGTCCGCAAAGTGGGCGGTGGAGCCATTTCAGAAGTACCGTCAAATGATCTTTGATCGCTTCTCCACCTATGATTTAATGGTAAGTATCGTCTATATCCCATGTTGCAAAATTTCCTACCATTATTCAACCATCGTGAACAAATCTGAAACATACAACATAGACATGCAAGACATCCTTTTGAACTCCATCCAGAGAGGTCACCATATGTCGAAAAATCGTTAATCATCCACATCAATGCCGCACGCATCTTAAACATATATTTCGAACCAATGTCATAAGTATCTAACCCAACATCCCACAACTCTTTTACTCCAATATCAAGGGCTCTAGATATACATCAATCTTGAAAGAAGGAGATTTGGGTCTAGGAATAAGCAATGACAACATTAATGTCACGCCCCGAACGGCATCCCGCAGGGACCGTGACAGCCGCGAGCTATCCCCCGGATGGCTCCAGCGTTCTTACTTATTTTCTTACTTGATTACGGCGGAAACGTACAGGATCGCGAGGGGTTTGAGCAAATACTTACATAATCAGGGTTCTCATTAAATTCATACAAAACAAATATTTAAACATATTAGAACCCAATTAGTGACGCTCATGTCACTATCAACAAAATGCGGAACTTAACATCTTGGGCATCTAGGTCAGGTAGTCCTCCTGACTCTCTTCACCTGATACATCTGGAATGACACAGTTTTAAAAACGTGAGTCAAAAAGACTCAGTAAGGGAAAAACGTAAAACTTAAATCATGCTCTTGACTCATGCTTGCTTAATCATGAAAGAAAGAAAACTTGATAATTGATGCATATGCATGCTCATGAATTATGCATATGCTCTTGTTTAGTGTTTTCGGCCCCAGGCCCTTGAAAACCACTTTCTTTCATACTTGCTTGTAAAATTGGCCCTTGGCCCTTAAAAATCTTTCTTTCGTACTTGTGCCCTTGTTGGCCTTATCATAATTATTTCATGTCTTTTACTTGTGGGCTCGCTCCATTTGACCCCTGAAGTCAGGGTTGTGCGTTCCCTTCGGAACCGTCCCCGAATTCCCTTAGAGACTTTACATCTGGTCGAGCTAGCCCTTGAAGTGGCCCCGGGCCTGATGGCTAGACACGACCCTTGGAGGCACCACACCTTCTCACTGTCCTTCAGTGTGGCTTGCACAGCCTCTTGGATTCACCCATCCTTCTCATAAATGTCCTTCGGTATGGGAGTCCAACTTGATGGTACGGTACCGACCGGTGCCCCTTATATTAACTTATTGTTTCATAAAACTTCTCGTATTCTTTCCATAAGAATCATTGCATAATTTTCTTCTTGAAAAATTCATGCAATGCACATGTCATGTCATGCTTGCTTAAAATTCATGCTTGTTCATGAAATTCATATCATGTCATGCTTTCTTAAAATTCATGCTTATTCATGAAACGATGCAGTGTGTCATTCCAGTTTTGAAAAGAAATACTTACTGTACACTTACAGTATCCACTTACTATTCCACTTACTCTTGCTCTTCTTGTTCGTGTATACAGACACGTGGATCGCCTACAAGCGATTCAAATATTCTTTTAGACTTTAAGAATTATGAAATCATTTCTTTTGAAATCAGTCATCAATCGAAGATATATATATATATATATCTATATATACATATCACTGAAATTTATTTAATTACAAAATAATTATTTTATTCTTTTCCTTAAATATTCAAAACTTAGCTTATTAAATCATTAATATTTTTTTATTGAAATAAAAATATATTTATCCATGTACATGTCTCGATTAGGGTTAAATAATACTCATAGGTTTAGATTTAAACCTAAGTCTCTTTTTATTACACGTACTACATTAAACCTTATATCTAACTATTAATAAATTATTCATGATTAAATCTTAACTTAGACTTTAAACCTTAAATAAAACCCGAGTAAAACTTAACTAGGGTTCCAATAATATTTAATAAAAGATCATAGCTCTACAACATTATTCCAACTAGCCTAACCCTAATTTCTTATCCAACACAACAATGAAAATACCTAAATTATAAATTGCACTTGGGGTTAACTTCTTGCAACTTTCGGCCACTACCATTTATGCACCAATTAATCACAACTTTTCTCCAAGGGTGATCCCATCCTCCAATCAACAATTTTCAAAACCTAATATCTATAAATCAAAACATCAATACCATACACCACACTCATGGCATTCGGCCAACTCATGTTTTTACCCAATGATTAGTTTTCTTTTATTTCCTTCAATATGCATGCTTCCAATACTTAACATAATCATCTACTATGCATTTAAGGTCATAAATCTTGCACATGTTAAGTCCAATGTCCAGATCTACACATATTCAAAACTATACATAAAAATCCACATAGCTCATTTTCGGCCATACCCAAAATGTACCCTTTTTCATGCTAAAAATCATATCATGCATATCCTTTGCATTTGTGACCTAACTAGCATGCATACACTTAATCTTTTTATCAAATAATTCCATCAACAATAGATCTACTCTTTATTCACACTAATATCCATAGATCTAAACAAGATATCATTTTTCATCACCCAACATATCAAAAACTTAGATCTAACTTCCTTTAACTTGCATTGTTCTCCATTTGCATTTTTCTTCACATACAACCTTAGATCTAGGGCTTCCATGGTTAGATCTAGCATGTAAACAACTTAGGGTTCCTAAGCATCCAAGATCTAACAACATCAAGGCATCTATCAAAATAAAACTTCAAGATCTTATACATAGGCCATTCGGCCACTCATGCTAACCCAACAAAATCATTTTAGCCTTACCTTGTTGTTTGTCCAAGCTTGAGCACCTAGAAAATAAAACATCTATGGTTAGTACTTATGATGTTTAAGGCAAGAACATCAATGAACTAATCTTACCTTCACTCTATACCAACTCTTCCTATCCTTCTCCTCCTTCAAAGATTCGGTCCACCCTCCTTAGAAATGACCAAGCTTGGTTTAAAAGAAGCTCTATGGTGGTGAAGAGGACATGGTAAGTTTGAAGAATAATGGTGTCAAATGACTAGGGTTTTCAAGGTAGGACTTTTGTCTACAACAAGAGAGATTTACTTGGCTTTTGGAATGGGTTTTGGCAAGCTAGATGGAAGTGGTTTAGAGGCAAGATGAAATAGAGCAAACCTTGAACATTGCATGAGAGATTCGGCTAAGGGAAGCAAAAGGGAGAGAGTTGTGTAAGCTTGTAAGATTCGGCCAAGAGAGGAGAGGTTTGAGAGTGAAAATGCTTGAGTGTTTAGGTCAAGAGAAAATGTGTGAGATTGAGTCTCCCAAAGCATTTGACATAAAGCTTGAGAGTGAAATGACAAGAGAGCAAAAGAAAGAGGAAGAGGGGATGAATGGGGTGTTGGCCGACCAAGCTAAGGCCCTTTGTCTTCTCTCTCTTTCTTATTTCTTTTCACCTTTTTCTCTCACATCAATTGTCTCCAAAAGCTTGTCTTGCATTCTGAAATCATTCTCTCTCTCTTCCCATTCATTTCCATCGACATTCACTCCCCTTTCTCACTTTTTCTCTTCTCTTTTCACTTCCATGAGTTGTCTCATCAATTCTTACACACTTACACCTTCTTACACATCTCTTACACATCACATGGCACCTCATTTTAGCTTTCAAATTTCCTCTCCTTGCCTTTCACGTAGAAGCCCTCCTTTGCTTAGTTTGGTTGCTTTTCAACCAACCTAGTTACTTCCACATTAATATGCAACTAACTTTCAACTTGGTTTTCACTTATCACCTAACTTATCACTTTATAAGCTCTCTTACTTATCTATCCATTCCAATAGCTTATCACCTTACAAGTATGATACCTTATCATGTGATAATGGCCTTAGCCTATCTCTACAATAATCACAAGGCCTTATCACTCTAAAGGTTTCCTAGCTTATCATGCTTGCTTATCACTATGATAAGCAAGTGTGCTTATCAATTAAATCATTTCTAAACTTATCACATAACTACATAGCTTATCATTGAATATTCATATGGAAATTCTAATAATATAGAATACATCATAATATTACATGTCACATACAATATTTAATCCATGTATTCAAAAGAATTTCATTATTTAATCTATTAATAATTTCGGCTTATACAAGGAAATTATTTAAGCATAATTCAAATTATATGGTCCATGAATCATATTAGGTAAAAATATTAATTTGTAAAAGAGGAACTTACTTGAAATTTTCGGCTCTTAGTATAATATAATTTATACTTGCATAAAATGGCATATTAATTATTTAAGGAGATTTTATGAAATAAAATCCCATTTTAATCGAAATACCATAACATAAAAATTAGGCCATACATTGGCCAAAACATAGCCCCATTAAGAAATAAAAACTATTACATCGGAAAATAAAATAATACATAAGCAACTACGTAGGAGAAAATCGGGGTCTCACATTCTCCTCTCCTTATAAAAATTCCGACCTCGGAATTTCTTTTACCACCAGAAATTTTGCCCTGATTGCGTAGGTGTAGGACAATGGGGATTGGGACGAACATTAGTGCTTGTCCCACTACTAATCTCTCCCTGGTAAACACGATCTGGGGAATTACTCCCCGTCCAAGAGTGCGATCTGATTCCTTGACTTGGTTCCTCTAGACTAGGGTCATGGATGACGTTCTCGGGTGGTCCATGAAACCTAGGTCTAGACTCTACTTCCTGTGACGAAAAGTGGGTCTCCGATCCAGCGTCTTGAGCCCTAACTCTTCGACGGTGTCGGTTCTCGTTACATCGCCTAGGTGTACACTCACGTCTCGAGTTACTACGCCTAGGTCTTTCTTGGGATTGTTCTCTAGTCTCACTAGGTATCTGATGTTGTTCCATGGGGTCTTCTTCCGGATCCTCCTCTGGATCCTCTTCCGGATCCTCCTCTTGGTCCTCTTCCGGATCTTCTTCCGGATCTTCCTCAAAATTTCCGGGTAACATGGTCCTTAAGGGAATGGCGTTTATTGGCGCATCTGGCCAATAAATACCCTCCAGATATCCAGAACAATCTGGAGATAAGGGTTGACCCCACCTGGAAGGTCCAGGTTGGTCTGGTGCCGGGGGTGGCGGGGGCTGGTAGGTCCCCGCCATACCTTGCTGCCAATACGTTACGTGGGTTTGGTACGCTCCTCGGGGGTCCCCTCTATCCGTCTCATGTGATGCGTGAGTCGGAGCCTCATGGCTTCCCGACTGTCTCGTCGAACCTCGGGTTCTATGATTAACCCTGAACAGGCTTCGATACTCGGGTGCTGTCATCCTTCTCTGAGAAGGTGTTCCCGAATGCTGGGAACGAGGGGGTCGACTACTCGGCGGCATCTGATAACATAATGCAACGGTCAGTCATGTATATATACAAAATATCATCATGTATCACAAAGAATTTAGCATTCTTTATGTAAGGAAGTCAAGCACAAATATCAGACAATAATACTCATACAAGCCCAACATTCAATCAATAGGGAAGGAAATAAACATTCGGATCCTATTCTCCTTTTAACTGGGGGTACTTCTCGTACATATCACTTTCCAACTCCCAAGATGCCTCCTCTACCCCATGATTCCTCCATAGAACCCTCACTATCGGTATCACCTTGGTCCGCAATTGTCGCTCTTTTCTATCGATGATCCTTACTGGCTCCTCCACATAGGTAAGGTTTTCCTTGATTTGTAAGGGCTCATATTCTAACACATGGGTAGGGTCTGACACATACTTTCGTAAAAGCGATACGTGGAACACATCATGTACTCCTGCAATTGATGGCGGTAAGGCCAGTCTATACGCCATTGGTCCCACACGCTCTAGGATCTCGAAAGGTCCTATAAATCGGGGTTGAAGCTTCCCCTTCTTCCCGAATCGTGCTACCCCCTTTGTTGGAGATATCTTTAAAAACACTTTACTTCCTTCCTCAAAGGCCAATTCTCTTCGCCGGTTGTCCGCATAACTCTTCTGCCGACTTTGGGCCGTAATAAGTCTTTCTTTTATCAACCGAATCTTCTCTTTTGTCTGTAAAATCATCTCTGGTCCCAACAGTCTTCCTTCTCCTACTTCATCCCAATATAATGGCGACCTACACCTCCTTCCATACAAAGCTTCATACGGTGCCATGCCAATACTTGATTGGAAACTGTTGTTGTATGCGAACTCTGCTAGCGGCAAATACTGAGCCCAGCTTCCTTTGAAGTCAATGACGCATGCTCGAAGCATGTCTTCCAAAATTTGAATGGTCCGCTCCGATTGGCCATCCGTCTGTGGGTGGAAAGCAGTGCTAAAATTCAACTTAGTGCCTAGGGACTCCTGCAATCTTTTCCAAAACCTTGACGTAAATCTCGGATCCCTATCCGACACTATGCTCTTTGGTATGCCATGGAGCCTCACAATTTCTTGGAGATAAACTTCAGCTAGCCTTTCCGGGGTATACTTCACCCTGATGGGCAGAAAGTGGGCTGACTTGGTCAATCGGTCCACTACTACCCATATTGCATCGTAGCCAGCTGTCGTTCTCGGTAGCCCTACTACAAAATCCATGGCTATTCCTTCCCACTTCCATTCAGGGATCTCCAGAGGCTTCAATGTTCCTGCTGGCCTCTGGTGCTCTGCTTTCACTCTTTGACAAGTCAGGCATCGAGCGACATACTCCGCTATCTCTCTCTTCATATTCGGCCACCAGTAAACTTTCTTGATGTCTTGATACATCTTCGTTCCTCCAGGGTGGATGGTATAGGGCGTAGTATGCGCCTCTGCCAAAATCAACTCCTTGACTCCCCCATCACCAGGGACACATATTCTATTCCGGTATCTCAGCACTCCATCCCTATCCTCAAAATCGGGATCATTATTCTTCTCATTCCTTTCCCTAATCCCTATTATCATCGCATCGCTCTTCTGGGCTTCACAGATTCGCTCCTCCAGCGATGGTTGCAATGACAGCCCTGCGATGGAAACATACCGGTCGGCCAATACAAGCGTGATCTCCTCTCTTTTTAGATCCTCCATGATCTCCTTAGCTACTACCTCTACGGCACTTGTTTCAGCCGACTTCCGGCTTAAAGCATCAGCCACCACGTTAGCTTTCCCAGGATGGTAGCTAATGGTGCAATCATAGTCCTTGATCAACTCCAACCAGCGACGTTGCCTCATATTCAGCTCCTTCTGAGTGTTGAAGTACTTGAGGCTCTTATGGTCTGTAAATATCTCGCACTTAACCCCATAGAGATAATGCCTCCATATTTTCAGAGCATGCACGACTGCAGCCAACTCCAAGTCGTGAGTGGGGTAATTCACCTCGTGGGGCCTCAGTTGCCTCGATGCATAGGCTATAACCCTCTTATCTTGCATCAACACACACCCAAGACCTTGCTTTGAGGCGTCTGTATAGATCTCATACTCCCCATGTTCCGAAGGTAATGCTAACACCGGGGCAGTAACCAAATGAGCTTTTAGCGTCTGGAAACTTTGCTCACACTCGTCTGTCCAATCGAACTTAACGTTCTTCTTGGTCAACGAGGTCATTGGCATAGCTATCTTTGAAAATTCCTTGATAAACCTCCGGTAATACCCTGCTAATCCCAGGAAACTTCTTATCTCCTTAACATTTGTAGGTCTAGGCCATTTGAAAACCGCATCAACCTTTCCGGGATCTACAGCAATTCCTTCTCCCGACACTACATGCCCTAAAAATCGGACTTGCTGCAACCAAAACTCGCACTTGGAGAATTTAGCGTACAGCTTCTTCTCCCTTAGGATCTGCAAAACAATCCTGAGATGCTCCTCATGCTCCTCCTGATTCCAAGAATAAATCAAAATATCGTCTATGAACACCACCACAAATTTGTCCAGGAACTCCCTGAACACTCGATTCATCAAGTCCATAAATGCGGCCGGGGCATTAGTTAATCCAAACGGCATCACCAAAAATTCATAATGACCATATCGGGTCCGAAAGGCCGTCTTTGATATATCTCCCTCCTTAACCTTCAACTGGTGGTAACCTGACCTCAAATCAATTCTTGAAAATATTTGTGCCCTCTGCAATTGATCGAACAAATCGTCAATGCGAGGTAGCGGGTACCTATTCTTCACAGTCACCTTATTCAACTCTCTATAATCAATACACATCCGGAGACTTCCGTCCTTCTTTTTCACAAACAGGATCGGTGCTCCCCAAGGCGACACACTCGGCCTTATAAATCCCTTCTCCAAGAGATCTTCCAACTGGACCTTCAGCTCCTTTAGCTCTGCCGGAGCCATTCGATACGGCACCTTGGAAATTGGGACTGTCCCAGCTTCCAATTCAATTCCGAACTCCACCTCCCTATCCGGCGGTAACCCCGGTAGGTCTTCCGGGAATACATCCGGAAACTCAGTCACTATTGGGGTTTGGTCAAACGCAGGGACCTCGTTCTGCGTATCGCTTCGCGTATCACTTGCCCATACTAGAATTCCCTCGTGCCCTCCTTGCAACAATCTCTTAGCTTGCAGGGCCGAGACAATTGCTGGCCTTCGCTCCATCTTCCTCATACCGGTAAAACAACAATCCGGTCTCCCCTCCTTTTGGAACAAGACCTTCTTCTCATAGCACCGAATATTGGCACCATGCTTCGACAACCAATCCATACCTAGGATGACATCAAATCCTCCCATCTCCATAACTATCAAATCAGCCAACATGACTTGCCCTTCTACTACTATCGGATAGTCCTTCACCATCCGGCTACACTCGACTCTTCCCCCAGCGGGCGTTGACACAAGGACACCACAATCCAACAACTCACTATTTAAGGCATGTGTCTTGCAATATGCTGATGCAATGAATGAATGCGTGGCCCCTGAATCAAACAGAACTAGGGCTTCCCCCTGGGGCAAAGGCAACTTACCTGCCACCACTCGGTTCTGGTTCTCCGCGTCCTCCGGAGTCATTGCATATAACCTCGCCTGTGTTGGGCCTCCCTGCCTCCTTGCATTGTCCTGTTGCGTGGGTCGGGGTGCTTGGTTTGAGCTGCCTGCACTCCTACAGTCTCTGGCGAAGTGACCAGGCTTCCCACATTTGAAACATAAGCCCTGCCTGCACTCCCCAGGGTGTCTCTTGTTGCACTTGTTGCACAGAGGAAACTGATTTCCTCCGGCATTCTGAGCTCCACCAGGCCTCTGGTTTGGCCTCGGGTTCGGCCTCTGGTTCGACCTCTGAGGCTGCCTCTGTGACGGCTCTGGCCTACTTTTCTTCCAGGGCATCTGCGGAATGGTTGGGTTGGAAGGAGCCTTCCTCTTTTGCTGGTCATGATAGACTGCTATCCTCTGCAGTCCTCTCTCCACTATCACTGCCCGTTCAATTACTTCTGCCAGGGTTTTAAGGTTGTGACTATACACCCTGTCATAGACCCGTGGGTGTAACCCTTCCTCAAACTTTCGGGCCTTCCTTTCCTCATCGGGCACCAAGTACGGGGCAAACCGCACCAGCTCCATGAATCGGCCTGCGTATTGCTCCACCGTCATGGCTCCTTGGGTTAGGGTAGCGAATTCCCTTGCCTTCGCTTCCCGGGTCGTCCGTGGGAAATAACGATCTAAAAATTCTTGCTGGAACCTCTCCCAGGTTATGGGCTGCTCTCCCAGCTCCTGTTCCAGCAACACCTTCTCGGACTGCCACCACCTTTTGGCATCCCCTTGCAGCTTGAAGGTAGCATAACTTAACTTTTGGGCCTCGGTACACCCCAAGACCTCAAGTAGCTCTTTCATCTCCACCAGCCAATTTTCTGCTAGTATGGCATCTCCCCTGCCGTTGTACGCTGGCGGGTGCTGGCGGTTAAACTGATCGAACGTACACCCCTCAGGGCGTCCTCGGGCCCCTTCAGCATGGGCACCCGGCTGCACGTGCTCGGCAACTAGCTGAGCCATGTGCCTTAACACATCCTCGGTAGTAACTCCGGGAGCCTCAGACTCTTGATTTCTTGTTGGCCTCCTAGGTGCCATCCTGCACTTCAACGTTATCGTTCAGCTTAGAACAACCTCAACCTCATAAATTCTCATCATACTTAACCCTAAACGTGCTATCTCATGCTTTAGGGTTTAGGGTTCTACTTCGTTCCCTATGTTCTACGACTCTACCCTCTGATCCTCTGATACCAACTTAACTGTCACGCCCCGAACGGCATCCCGCAGAGACCGTGACAGCCGCGAGCTATCCCCCGAATGGCTCCAGCGTTCTTACTTATTTTCTTACTTGATTACGGCGGAAACGTACAGGATCGCGAGGGGTTTGAGCAAATACTTACATAATCAGGGTTCTCATTAAATTCATACAAAACAAATATTTAAACATATTAGA
Source organism: Myrica gale (assembly GCA_963930655.1). Taxonomy (NCBI): domain Eukaryota; kingdom Viridiplantae; phylum Streptophyta; class Magnoliopsida; order Fagales; family Myricaceae; genus Myrica; species Myrica gale. The sequence goes on along the minus strand of OZ005612.1, from coordinate 9,660,263 downwards.
ACCCAATTAGTGACGCTCATGTCACTATCAACAAAATGCGGAAATTAACATCCTGGGCATCTAGGTCAGGTAGTCCTCCTGACTCTCTTCACCTGATACATCTGGAATGACACAGTTTTAAAAACGTGAGTCAAAAAGACTCAGTAAGGGAAAAACGTAAAACTTAAATCATGCTCTTGACTCATGCTTGCTTAATCATGAAAGAAAGAAAACTTGATAATTGATGCATATGCATGCTCATGAATTATGCATATGCTCTTGTTTAGTGTTTTCGGCCCCAGGCCCTTGAAAACCACTTTCTTTCATACTTGCTTGTAAAATTGGCCCTTGGCCCTTAAAAATCTTTCTTTCGTACTTGTGCCCTTGTTGGCCTTATCATAATTATTTCATGTCTTTTACTTGTGGGCTCGCTCCATTTGACCCCTGAAGTCAGGGTTGTGCGTTCCCTTCGGAACCGTCCCCGAATTCCCTTAGAGACTTTACATCTGGTCGAGCTAGCCATTGAAGTGGCCCCGGGCCTGATGGCTAGACACGACCCTTGGAGGCACCACACCTTCTCACTGTCCTTCAGTGTGGCTTGCACAGCCTCTTGGATTCACCCATCCTTCTCATAAATGTCCTTCGGTATGGGAGTCCAACTTGATGGTACGGTACCGACCGGTGCCCCTTATATTAACTTATCGTTTCATAAAACTTCTCGTATTCTTTCCATAAAAATCATTGCATAATTTTCTTCTTGAAAAATTCATGCAATGCACATGTCATGTCATGCTTGCTTAAAATTCATGCTTGTTCATGAAATTCATATCATGTCATGCTTTCTTAAAATTCATGCTTATTCATGAAACGATGCAGTGTGTCATTCCAGTTTTGAAAAGAAATACTTACTGTACACTTACAGTATCCACTTACTATTTCACTTACTCTTGGTCTTCTTGTTCGTATATACAGACACGTGGATCGCCTACAAGCGATTCAAATATTCTTTTAGAGTTTAAGAATTATGAAATCATTTCTTTTGAAATCAGTCATCAATCGAAGATATATATATATATATATCTATATATACATATCACTGAAATTTATTTAATTACAAAATAATTATTTTATTCTTTTCCTTAAATATTCAAAACTTAGCTTATTAAATCATTAATATTTTTTTATTGAAATAAAAATATATTTATCCATGTGCATGTCTCGATTAGGGTTAAATAATACTCATAGGTTTAGATTTAAACCTAAGTCTCTTTTTATTACACGTACTACATTAAACCTTATATCTAACTATTAATAAATTATTCATGATTAAATCTTAACTTAGACTTTAAACCTTAAATAAAACCCGAGTAAAACTTAACTAGGGTTCCAATAATATTTAATAAAAGATCATAGCTCTACAACATTATTCCAACTAGCCTAACCCTAATTTCTTATCCAACACAACAATGAAAATACCTAAATTATAAATTGCACTTAGGGTTAACTTCTTGCAACTTTCGGCCACCACCATTTATGCACCAATTAATCACAACTTTTCTCCAAGGGTGATCCCATCCTCCAATCAACAATTTTCACAACCTAATATCTATAAATCAAAACACCAATACCATACACCACACTCATGGCATTCGGCCAACTCATGTTTTTACCCAATGATTAGTTTTCTTTTATTTCCTTCAATATGCATGCTTCCAATACTTAACATAATCATCTACTATGCATTTAAGGTCATAAATCTTGCACATGTTAAGTCCAATGTCCAGATCTACACATATTCAAAACTATACATAAAAATCCACATAGCTCATTTTCGGCCATACCCAAAATGTACCCTTTTTCATGCTAAAAATCATATCATGCATATCCTTTGCATTTGTGACCTAACTAGCATGCATACACTTAATCTTTTTATCAAATAATTCCATCAACAATAGATCTACTCTTTATTCACACTAATATCCATAGATCTAAACAAGATATCATTTTTCATCACCCAACATATCAAAAACTTAGATCTAACTTCCTTTAACTTGCATTGTTCTCCATTTGCATTTTTCTTCACATACAACCTTAGATCTAGGGCTTCCATGGTTAGATCTAGCATGTAAACAACTTAGGGTTCCTAAGCATCCAAGATCTAACAACATCAAGGCATCTATCAAAATAAAACTTCAAGATCTTATACATAGGCCATTCGGCCACTCATGCTAACCCAACAAAATCATTTTAGCCTTACCTTGTTGTTTGTCCAAGCTTGAGCACCTAGAAAATAAAACATCTATGGTTAGTACTTATGATGTTTAAGGCAAGAACATCAATGAACTAATCTTACCTTCACTCTATACCAACTCTTCCTATCCTTCTCCTCCTTCAAAGATTCGGTCCACCCTCCTTAGAAATGACCAAGCTTGGTTTAAAAGAAGCTCTATGGTGGTGAAGAGGACATGGTAAGTTTGAAGAATAATGGTGTCAAATGACTAGGGTTTTCAAGGTAGGACTTTTGTCTACAACAAGAGAGATTTACTTGGCTTTTGGAATGGGTTTTGGCAAGCTAGATGGAAGTGGTTTAGAGGCAAGATGAAATAGAGCAAACCTTGAACATTGCATGAGAGATTCGGCTAAGGGAAGCAAAAGGGAGAGAGTTGTGTAAGCTTGTAAGATTCGGCCAAGAGAGGAGAGGTTTGAGAGTGAAAATGCTTGAGTGTTTAGGTCAAGAGAAAATGTGTGAGATTGAGTCTCCCAAAGCATTTGACATAAAGCTTGAGAGTGAAATGACAAGAGAGCAAAAGAAAGAGGAAGAGGGGATGAATGGGGTGTTGGCCGACCAAGCTAAGGCCCTTTGTCTTCTCTCTCTTTCTTATTTCTTTTCACCTTTTTCTCTCACATCAATTGTCTCCAAAAGCTTGTCTTGCATTCTGAAATCCTTCTCTCTCTCTTCCCATTCATTTCCATCGACATTCACTCCCCTTTCTCACTTTTTCTCTTCTCTTTTCACTTCCATGAGTTGTCTCATCAATTCTTACACACTTACACCTTCTTACACATCTCTTACACATCACATGGCACCTTATTTTAGCTTTCAAATTTCCTCTCCTTGCCTTTCACGTAGAAGCCCTCCTTTGCTTAGTTTGGTTGCTTTTCAACCAACCTAGTTACTTCCACATTAATATGCAACTAACTTTCAACTTGGTTTTCACTTATCACCTAACTTATCACTTTATAAGCTCTCTTACTTATCTATCCATTCCAATAGCTTATCACCTTACAAGTATGATACCTTATCATGTGATAATGGCCTTAGCCTATCTCTACAATAATCACAAGGCCTTATCACTCTAAAGGTTTCCTAGCTTATCATGCTTGCTTATCACTATGATAAGCAAGTGTGCTTATCAATTAAATCATTTCTAAACTTATCACATAACTACATAGCTTATCATTGAATATTCATATGGAAATTCTAATAATATAGAATACATCATAATATTACATGTCACATACAATATTTAATCCATGTATTCAAAAGAATTTCATTATTTAATCTATTAATAATTTCGGCTTATACAAGGAAATTATTTAAGCATAATTCAAATTATATGGTCCATGAATCATATTAGGTAAAAATATTAATTTGTAAAAGAGGAACTTACTTGAAATTTTCGGCTCTTAGTATAATATAATTTATACTTGCATAAAATGGCATATTAATTATTTAAGGAGATTTTATGAAATAAAATCTCATTTTAATCGAAATACCATAACATAAAAATTAGGCCATACATTGGCCAAAACATAGCCCCATTAAGAAATAAAAACTATTACATCGGAAAATAAAATAATACATAAGCAACTACGTAGGAGAAAATCGGGGTCTCACACATGAACATGTAATGAAAATATTCGAAACCCTAGTTACGGTTAGTATGTCGGATTAATTGAGGTTAAGGTCTATGTAAAGAGATAATCGTGATTAAAGTTATGGATGGTTTAATGTAAGATTTTAGTAGAGCACATGAAATAATGGGAGACTTAGGTTTAATCCTAAATCCGTTGGTGTTAATTAAACCCTAATCAAGACATGCATATATATTATATTGCAATAAAAATATTAATGATTTAATAACCTAAGTTTGAATATTAGTTAAAGAAAAGAGTAAATAAAATATTTTAAATGATTAAAAGAATTTCAGTGATATATATATATATATATTTGGTTGATAACCGATTTCAAAAATGCAAATGTTTAATGATTACGTACTATTTCTTAAGTCTAAGAAATATTTGAATCGCTTGTAGGCGATCTACGTGTCCTTATACACTACCAAGGAAGACCAAGAGTAAGTGGAATAGTAAGTGGAAACCGTAAGTGGTTCTTTTCAAAACTGGAATGACACACTGCATCGTTTCATGAACAAGCATGAGATTTTGATCAAGCATGACATGACATGTGCATTGCATGAATTTTTCTAAAGAGAATGTTTATGCAATAATTTTATGAAAAGATTATGGAAAGTTTTATGAAACGATAAGTTAAGTCAAGGGGCACTGGTCGGTACCGTACCATCAAGATGGACTCCCATACCGAAGGACGAATGCAAGAAGGATGGGTGAATCCAAGAGGCTGTGTAAACCATACTGAAGGACATTGAGAAGGTGTGGGACTCCAAGGGTCATGTCTAGCCACTGAAGGACGAATGCGAGAAGGTGCGCTGGCTTGACCGTATGTAAGGTCTCCAAGGGAAATCGGGGACGGTTCCAAAGGGAATGCACAACCCTGACTTCAGGGGTCAAATGGAGCGAGCCCACAGTAAGAGATATGAATAAGTGATTTTCAAGGGCCAAGGGCCAATTTTATAAGCAAGTATGAAAGAAAGATTTTCAAGGGCCTGGGGCCGAAATCAAGCAAGAGCATATGCATATCCATGACATGCATGTGCATCACGAATCAAGTTTCTTTTTCATGATTATGCAAGTACAAGTAAAAAGCATGTTTAAAATTTATGTTTTTCCCTTACTGAGTCTTTTTGACTCACGTTTTTAAAATTGTGTCATTCCAGATGCATCAGGTGAAGAGAGTCAGGAGGACTACCTGACATAGAAGCACAAGAATTATGTTCATAATTTTGATGATAGTGGCTTGATCGTCACTAGTTGGGTTTTAATATGTTATATGTGTTTTGTATGCAAACTTAATGAGAACCCTAATTATGTATGAATTAGCTCGTATCCCTCGCGATCCTATACGTTTCCGCCGTAAGCACGTAAGAATAAGTAAGAACGCTGGAGCTATCCGGGGGATAGCTCGCGGCTGTCACGGTCCCTGCGGGATGCCGTTCGGAGCGTGACACTTAATACTTACTTAATAACTCAGAAATCATGCCATGCAAGGTAATTACACAAAATTCACCTCAAAATTCATCAAGGGACTATATGACCTAAACTTAACAAAACTTCCTATTTTTCAAAATCCTCTTGCATCTAACCATTATAATCTCTTATCTAGCTCATGAGGAGCCTAATGAAAGATTTCAGATCACTACATATCACATTGCTAACCTAAAATCATCAAAATACCAACAATGTCATTAACACATAAACTACCCTTACCTTTCTTGGTATTTGATGAGATTTATGGATCATAAAACCTTCATAGAGCTTACTGTTAGAATCACAATCATCAAAATAACTTAAGGACATCAAAGCTTAAGTGAGCCTAAACCTTTACCACTTTTCTCAAAAAATTCTTCTTTTTCTTCCTCTTAGAGTAATTCGGCCACTCTCCTCCTTCTTCTTTCTTCAGCTCTCTCTCACTCTACCTCTCTCTAAGCATGTTTGGATGTGTTGTGTGAAGAAATCTCTGCACAAAACCTTCTATTTATATTACTGCTTGACCGTAGTTTGCCTCCTAGGGTTAGTTTATGTATGCTAGGGGTTAAATAGACCATATGATCATATATACCACTAGGTTAAGGAGTCTAAGCAAGCATGAGACCTGAATTGGTGAGGAGGGTGATTGACTCACAAAAGAATTACTCCCAAGTGCAAGAGTTGTCAAGTTGTAAACAAGGGTTGAGTCCCAAGATCGATTTCCACAGGGACAATAAGGTTTCAGAGAAAGCTAAACAAACTAAAAAAAAGTAAAATAGAACGAAAATGAAATAAAGAAAATGTAACAGACAAATCATAAAACTAAAAGAAAGGAAATGCAAGGTTTAAAGGCAAATCAAATGGGTCACAAGATTCAAAGTAAGAGCAGTTTTAGAGGAACTAAATTCAAAAGCCAATCAGTAATTTTTGAAGACAACTTAGAATCTGTTTGAAAAGAGATTTAGGAAAAACACTTGAGTTTTGATTTCACTAGCACCGATTCTTGATCTAAAATTAACATCATCGAGCTAACATTACTCAGTTACTTCTCCAATCAAGGATTCAATAACCGGAAAATAAAAAACGTTAAACTCCAAAACTTATCAAAGATTGAATAAATTTCATCCATAAAGAGATTTTAAGCAATTAGCGACTGAATGAAATCTTGCCCTTAAACGGAGTAAAAGGTGCCAAAAGTCTACAAGATACCCTTTCAAGAATTTCACAGTATTCAAACGTAAATCACCTCTGTAAATGATGAATGCCAATGAAGGTGAACATAGAACATCTCCATCAATTTACAATCTCAAATCGATGCAAGATAAAAACAAAACCCAAGTTTTTGGTACTTAGAAACCCATAAAACAAACACAGTAGCAAGAAGTTTCAAGAGAGAAGGTAAGGAAAAGAAAAATACAGCCAAAACCACACTGCCCCCTCCTCTCCTTTGGCCGAGAGGTTATAACCGAAAAATGGCCAGCTCTCCCTCTCTTCCACGTGCTCCATTCCTCCTCTTCTCTCCCCTGCTTCGGTCGACAGCATCTCCAAAATCGCAACAGAATTCATTCTCTTTTATCTTTTACTTATCTGCCCTCTAGCCTTTAGCTCCATTCAGTTATCGTGAAAACTGATATTTCAGATTACCAAAAATACCCTGAGTAAAGAAGAACCCAGCATAAAAGGCTGGACGTCTAACACAGCATCAGACTTGTCACGCTCAACCAGCGTGCGACTAGCGCTCGAGCGCCTTTGGAGAGTTTCATACAGATTCAGCATGCTCGATCAACGCCCGTCAACTGCTTGAGCGACCTTGGAGAATTCCAGACAGAATCTTCACGCTCGACAAGCGCTCAACACACGCTCGACACACGCTCGAGCGTCCTTCAAGGATTCCAGACAGATTGCTCACGCTCGACCGGTGCCCGTCAACCGGTCAAGCGACACTAGGAAGTGAAACATGCGAGGGTTAGGGTGAGACTCTGGTTAACACAGCAACATAAATCATTTACTTTAAGCATAAATCATCAACTTTTAGAAACTTAGCTCAAGTACTAGAATATGGTGTTTAATTAAGGGCTTAATCCATTTTCAGTTAAACAATTAATTCACTTAGCCACCTAATTAAGCATATAAAACACTTTATCAGAGCGGCGGCAACAACTCAAACCTTCACAAGTTTTGCATGGCTTTAATGATTACTAATCACTAGCAATCATGATATGCAATCCTAGGGGCTTTGACAGGTTTTTTGAGTGAAAGGGAGAGGTGGCATGTGCTGGGCCGTATGATGTGTTTGGGGGCCCAATTCCAAGAGGTTTCCAAGCAATTACAAGCCCAAAGTCACAAAAACATGGTTTCCAAACCCAATTACCATATTTCTTGCAATTCGTAAAAATAATCAATAGGGTGCACAGAAATCCTAGATTGGGTCCTATTGCCTTGGTAATTAAGGGACTAATGCAAACCAAAAAAAAAGTTTGAAGAAAAATAAGGTTTTATAAGAAATTAGGGCCAAAAACATGTAATAAGAGTATTTTAGTATTTTTCGCAATAAAATATATTATTTAAAAAATTTCAAGGTACTTAAATGAGTAAAATATGTAATTAAATTAAAGAGCTCAAAAAGATAAGAAGGAGGATATTTTTCTCATAATTTTTGGCTATCTAAAATTATTTTTAGGGATTTTCTCTATTTTTTAAACTAATTAAATAATTAAATCCGAAAATAGTAATTTAAATACTATTTATTATAATCTCAGTAAGAAAATTATGGTAAGTAATGATACTTAGAGGGTCATGGTATTACATTATGGCTGCATGGGAAGAATCCGATGAAAGCGAAGAAGAAGAATAAGTCGCTAAATGTTTGTTTGATGGCAAAGAACAATGAAGATGAGATACAAAATTCATCCATTTACTCTTTTTCATTTGATAAATTACAAGATGCTATAGATGAATATTTTAAATTGAAAAGATTGTTTACAAAATATTGTTTTTTCGAAAAGAATTTTCAAACCTTGACACAAGAGAATGATACTTTGAAATATCAAATAGATTCTCTTATGAAAGATCTTTCATGGATCAAAAAAGGAAATGAGAAAATTATGCAAGATGAGTCGATTTTAAATCTAAAAATAGCATTTTGAAAATGAAAGTTTTCTCACTTATGTAAGATCTTGCAAAATTTATTTAAGGAAAGAAAAATCTTTCTATTCTCCTTGGATCACATAGATGATGTTTCAACAAAATAGTCTTGGTTATGATTGGATCGGTGATCAAAAGTTATATGGAGATATGATTATCAAATCTTCCACATCATTTATTACGTGTAATTTTCGTGGAAAAACTGGACACATCTTACACACTTGTCCTACTAGAAAGAAACGCACAAATAGAATCATATTTGTGTGGATCCCAAAAGACAAGGTGAATAAATTGTTTCTAACACCATTGGACCCAAAAGGATCTGGGTACCAAAAATCAATAATTGCCTCTTTTTGTAGGAGTGCCTGAAAACAAATGAAGTAAAGGAACATTGGGTCCTTGATAGTGGATACTCTAAGCAGATGACCAGAGACAAGACCTAGTTTTATTCTCTTAGTCCAAAAGAAAAAGATTCACTTACATTTGGTGATAATGGTAAAGGTAAAATACATAGTGTTAGTAATATTGGTATGGCTCCGAATCCTACTTTTGAACATGTTCTACTTGTTGATGAATTAAAGTATAATTTCTTGAGTATTATCCAATTATGTGACAAGGGAAACCAAGTCATTTTTTAGTCATCAATATGCATTGTTGAAAACATTGATAGAAAGGGGTTGTTTGTAGGACACAAATATTAAAATGTGTATCTTGTTCAATTAGAAAAATATTTTCTCTGAAATTATAAAATATTTTTATACTCTAAGTGAGAAGGATAGTTGGTTGTGGCATAAAAGACTTGTTTATGCACGCATGAAGTTCATTTCAAAATTTTCAAAAAAAAGTACTTATTTCCAGTTTGCCTAATCTTGTTTTCGAAAAGGACAAAATTTCTTCATTAAATTCGAGGTGATTCGATTATCGCACAACCTCTCATATGCTTCTCAGCTCTAATTTGAGAAATATATACACAGGCAGATCAACAAGCATCCAACGTGCCACCAACAACATTAGCTCGGCCCGTAAAATAAGATACTCTGTAGTGTGGTACCTCAGGTCGATGCAGTATGCAAAAATGAGGTGCATGATCTGAAGAATTAGACTTGTTCTATGGAAGACCTTCCACAAACAGGTCCTGGCCCAACAACATCCAAAATACATCATCTGAAGATGACTTCTCCTCTGGCTGAAGCTCTATTGCCGAGAAAGCATTAACGGACCTCTGAATGCCCATAAATCTCGCAAGCTGGTCTGGCGAAAATATGATCCTGGTGTTACGAATAGTGACCTCCTAACCCATATCAGCAAGATTGTGAACCAGAAGTACCACAGCGTAGAACTTCCGGACCACGTTCATGGACGAAGTACCATCCTCGGTAAATGTGTTCCCTAACCCTGAGGCCATATAATCTCCACCAACGTCTGGTCCTAGAACATCAATGGTGTTTGGCCCTTAAAATTTTGGGAGTTTAATAATTTTTGTGTATGAAAATTGATGAAAAAGTACAGAGAATATTTGATGGAGAGCGGGAGATTATTTTGGAGTTATTTTATTAGGCCAAAATTTTGGGAGTCAAAAACCATCTAAGTCATGAAAATCTCCTAGTACGAATAGTCGCTCCATAAAGATGGATCGCGACAGTATTAGTTCCTGATTCTGTACTAAAGTCAGGGGAGACTTCTAATTAGGTTCGAGCTGGCTGCTGGAACTCTCACCCATAATACGTTGACGCTTACTCATTTTTATAATATGCAAAAACGTTTTAACAGTCAGTAAGACGTCCCCTTGCTAAACACAACATGTTTGGACGCACAATTGACGTCTGCACGCGAAACACAACATGTTTGGATGCACAATTCACGTCTGCACGCTAAACACAATCATTTAGAATTTCTTCACACGTTGTCATTTGAGATCACATACGTCCCACCATACTCTTAAAGCGTCATGACCCTATTTAGACGATGGCATTTTCACCAAAAAAAATATCCCTAAGCGTTCGCAGTTATTTTCAAAACTATATCCCTAAGTTTTCGCATGGTTACTTTTAAAGTGTTTGGACCCTATCAGACGAAGGCGTTTCCACTAAAAATATCCCTAACTGTCTGCACAAAGTGAAAATATCATTCGGACACTATATATGCAAACGATGATGTTTAAAAAAAAAAATTTGTTCATATATGTCCAACGTGCTCCTAAAGAATCCAGACACTATTCAAACGACAATGTTTTCACCAAAAATAACCCTAAGCATCCGCATGGACTGCAATGGCCGTCAGGACGGCCTGAAATGAAGTCCGAGTGAACTCCGCCATGGCAGCGGTCCTCCACTCTTCACCTAACTGGCAATACATCACCAGACAATATTAAAATACATCCAAAATAATCATAATCTTTAACACAATCAATATCTACAAAATTATCAATCATTAATAAAATATGGTGGCTGAAAAATTGAGATTGAACATGTATACGTAAAACTCTAAAAATTTAAGATTTTTACTATAAAATTCAATATAAAATTGTATCAATCTTACCTGAAAATGAAGAACTCCTCGAAATAGTATAGATAAAACAAATTTTGGGATGGAAGAATGTTGCAGGGAAGAGACAAATTGATTGAGAAAAGGAGATAAAATGTGATATGAGATATCTGTTCATTTTTAAAATTCATAGACCACGTCCGGACGTGTAAAGCCTGTTCAGACACCTTTAAACCACACATGACCTAATCAAATTTGTCTGTATTAAACGCCAAATCTCAAATTGTTACAAACCTCTATAAAATTTTAGGGTTAATGACCAAAATAGTCCCTGTGTTTTATGCCATTTATCAATTTGGTCCTTGATTTCCAATTTGGTCACATAAGTCCTTAGGTTATCCTCATTTATCGATTTGGTCCTTCCGTCCAATTTCGTTTCCTCTGTACACAGTCAGCTAACAGTGGTTCACGTCACCACCATTAACATCGCGACGCGTGTATGCTTTAAAAAAAACGAACAGGGACCCCCCATTCACGCGACGAAGGGAGCCCAGATCGTCGTGGTGGGGCGAGAGGGAGCCCAGATCTGGGCTCCCCTCGGCTTGGCGGGGGAGCCGCGAGGGGTGGGCAGGGTGGGAACCGCGATAGCGGCTTGCGGCCACTCCTCGTAGCACGAGCCGCCCCGACAAGGGGAGCCCAGATCTGGGCTCCCTCTCGCCCCACCACCGCTAGGGAGCCCAGACCTGTCGCCGGGGTGGGTGGCTCCCGGCCACCCCTGAGCAGGGGAGCCCAGATCTAGGCTCCCTTTGTAGCGCGAATGGGGGCTCTCACGTGTAAATTGGACGGAAGGACCAAATCGATAAACGAGGATAGTCTAAGAACTTATGTGACCAAATTAAAAATTCAGGGACCAAATCGATAAAAGATATAAAACTCAGGGACTATTTTAATCATTAATCCAAAATTTTAATACGAACCGTAAACAAATTTTCTAACACATGTGCAACGTGGAATGAAGCTCACTACCGCTGTATAAACAGCATGTTACGTCCCGATGTAAATATAGCATCTGGACGTGGTACAGCTGTTTGCAACCGTCTTCCGTATTAAATACTTGTCAGTCATGCCACTCAAATTGCAGGTCTGGACAGGTAAAAATGACGTAGACACAGTTTTAGAACAAGACGACGACATTTCCAGTTTGAAAACGCCGTCGTTTTAACATGTTATAATGATGTCGTTTTCAGAAACACCGTCCGCATGTCGTTCATTATATCCAAACGTTTTGCATCAACTGAAAATTTATCCAAATTTAATTCATGGAATTCATAACTTAATTAATTAGACCCCCAATTTAATTTACCACCAACTATTTAACGCTTGGGATTACACGCTTACGAGGGAATCTTTTCGAATCTGCCACGAAATTTATTTCACCACTCAATTTAATATAATTTATTTAATTCATGACACCAATTATGTAACGCTTGGGATTAAATGCTTATGTTTGAATCTTTTAGCATCTCCTAAAGCGTAGAATAAAGCTAGGAAAAGTAATCGATTTTGCAACCTGGCGTATTTTGGCTAGGTAACCATAAATCATATTGTCATGCATATTTTTTTTTACGTGACATATCCAAACCTTCCGTCATAAAGAAACATTCTTAATAACAGTACCAAATTTAAAGTAATCAAAAAGCTTAATTAATATAAAATATTCGAAATACAAATTCCAAACATCAAACATAATCACGAGGGAATAGTACAAGCTAGAGACGTGAATAAAATATAAATAAATAGCCAGTGGCGGAACCAGGATCAAAATTCAGGGGGTCGAATTCTAAAGACGAAATGACAATTTTTTTTCTTTATAATGCTAAAAATTGTTTTACAATTACAATATCAAAAATTAAAGACTAAAAGCATTAAAAATATTACAATACATGTTGCGTGCTATGTACTGCGACTGAGGGGTGACAATTGCATCCTACGATTTTGCATCTTTTGAAAATGTTGCAAAACGGCTTCGTTCTCAATATCCATAAAAACATCATGTTCGATGTACACTATCATGCAATCATTCATCCATTCATCTCCCACGCTATTACACAAATCACTCTTGATAATGTTTATGGCAGAAAACGATCTTTCAACGGTTGCAGTCGCAACCAGTAAGATCAATGCCAACTCAACAAGTCGATAAACTAATGGAAATAGATTATTCTTTTTGGTCTCAACCATCTTCATAGCAAGACTTCCAATATCTTGAAGCCCAGAAAATGCAACATTTCTTCTACATCTCTAATATAAGTATTAAGCTGATTTTAAGTATCAACTTGTCATCTGCTCTGAAATCTTCTGGATAAAGCTCAGCAAGACGTAGTAACTTAGCATGATCAAACGCTGAGAACGAGTTTTTTGGATCAAGACATGCTAAGCAAAAAAGTAACTCCGTACCTGCTTCTGTGAAGCGATTATCCAACTCTTGACTGATCAAATCAATAACCTGGCAAAACACTTCCACACGAAAAAAATGGAAATAAGTAATAGTTTGCCCTCCATGCCTCTTACGACTACAAGTTAGTACAATGTCTTCCATGTTGGGCACACTAACAGAATTATCCACACAAAAAGTATTGACTTCTTCCAAAAATATATCCCATTCTCTTTCTCTAAATTTTTGCAACTGTTCCTTCACAACTTCAACCAAACCCATAGCATTAACTATGTCTTGATCCTTTCGTTGTAAGGCCTGTGACAGTTCGTTTGTAATTCTCATTATATTCTTCAATAAATGCATAGTGAATACAAACTCATAACTTAGCATCTTATCCATCAAACCCATAGCATTGGACCTATTTTCGTAGTGAGTACCATCATTTTTATGTGTTCAAGCACTTCCAATACTAATGACCACATAGTAAAGAGACGGATTATTGTAAGGTGGTACGAACCCCAACGAGTGTCACCTGCAATATTAAAGGAATTATAAACTTTTAAACAAAGAAAAAAAAAGTCTATTAGTATTGTAATGAAATATAGTAATCATCTGGTCGTGCAAGAATGGTATCTTGATTTTTGCCCCTTCCACTAGAAATCTCTTCATTTTCCAACCGTTCCACTATCTTCTCATGAAAGCTTTCCCGAAGAGCATCTTTTCTTTTACATGAAGCTCCAACCATATTCACAATCAGGGAAATATGAGTAAAAAAAGCATCAACTTGCAAGTTATCTCGTGCAATAGTCACATTATCCAATTGAAGTTGGTGAGCAAAACAATGGATGTAGATAGCAGAAGGATTCTCCTTCAAAATGAGCGACTTCAAGCCATTGAACTCGCCTCGCATGTTTGATGCCCCATACTACCCTTGACCTCTCAATCTGGATATTGACAACCCATGTCTTGCAAACAACTTGTCTATAGTTTTTTTCAAAGTTTCAGAGCAAGTATTAGAAACATGTTCCACGCCAAGAAACCATTCAATCACCTGTCCACGCTTGTTTACAAATCTCAAAACCACTGTCATTTTCTCCTTTACTGAATTGTCTCGAGATTCATCAACCATAATAGAATAACAAGCATCTCCAATTTCTTCAAGGATAGCAAGTGTGGTCTTAGCTGCACAAGCACTCATCATTTCCTTCTGCACTTTTGGAGAAGTCATTTGGTTGTTTCCAGGAGCATTAGTGTTAAGTGTCTTAGCAACCTTTTCTTCACGTTCGAAAAAAACGTTCTAAAGATCAAGAAAATTCCCCTTCTTTCTTGAACTCCTGGACTCGTCATGACCACGAAAAGCTAATCCTTGCCCCAAAAGAAAACGAATGGCATCTAGAACCGCTGTTAAACGAATGCGATAAGCATTCTCTTCCTCGCGTCCGTGTGCTGATAACATATGCGATACACTTTGTCGCTGATTTACGAGTGTTTCACATAGTCTTCTAGCTTCATTGTGAGCACTATCATGTACACCAACATGTTGACCGAATACCTCATTTGCCTTTTCCAGTTACTAAATCCAACGGATGTAAACTTATCTCCCCCGGCCTGCCTTCCTCTACGTCGCCTAAACAGATAACACCACAGACAATATGTCTCATCCTTTGATACACTATATTCCAATCAATCGAAATCTTTAAACCATACCTCCCTAAAACCCCTCATTTCTTGTCTGTATTGCTTCTTGGGAAAATCATGGCCTAGCGGTTGAAAAGGGCCTTTAATAAAAAAATTCCTACAGACCTGATCTCTAATCCCAACATCATATTCTTCAATGGGTTTACGTAATCCAGGGTCAGCAACAATATCATCCGGACTAAACGTAATGCGAGGTCTCTTTGAATTAATATTCGTTTCGGAACTAGTAGTCACGTTAGGAGTATTAGACGACTCCACGCTGTGTGGCGTTCTTGTGACAAACTTACCCATTATCTAAATAAAATAAAACAAAGTGAATGTATCAATACATTATATTTCAGAGACCAAAAGTCATGTGAAGATGCAAATACATGTGGAGATGCAAAGTGAAGTCTCATGTTCATAAACACATGTGGAGATGCAAATAAACATGCAAAATAGTTCGGTGATATCTAGCATTTTGAAATATAAATCCTTAAATCATAGAAAGATCTATAAGAAATTCTCTTTAGCTCTTTAGAAAAATTGAATTAAACCCTTAAATCATAGATGTCAGCCAATTCCACAAAAGCAAAACAGTACAGCAGTTGTCAAAATATGGAAACAAGCAATTGCTGAAGTTCTAAAAAATCAAGCTTTCATTGGAGATATCATATCAGTAAAATCAAGTCATCATACAACAAATTTCTTTGGTTTGTCTAAGTGAAAAGGGGGGAAAGGCCAGGTGAGGACCAGTACATCAACACGGTAGATTTCAATTTTCAGTTTCAATTTCGTAATAGCAATGGCTAATAAGTCACTAAGTCTAAGCCCCCAATCAACAGTTCCCAGGAACTACATGTATTCATCTCTTTTACTTATATCTATTCTGAGATTGTGCTACAGTCCTATTCTATTGAGTTTTGGTTTTTGTTTCATTTTGGCATCTTTTTTTTTGTATTAAGAAAAAAATGTTGGCACGAAAACTGAAATAATTTGCCTGAGTGACCATTAATGCTTTCTGTCATGGCAAAGGTAGTCATATTTTATTCTCATATGCAAATGATGTGGGTTTAGTGCGCACTTACAATTTTCTTCGTTTACGAGGAGCTGAAAGTATATGAATTGGATGCAGTACCCATTTCGTTGGCATGAATTGGATGCAGTACCTATGAATTGGATGAAAGTATATCCATCTACATTTAAGTACTGGTGCCACCAAAACTGGTGCAGTACCCATTTCGTTGGCACATGAATTGGATTGAGATGTTTGCCTCATGTTAGCCAATTAGTACTTTTCTCCATGCTTGCTTGAACGATCATTCAAAACTTTTGTAGCCTGAAGAGTCATATCTGAAAAGCTCTTACCTGTGGCTTCTAGTTTTCTTTTAAACATTATTTTCCTGATTACAGGTAATGAGAATTCTGATGGAAGAAAATTGTTGAGGACACAGTTTGATAAGGATTTTAGCTGCTTTTATGTTGAACTCCCTAATAGTACAGTATTATCACACGTGGTTGAGGAAAATAAGAATTCCCTGCTCAATTTGGACGTGGGGTAAGCTACTTGTCTCTACTTTGTATATCGGTTCACAAAATTCATAAAATTCCTAATTCACAAAATTCATCAAATCTTTAATTCACAAATCTCTAATTCAAAAAAATTCATCAAATCTCTAATTCATAAAATTCATCAAAAAATCACAACAATAATTTAATTTGTAAAGATAATTAAATCATGGCTAAGTGTCCAGACCTGCGGTGGAGGCTGGTGTGGCGGCGGCTGGTGCGATAGTGGCTGAGTGAGAGAATGAGAGGTGTGAGAAAAAAAGAGAATGCTCTCGGTAAGGTTCCGCGGCATAAAAGAGAAGGAAAAAAGGTGGGGGGGACGCGGACCACGCGTTTCTGTCCTCTTTCTCTCTTTTTAATAATAATATTATATATATTTTTTAATTTTTGCAGAGGGTAGGGGAGAGGGGGGACGCGGTAGGCGATGCGTAACGCGTTTCCGTTTTTTTTAAATTGATTTTTTAAATTTTTTAAAATTCTGCACACGATAAAACGACGTCGTTTCACCTTCTGCTGTTTAAAAAAAATAAAATGGGCCTGGGCCAAGGGTATCGGGCCCAGGCTTTATGTTATAAAACATGTATATAATTGGTTTGGGCCTGAGCCTTAAGGGTATCGGGCGCAGGCCAAACTAATGCAAATTTGTTTTGGTGGCGTGAGGGGTAGCGGCCGCCCAGGGCCGCTACCCTTTCCTTCCGCCACTGTAAATAGCGAAAAAAGTATTCTAAATCACAAGGACAAGCTGAGCTCATCGAGTGGTCCCCCGTTGACCTCATGTTATTGCTCGCTCCTCTATAATGTCCATCCGTTTGATCAGTGTCCGCAGTTGTATCGAAGCTGTACTAGAAGACGGGTACAAGTCAGACACGTGTACTATTACGGAAGTCAAATATTTCCACGTAGTAATCACCTCCTCCCAGATTGCGGTCTCCATCTAAGCAGTTATTTTCCAGAGTGGTCAAGCAGGAATTGATATTTATGCACAAGAGCAAAATCTCTGTCTAGGGCCCCTAAGTGGTACTCACCCGGCCGAATGCATGAGAAACCAAACAAAAAATGTATGGACGCAAGGCGAGCGGTATACAAGTCGTCCAAATGCAAGGCAAACAATGGCGTTTACAAAAAAAAAAATTATGTATGCGCGGAGTACTATATCCATTCGAAAAATATAAATAACAAAAAAATTCTAATAAAGTTCCATTCTAATAAAACTCCTCTATAATGTCTGGACGTCAGACAGCTATTTTAGCACTGACTTCTGCATCAAACGCATGTCAACCATGCGAGTAGTCTTTTATGAGTTCAAATGGTTATATAGACCATCTGGACATTTTTGAAGGTTTTATGACTATTATAAATGCATCACTAATTGGTGACGATTAGAATCATTACCTAAAACAAGTTTGGACGAATTTAATCATCACAAATTTGTAACGGTTGGTTGTCTGTCAACCAAACATCCGTCCTAATGTTTTTTAGAGATGTTTGGATAGAAATGGCCCGTAACGAAATGTAATTTTTGTCGGGGAGGGTAATCTTGGACGACAAAATTTGGTTTGACATCCAAAAATCTGTAACCCAAGATCATTTTATTTGTAGCGCTAGAACCACTTCACAGATAAAATACAAAGAACATGCTATTTTTATCATATATTTATTGGATAAGCATGTTATATTTGTAGAAGCTAGAAGAATAATTTTAAATACCGTTACTAA
The DNA here is from genome assembly GCA_963930655.1 of Myrica gale. Classification (NCBI taxonomy): domain Eukaryota; kingdom Viridiplantae; phylum Streptophyta; class Magnoliopsida; order Fagales; family Myricaceae; genus Myrica; species Myrica gale. The sequence continues at coordinate 9,641,869 of OZ005612.1, read as the reverse complement.
GGCTTTTATGTTTGATCTTAAAATTCGTGATATTACCATATTATATTAAAAGGGTCTAAATTTATCTTTTGTCTAAATCCCTCAAAAAATATATATATGATTGGGCCATCCCTATGAAAACCTAATAATAGATAATGATGATGTCGAAACTAAATTGACCGGCCCAACGAGTTGGGCCAGATAAGTAATCATGTGCAACGCAACAACAAAAGGCCCACGTTGCCCCGAGCCTAGAAGACCTCGATCTCCTACCCTTGAAGCACGCCGGTCATGATGTATCTCACGAATACATACATCCCACGATCTTGAATTCCTCACGTAAGGCAAACCGCACACCGACACGAAGTAACGAGGGATCAAGCCCCAAAAAAGAGGAACGAGGGGAAGTGGAAAATAGGCTATAATAGCAAAGACAAGGAAAAAGAAAAGTAAGGCAATAATCAGTATTCAACAATTGAGATATTGGAAAAAGAGATAAGATATTGACTTAACCATAAGAGGATTCATACCCTGGTGGTCGGGGTTCGTTTGTATTTTTTGCAGGAAGAAATACAGGAAGATCGAAGTACATTTATTACAAGTATTATTATCCATAAATAAAATGTTTTATTAGTTAGCGCCGTCTGTGGAATATAAGGTTCTTAAGATAAAAGGTTTATGATGAATACAAAGAGTAAAGGTAAAGGAAGGATGGGAACGGGGTCCTTTAGAACAACCTGTTATAATAGGAAAGCCTTATATTTTGAAATTAATTCATCAAGTTGATGATAAAATACATGGAAAACACTGGAGAACCCCATCAACCGGAAAGAGTTGAAGGAGAAGATGAGAAAGCACGCAACGATTCTCGAACCATCACTAATTGGGAACCAAACAGAAACTTGAATAGGAAAAGAGAAGAGACATCAAAAGAACAAAGACTCGGAGAAGATACCTCGAGGCCACAATATGAAGAAGGTTCCCTATCACCTGTCCTTGGCCAAAATGGAAGAGTTAATGCAAAGTTAGAAGAAGTGCTAGCTGAATTGGGGAGAATGAATCAGAAATTAGACAAACCACCACCATCTTCATTCAAAAGTATGATGCACCGGGGCTTTCAAAAGTATGAGGGTGGAAGCCCCGTTCACACAGGAACTGCTAGAAATGAGGCTGCCATCTAAATTCTGCATGCCCCATCATCGACAAGTATAACAGAGCCGGTGACCCGCTTCATCACTTAAGAGGGTACGAATTGCAGATGGACCTGTTAGATACGCAGGACGCCATCAAATGCAACGCTTTCCCCACTACGTTACCAGGATCAGCTCATGTATTGTTTAGTAGACTCCCACCAGATTCAATTACAAGTTTTAAGAAACTCAGCCGTACTTTTACCAATAGCTTCATAGCGAGCAAACGATATAAAAGGCAGCAATCCACGTCCTCTCCACCTGTCAGAAGGAGAAGGAAAGCATACAAAATTACGTAGCACTTTTCAACCAAGAAAAGTTGAAACATAGAACATCCAGAAGACAAAGCGATTCTTACATCCATTGCGGCAAGACTTATAGGAGGAAGATTCTCATTTTCACTAGGAAAGAAGCCCCCTGAGACCTTCGGAGAGTTCATGGAGAAAGCACAGAAGTACATGAACTTTGAAGACATGGTTATTGCCAAAAAAAGGACATACAGATGAATTAGGAGGAATATCAGCTAAAATAAGAAAAGAGACAACCTAGACGAAACCTCAAACCATTGAAAAAGATCGAAAGATGGAACCACGAGTCGAACGTCCAAAGCTGCAGTTCACCCCACTCAAGGATCCACTAGGGAAAATCCTCTTGGAAATCTAGAATGATCCAGAAATCAAATGGCCACTCAAGATGAGTTCAGATCCGAGTAAAAGAGATAATGGAGAATTCGACCATTTTCATGACGACCATGGCCACGATATCGACGAGTGCATCCATCTGAAAATACAAATAGAAACCCTCAAAGTGCAGTTAGCGAAATAAGACTCATCTTGAGAGGATTTGCACCGGGAGGTTACTCAAGATCTTCAAGAGAAGCATTTGTAAGGAAACTCTTTGTCTGAAAAATAAGCAGCAGTTCACATCATATCTTACCCGACGTTGAAAAACCCAACATGTTTCACTAGCAAAGATATGGTACGTGTCAGTTATCCACACGGGGATGCAATAGTTATTGCTACCATGATAGGAAACTACAATATACATAGAATATTCATCGACACGGGAAGCTCAACTGACATGCTTTGTACAACCGCATATGGTCAAATGAAACTGTGGAGAAAAAATAACTGCATGATTGCCCCGTTGACATGATTCACTAGCCTCAAGTTTATCCTCTTAGAACAATAGATTTAACCCTGACAGTGGGAGAATACCCATGCGAAGCAACGACCATGATAAAATTCCTAGTTTTAGAGCGAAAATCATCCTACAATGCCATTCTCGGACATACAATAATTCTAAACAAGCTAAGAGCCGTAGTATGTACACATCACTTAAAGGTGAAGTGCCCGACCAAAGCAGGAGTCGGAGAAATCAAAGGAAACCATGAGCAAGCACGAAAGTGTTACTTATCAGACAATCAGATGTTACAAGAAGCTATGGCGCCATAAAATGTTTAGAAGAACATCGGGCAGAACTGGTTGAACCATTGGAAAAATTCCCCTCTGGGAGATTTCAACGGAATGGACAGTCAGGATAGGAACCAATTTGCCAAAGGAATCCAAAAGAACGCTAGTAAAATTTGTACGAGCTAACTGTTAGATGTATGCCCTCAAAACCAATTTTTTTGCGTAATTATGAGATAATTATTGTTAATGATTAAGCACTTGTATATTATTTTTGGGTACATGCAATGACATGAGATGGCATATTTATAATGGCATAAGATGTCATATTTGTCATGACATAAGATGTCATATTGTTGAGTAACATTGTAGAAAAGTTAGGCCAATGATTAATGAATCGGAGGCGGGATGTCACGCCCCGAACGGCATCCCGCAGGGACCGTGACAGTCGCGAGCTATCCCCCGGATGGCTCCAGCGTTCTTACTTACATTCTTACGTGCTTATGGCGGAAACGTACAGGATCGCGAGGGATTCGAGCTAAATCATACATAATCAGGGTTCTCATTAAGTTTTTCATACAAAACAAATATAACACATTAAAAGCCAACTAGTGACGATCAAGCCACTATCATCAAAATTTTGAAACATTATTCTTGTGCTTCTATGTCAGGTAGTCCTCCTGACTCTCTTCACCTGAGGAATCTGGAATGACACAATTTTGAAAACGTGAGTCAAAAAGACTCAGTAAGGGAAAGACATAAATTTGAAACATGCCCTTGACTTATGCTTGCTTAATCATGAAAAGAACTTGATAAATGATGCACATGCATATGTCATGGATATGCATATGCTCTTGCTTAAATTCAGCCCCGGGCCCTTGAAAATCACTTATTCATACTTGTGTCATTCTTGGCCTTTTCATAATTATTTCATATATCTTACTGTAGGCTCGCTCCATTTAACCCCTGAAGTCAGGGTTGTGCGTTCCCTTTGGAACCGTCCCCGAATTCCCTTGGAGACCTTACATACGGTCAAGCTAGCGCACCTTCTCGCATTCGTCCTTCAGTGGCTAGACATGACCCTTGGAGGCCCACACCTTCTCAATGTCCTTCAGTGTGGTTTGCACAGCCTCGTGGACTCACCCATCCTTCTCGCATTCGTCCTTCGGTATGGGAGTCCATCTTGATGGTACAGTACCGACCAGTTCCCCTTGACTTAACTTATCGTTTCATAAAACTTTCCATAGTCTTTCCATAAAATCATTGCATAAACATTCTCTTTGAAAAATTCATGCAATGCACATGTCATGTCATGCTCGATTTAAATCTCATGCTTGTTCATGAAACGATGCAGTGTGTCATTCCAGTTTTGAAAAAGAACCACTTACAGTCCACTTACAAATTCCACTTACACTTGGTCTTCCTTGGTAGTGTATAAGACACGTGGATCGCCTACAAGCGATTCAAATATTTCTTAGACTTTAAGAAATAGTACGTAATCATTAAACATTTGCATTTTTGAAATCGGTTATCAACCCGAGATATATATATATATATATCACTGAAATTCTTTTAATCATTTAAAATATTTTATTTACTCTACTTTAACTAATATTCAAAACTTAGGTTATTAAATCATTAATATTCTTTTATTGCAATATATAATATATATTTATACATGTCTTGATTAGGGTTTCTTTAACACCAACGGATTTAGGATTAAACCTAAGTCTCTCATTATTTCATGTGCTTTACTAAACCTTACATTAAACCATCAATAACTTTAATCACGATTATATCTTGATTTGGACCTTAAACCTCAATTAATCCGAAATACTAACCCTAACTAGGGTTTCGAATATTTTCATTACATGTTCATGGTTCCTCAATTATCAATCCAATTAGCCAAATCCCCAATTTCAAGTATCCAACACAACAATTTTAACCTATTTATCATAATTTACAATTAGGGTTCTTTTACTTTAACCATTCGGCCAACACTAATTTTATGCATCCTTTAATCACAACTTCAACTCCAATGGTGATCCCATCCTCCATTCAACAATTTCACAACCTAGGATCTAAGAATCCAAACACCAACACAATATATCATGCTCATACCATTCGGCCAGCACATGTGTTGCATCCAATAATTATGTTTTCTTTTGTTTCCTTCAATTTGCATGCATCCTTTACCTAACATAATTATCTACCATGCATTAGGCCATAAATCTTGCACAAATCATGGCCAATGTCCAGATCTAAACATATGCAAAATTATACATGAAGACCTAAGCATATCATATTCGGCCATACCTCAAAATGTCACATTTTTCATGCTAAAAAATTATAACATGCATATCCTTTGCATTTGTGACCTAACTAGCATGCATCAACTTCATATCTTCATCAAATACTCCCATCAACCATAGATCTACACTTTAGGAACTTCGACAACAATAAATCTAAGGAAATATCCAACTTACATTCGGCCAAACATAACATAAGTCTAGATCTAAACTTATCTAACATACATTGTTCTCCTTTTGTATTTATGACCTATTTGCATGCATTAACTCCATAGATCCGAACCCCTTTCACATGTACATTATTTTTACATCATCATAACCATAGTTAAACACTTAGATCTAATATTAGAGAGACCAACAACACAAGATCTAAGCATATAATTCGGCCATCACTATACTTAACCAACAACAACACATTTTTGGTCTTACCTTGTTGATTATCCCAAGCTTGAGTACCTAGAAAAATAAAATGCCCTAGGTTAGTACTTATGAAAAACTTTAGTCAAGAATACTAAAGAGAATCAAGCCTACATCTACCTCCACCAAACTTTTACCCAAACTCCTCCTTCTTCCAAGTTTCGGTTCACCCTCCTTAGAATATATCCAAGCTTGATTTGAGGAGCTAATGTGGGTTCTATGGTGGGGAAAAATGTTGTAAGCTTGAATGATTAGTCCTAATGGAAATGGACTAACTTCTTCAAGAGAAATGAGGCTAATGATTAGGGTTTTCAAGGAAGAGATGGGGTTGCACAAAGAGAGATTTGGTCACCACAAAAGAGGTCTAAACTTGGGCTTTTAGAGTGTGATTTAGAAGGCAAGAGGAATGTGGTTTAGAGTGCAAGAGGAAAAGAGCAAACCTTGAATCTTAGATGGGTGGTTCGGCCAAGGGAAGAAAATGGGAGAGAGTTGAGAGCAAATGCAATATTCGGCCAAGTGAGGAAGAATTGGAAAGTGAAGTGAAATGAGAAATTCGGCCAAGGCATTTGCAAGTGTGAGGTGTGAGAGAATGAGTCTCCCAAGGCAAATTTATGGCTATGACACATGACTAGAGATGTTGAGATGACAAGAGAGAGAAAATGAAGGAAAGGGGGAGTGAATTGGAGCCTTGGTCGACCAACATGAGTCCTCTCTTCTCTCTCTCTTCTTTTCACCCTTTCTCTCACATCAATTCCTTGTCTCCCTAAAGCATGACTTGCATTGAATTGATTTCTCTCTCCTCATCACACTTGGTCTTCATGTAAATCTCACTTCCCCCTTGCTTTTTCTCTTCTTTTAACTTCCATGTGTTGTCTTGTCTCATTGAATATATCTTACACTTCACATGGCAATTTACTTTTGGCTTTTCAAATTCACTTCATGTCCTTCACGTAAAAGTCATCTCTTTAACTCTCATTTGCTTTGTTTGGTTGCCTTCCAACCAACTTAGTTACTCTCACATTTGAAATGCAACTAACTTTTAGCTTGGTTACTATTTCACCTAACTTATCTCTTATAAGCTCTCTAGCTTATCTAATTCATTACATTAGCTTATCATCTCATAAGCATGATATCTTATCTTATGATAATGGCTCTAGCCTATCTCTACAATAACCTCAAGGACTTAACACCCTAAAAGTTTCCTAACCTATCATCATGCTTGCTTATCACTATGATAAGCAAGTGTGCTTATCATTTTAAATCTCTCTTAAACCTTATCACATGCTTAAATAACTTATCATTTAATATTCTAATGACAATTCTACTTATTAATCTAGGCCTCATAGTAATAATATATGCCACATATGAATGACACAAAATATTCAATCAATTTCTCAAAAGAAATTCATGATTTTATCCATTAACTATTCTCGACCTATATAAAGAAATCTTTAATCATAATTTAAATTTTATGGACCATGAAACATATTAAGTAAATGAAAAATATAAATTCATAAGAGAGAAACCTACCTTGCAAATTTCGACTCCTAGGAAAATATAATTTAAACTTTGCATAAAAATGACAAGAAAATTATTTAGGAAATTTCATGGAATAAAATCTCATTTTAATCAATGTACCGTAACATAAAGATTAGGCCATACATTGGCCAAAAATATGGCCCCATGATAAAATTAAAGCTAATACATCGGAAAATAAAAGATAATACATAAGAAATAACATAGGAGAAAACCGGGGTCTCACACGGGAAGTATGACTTTTCGGATCCTTGTTGACTCACTTTGTTCTAGACCAAGATACATGTTTATGTACAAAAAGGTCTACACTCGTTGTGTCTCTATAAGATAGAATGATGGACTCCGTCATTGAGGTGGTGACCTTAAGCAGACGAGTGGGTGTAATGTAAGAGTACATGCACTTAACGGGATCGAATATGAATACCTTCTGGAAATGATCACTGATGTAGAGAACGGTATTCAGCACAATTAGCTTATGTTGTCCTTAGACCTGAGAGAGTTGTGCAGGTTTGCTTGTTGTGTGCTTGTGCTTTGACTGAGTCATTTGGTGATGATCTTTCGCAGATCAAATATTCTAGACAATGTTGGGCCTTGTGCATAGTAAGTGAATTTGTATAATTGCTCAATATGGAATTCACCAGTCTCTTGATGAGGCAGTATATCATTATGTCTGTACATTGTTGGACTCTTGTAAAAACGCTGCGCAGCGAGATTTTGTGAAAAGTGTTTTCACTAGTTTTACTTATATAATATATTAAGTAAATATTTGCGAAAAAGATTTTCGAAAAGTTTTGGAAGTCCAACTAGATACAGACTGAGAATTAAGAATTATATGAGTTAGGGACTTAATCGGTGATATTATTCCAGTCCTATTAGCTCATGTGGAATATAGTATGGTGGAAGGATAAATAAGCATATAATTGTTAGCAAAAGGGATTTCATAAAAACAGTCTCATTATCTCGGGGGTCAATTGTGATATGTTAATGGACATGATCATAATTTGTAGAAGCAAATAAATTCAGAATACAGAATATAAGGGGGTTAATGAAAAAGAGTTTTTCATGATGTTCCTACGGCCGAGATTTGAGATCCTTAAAGATCCCACGCTATAGCACAGTTGAGTTCTGAGCCAGCCATTATAAATAGCTTAGAAACTCATTTGAGAAAAGAAGAAGATGATTAACGAGAAAAGAGTTTCTCTTTCTACTTTCTCTCTCTACTTTCTCTCTCTATATGATTCCTCTCTCTCAAAGCTGTGTGCGTGGATCTGAAGGAGGCAGAACGCTTGGGCTGCTCTGATTTCAACGATCCTGACTTCCGCTGCGCCGGATCCCACGATTCCAACACTAACAACAAAGTTTTTGTTTGGTCGCACGAAGACATGTCAGGCACTGACCCGAAGGTTATCACGCATAGGCAAACATACATCTCGACGTCAAACCAATCATACAACGTAAGAAAAAAAGTTTTACCCCAAAATGAAGCAAAGCTATTAAAGAATAAGTTGGAAATTTAGTTCAATCAGGTTTTATTAGGGAAGTAAATTACCCCATTTGGGTCGCTAATGTGGATATTGTAAAGAAAGCAAATGGATAATGGCGAATGTGCATGGATTTCCCTAATTTAAAAAAAAAAGATTGTCTGAAGGATTGTTATCCATTACCAAGGATCGACTTGCTAGTAGATTCAACGGTAGGACATCAGCTGATGAGCCTCATAGATGCCATTTTAGGATACAACTAGATCAAAATGCATAAACTAGATCAGGAGTGTGCTTCTTTCACCACAGATCGAGAAACTTACCACTATCAAGTCATGCCCTTCGGTTTGAAGAATGTGGGAGCGACATATCATAGGCTAGTAAACTTAATGTTTTGGGAGAAAATAGGATGCAACATGGAGTTCTATGTAGATGACTTGTTGGTTAAAAGTCGAGAATCATTCAACCATGTAATGGACCTATCTCAGGCCTTCAGTGTACTTCGGGCATACAAAATGCACCTAAACCCAGCGAAAAGAGCTTTTGGTGTATCTTTGGGGAAGTTTTTGGGATTTCTAATGTCTCAAAGAGGAATTGAAGCCAATCCAAAAAAAAAATCAAGGTCATTCTGAAAATGCAACCTCCAAAAAACAACAAAGAGTTACAACAACTCACATGACGAATAACAGCTCTCAATAGATTCGTCGCCCATGCTACTGAAAAATGCTTACCATTCTTCAAAACACTCCAAAAGCCTTTGACTGGAAAGATGAATGTCAATAAGCCATTGGTGAATTATAAATATTTTTGGCAAATCCTCCACTTTCAAGCTCCCCAATTCCAGGGGAGACTCTGTATTTGTATCTTGCCATATCAGACATTTTTATGAGCGCAGCTCTCATACAAGATGACAACAACATCCAACAACCAGTATACTACGTTAGCAGAGAATTGCAAGGTGTCGAGCCTCGATACCAGACATAGATAAATTGGCATTAGCCGTTATTAACTCAGCCAGAAAATTGAGACCATACTTCTAGGCTCATCCTATAGTAATCGTTACTAACCAACCCCTACGACAAAAGTTGGGAAAGAAAAATGCATTAAGAAGGTCAGAAAATTGGTCACTTGAGCTCGGGGAGTTTGACTTCAAATATTGACCTCGAACTGCAATCAAGAGTCAAGCAGTAGACGATTTTGTCTTGGAGTTCACATCCTTGGAACCCCAAGAAGAAACCCCCAAACCAGAACCTTGGAAGGTCTATGTGGATGGATCGTTCAATCAAGAAATTGATGGTATGGGAGTAGTATCGAAATTATAGAATAGAAGCGAATCAAATTCGGGAGATCAAATTGAAATACCCAACAACTAACAATGAAGCCGAGTACGAGGCCTTTATAGCTAGACTCTTCAAGACCGAGCTCCTAGGAGGAAAACATCTCACCATATATTCCAACTCACAGCTGGTGGGGGGAAAATAGTCGGAAACTTCGAGGCCAAGATGAAAAAATGGCAGCCTACTTGAACCGAGCCCAAGAGATACAAGGGCGATTCAAAACCTTCGAAATACAACATATTCACCAAGATCATAATGTTCGGGCAAACGCATTGGCAACCGAGGTATCGAGATCTACCAAGATAACTAAGGGTCATGAAAAACTCATGCGATCTGCAAGAATCGTATCAGAAATCAGAGAACTGTCGAAACATAACCAAAAGATTAGCGGACTCCGATTATAAAAGTATTAAGAGGAGAGAGTCATGCTACTGAAAATCTCCAACTCAAAATCTCAAGAGGATGGCCTCACGTTACACAATCATAGATTGAAATCTTTATCACCGAGATTTCTCTGAACTCAAATTACGATGCCTTGGCGCCCGAGATGCAGATTATGCTCTTCGAGAAAGGAATAAAGGGATATGTGGAAACAACTCAAGAGCTAGAGCCCTCACTAAAAAAGTTATACGAGCTAGCCTCTTTTGGCCCACCCTGCAAGTAGATGTTGTCACAATCGTAAATGTGAAAAGTGCCAAAGGTTTGCCAATGTCATAGCAACATCAGCCGAGAAAATGAAGAACTTCAACACCCCTTACTTGTTGATGCAATGGAGAATCGATATCCTTGGAGCATTTCCCTAGGAAGGAAGCAGTTGAAATCTTTATTAGTCGCCATCGACAATTTCACTAAATAGGTTGAAGCCGAACCGTTGCCAAGAATCATCGAGCCAAACATTCGCAAGTTTGTATGGAGGAACATTGTATGTCACTTTGGGCTACCAAGGGTAATAGTAACTAATAATAGCAAGCAATTCAACAATAAAATTTTTTGAGACTTTTGTTTAGAGCTCAAAATAAAAAATACTACTCGTCCTCGTACTACCCACAAGCGAACGGACAAGTGGAATTGGCAAACCGATCATTGCTTCGAATTATCAAGACAAAGCTCAATGATCCGAAGGCCTTTGGGAAGAAGAACTACCAGGAGTATTGTGGGCCTACCGGACCACCGCTAGGACTCCTTTCGCCCTAACCTACAGAACCAAAGCAACGATATCTGTCGAGATAAGAGCACTTGCGCCATGTGTAGTAAACTTTACCCAAGAAAATAATGAAGAAGGAAAAAAGCTTGACCTCGATTTACTAGAAGGAAAAAGAGAGAAGGCCCGACTCAGAATAGAGACTTATAAATAGAAAATCACAAACTATTACAACGCTAAGGTTAGGCCTCGCCAGTTCATTTTAGAAGATCTAATACTCAAGAAAATATTGTCAGAAACTAAAGACCCATGACAAGGCAAGCTACATCCAAATTGAGAAGGACCATTCAGCATTACTGGTTCTCGATGACCAGGAACGTAAAGTCTAGAAGATCTACAAGGGAAAGAACTCCAATATCCATGGAACTCTATACATCTCAGGAAATACCACGCTTAGATAAGCCTTTCATTCAGTATTTAAATTCATGTGTTTATGTCTATGTTAAAATTTTGATATTTGGTGAGTATAAATGAAAATTTTGAATTTTCTTCAAAAACTATGTATTGGGCCGAAGTAACAGACTTTGCAAAAAATCGGACCTCGGAGGCTCCCGATCCTCAGACGCAACAAAGATGACCTAATTGGAGGACTCTGGTCTCCAAGCACAACTAAGACGACCTCGGAGAACCCATGTCCTAAAGCGTAATAATCACATTCAAGGGGATTTCGGAACACAGACCCTAAAAGAATAGTCAAGTGCCACCATGAAGGTTAAATATGAAAGATCTCAACTTCCAACAACAAACAAGATGACTCCAAATTTCAAAACTAAGCAAATTACGAAGGAATAAAGAATTCATACAAAATAAAGGAACGAAAAAAAAAAGTGCAGAATGCAGGAAGTAAAAAGACATCATTCTTCGGAATGAGGATCAAAGGAGCGAGGTCCCAAGTACTCAAAGAACTCGTGGAATATATCCCTTTCGCGACCAGATCGGTACATATTAAAGATACCTTCCTCACGTTGCGCAAGGTGGGCATGCTTCAAAACGATGGAAATGCACTAGCCGATAAATGCTGAAGAGATACAACAAAGTTGGTGCATTCTTTGTCCCACTTCCTCCTATCAGTGGCCAAAGCATCAGCAGTTTCTCAAGCACCACAACGAGCTTCCATTAACTCGGCACTAAGCGCTTTCTCCTTCTCAAAGGCAGAGACTCGCTGCTCCTTAAGGCATTGAAGCATTTCATCCTTAGTCTGAGAAAAAACGGACTCAATCTCGATCTTCACCATCTCCAAAGCTTCAACAATCTTCAACAGCTCAGCGATGGTGGCTTCCTGAGAAGAGACCTCCATCTCTAGAGTGGCAACTCTAGCTTGAAAAATCATGACTTGAGAACGACAGCCCTGAGAGATAGTTCGCACCTCGGAAACCTCTCTCTTCAACTTTAGCTTGAAAAAACAATGACTTAAGAACAACAACCCTGATTCAATTCATCCTCAAAACTCCTCAGTTTCAAACGAGCAGACTCTAACTCCTCGTCTTACGATAACTTAGTAGCGTCAAGGGCACCCAACGTAGATACTGATGAGCTCTCAGCCATTAGCTCTTCCCGACACAAGGGTTGAGAATAAAGCCGAAATGCCAGGCCAAACCTACCTCTCGTTCTAAAGCAAGAGATTTAGAATCCGCAGAAACCTCCGAATCATTGGCAGAAGGGATGAAAACGTCATTTCCCTTAACAAAATGGACCACAGGCACATCTAGACCACCAGCAGAAGGGACCTTAGACACATCCAAACCACTAATATAGGGAACCCCAGGCATTTCAGAACACCCATTAGGAGGGGTTACGGGCAACTCAGTCAGGCATGTCCAAAAACCCATCAAAAGGGTTTTTAGGGCAGCTTAACCACATGCATATCTGAGCACCCAACAAGAGAGGTATTGGGCAACTCAATCCCAGGAAGTTCAAACTCCAATTGGGCGAAAGGGTCTTACTAGGAAACACTAGAAAAAATAGGATTAAAAGACACATTCCCCGCTTCTGAAGCTTCCTCCACTGAGTCCAGTTAGAATACGAAGGCATTAAAATACAGTGGTTACGGGTGCACGGCCCGAATTAAATCTCTGGAATCCAACGTCCCTCAGCGCGCCAGCGCATTAATGAGCCCTCACCCTCAAACCCGCGTGTTTTACCATTTCCTGCCCAATCAGACCCATTTTGCTGAGGCATTGATCCGCTTCATCGCTAAATGGCCACTCCTTCACAAAGTGCTTGCTGTCCACCTCCGCCGTGCCTTTGAATTTTGCTCGTTGCCGTTTCCCCAGCATCATGATGATCCAAACCTCCTCAAAAAGAGCCTACACAAGGAGAAGAAGAGGCATCAGAAGAACACTGAGAAATGGAAGGATAGGATGCAGACAACAGAGAAGATGAAAGCAGATAAACAGCGAAAGAGATCAGAAAATATATCACATAGGATTCATGACAAGAAAATGAGGAGAATTGTGAAGAGAGAGAAAAAGCTAATGCGTCCCGGATTCGATGGTCGAAAAGGAGGTTTTATTAATGGCGGGCCAACTTAAGGTGCCTCCAAAAGTTCTGTTCCCGCTCTCGCTCTCTCCCAACAACCTGTACAATTGCTTCATAGATGAATGTTGTTAAAATGTCAAGACTTTCAGTTGATACCTGCAAAAGCTTCGTCACTGGTGTCCAGTGATCTCTTTAGCCAAAAGAAAGTTATGTTATCGCGGATTTTAGTGCTGCTGATGGATGGAACTAATCTTGATTTCGTAAAGCTCTCAGTTCCAGAGCAATCATGGCATGATGTTGTGGTAAATCTTCAAGAACCCAGTTACACTTTCTCTTAACAATGCCAGACTGCCAGTCAGAAATCCTTGTGGAGTTCAAAAGTTTGTATTCGTTATAAAGCTTCAATTGGTAAAAGTTTTTGTATTGGGGTGTGAACGATGCATTTCATTTTCTGCTCTGCTTCACACGCCATTAGCACCTTCACACGTAACAAACCAAACTAATGTAAAGACCACAAATTACTCGAAATTGTTTGTCCCTGATCTATACATATGATGCCACGATACTCCAGCTAACTCTTCTCTCGATCTCTTAGCACCGACTCCCCCGAAGCTCTCTTTAGCCAACAACTGCTATTTCAAGACAATACCGACACGATCCTGTCGCTTTCTCGTGGACAAACGACGAGTATTCTTGATGTGTCACGTCCTACTCCTCGCACGAAGTACTTCTACAAGCTTATTTATCCCCCTACAGTGATCTACAGACAATATGTACATTCTACAAGCTTATTTATTCATCCTTCCATTTTACGTAACGTTAATCAAATAACAATCTCTTAATTTTATTTCTAATTATATTCAGATTCGAAGGGGATTTTGGCACGTTTTATTAATGCTCAATTTCCCGTCACCCAATCTAGCGGCATGATGTTTGTCGAAAGGTGCAATTTCTTTTATTCTCTGGCAACTGTATATATATACAGCATTGTGTTGCAGCTGCTAATGGAGGAGTCGATGATGGGCGAAAAGGCTTTTGTCAATGGTGATCATTTAGCAATGAAGGAGTGGCCATTTAACGATGAAGCGGATCAGTGCCTCAGCAAAACGGGTCGGATTTGGAAGGAAATGGTAAAACACGTGGGTTTGAGGGTGAGAGCTCATTAATGCGCTGGCGCGCTAAGGGACGTTGGATTCCAGAGATTTAATTCGGGCCGTGCACCCGTAACCCCTGTATTTTAATGCCTTCGTATTCTAACCGGACTCTCCTCCACTAGAACACTAGCAAGAGGACTCATGACTGGAAATGTCTCCTCAAAGCCTGTATCGACAGGACAACAACGCAATAATGTAACCTCAATGCACCATGCCCCAAACAAGAGAAATAAGAGTGACCAAAATGATTTGAAGAAATCAAGTCTTAACGCCTGCTAAAGCTTGCTTTGAAGGCCTAAGAGCCAGTGAAACCTCTTCGATAGCCTCTCCTTCTTTAGAGTCAGAAGGAATAGGATAAGTCATCCTCCTCTGATTATAACTAGAGCAGTTGGAAGAAACCTCGATAGTATGAGTTGACCGTCGCTTGGAGGAGCAACCATCATCCACGGGAGGAAGAAGGCAGTCATGAGAAACCCCGCTAGAGAAATCCCTCCGGACCCTCCTAGAAGAACCATCTTGTAAAGTCGTGAAGGGAGTATCCAAAATACTTATCAACATTCTCCTTGCAGAGTAGAACGTCCCAGGAAATAGGCTTTGTCCCAGATAAAATCTCAACTCGACTCTCCTTGATAGAAGAAAGGATGGAACGTTTTTCTTGTATGACTCGGGAACAGTACCAAAGTCCCAACACAATCCTCCAAGGGAAGAAGAACGATCTATCTCTCTAGGAAAATGCGCCAAACCAACGCCAGGCGTAAAGAAAAAAAGATCATGCCAGCCATTATTGTTATCAGGAGCATGTGCAACTAAACAACCCTCTTCGAACGAAGATGAAAATATCAAAATTTGTCAATGTTAGAGTGTACTGGAGTATAAAACCACATGAACTCAGAAAAATACAAGTGGCAGTCTTGCCCAAAATGCATGGGCCATAACACAGCACAACCAATAAAACTCTCCAACTGTTCAGAACTATTTGGGTAAGAGAGAGGCGCAAGCACCTCAAAATCGTACGAACGCTTAAGGGCAAAGGAAACCTTACCACAATCTTCAAAGGTGTCTCGAAAAAGCACATTTCACCAAGAGCCCCCTTCAAATATGGCGTTTATCCTGCTATAGGAAGATGAAGACGCACCCCGGCAGGTAAGTTGTATGGCTCGTAGAACAAAGAAAGATGCTCGAGAGAAATTTTCGTGAGAGACCATCGCTTAGAATTTCTCTCCGATCAAGCGCTACCACTGCCACTGGAACTAGGTCCATACATTGTTGTTCAGGAATGGAAAAAAAGGAGGAGCACAGGAGAAAGAAGAGTGCAAAAGAAGAAGAGACAAAAAATGAGAGAAAATAATAAACTTGCAGAACATGAAATGGCTCAGCAGTTGATAAACCTGACATCTGAAACATTATATATGGAGGTATCAAAAAGCGATATGACGAAAGTATCCACTACTTAATGAAAAATGAAGTGTTTCAAAATAGTAATTGATAGTGACGTAGTGGCGCAAAAACAACACCAAAAATAAAAGGGGTAACGACACTACACCTCTTCATAAAAGTCCACGATTGAACAGTCACAAGAATAGTAGAACCTACAGGAGAGTAGGAAGAGCGGTATGACAAAAATAACCATCACTTCGGTAAGAAACGAAGCGTTTCAAAATTTAAATAAACGGAAGAGTGGAAATACCGAAACAACATAAAAAATAAAGGTGTAGTGGTGCCCAACACTCCTCTATGAAGGCCTATGACTGAACGGTCACGTCAGTAGCAGGGCCTATAAGAGGACATGAAAGTATTCAAAAATGGAAAGAACAAAAAACAATTTTCACCAAAATGGATGAGACGAATCAACTTCCTTACTTCCCACTTGACCTACTGGTGGTCATCGCTAGTTACACTGTGAAAAATAACCTCAATGACTGGAAGCAATTTAAACTCGCATCAGATAATATGTATAGGCGGATGAACCTCAAAGATTATTCTCATCCATGGATGCCAACCGATGCATGGTATCAACTAAGAATGAATGGCAGAGAAGTCTAAAACCCTTATGAGGTATTCATAGAAATAACTCAACAATTGCACTAAGAAGGGGCCACCCCAAGGAGGAGAAAGCTATCATTGCACTAAGAAGGGGCCAGTCCCAAGGAGGAGAAAGCTACCACCAAGCGCAGGATATACTCTGGGAATTGATGAGAATACCATGAAGATCAAAGACTGGCTTACAATCCACATCGCGCACGGGGGAATAATTTTTCACGTAGAAAATTATATCCCATGTCCAGATGGTTACAACTCACCTTTCATGTCTGATTGAGGAAGGAGCCAAAGGAGAAACATCTGTTAAATATGTTATTTGAATAGAGTGTTGCAACATTTTCACAATCACATTATGAGGCAATGGCCCAGTCCAAATATTGTACTTCATTTTCAT
Source organism: Myrica gale (assembly GCA_963930655.1). NCBI lineage: Eukaryota > Viridiplantae > Streptophyta > Magnoliopsida > Fagales > Myricaceae > Myrica > Myrica gale. Next base: position 9,624,944 of record OZ005612.1, on the reverse strand, counting down.
TAATAATAAAGTTAACATTTTTGTTGAAATAAATCTATTTTACGAGGTATCTAGTTCAGAATGAAATATATCATTCAAAGCCAAGTCATTTGGTTAAAACCCAACTAACAGGGTAACCGTAAAAAATAAGCCGACAAGACAAGAGCAGTGCATCGCTGATAGCAAAGGCAGAGGTGAGGTTTGGTAACTGCCAAAACAAAATTAACAAGCCACGCGTCTCCCACACCTAAGATGAATCAGAAATGTCAAGGGTTAAAGGTTGTCGAATTAGATGGAATGTGCCGCTCAAGAAAAGGAGAAATTATGTGCTACAAGTACACATGATCTCCCTCGATTTCCAAATATCTTTCAAAAAAGAAATTGTCATATCGGTCAATAAACGGACGACTCTCTCAGAAAATGGGGCAACCAAAACAAAAGGCAAAAATGCAGCTCCACAGACGAAACCCTAACCAATCCCTACCTGATGTAATATGGGCCGAAGAGATAAGTTGGGTGATACACGAAGATGTGAAATAATGGTGAAAACTTTGCAAGTATCGAAAAGATTCAACAAAGCAACCCATGCACCTGCAATATATCGAAGACTGAAGACCGAAGACGTATAGCCTCCATATCCACTAACAGAAACATGGTTAGCTCTAAGCAACCGCTACCGCTGCTATGAATGCCAAAATCGACATGAACTCTTCGTCAGAGGAAGCGCAAAGATGTGCTGGATGGAAACTATGGAGGAAGAACTTAAAGAACTCCAACGTTGGCCTAACTCTAGTGATCGAATTAAAGAAACAGCTGACTAGATGTGTTTTGCAATTGTAGACTAGGTCGTAGCCAGAAGGTAAAAGAAAATCAAAGTGCATCGATACAGATCTGGAGAAATAATGGAATGTCCAAAGGATAAGACTTGCTACATCCCTGAAGAAGAAGATTGTCCTGCATCATTTGAAGAATTGGGGACCCTCTACAGGAATCATTTCTGCTACGTATGTTATACGAATAAAGAATTTATTTATTGTGATTTGTGCTTAGGTTTTGGCAGAGAAGAAATCGAATGGACGATTCCTCCCTGGACTAATGTATGACCATTCAATAATTAAATTGAGTTTATAAATCCTAGCTTGGATATATATATATATTTGGAACCTCGAGCAAACTACCGGTAATAAGCCGGAGGAATGTGAGGTGCTGATGAGCACTTGAAACTATCCATGTGGCTGAGAGCCCTCACAGCTCAGGCACAACAACATAATTATCAGGAGGCCCTCTGTTGGCTTTTGTTCACAATCGATATTTTGATGATTTCAATAAATGGATTAAGTATACAAAATGCACATCTTTAAAGACAAAGACATTTTCATCAAAGAGCCAAAGACTAGAAGATTGAAGATCAAGAAGATGCAAGGAGCTCAAAAGTGAAGATTCAAGACCATAGGGTACAACCTTGTACTCTAAGTTTCACTTTTGACAACAATTTGAATCAAACACTTGCATATTTTTCAAACCGTACATAATCTCCTTATAACAAGTTTGACACCAAAATGCGTCTTAATTGTTTTCAAATCATCCCTATATAAACTCTCAAACATTGAGTATACTTTTGGGAATTGGTTTTTAAAATTGGAATTGCGAAAATGTCAAAAACGAGCTTTTTAGTTGTAGCGGTCTATGATATGATCTATAGTGGTCGACCGCTATATGAAGCGGATCATCTGCTATATGAAGCAGATGATGGGGCGCGTAGGACAAAATTTGACAGCATTCAATTTTTATGACCGTTGGGTTTGAAGCGGTCGACTAGTACATGAAGCAGTCGACCGGTACAACGGTAATATTGTCGGATTGACCCCCAACGGCTAAAAATGACTAGTTTTCTAATGTGGCCTATATAAATACCTTCATATTGTCTCTCAAAATAGAGAACGGTCATATATCATTTCTATAACTTGAGAAATATCTTAAACCTTCTTATTCCATATTTCTCATATCATTCACAAAAATTACACTTTCTTATCCTTGTCATTTTATGAAGCAAAGAGATAGAGTTTTTCATTTTCATATCCACTCTTTGAGAGAGTTTATTCTTGTATCTTCTTATCCAAAAGAGGTGATTCCTTTAGTGAGATTGTTCACTAAAGAAGAAGCTTAGAGAAAGTATATCTCAAGCTTGGTTAGGTTGTGACTGGTGAGCCCGAAAATCACTTAGGTTATGCGTGTTGAGCCAAGGAAAGTACTTGTAAAGTTCTCTAGCACCCGGAAGCTAGAGTGTACATTATTTGGAAGATAGTGGAAAAACCTCAAGGCTCGGCAAATGAGCTTGAAGGGTGGATGTAGGCGGGTTTGCCGAACCACCTAAAAATCTCGTGTTTGCTTCTGCAACTCTACTCTTTACATTTAGCACTTATTTACTTGTTGCATCAATATTCTTTTGTTAATCTAGTCTTTACTTTTCAAACATGATTTTGGGGGTTAAAAGCGAAAAAGTTTGAAAACTCAATTCATCTCTCCTCTTGGGTTGCCTTAATCCTAAGAATTACACGCTCTACCACTAAGCTAATAGCCCATCGTGCGGGCCCCCCTCCAGAGCCCGCTATGCCAAAAGCAAGAGAAACCTCATCCCTCTTTCCTTTTTTAAGTCCCCATGTCACCCACATGGGTGACATGGGAGCAAAAAAAGGGAATCCTATCAACTTGTTCTAACCTAGGAAAATAAGTTCATGAGCTTAGTCTAACTTCACCATCGAGAATCGAAAGAAGACTTACATCTCCAAGTTTAACCCAGACTTAGCTCGCTTCTTTCTTGGTGTGAAGCAGTGTCAAACAAAAATACCTGACAAGTGTTAGCTCTCCCTGAAAAGGAGGTGATCTAGCCGCACCTTCCAGTATGGCTACCTTGTTACGACTTCATTCCAGTCACTAGCCTTGCCTTCGACATCCCCCTCCTCGTGGTTAAGGTAACAACTTCTGGCATAGACAACTCCCATAGTGTGATGGGCGGTGTGTACAAGGCCCGCGAATGAATTCGTCGCTGTAAGGCTGATCGGCAATTACTAGCGATTCTGAATTCATGCAGGCGAGTTGTTGCCTGCAATTTGAACTGAGGATGGGTTTCTGGGGTTTGCTCACCCTCGCGGGATCTCGACCTTTGTCCCAGCCATTGTAGCATGTGCGTCGCCCATGGCATAAGGGGCATGATGACTTGACGTCATCCTCATCTTCCTCCGACTTATCACCGGCAGTCTACTTAGGGTTCCAAATATATATCTATATACATATGTATGTACCAAATCTCTAAAGAAAATATTCTCGATCTGATCCTACAAAATCATCTCCACTCGAGAATGAGAAAAACCTGATGATACCGAAACTGAATTGATCGGCCCAACAAGTTGGGTCGGATCAGTTAATCATGTGCAACCCAACAACAAAAGGCCCATATTAGCCTGAGCCTAGAAGAATTGGATCTTCAACCCCTGAAGTATGTCCGCCATGAAGTATCTCACGAATGCATACATCCCACGATCTCGAATTCCTCACGTAAGGCAAACATCCCATGAACAAGAAGACGTGTTGAAGGGAAACCGCACACGACACGAAGTAACGAGGGATCAAGCCCCAGAAAAGAGGAACGAGTGAAAGGGGAAAATAGGCTATAAAAGCAAAGGACAAGGAACAAGAAGGGTAAGGCAATAATCAAAATTCAACAATTGAGATATTGGAAAAGAGAGAGAAGAGATTGACTTAACCATCGGAAGGTTCATATCCTGGTGGTCGGGGTTTGTTTGTATTTTTTGCATGAAAAAATATGCGAAGATCGAAGTACATTTATTCCAAGTATTATCCATAAATCAACTCTTTTATCGGATAAATTACAATTTTCTCAAAACGAAAAGAAGGAAAAACTCCTACCTTGCAGCAGACACTTTCGAAATAAGCTTCTAGGAATTGGATGATTTGAGAGCTGCAATTAATTGACTACCACCTCTTTCCCTGCCAGACAAAACAAACAACGTCATTAAATTTACATGTGTCCCTATTGCATATGAAGACAAGAAGTTCAACATGATATGCTCATGATTTTGGTAATCTGTTGGTGTACGCTTTTAACCTGCGATAAGGTGTTTTGTAGTGGGGCTGCAAAATAGAAACGAATGCCCTACCTCGTTGCCTGAATCCTGACTGGGTACGTAATAAGGGAACAAAATAGAGATATTTTCAGTTGGTCTCTCTCAGATGATGAGTGGAACCACTTGGAACCGGATTGAACCACAAGTGTTTATTTGGACACTAATAATCTATCAGACGTACAGTGTTCATTTCTGGGAGTTGTCCACTAGCTACACGCCGTGGGAAAGATAGAAGATGACGTGGAATCCAATGCCCTGTATTCCATATGTTAATATTTTTTTTTGTCTTAGAATAGAAAGTCAAACGTAGACAGTATTAGTTGAAGAAGTGGGAGATATATATATGTGCTTGAGATTTGGACCATTCCATATAGCCCATAAGTGTGATCTTTCCTATTTGAATATAGCTGGATTCGCACTTCCACAGAGCATCGAGAGCATTAAGCTTCTTTTGTTTTTAATATGAATATATTGCTTTTCGTGGACCACACATTCATGTTATGGAATTTTATATAGCGATTTAGTGTAATGAACTATTCTGCAGAAATTTCTGTAGATTGAGTTGATCTGATCCTATAGACACATCTATATTTTCTAGTAACACTATCTCTCTTTCAGAATAAATACACTTATCTATGTTAGCACTAATCTTGAGTGGTCTTATTCTAACCTTAATTTTTTGTTTTTACCAAGAGAGGTTGGATATAAAGGATGCTAGTGGTCTGCAGAAAGAGTAAAGACCTGGTGTTCTGGGTGTTGATCATGGAAGATAATCTCTACCTTATAGAATCCTGATCTTTGTTATCCGAGCAGCCGAATACATATATATATAATCAATCCTGATCTTTGTTATCCAAGCAACCGAATGCTATATATATATATACATATTTGTTGTAAATATGACCTCAAAATCAGTTATTAGAATAATTATGAGATAATTATTTCTTTTATCTTCACATGTATTTATTACTTATTTGATATAATGTTGTAACATGAGATGTTACACAGTTATATATTGGTAAGTGAAATTGTAGAAAAGTCATGCCAATGATTAATGAATCAAAAGGCAACGAGTATGACTTTTCGGTTCCTTGTTCACTTGATCGTTGTTCTAGACCGAGGTACATATTTATGTACAAATAGGTCTACACTAGTTGTGTCTCTATTAAAATAGGATAATGGACTCCGTCATTGAGGTAGTGACCTTAGCAGACGAGTGGATGCACTGTAAGAGTGCATGCACTAAACGAGATCACATATGAATACCTTCTGGAAGTGATCACTGATGTAGAGAAGGTATTCAGCACAATTAGTTTATTGTATCCTTAGACCTGAGAGATTTATGCAGGTTTGTTTGCTGTGTACTTGTACTTTGACCGAGTCATTTGGTGATGATCTTTTAAGGTCAAATATTCCAAACAACATTGGGTCTGTATATGATAAATGAGCTTGTGTAAATGCTCAACAAGGAATCCAACAGTCTTTTTGTGAGACAGTATATCTGTATAGAGTTGGACTCGAAAATATCACTTGCCAGTGGACTTTTGGGAAAATGTTTTTTGAAATTAATATATATTATATATTTAGTTGTGAAATTGTTTTAGAAACAATTTGAGAGTCCAACGAGTTACAGATTGCGAATTAAGAATTATATGAGTTAGGGACTTAATCGGTGATATTATTCTTGTCTTATTAGCTCATGTGGAATAGTATGGTGAAAGGATAAATAAACAAATAATTGTTAACAAAAGGGATTTCAGAAAAAATAGTCTCACTATCTCGGGTCAATTGTGATATGTAAATGGACATGATCACAATTTGTGGAAGCCCATAAATTTGGAATACAGAATATAAGGGAGTTGAATGAAAAAGAGTTTTCTATGATGATCCTACGGCCGAGATTTGAGATCCCTAAAGATCTCACGCATAAGCATGAGAAGTTTTGAGGAAGCCATTATAAATAACTCAGAACTTCATTTGACAACAGAAGAAGATGATTTACGAGAAAACTTTCTCTCTATGATTCTCTCTCTCAATAACTCAGTGTGTGGATCTGAAGGAGACAGAACGCTTGGGTTGCTAGTTTTCAACGATCCGTAATCTTCCCGCTGCGCGATCTCTTACAATATTTGTGCACACTACCACTGTAGTTTAACATATGTGAATCCATTGTGGTTTAACATATCTGAGTTAGACATTGAGATCAGAGAGATTGATGTGTATCTTTTCTCGTGATCAGATTCGCGGCACTAGAAGTCAGGCATGCCCTGGATTAGCCTTAGAATAAGACCAATATGAGCGTCCAATATGCATCCACCGAACCACTGCCACCACTTTTAGGAGATGATCAAGTACAGCTTGTTTCCAGTAAAGGAAGTTTCTGGAGAAACTTCAGGGCAAGGCCCAGAAGAAGAAGATTAAGTACATTTGATGTGGGAGAGAAGGCTGCATATCTGTGGGTGGTGGTGGTGGTGGCCGTGGAAGATTTGGTATTATATGATGGAGCTTTCGCCAACTGAATAGACCTGCACGACATGCGTTGTCTGTTGTTAAACATGGTGACGACAATATTGCGACACAAATGCCAATTCGACGCTCTTTTTGCTAGTCCGATAAGTGGAGTACTCTCATGGACGGTCTAATGGCAGCATGCCAAAGAGTCGGGCATCTATTTTCCTGTTGAAAGTAATGAAAGTGGATGTAGATAGATAGGTATAATGGGGTTTTTTTTTTCGTAAGATCCTTTCTTTTATGTATTGAATCGAATGAGCAGGGTATCCAATGAATCCACAATTGTAGCGTGGTCCACTCATGTTGGATTCGTTTACCAAAAACAAATGGCGAAATTTTTAAGTTTATTCTCCTTTGAATTAAAACAAATTACTACTACTGTTTATAGATTTACTTAGAAAATCTCGATATGGCAGGATACGCAGGATACGCGGCTGAGATTTTAGGTGGTTCAGTTACATCTAAGTCTACGTTAACTCCGAAGGATTTTTCCTTTAATTTTTTCTATAACTTTTAAAATAGTGTATATTCTAACTTCCTGGTGTTAGAGAACTTTTACATGTATTTTTTCGAGTCAAACATTCACAACCCAAGTATTTTTCTCAAAGCTCAATGCTCACAATGTCCTTTCAACCAGGTCTATCCTCGCCAAAGTTCTTCTAACCTCGCATTTAGTTACAAGTGTTTTTCTCCATCACTCAGAAATCTCATGATTTCATTTACATCTTAACAACTTAGGGTTTTAAAACAGGCGATGATTTTATATAGTATATATCAAAGTAGTGGTCGTGACAAAGGGAAAAAATTAATAGGCAGATCCTTCTCAATTCTTTAGCAAACGATGTCATGTCAGACACTTGCAAGAGGAGACCCGCCACTTCCACTGTCAATTCAAGATGGATTTTTTTTTGTTCGTTTGAATAATAAATTCAAAAAAAGGATGTAGTCAAATATCAGAACGGTTCAGAGTTCGAGCAATTGGCTAATATAGAAAAACAAAACGAAGCTTAAACAAACCGCATTTTTCATAAACCGAGTTTGGACACCTCCTTAATCTGATCAATTAATCATCTAATGCATGGTTTGACTCCGATTGAATTGCCATGGAAATAATGGAAGCTACGGCCGAGAGAGGGACTAACAATACAAGCATTCATCATTCAACATTTCTGGGGATTTTTTTTTGTTTTTCAAATCATAGTTTCCAATTTTTCCTCCATGATACGACTCTCATCTGCAGACAAACAAATCAAATGACCTTGGCCAATCACAGTTATTGAGATGGTTCCAAAAATAGGACCCCATCCACATTACAACTATATGCATGTGCAGAGATATGATCTGAACTACTCCGAGGAGAAAGACTTCAGAAAATCTTACGTATTCATGTTTGAGAGGCAATATTTTCCCTTACAAATGGAAGCAAGACCTATGTCGATCTTGAGGCTTATAATGTTTTTGTTGCATTTAGTTACATACCTCTCTCTTGAGAAATCAAACGTGTGGCTTATGTACAAAGATCACCTGTTTTGAATACAAAAACAACAGTTTGCAAGGGTGGCAATGGAACTTGTAATACGGGGTACAGAAGTATATCTCAAGCTATCAAACCAGAATTTCGATATTGATGTCGATGCTGTCAAGCCAAGAAACTAGCTGCTCAGTTGAGGGCCTCACCTTAGGGCATTCATTTAAGCAAAGGCAGGCAATCTCAAGGACACGCAACATTTCTTGGTCATGCTGCTTGTCATATATGAATGGATCAAACACCTCACTTGTTCGATTCTCATTCTTCATCTGAAATACCCAAGAAATCAAGTCCCGGGATCCTTTCGGCTTGCACATGTCCATAGGCCTTTTCCCAGTTAGAAGTTCCAACAGAACCACCCCAAAACTATACACATCTCCTTTGTAAGTTGCAACAGAGGCTTGGCCATATTCAGGAGGAATGTAGCCCAGTGTCCCTACCAGATCAGTTGTGACATGAGTATCATAGGGGAGTATAAGCCTTGCAAGACCGAAATCAGCTAGGTGGGCTTCAAAATTTTCATCGAGAAGAATGTTACTTGACTTTATATCTCTGTGAAGGATATGAGGTTCGCATGATTGGTGTAAATAAGCGAGCCCTCTTGCAGCCCCTTGAGCAATTTGGAGCCTTGTATCCCAATCAAGGGAGGATGGGCCGTCCAGTTTCTCATGTAACCAATAATCCAAGCTACCATTTTCCATGTAAGAGTATATCAAGAGCCTGTTACTATTGTACGAGCCTTGAAGATGGACAAGATTTGGATGCTGAGCTCTTGAGAGGGCTTCCACTTCAGCACGGAATTCTCTTTCCATCTGGCCACAGTCACCAGATAGACGTTTGATTGCAACTTTCCGACCATCAGGGAGGGTCGCTTTGTAAACTAAACCGAAACCCCCACAGCCAACAATATTAGCTTGGTCAAAACTGTTGGTAGATATTAAAAGGTCGTCAAGGGACAACTCTTTATTGTTCTCCATGTTTCCGAACAGAACCACTAATCTTGACCCAAGGTCTTCCAAATCTTTCTCATTGGTGACAGCCTCCTCTTTCTCAGGATCGATCCCTCTTCGGGTATATGCCCGCAACAAAATCAAGAACATGAGAGCAAGAAGAAAAGCTGTTCCAAAAACAATCCCAATAGCCATTCCAATGATAGGTCCTCTGTTTCTTCTTGATTTGTTGGGTGATCCAAGAGGAACTTGGTCGCTTGGTGGATGACAAGAGGAGCCACAAAAGTTATTACCTTCAAAGCTTGAATTTGGGAATGTTAGAAGCTGACCTCCTGAAGGGATCTCTCCATATAGATGATTGTATGCGACACTAAACTTGGACAAAAAGCTGAGTTTTGATAATGAAGGTGGTATTGTCCCAGTAAGATTGTTGTGAGACAAATCCAGAGTCTCTAAGCTTGACATGCCCGACAGATTGCTTGGAATTTGCCCTGATAAATTGTTGAATTTCAAGTCCAAAATATGGAGTTTTTTCAGACTCCCGAACTCCGGCCATATTGGTCCACTAAGATTGTTGTGACTTAGATCCAATGTTGGTGGAAGGCTCGAAACTTGATTGTACTGCAACCCCCTTGCACTCACATTCCTTTTCAAGAAAAGAGGGAAATCCGGGGAAGTTTCCTTCAATGAGATATTCCCGTAGATAAGACCATCTAATCCAGTTATGCTTTTCGGAATCTCCCCAGCAATGGAGTTGTTTGATAGGTCCAAGTAAAAGAGAGAATGAAAGTTGCCAAACCACACTGGTATAGTGCTGCCCAATCGGTTCCACGATAAATCCAATAACTGCAATTTGGTACAACTGCTCAACCATTGTGGTATTGAACCAGTGAGTCCACAATTTGCAATAATGAGAACTTTAAGGTTTTCAAAATGAAGAGTAGGATCAGTCGGCAATTCCTCATTATGGAAGTTCAGTGTAAGGACCAAAGTGCTTAGGTTCCGGCATTCCTGTAAAATTTTGAGGGCGGACGACAGATTAGAGACGCTGGAATTTGAGAGTGAGAGGTAAGAGAGGTTGTGAAAAGTCTTGAAGCTTTCTGGGATTTGGCCACTGAAGTTGTTCCGGGCAAGATTTAAGTTCCTCAAATGTGGACAAGAGGGAAGATTAGCAGGCACAGATCCATAAAACCGGTTAGAAGCTAAATCAAGAGAGGCCAGACTAGCCATTGCTGAACAATTAAGAACAATTCGACCCTCCAAAGAATTGTTCCTCAAATTAAGAGAAGTTATGGTGGGTGAATTGGATAAGGAAAATGGTATCTGACCAATGAAATTGTTTGAATGGGCTACAAAATCCTGTAACTTTGCCAGTTCATAAAAAACATCCGGGATGCTTCCAGAAAACCCATTAGAGGAAATATCCAAACGAATAAGGTTAGTAAGGTTACCGATTCCATTCTTCAGCTGTCCGGAAAGGTTGTTGCATTGAAGATTTAACCGCGCCAACCTCCGTAGCCGAAATATATCTTCAGACAACCCACCAGTGAGGTAATTCATGCCGAGAAAAAGATGCTCCAAGGAGCTACAATTCCCAAATCCTGGTGGAATATTACCAGAGAAATTGTTCTGAGATATGTCAATGGACTGGATTGAAGGTAAATCAATGGTCGAGGGAATTTCACCGGAGAAGTCATTAGAACTTATGTCCATGACTTCTAAATTTGGCAAATGGAATAGTGACGGAGGAAGCGAGTCTCGGAGGAAATTGTGGGAGAGATTGAGGGTTCTAAGCTGTCCCAAGTTGCCCAATGAGTCAGATAGTACACCATTTAGTTTTCTCTTGTCAAGCTCCAACTTGATAACTCTAGAGTAATTCACGGAATCTCTCAAACCGCGGGAGAAGGAAGAGGCGCAAGTGATGCCTGGCCATGTACAGCAATCAGAAGACGAATTGGTGCCCCAACCCTCAATTACTGACTCCAAACCCCTCAAGAAACCCTCCAATGCCCCCAGGTCATCCGGATGACATGTCAGGTTCTGGGAATTCAGAAGCCGAGATTGGAAGCAGAAGCAAAGAACAATGATCATCAACCAGAAATGCCTGACACCCATATTTGAAAAGAGCACACCCACAGGACAGAGACCGTACAATCAAGTGAAAGAACCAACCTTTTCAAGTATCAAGATATCTGGAATCAGGCTGATGATTTGGGCCATTTTGGTTGAGGAACAAATTAAGCAGCAAATACGAGCAAGACAAAGACAGATAGAAAATGGATGAAAAAAATATTGGTTTTCACCCTTGTGAATATAATAAAGAGAGAACACAGAAAAAGGAAAAGAACACCTGTCAGGCCGAGAAATGGGGTCAGTAAGAAAGATAGAAAGCTGCTTCTCTTTCTCTCCCCATAGCTTTCTTGCAGAGAGAGATTCTTGCTTGGAGTAGCAAAAGCAGTTGGGGGGAAAGAGAGAAAGTGGAGATGGGGAGAAAGTGGGCTTTGAGAGCTATCGTGAATCTTTAGTGGGAAAAGGGACAAAAGCTTTAGGTGGAGACTGGCTAAAGCCGGTCAGGTTTAGGGAGTTAATGATCTTAATACGTGGAACGGGGACAGCTAACACTGCTGAAGGGTAAAGAGAGAGAGAGCCAAAGTCAAAGGTGGGCGGCGACACGTGGTGGGACTTGTGCATTACGCTGCGCCGCCTGTATAAAAATTTGCAGTTGGAGATGAGTTGCCCATCGACACTATTGGCAACTCTTTCCGGTTGGAACGGTGGTTTGATTTGTACGGTCCATAATCCTTGGGGGAGGCTATCGACTTTAAACTGTTTACAAATACCTTACAAAATATTTTCTTTGACAACCATAAACAATCCCTAACCTTTCATATCATATGCATGGGTTATTAGTAACCTGCAAACACTCTTTTAATATAATTTATTTTTTAACAAAATAATTATAAAATTATTTTTATTTTTATCAAATTATCTATTTTGATGACAATAAACATAAAAAAAATTCACTTAAATCATGTCGCTCTTCATTTTTTTGTAAATACTAAAACTAAAATTTTAACATGCAAATACACTGCATTGGAAGGAACATTTATCTTTCTTCCTTGCAGGGGATAGCTTACTAGGAGTACAGATGTTATTTTGTTAATGGAAGATTTGGACCAATTCTAAAGATGAAAATCCTAACAACTTTGCCGACATTAGCCGTTGATACGGGTTTATCATTTGACTATAACAAACTTTTTGTAGAATATGAGAAAGACGAAGTCAACAGTGAAGCCCATAATTTTAGCACATGAAGAAGCTAACAGACAATTGACAAACAAGTTGACCAACACCGTGCCGCTTATAAAAGTAAAGGCCGACAAGCCGGGACGGCTAGTCTAAAAGCCATAAACAAAAGTCCGAAAACAGAGGCCACTGGAATCTACTCAAAAGTAAACACCTACCTCTAGGCGCTTTGTTTGTTTTATTTTTATTTTTTCTAAGAGTTTTGTTTGTTTTATTAGTACTTGTTCCTGTCATTTTTTTAAGGTACGTGGCTACAATAAAGAAAACAAAAACAAAAAACTGACAAAAGGACAAGGCTGATATCTTTTTAATTTATCCTGAATTATTCAAAAGATTATAGTTAAGTCGGTATCACCTACATTTATTATGATGCGGTGACCTGTTCATCCGATAGATAATAATTATGATTCAAATCGAACATTTGCAGCGGAACGTGATCTTATAGTGACAACCAAAAAAGTTGTTATCCTGGTTATTTCCTCCAACATTTAAAAAAAATGTATTGTTAATTAGCTCCTGCACATGAAAATCAAAGTTCAAGTATTAAAAATGACATGAAAGGTTAATACAGAAAACTCCTCATGTTTGGTCGTTTTTTCATTCAAAGATGTACCTTGTGTTTCAGAGATATGGGTATCCCATTTTTCAGAGTATCCAAAAGCTTCCTCTATTGAGTGTACTATCCAAAATCCTATGGTGGATGGATGACAACACGAGCCATCCGCGGCAGGTGGATGATGGGGGCGGTTTCATGGGTGGCGAGAGACCCACTTTGTTTTTCTTACTTTAATTTTTTTCCTCTCATTTTGTAGTCTTTAGTTTTTTTTTTTTTGTTGAGTACTCGCTTCATCTCTGGATTGTGACACCTTTTTTAACAAATGTTCCTCCGGTTTTTAACTTGATTATAGAGGTCCTTGAGTTTATAATTGTTATCAAATAAGTCCTTTTAAAATTTTATTCTCAAAATTAATGATTCATACATTAGTTCTAATCATAAGTTCACACGTGCCATAAAAAAATTAAAATAATGTGACTTATAATTTTTTAAAAAAAATTTTCTAAATCTTTTCTTTTAAAAATAGTTTAAATAATTTAAATTTGTTTTATTATTTAAAAACACAAAATTAGGAAAAAAAATCATGAAAAAAAAACTTACAAAAATTACAAGTCACATAATTTTAGTTTTGGTTGACATGTGTATTGGAACTGGATTCATAACTTTATTGATAAAAGTTTAATAAGATACTTGTTTGATAAAAATTGTAAACTTAGGGATTTTTATAATCAATTTAAAAATTTAATAACTATTTATTAAACTGGGTCAA